>CM042397.1:20205388-20805388 GCA_023634145.1 Thymallus thymallus | reverse complement strand
ATGATAGCTTGTAGCACTGTGTGACTAATAGTAATAATGATAGCTTGTAGCACTGTGTGACTAATAGTCATAATGATAGCTTGTAGCACTGTGTGACTAATAGTCATAATGATAGCTTGTAGCACTGTGTGACTAATAGTAATAATGATAGCTTGTAGCACTGTGTGACTAATAGTCATAATGATAGCTTGTAGCACTGTGTGACTAATAGTCATAATGATAGCTTGTAGCACTGTGTGACTAATAGTCATAATGATAGCTTGTAGCACTGTGTGACTAATAGTAATAGTGATAGCTTGTAGCACTGTGTGACTAATAGTCATAATGATAGCTTGTAGCACTGTGTGACTAATAGTAATAATGATAGCTTGTAGCACTGTGTGACTAATAGTCATAATGATAGCTTGTAGCACTGTGTGACTAATAGTCATAATGATACAGATAAATTAAGCCACACAGATGCATTAAGTTCATCGTTAGTGTAATAAACAGATACATCATCCCTCACTTATACTGTGTTTGGGAGCGCTAGTACTGCTCAGAATACCAATGACCACATTTACCCACTGTTGAGTTACTGTTGTGTCACGTGACCACAACCTGCAGGTTTTTGTGCTGCAGCGTAATCGTCCAAATAGATTTTCCTTGAGAGTCGCCGTAGAATTGATAATTCAGTGTGAGGTTGACAGCTGGGGAGAGACTAAGAGGGAGGCTAGCTACCACAGGGCTGGGAGGGAGGAAGTGGTTTCTCCAGCCACACCAGGCAGCTGTCAACCTCGCCCCCGAATTATCAATCAATCCAAAAATATGTATTTTTTATTTAAGGTTTTTCTTCAAAATATATAGCACAGAGGTGGTGTGTAAATCACAGTAGAAGAAGGAGCACCTGGAGGGAGAGAGGGAGGGAGGGAGGGAGGGGGAGGGAGAGAGAGCGGAAGAGGGGGACCAGCTGAGACACCGGCACACACACAGGGCAGAGAGAGGGGACCCAGACAGTCGCACACACACAACCAATATGGAAAAGATAATTAGAAGAAGAATTGACTGGAGAGTTTCTTGGTCTCTCAGATTGAGAAAGGGGGAGGGGTCAAGGGTAATGGGGAGATGGTGGAGGGGGTCTGACGGCTCTACAAACAATCACTCAGCAACTTGTTGGTAGATAGATATGAGGGGGAGAATATATTGGTATGGCCTTCACTGGCAGATCTGTAAGCATTGTGCTTATGAGGAGAAGCATAAGGTCAGGGTGATCAATGGAAGGTGCAAGAGTCCAGGAGATGGTAGGCTCAGTTCTTGTTCTCACCAGAGAGAATGTGAGCTGAACCAGAGGTCATGTACAACTGGAGGAGATGTGCATGAGTGGATATAAGTCCTATAGTGGAAAATGCGTGGGCAGTGCTGGGTTCGGGTGGACAGTGTTGTGTCAGAGTGGACAGTGCTGTGTCAGAGTGGAAAGTGATGTGTTGGAGTAAACAGTGATAGATAGATAGATAGATAGATAGATAGATAGATAGATAGATAGATAGATAGATAGATAGATAGATAGATAGATAGATAGATAGATAGATAGATAGATAGATAGATAGATAGATAGATAGATAGATAGATAGATAGATAGATAGATAGATAGATAGATAGATAGATAGATAGGTACTTTATTGATCCCCCGGGGGGGAAATTTCATTGTCAAGCAGCTACAACAAAACACAGGGCAGGTGCAAAATGCCACAACGAATGTACACAAAAGACAGATACACGGTACATGATACATAGAGCGGCAGTATGAAAAAGTATAGAAATACAAGATATCTGGAGTGCAAAAAAAAGCTATAAAAGGACATTGCATAGTATGGGTGGTTGGCTGAATATGTACACTATACGTTGGTGGATGTTGGATGGTTAACTATACTATACAGGTCGATGGCAGAGAAATACTTCAGTAGCTAAAAATGCGTATGATATGAGCGAGGGTAATAATAGTTTACTAATAGACAGACTGGCTAAATGAACAGGTAAGTGAAAATTTTGCATGGTTAAATTAGCTGTACAGTTAGGTATACAGTTATATTTACAGATAAGTGAATACTTGCATGTTTACACAAACTGTACAGGTAAATGACAGGAAGAGATACTTTAATAGCTAAATGTGTGTATGATATCATTTGGGGTAATAATAGTAATTCCCTTAAAAATACAGTCCTTAGTGCGCAGGGTTTAATTACAGACAACTGCACTTATTGCACATTCGATATCGGAGTGGAAAGTGCTGTGTCGGAGTAGACAGTGCTGTTTTGAAGTGGAAATTGCTGTGTCGGAGTGGACGGTGCTGTCTCAGAGTGGACAGGGATGTGTCGGAGTGAACAGTGCTGTGTCTAAATGAACAGTGCTGTTTGAAGTAGACAGTGCTGTGTCGGAGTGGACAGTGCTGTGACGGAGTGGACAGTGCTGTGTCACAGTGAACAGTGCTTTGTCGTAGTGGACAATGGTTGGAGTGGACAGTGCTGTGGCGGAGTGGACAGTGCTGTGTCAGAGTGAACAGTGCTTTGTCGTAGTGGACAATGGTTGGAGTGGACGGTGCTGTCTTGGAGTGGGCAGTGTTGTGTTGGAGTGAACAGTGCTGTGTCTAAATGACAGTGCTTTGTCAGAGTGGACATTGGTTGGAGTGGACAGTGGATGGAGTGGACAGTGCAGTCTTGGAGTGGACAGTGCAGTCTTGGAGTGGGCCGTGTTGTGTCGGAGTGGACAGTGCTGTGTCAGAGTGGACCGTGCTGTGTCAGAGTGGACAGTGCTGTGTCGGAGTTGACAGTGCTGTGTCAGAGTGGACAGTGTTGTGTCGGAGTGGGCCGTGCTGTGTCAGAGTGGACAGTGTTGTGTCGGAGTGGACAGTGTTGTGTCGGAGTGGACAGTGTTGTGTCGGAGTGGACAGTGTTGTGTCGGAGTAAACATTGCTGTGTCAGAGTGGACAATGTTATGTCAGATTCGACAGTGATGTGTCAGAGTGGACAGTGTTGTGTCGGAGTGGACAGTGTTGTGTCGGAGTGGACTGTGCTGTGTCTGAGTGGACTGTGCTGTGTCAGAGTGGACAGTGCTGTGTCAGAGTGGACAGTGCTGTGTCAGAGTGGACAGTGCTGTGTCAGAGTGGACAGTGTTTTGTCGTAGTGGACAATGGTTGGAGTGGACAGTGATGGGGCGGAGTTCACGGTGCCGTCTTGGAGTGGGCAGTGTTGTGTCGGAGTGAACAGTGCTGTGTCTAAATGAACAGTGATGTGTTGAAGTAGACAGTGCTGTGTCGGAGTGGACACTGAAGTGACGGAGTGGACAGTGCTGTGTCGGAGTGGACAGTGCAGTCTTGGAGTGGGCAGTGTTGTGTTGGAGTGGACCGTGTTGTGTCGGAGTGGACAGTGCTGTGTCAGAGAGGACAGTGCTGTGTCAGAGTGGACAGTGTTTTGTCGGAGTGGACCGTGTTGTGTCAGAGTGGACAGTGTTGTGTCGGAGTTGACCGTGCTGTGTCAGAGTTGACCGTGCTGTGTCAGAGTTGACAGTGTTGTGTCGGAGTGGACCGTGCTGTGTCGGAGTGGACAGTGTTGTGTCAGAGTGAACAGTGTTGTGTCAGAGTGAACAGTGTTGTGTCAGAGTGGACAGTGTTGTGTCAGAGTGGACAGTGTTGTGTCTGAGTGAACAGTGTTGTGTCTGAGTGAACAGTGTTGTGTCGGAGTGGACAGTGTTGTGTCGGAGTGGACAGTGTTGTGTCGGAGTGGACAGTGTTGCGTCGGAGTGGACCGTGCTGTGTCAGAGCGGACAGTTTTATGTCAGAGTGGACAGTGTTATGTCGGAATGGACAGTGTTATGTCAGAAAGGACAGTGTTGTGTCAGAGTGAACAGTGTTGTGTCAGAATGGACAGTGTTGTGTCAGAGTGGACAGCGTTGTGTCAGAGTGGAGAGTGATGTGTCAGACTGGACAGTTTTGTGTCAGAGTGGAGAGTGTGGTGTCAGTGTGGACAGTGTTGTGTCAGAATGGACAGTGTGGTGTCAGAGTGGACAGCGTTGTGTCAGAGTGAACAGTGTTGTGTCAGTGTGGACAGTGTTGTGTCAGTGTGGACAGTGCTGTGTCAGAGTGGACCGTGCTGTGTCAGAGTGGACAGTGTTGTGTCAGAGTGGACAGTGTTATGTCAGAGTGGACAGTGTTATGTCAGAATGGACAGTGTTGTGTCAGAGTGGACAGTGTTGTGTCGGAGTGGACCGTGCTGTGTCAGAGCGGACAGTTTTATGTCAGAGTGGACAGTGTTATGTCGGAATGGACAGTGTTATGTCAGAAAGGACAGTGTTGTGTCAGAGTGAACAGTGTTGTGTCAGAATGGACAGTGTTGTGTCAGAGTGGACAGTGTTGTGTCAGAGTGGAGAGTGATGTGTCAGACTGGACAGTTTTGTGTCAGAGTGGACATTGTTGTGTCAGAGTGGACAGTGTGGTGTCAGTGTGGACAGTGTTGTGTCAGAATGGACAGTGTGGTGTCAGAGTGGACAGTGTTGTGTCAGATTGGACAGTGTTGTGTCAGAATGAACAGTGTTGTATCAGAGTAGACAGTGTTGTGTCAGAGTGGACAGTGTTGTGTCAGAGTGGACAGTGTTGTGTCAGAGTGGACAGTGTTGTGTCAGAGTAGACAGTGTTGTGTCAGTGTGGACAGTGTAGTGTCAGAGTGAACAGTGTTGTGTCAGAGTGGACAGTGCTGTGTCAGAGTGGACAGTGTTGTGTCAGAGTGGACAGTGTTATGTCAGAGTGGACAGTGTTATGTCAGAATGGACAGTGTTGTGTCAGAGTGGACAGTGTTGTGTCAGAGTGGACAGTGCTGTGTCAGAGTGGACAGTGTTGTGTCAGAGTGGACAGTGTTGTGTCAGAGTGGACAGTGTTGTGTCGGAGTGGACAGTGTTGTGTCGGAGTGGACAGTGTTGTGTCGGAGTAAACATTGCTGTGTCAGAGTGGACAATGTTATGTCAGATTCGACAGTGATGTGTCAGAGTGGACAGTGTTGTGTCGGAGTGGACAGTGTTGTGTCGGAGTGGACTGTGCTGTGTCTGAGTGGACTGTGCTGTGTCAGAGTGGACAGTGCTGTGTCAGAGTGGACAGTGCTGTGTCAGAGTGGACAGTGCTGTGTCAGAGTGGACAGTGTTTTGTCGTAGTGGACAATGGTTGGAGTGGACAGTGATGGGGCGGAGTTCACGGTGCCGTCTTGGAGTGGGCAGTGTTGTGTCGGAGTGAACAGTGCTGTGTCTAAATGAACAGTGATGTGTTGAAGTAGACAGTGCTGTGTCGGAGTGGACACTGAAGTGACGGAGTGGACAGTGCTGTGTCGGAGTGGACAGTGCAGTCTTGGAGTGGGCAGTGTTGTGTTGGAGTGGACCGTGTTGTGTCGGAGTGGACAGTGCTGTGTCAGAGAGGACAGTGCTGTGTCAGAGTGGACAGTGTTTTGTCGGAGTGGACAGTGTTGTGTCAGAGTGGACAGTGTTGTGTCGGAGTTGACCGTGCTGTGTCAGAGTTGACCGTGCTGTGTCAGAGTTGACAGTGTTGTGTCGGAGTGGACCGTGCTGTGTCGGAGTGGACAGTGTTGTGTCAGAGTGAACAGTGTTGTGTCAGAGTGAACAGTGTTGTGTCAGAGTGGACAGTGTTGTGTCAGAGTGGACAGTGTTGTGTCTGAGTGAACAGTGTTGTGTCTGAGTGAACAGTGTTGTGTCGGAGTGGACAGTGTTGTGTCGGAGTGGACAGTGTTGTGTCGGAGTGGACAGTGTTGCGTCGGAGTGGACCGTGCTGTGTCAGAGCGGACAGTTTTATGTCAGAGTGGACAGTGTTATGTCGGAATGGACAGTGTTATGTCAGAAAGGACAGTGTTGTGTCAGAGTGAACAGTGTTGTGTCAGAATGGACAGTGTTGTGTCAGAGTGGACAGCGTTGTGTCAGAGTGGAGAGTGATGTGTCAGACTGGACAGTTTTGTGTCAGAGTGGAGAGTGTGGTGTCAGTGTGGACAGTGTTGTGTCAGAATGGACAGTGTGGTGTCAGAGTGGACAGCGTTGTGTCAGAGTGAACAGTGTTGTGTCAGTGTGGACAGTGTTGTGTCAGTGTGGACAGTGCTGTGTCAGAGTGGACCGTGCTGTGTCAGAGTGGACAGTGTTGTGTCAGAGTGGACAGTGTTATGTCAGAGTGGACAGTGTTATGTCAGAATGGACAGTGTTGTGTCAGAGTGGACAGTGTTGTGTCGGAGTGGACCGTGCTGTGTCAGAGCGGACAGTTTTATGTCAGAGTGGACAGTGTTATGTCGGAATGGACAGTGTTATGTCAGAAAGGACAGTGTTGTGTCAGAGTGAACAGTGTTGTGTCAGAATGGACAGTGTTGTGTCAGAGTGGACAGTGTTGTGTCAGAGTGGAGAGTGATGTGTCAGACTGGACAGTTTTGTGTCAGAGTGGACATTGTTGTGTCAGAGTGGACAGTGTGGTGTCAGTGTGGACAGTGTTGTGTCAGAATGGACAGTGTGGTGTCAGAGTGGACAGTGTTGTGTCAGATTGGACAGTGTTGTGTCAGAATGAACAGTGTTGTATCAGAGTAGACAGTGTTGTGTCAGAGTGGACAGTGTTGTGTCAGAGTGGACAGTGTTGTGTCAGAGTGGACAGTGTTGTGTCAGAGTAGACAGTGTTGTGTCAGTGTGGACAGTGTAGTGTCAGAGTGAACAGTGTTGTGTCAGAGTGGACAGTGCTGTGTCAGAGTGGACAGTGTTGTGTCAGAGTGGACAGTGTTATGTCAGAGTGGACAGTGTTATGTCAGAATGGACAGTGTTGTGTCAGAGTGGACAGTGTTGTGTCAGAGTGGACAGTGCTGTGTCAGAGTGGACAGTGCTGTGTCAGAGTGGACAGTGTTGTGTCAGAGTGGACAGTGTTGTGTCAGAGTGGACAGTGTTGTGTCAGAGTGGACAGTGTTGTGTCAGAGTGGACAGTGTTCTGTCAGAGTGGACAGTGTTGTGTCAGAGTGGACAGTGTTGTGTCAGAGTGGACAGTGTTGTGTCAGAGTGGACAGTGTTGTGTCAGAGTGGACAGTGTTCTGTCGTAGTGGACAATGGTTGGAGTGGACAGTGATGGGGCGGAGTTCACGGTGCCGTCTTGGAGTGGGCAGTGTTGTGTCGGAGTGAACAGTGCTGTGTCTAAATGAACAGTGATGTGTTGAAGTAGACAGTGCTGTGTCGGAGTGGACACTGAAGTGACGGAGTGGACAGTGCTGTGTCGGAGTGGACAGTGCAGTCTTGGAGTGGGCAGTGTTGTGTTGGAGTGGACCGTGTTGTGTCGGAGTGGACAGTGCTGTGTCAGAGAGGACAGTGCTGTGTCAGAGTGGACAGTGTTTTGTCGGAGTGGACCGTGTTGTGTCAGAGTGGACAGTGTTGTGTTTGAGTTGACCGTGCTGTGTCAGAGTTGACCGTGCTGTGTCAGAGTTGACAGTGTTGTGTCGGAGTGGACCGTGCTGTGTCGGAGTGGACAGTGTTGTGTCAGAGTGAACAGTGTTGTGTCTGAGTGAACAGTGTTGTGTCAGAGTGGACAGTGTTGTGTCAGAGTGGACAGTGTTGTGTCTGAGTGAACAGTGTTATGTCAGAAAGGACAGTGTTGTGTCAGAGTGAACAGTGTTGTGTCAGAATGGACAGTGTTGTGTCAGAGTGGACAGCGTTGTGTCAGAGTGGAGAGTGATGTGTCAGACTGGACAGTTTTGTGTCAGAGTGGAGAGTGTGGTGTCAGTGTGGACAGTGTTGTGTCAGAATGGACAGTGTGGTGTCAGAGTGGACAGCGTTGTGTCAGAGTGAACAGTGTTGTGTCAGTGTGGACAGTGTTGTGTCAGTGTGGACAGTGCTGTGTCAGAGTGGACCGTGCTGTGTCAGAGTGGACAGTGTTGTGTCAGAGTGGACAGTGTTATGTCAGAGTGGACAGTGTTATGTCAGAATGGACAGTGTTGTGTCAGAGTGGACAGTGTTGTGTCGGAGTGGACCGTGCTGTGTCAGAGCGGACAGTTTTATGTCAGAGTGGACAGTGTTATGTCGGAATGGACAGTGTTATGTCAGAAAGGACAGTGTTGTGTCAGAGAGAACAGTGTTGTGTCAGAATGGACAGTGTTGTGTCAGAGTGGACAGTGTTGTGTCAGAGTGGAGAGTGATGTGTCAGACTGGACAGTTTTGTGTCAGAGTGGACATTGTTGTGTCAGAGTGGACAGTGTGGTGTCAGTGTGGACAGTGTTGTGTCAGAATGGACAGTGTGGTGTCAGAGTGGACAGTGTTGTGTCAGATTGGACAGTGTTGTGTCAGAATGAACAGTGTTGTATCAGAGTAGACAGTGTTGTGTCAGAGTGGACAGTGTTGTGTCAGAGTGGACAGTGTTGTGTCAGAGTGGACAGTGTTGTGTCAGAGTAGACAGTGTTGTGTCAGTGTGGACAGTGTAGTGTCAGAGTGAACAGTGTTGTGTCAGAGTGGACAGTGCTGTGTCAGAGTGGACAGTGTTGTGTCAGAGTGGACAGTGTTATGTCAGAGTGGACAGTGTTATGTCAGAATGGACAGTGTTGTGTCAGAGTGGACAGTGTTGTGTCAGAGTGGACAGTGCTGTGTCAGAGTGGACAGTGTTGTGTCAGAGTGGACAGTGTTGTGTCAGAGTGGACAGTGTTGTGTCAGAGTGGACAGTGTTGTGTCAGAGTGGACAGTGTTCTGTCAGAGTGGACAGTGTTGTGTCAGAGTGGACAGTGTTGTGTCAGAGTGGACAGTGTTGTGTCAGAGTGGACAGTGTTGTGTCAGAGTGGACAGTGTTCTGTCGTAGTGGACAATGGTTGGAGTGGACAGTGATGGGACGGAGTTCACGGTGCCGTCTTGGAGTGGGCAGTGTTTTGTCGGAGTGAACAGTGCTGTGTCTAAATGAACAGTGATGTGTTGAAGTAGACAGTGCTGTGTCGGAGTGGACACTGAAGTGACGGAGTGGACAGTGCTGTGTCGGAGTGGACAGTGCAGTCTTGGAGTGGGCAGTGTTGTGTTGGAGTGGACCGTGTTGTGTCGGAGTGGACAGTGCTGTGTCAGAGAGGACAGTGCTGTGTCAGAGTGGACAGTGTTTTGTCGGAGTGGACCGTGTTGTGTCAGAGTGGACAGTGTTGTGTCGGAGTTGACCGTGCTGTGTCAGAGTTGACCGTGCTGTGTCAGAGTTGACAGTGTTGTGTCGGAGTGGACCGTGCTGTGTCGGAGTGGACAGTGTTGTGTCAGAGTGAACAGTGTTGTGTCTGAGTGAACAGTGTTGTGTCAGAGTGGACAGTGTTGTGTCAGAGTGGACAGTGTTGTGTCAGAGTGGACAGTGTTGTGTCTGAGTGAACAGTGTTGTGTCTGAGTGAACAGTGTTGTGTCTGAGTGGACAGTGTTGTGTCGGAGTGGACAGTGTTGTGTCGGAGTGGACAGTGTTGTGTCAGAGTGGACATTGTTGTGTCAGAGTGGACAGTGTGGTGTCAGTGTGGACAGTGTTGTGTCAGAATGGACAGTGTGGTGTCAGAGTGGACAGTGTTGTGTCAGATTGGACAGTGTTGTGTCAGAATGAACAGTGTTGTATCAGAGTAGACAGTGTTGTGTCAGAGTGGACAGTGTTGTGTCAGAGTGGACAGTGTTGTGTCAGAGTGGACAGTGTTGTGTCAGAGTGGACAGTGTTGTGTCAGAATAGACAGTGTTGTGTCAGTGTGGACAGTGTAGTGTCAGAGTGAACAGTGTTGTGTCAGAGTGGACAGTGTTGTGTCAGAGTGGACAGTGTTCTGTCAGAGTGGACAGTGTTGTGTCAGAGTGGACAGTGTTGTGTCAGAGTGGACAGTGTTGTGTCAGAGTGGACAGTGTTCTGTCAGAGTGGACAGTGTTGTGTCAGAGTGGACAGTAGGAACACTGAGCAGTCCAGAGAGTTACAGTATATTGTTCTGTTGCTGCTGGGAGCTCATTTTCTGCCATTAATAATTTATGCTGTAGGCACGTGTGAACATCGTTTTTCTGTAATAAATCTTCACAGACAAATTACCTGTGCTCCGCTATTACTCTAATAGAGTGCTGGCGGATTTAGAGGGACGCTAGCTGTATCTGTCTGACTGGAGTGGAGAGAGGGAGGCTAGCTGTATCTGGCTAACTGCCACACACACAATAGGATACTATAGTAGCTGGAGGGGAGTTGGGGCCTCAAAGGTACAGCAGTTAGAACCATTTCCTGCTGTATTGTTCCCTAATAGAGAGCCTTAAATTGTGTGGATATCGGTGTGAGTGTGTGTATTTTCCCTCTGTGTGTCTTCTTCTGTTTGTTTTTTGTGTCACTGCATTGTCAACATAGGTTTTTGTGACTGCCTTGTAATAATAGCTGGCAACTGTAAAGTCACCTGTAAGGTCAGCTGTAAGGGTCACATGATGGGGTCACTATATGAAGGAGTGTTCATAGGCCTGTGTCCATTGAACATTGTGACAAGCCAGTCATTTATCAGCCTTACAGGCATTTTGCAGGATGGATGGATGTCCTCTACAAAGAGAGGAATGTCAGCTGATATCCAGGCCAAATGTAGTAGGCAGTCTAAATGCACTCTTAGCATATTTGTTCAGCTATGTGTCTGGTTATGTATGTTTTTATCTTTATTCACGGCTGATGCTTGCGTAACTCTGTGTGTTTATACACACCTGTCTACAGCGTTGTGCTGTGTTTACATTACTTCCCTGTGTGTTGGCAAACACTTGGAGCGGTGGGCTGGCGCGGCACTGCTTAGTGGCCACAGTCTCATTTCATTACCCTCCCTCTCAGCTGCACAGAGAGACAGAGAGATAACAGCTGAGACACCACCACACTTACCGGCCAGAGCACACACGTACACACACAAACACAAACAAAGCCATTGAGGAGACAGACATGTAAGCTGACTGCAGCCCTTTTCCCATTCATCTAGGTCTCTCTCAGCCCCTCTGATTAAACACTGTCAACCTGTGTCTGAGCCAGCCAACAACTTCTCCACTAATCTCCACCACACCTGGCTACAACCCAGTGTTATCCCACTGCATGCATAGACATAGTTATGGAAATGATAGGCCTTGTATTGTGCTGTAGAAATGTTTAGTAGGTCAGTTATAATTTGAATATCCCACCATAATTCATAGGCTTTCACAGTTGCATGATGCTTATTTACAGTGGGGAGAACAAGTATTTGATACACTGCCGATTTTGCAGGTTTTCCTACTTACAAAGCATGTAGAGGTCTGTAATTTTTTATCATAGGTACTCTTCAACTGTGAGAGATGGAATCTAAAACAAAAATCCAGAAAATCACATTGTATGATTTTTAAATAATTAATTTGCATTTTATTGCATTAAATAATTATTTGATCACCTACCAACCAGTAAGAATTCCGGCTCTCACAGACCTGTTAGTTTTTCTTTAAGAAGCCCTCCTGTTCTCCACTCATTACCTGTATTAACTGCACCTGTTTGAACTCGTTATCTGTATAAAAGACACCTGTCCACACACTCAATCAAACAGACTCCAACCTCTCCACAATGGCCAAGACCAGAGAGCTGTGTAAGGACATCAGGGATAAAATTGTAGACCTGCACAAGGCTGGGATGGGCTACAGGACAATAGGCAAGCAACTTTGTGAGAAGGCAACAACTGTTGGCGCAATTATTAGAAAATGGAAGAAGTTCAAGATGACGGTCAATCTCCCTCGGTCTGGGGCACCATGCAAGATCCCACCCCGTGGGGCATCAATGATCATGAGGAAGGTGAGGGATCAGCCCAGAACTACACTGCAGGACCTGGTCAATGACCTGAAGAGAGCTGGGACCACAGTCTCAATGAAAACCATTAGTAACACACTACGCCGTCATAGATTAAAATCCTGCAGCGCACGCAAGGTCCCCCTGCTCAAGCCAGCGCATGTCCAGGCCCGTCTGAAGTTTGCCAATGACCATCTGGATGATCCAGAGGAGGAATGGGAGAAGGTCATGTGGTCTGATGAGACAAAAATAGAGCTTTTTGGTCTAAACTCCACTCGCCGTGTTTGGAGGAAGAAGAAGGATGAGTACAACCCCAAGAACACCATCCCAACCGTGAAGCATGGAGGTGGAAACATCATTCTTTGGGGATGCTTTTCTGCAAAGGGGACAGGACGACTGCACCGTATTGAGGGGAGGATGGATGGGGCCATGTATCGCGAGATCTTGGCCAACAACCTCCTTCCCTCAGTAAGAGCATTGAAGATGGGTCGTGGCTGGGTCTTCCAGCATGACAACGACCCGAAACACACAGTCAGGGCAACTAAGGAGTGGCTCCGTAAGAAGCATCTCAAGGTCCTGGAGTGGCCTAGCCAGTCTCCAGACCTGAACCCAATAGAAAATCTTTGGAGGGAGCTGAAAGTCTGTATTGCCCAGCGACAGCCCCGAAACCTGAAGGATCTGGAGAAGGTCTGTATGGAGGAGTGGGCCAAAATCCCTGCTGCAGTGTGTGCAAACCTGGTCAAGAACTACAGGAAACGTATGATCTCTGTAATTGCAAACAAAGATTTCTCTACCAAATATTAAGTTCTGCTTTTCTGATGTATCAAATACTTATGTCATGCAATAAAATGCAAATTAATTACTTAGAAATCATACAATGTGATTTTCTGCATTTTTGTTTTAGATTCCGTCACTCACAGTTGAAGAGTACTTATGATAAAAATTACAGACTTCTACATGCTTTTTAAGTGGGAAAACCTGCTAAATCGGCAGTGTATCAAATACTTGTTCTCCCCACTGTATGTGACCTTATTCAACCAGGTAAGTCACTGAGAACTCATTTTCTCTGTTTGTTTGACCTACTCGAGTTTGTTCTCCTCATTGGCTCATATTTAACAGACAACCTTGAAACACCACAGTCTTTTGGGAGACATGATAGGTAGTTGTGTGGTGTTGCTCAGTGCCTGGTGCTTGTTGTTGTGGTGTTACAGCATGTTTGGCAGGCCGGGCCTCTCCTGTTTACCTGGGCTGGCAGCCTGACAGGCTCCTGGAGCAGATGGTGAAGATAGAGAGAGAACATGGTCCTTGCCATGCCCTTGGACCGGACAGCTGCACGGCTCACAAAGCTCACACACAGGGATGACATCTTTGTGAACACTAGTGAAATCTGGAGCTCTGGCAAACATGAAACAAAGCCATGAGAGAATGTTTGGTTGGAGAAATTGTCTGCATGCAGCCTAGTGTTGTTGTATGTTTGTATTGCATGTTTTAGCGCTGGTGTTGGCTAGTCGATTTATTGCTTAGCATTTTGGGGGGATTTGTTTCGGAATTTACAATTTTAATACTACAGTATTTGCCAATTAGGGAGCTTCCTGTGTAACATTAAGTGTTAGGGAGCTTCCTGTGTAACATTAAGTGTTAGGGAGCTTCCTGTGTAACATTAACTGTTAGGGAGCTTCCTGTGTAACATTAACTGTTAGGGAGCTTCCTGTGTAACATTAACTGTTAGGGAGCTTCCTGTGTAACATTAACTGTTAGGGAGCTGCCTGAGTAACATTAACTGTTAGGGAGCTGCCTGAGTAACATTAACTGTTAGGGAGCTGCCTGTGTAATGTTAAGCCAATAAGTGTTGTATTAACAACCCTGTCCCATTGTGTCTGCACTGATTGACCCAGTGGTTGTTTGGATTAGTTCGTCATTGCAAAAACCTGTGACCTGTGACCTGTGTGGGCAGGTGAGAGGAATTGTAAGCGTGGCTCTGCCCTCACTAAGCCTGTCTTCTCTTCCCAAGCCGATTTATTCTACAAGTAATTAACGTGGGCCGCGACATGTGACCTGACCACAGCCAACTTTCCCATGCACGTCCACTCCAGAGGAGGGGAGACACAGCAACCAAGATTAAGACACACAAGCTATTTCTGTCCACCTCAGATGGGTGGACACAGGATGAGTACTCAGACCTCTGTTTTTGTGTTTCAGTCTGCTCTTCTGTGTCCACCTCTGCTTGCCTTGTCTGTGTGTCTTCCAAGTCTGTGTGTCTTCCTATTTGTGTATCTTTAATGTGTGTCTGTGTGTCAAGTGTCTACCCTGTCTGTCTTGCCTGTCACATGTATCTGTCTTTTCTCTTCTGTCTGTTCTTGGATATCTGATTGGTTGGGCATCCCTGGGACTGCATTGATGCACCACTATCCCCACATTTATGGATGGTGAATGCTGCAATGAAAATGTGCTATTTTGATGGAATGTTAGGTGTTCCTTTTCTTATTGTGAATGGCAGGTTTCAGTTTTTGTGGCTGTGCAATATTCTCAGTTTTTTATGATGTTGAGTTGATTGAAGCCATCACTCTTGATAATCCACAGAAATAAAGCGAAGCCAGCTCAGAAGGGAAACCCTAGAGTGGTGGCATCAGCTGATCACATCAGCGGATATTGTGCCAATTGGATTCACACTCGACTTACATGCGTTCTATTTAAGTTGGCCAGTTCTACACGCTTCCTCGATGCCGGATGTTACGCACATGCCGCTGCTGCCGTTGCTGCTACAACTAGCTGTTACTCGCTATGTTTGCTGTTTCTGCCAGGAACTTTTTTTGTGAGTCGCTCGCTAGCTGTGTTTGAAACTCGCTTGCATCATTCATTATGCTCATGTTGCAATGTTTGGCTGCTACGGGGATTTCATTGATTGCAAGGATCAACCATGTTGATGCTCTACTGTTGTCAGTCAGTAGCCGGTTACAAACTGGCTAGCTAGCTAAGTAGAATAGCTCTGGGAGTATCCTATTGTATACTTTGTTGATCCCAATGCCAGCTTTTGGGTATGTGTGCTCGGTGAACATACACCCCATCAAAAAGAATCATCCCTCATCCATACAAGTAGGAAGTAGCCTATTCTAGGCTAGCTATACAGGCCTATGCGTCGATATACAGTACAATGTTTTCTTGATGACATGAGCAAGGAGATGGTGCTTATCACGGTAATACCATAGTATTTTGGTCTCGTGGTCGTTCATTTGGTAGTGCAGCAAACAATATCGATAGTAACTATCTATCACTGCATGTCGCGCAGCTCATGAGACCTCTGCGCCGGCAGTCAAACAAATTATTCAGACTTGTATTTATTATTATTCTTTGGAACCCTATTCCCTTACACAGTTTAAGCTTGAAATGCATTCTATTTAACATGCAGACTGGTCTGGATTAGTGCGCTGGTATAGCTTCTGCTCTGAGAAAACCAAAACATCTGCTAGCTCGTTAGTGCATACTGGTGCAATGAGTCACACTATTAGCATACATTTGACGGTATCATTTCAGTCAACGTAGTTATATTTACTTCACCCTCACCTGCAGCAGTAGATTTAGGATGATTTATTAGCCATGTTTCTATCACGTCTCGTGCATTTTACAGAGGTAGTTCCTCCTTGTTGGTCCATCTTTGCGTTCTAGTTCATTCTAGTGACAGCATAGTGACTCTATTCTTATCTATCATATGCTATTGTACTACATGCTGTAGTGATCTCTCCATTCTAGTCATCATGTATTAGCTACTGTTACTCATTCATCTTCTGCTTACATCTTGTTATCTTCATGTCTTACATACTAGTTGTATCATGTGTTTTATGCTGCAGCTCTTATTGCTGTAGTGAATTCTCTCACATTCAGGTGTTAGCTGATAATCTTTGCTTCATTATCTCAACACGGTATTGCGCTATGGCATGGCTGCCGATACTGCTTTCATGGGACACCCACATTGCGATCAGCTGTTAGTGATCAAGTTTTCATTGCCTCTAATGGAAACGTTCTATTGGAGAGCTTATTTCAGACAATCTTATATGCAGGGTTATTCTAGTAATCAGGGAGTATATTAACATTAACATTTGAGTCATTTAGCAGACGCTCTTATCTAGAGTGACTTACAGGAGCAATTAGGGTTAAGTGCCTTGCTCAAGGGCACATCAGGGATATGAAACAGCAACCTTTAAGACTATTAATCGCTAGGCTACCTGACGCCCATTTATTTTGTTATTAGGTCATCTATTCTTCTCTCATGGCTTACCGTGTGTCATTAATTAACATTTTTCTAAACACGTCTACATTAACGTGGATGCTACCATGATTATGGATTGTCCTGAATGAATCTTGAATAATGATTAGTGAGAAAGTTACAGAACCACAAATATCCTACAGCCTTGCCCCTACACTGAAGGAGCAGAGAGTACAATGAAGAATAATGTCTGTATGCAACAACAGTTTCACCAAATGTGTCCATACCAGAATGACTGAATACCACTACATACAGTACGGTCTGGGAAGACTTTCACATTCAGTCGCTCATTTTGTACTGTGTGTGTTGTTGTGTGTGTTTATGAGTGTTGGCACTGCCAAGGGTCTTAAAGTGTGTATTTTGGAGAGACTAGAGGAACATAAGGGTCTGAAGAGATAGAAGGGCGTACCCCATAGGAATCATTGGCATTTGTGTTTGTGAACATATGTCACTTCTAGCACTTCTCTTATGTCCATGTTACGTTTTATTTTGTGCCACTACTCAACGACTGTCCTGTATATATATAGTTCACCTTAGCCTGTTTCTGCTTCTCTGTAAATAGACATGTTGTTTACTTGCTAGCAAAACACTGGTATGGATTTGTTGAGGTTGCGCTTAGGTCGAGCGCTTTTTTAAGGCGGTTTAGACACATCGTCCTGGGCTGACACTTTAAAGTGGCTTAATGTTTCCATCCACAACCTGCTTCCTTGAATGATGTTCTTTTTCGATCTCACCCGTGACTCATTTGTTTTTTCTCAGTATGCAACAAACACATGCTGACATCATCAAAGTTGTTGCTTTAGAAAAAATGTGTGGCAAACTTTTTTCCATTGCACAAAAGTTACACACCCTCTCACTCTGGTTGCTTCATTTCTTTTTCAAAGCAGACCACTTTACCCTAACCTCCTCAGAAATGGTGCTTGATGCTCACGTCTTCATCCACAAAGCTTTGCTCTTGATAGACATGAATAATAATTGCAAACGGCTGTCTATAAAAAACATTTGTGTTCAAGTAGCGGTTTACATCTCATTCACGCTATTTTGCCTCCTCTTCCTCTGTGTTTATTTCACTTAATCAAGCTGTTTTCTATGGCCCTTAAAAGCTACAGCACTGTGCTCTGGTAATGTTCCTTCTATATCTGCCACACCCACCCCTCCCTCTCTCGGATGTTCATGGGACACACACACACACACACACACACACACACACACACACGTACACACACACACACACACACACACACACACACACACACACACACACACACACACACACACACACACACACACACACACACACACACACACACAGAGTGCAGCAGCAGTGCTGACAGAGTGTCGCCCAGGTCCAATGGTTAAAGTGCTGTAGATGGCTCCTGGAGGAGTATGAAGCTCGACTGCTCTAATAACGTACATTCCACTTGAGACGTCACTGCAATATAATGAATGTTTGAGCTGAAAAGTGTGAGCAGGAGTGAGAGAGAGAGGGGGGGGGGGGGGCTGGGGGGGGGAGACATTACGAGGAATTTAAATCAAATAGGGGAAGTAGACTGTGTGTCACTGTGTGCCTATATGTTTTTGCGCAGTTGTAATTTCATCAGATATTGCATCAGCTGCACAGTGTGCTTTATAACAGCAGGCCATACACTATATTATACTATGCTTGAATGAGTGGGGTTCATTTCAAGTTGTAAATGCCCATTTTAAAAGTAGAGACCAAATCATCCTGACTCATCCTGTAAAAAACAAGAGATTCATGTATATTCATGTATTTACCACCCATGTCTCTCACACATTGTTTTAATGGCATCCCACCTCTTCCCACTCCTCTGTCATAACACAGAAATAGGAAAAAGGCTATCACCCTTTCTCCTAATCCATATCCTGAAAGGTCTGTGATGTGAGTGTGCATCTGTGTGAGTCAGGGCACTAGCAGCAGTGATTACTGTAGCAACCTGCTTATTGCTGATGCCGGTCCAGAGGCCCAGCGGGACACAGGAAATGAGGCAATCATGTACGGAGCAGTAATGAGAATTGACCATCCATGGTCATCAGGGTGGCGGCGTGGAGTACCAGCCAGCTGCACGACCATGTTATTGTTGTTGTTGGAAAAGATGCCCACTTGGAGACAGGGACTCTGTCCAAAACATTACGTCTGTCTTTATTTGAGGCAGGGATCACACATAGCGCAGCTCAGATTGTGGTACCGTATTATATATCTCAGACTGTGAAATAAATGTTATTGTAGCCGTCCTTAATAATGTATTACAAGGATTACCCGTCCTATTCTGTGAGTATATGAAACGTTTACTTGTTTACTTTAGTGTAGGCTCAATGAAGAATACAGTCTGTCTAAATCTGCATTTTTATCCTATCTCTGTACTCCTCCTCCTCCCTCCCATGGTACAGTACATTATATATTGACCTATACCTCAGGACTTCCCAGGTGCCTTTGCCTGCCCTTTGGTTCCCTGGAGATGTGCTTCGCCCTTGCCACACTCCTTTTCTCTCTAAATCTCTCTCTTTATCTCCTGCTCTTTCGCTCACTCCATCCACAGCAGAGCTACAGTACGTGCCTGTTCTCCAGGGAGACAGACTAAGGATCCAACCCCCCTCTCTCTAAGCACATATATGGCCTGTCCTTAACCCTGTGCTCAACACACTTCTCTTTCCAGGCCCTCCATAATAATACACAATTTAATCCCTCCACAACACTTCCATAATTGTTCCTGTGATTGTTGCTTTAAAAGTGTGTGTTCTATTCATGGTAACATATGGACAAAAAACTGCTGTGGCTGATTTCACAGATGAAACTGTGCCTTGATCAAACTTGATTTATTTCAGGGATGTAATCCAAATATGATTTGGAAAAATCCTCAATTATGGGGGAAAGATGGAGTGAGGGAGTGAAGGGATGAGGTTTAATCAGGTTTGGTGGTAGAGGGAGGGGAAAGTGACACACATATGTCCATGCACACACATACACACACATACATGTAATCTGCTGATCACCTTTGTGATGTCACTGTGACTTTCAGTGTCCCTGTCCCTGTCCTGTGTTCTCCATTATCCTTGTGACGTATTTGAAAGACGTAGCCATTCTCTCCTACCGTTACATCACTTGAACTTATCAGTCAGCTGTCAGTCAACCCCACTGTCATCATCCCCCTGCAGAATAAAGGTACACACTGTACCCATACACCCATTTCTCTGTGACCTTCTCAAAAACATAAACTGTTTAGCAGTAACGTTATATTACAGAAAAATAGCAGACAAATGGTGTTGGGAGTTTTCCTTTTAATTTGACTTCATGGATATTATTAAATCAAGAGAGGCTGTGAAGTCACTGTGTCCCAGTAGAGATAACTCATTCTCAGTGGTGGAAAAAGTACCCAAATCACATACTTGAGTAAAAGAACACATACCTTAATAGGAAGTTACTCAAATAAAATTGAAAGTCACCCAGTAAAATAGTACTTGAGTAAAAGTCTAAAAGTAGTTGGTTTTAAATATACTTAAGTATCAAAAGTAAATGTAATAGCTCAAATATATTTAAGTATCAAAAGTAGAAGTAAAAGTATAAATCATTTCAAATTTCTTATATTAAGCAGAGCAGACGGCTCCATTTTCTTGTTGTTAAAATTTACAGATAGCCAAGGCACACTCCAACACTCAGGCATTATTTACAAAATATGAATTTGTGTTTAGTGAGTCTACCAGACCAGAGGCAGTAGGGATGACCACGTGTTCTCTTGATAAGTGTGTGAATTTCACAATTTTCCTCTCCTGCTAAGCATTCAAAATGTAACAAGTATTTTTGGTTGTCAGGGAAAATGTACGGAGCAAAAAGTACAATATTTTCATTAGGAATGTAGTGAAGTAAAAGTCAAAGTTCTAAAGATCTGTTTACTGAGCAATGTCTATGGGTGGTTTGTGATTTAGGTAATGGGGGCTTTAGCTCCCTAGAAAACCTTTCAGGTTGTAGTCTATTTATCAGTAGGCCTATAGTAAGTCCAGGCAGGCTTACTAATACTCTAGCCAGGTCTGAAAGGACACACTGAAAGTAACCTGCTGAACTCTCAGGGTCATGACCATTGACCTCAGTACCTCCTCTAAACACCAGCCTGCAGCGTCTGTGATTATCCTAGGACTCCATTCCCTTCCCACAGAATGCCCCTGATCAACACTGCATGGTCAGCAGCAAAGACACCTGAACCCAGGCCAGTCCAGACAGAACAAGTAGAGTAGAATGTAGAGTGGGCAGCAGCAGCAGCAGAGGTCCTTTAGGTGAGGATCAGCTGTGTTGTTTCTCCCAGATGACTATTGTCTATAGGGAGTCAGGATGGAACAGTACGATGGAACCAGCTGGCTGTCTGTGTGGTAGGAGTTAGAGTTGTTTATTTGTCTTGAAAGACTTTCATACAGTGCCTTGTAAAAGTATTCATCCCTCTTGGCATTTTCCTATTTTGTTCCATTACAACCTGTAATTTAAATACATTTTTATTTGGATTTCATTTAATGGACATACACAAAATAGTCCAAATTGGTGAAGTGAAATGAAAAAAATTACTTGTTTCAAGAAATAAAAATAAATAAATAAATAAAAGTGGTGGATGCATATGTATTCACCCCCTTTGCTATTAAGCCCCTAAATAAGATCTGGTGCAACCAATTAACTTCAGAAGTCACATAATTAGTTAAATAAAGTCCACTTGTGTGCAATCTAAGTGTCACATAATTTGTCACATGATTTGTCACATGATCTCCGTATATATACACCTGTTCTGAAAGGCCCCAGAGTCTGCAACACCACTAAGTAAGGGGCACCACGAAGCAAGCGGCACCATGAGGACCAAGCAGCTCTCCAAACAGGTCAGGGACAAAGTTGTGGAGAAGTACAGATCAGGATTGGGTTATGAAAAAATATCAGAAACTTTAAACATCCCATGGAGCACCATTAAATCTATTATAAAAAAATTGAAAGAATATGGCACCAGAACAAACCTGTCAAGAGAGGGCCGCCCACCAAAACCCGCGGACCAGGCAAGGAGGGCATTAATCAGAGAGGCAACAAAGAGACCAAAGATAACCCTGAAGGAGCTGCAAAGCTCCACAGAGGAAATTGGAGTATCTGTTCATAGGACCACTTTAAGCCGTACACTCCACAGAGCTGGGCTTTACAGAAGAGTGGCCAGAAAAAAGCCATTGCTTAAAGAAAAAAATAAGCAAACACGTTTGGTGTTCGCCAAAAAGCATGTGGGAGACTCCCCAAACATATACTGTAGAAGAAGGTACTCTGGTCAGATGAGACTAGAAAGAAATTTCCCCCTCGGGGATCAATAAAGTACCTATCTATCTATCTATCTAAAATTGAGCTTTTTGGCCATCAAGGAAAACGCTATATCTGGCGCAAACCCAACACCTCTCATCACCCTGAGAACACCATCCCCACAGTGAAGCATGGTGGTGGCAGCATCATGCTGTGGGGATGTTTTTCATCGACAGGGACTGAGAAACTGGTCAGAATTGAAGAAATGATGGAGGGCGCTAAATACAGGGAAATTCTTGAAGGAAACCTGTTTCAGTCTTCCAGAGATTTGAGACTGGGATGGAGGTTCATCAAACACTTAAGTGGTTTAAGGGGAAAAATGTAAATGTCTTGGAATGGCCTAGTCAAAGCCCAGACCTCAATCCAATTGAGAATATGTGGTATGACTTAAAGATTGCTGTACAGCATCGGAACCCATCCAACTTGAAGGAGCTGGAGCAGTTTTGCCTTGAAGAATGGGCAAAAATCCCAGTGGCTAGATGTGCCAAGCTTATAGAGCTGTAATTGCTGAAAAAGGTGACTCTACAACGTATTGACTTTGGGGGGGGGGTTCTGTTTTTCTGTCTTATTTCTTGTTTGTTTCACAATAGAAAATATTTTGCATCTTCAAAGTGTTAGGCATGTTGTTTAAATAAAATGATACAAACCCAATTTTTAAATACATTTTAATTCCAGGTTGTAAGGCAACAAAATAGGAAAAATGCCAAGGGAGGTGAATACTTTCGCAAGCCACTGTAGTTGTCATTCTCTCTCAGTTCACGTGGCAATTTACGTGTGTCGTTTAGCAACAAAACCGACACGTTCGCAACTATGGGGCAAAAGACAAGGTTGGCTTAGATTGTTGACACCATGTAAACTATATTTAGTCTCCAGAAATGTAGTGAAAACATAAATACATTTGCACAATGAGCACTTGTTGTCTCTCAAATACATCGTTACAGTTGTTGGTTAGCTAGCTAGTTACTTTTATCCATATTAACATTGACAAGAAATCAGTCAAAACACCTCAAAACAAAACACAGTATTAAGAACAAGATAAAACTAGGTGAAATGAGACACCTACGATTCCCCACATGGCAGCTTCTTGTCATTGTTGCTAGCTATCTGACCATTCAGAATCATAACCAAGCATGGCTTCGGGCCCCATCGATGCACACACATAATGTTTGTGATGTTGTCAGCCAACCAACCCATCTATGGATTGTTGTGTTTGTTGAGAGTCCATGTGGTAAAATTCTTTTTTCTCTGAACACTTAACTTGAAGTGGCAGCCATTAGATGTAATTGTTACTGCCATAATATTTTGCATATTGCCTGTCAAGACGATATGTCTTAACATTTAACGACAGTCAACCCACTAGTATGTAGAAAATATTCATATTGAGCTTGAATTTCAAACACTGAGTTTGTTGCTTACTGTCACAAATGATGAGAAGGACGACTTGACTTGGTGACTGATTTAGAGACAACATGGCCAACAGCTAGAGACGCCAGATCTTCAGGCTCTACTGTCCATAGGACCACTTTAAGCCGTACACTCCACAGAGCTGGGCTTTACAGAAGAGTGGCCAGAAAAAAGCCATTGCTTAAAGAAAAAAATAAGCAAACACGTTTGGTGTTCGCCAAAAAGCATGTGGGAGACTCCCCAAACATATACTGTAGAAGAAGGTACTCTGGTCAGATGAGACTAGAAAGAAATTTCCCCCTCGGGGATCAATAAAGTACCTATCTATCTATCTATCTATCTAAAATTGAGCTTTTTGGCCATCAAGGAAAACGCTATATCTGGCGCAAACCCAACACCTCTCATCACCCTGAGAACACCATCCCCACAGTGAAGCATGGTGGTGACAGCATCATGCTGTGGGGATGTTTTTCATCGACAGGGACTGAGAAACTGGTCAGAATTGAAGAAATGATGGAGGGCGCTAAATACAGGGAAATTCTTGAAGGAAACCTGTTTCAGTCTTCCAGAGATTTGAGACTGGGATGGAGGTTCATCAAACACTTAAGTGGTTTAAGGGGAAAAATGTAAATGTCTTGGAATGGCCTAGTCAAAGCCCAGACCTCAATCCAATTGAGAATATGTGGTATGACTTAAAGATTGCTGTACAGCATCGGAACCCATCCAACTTGAAGGAGCTGGAGCAGTTTTGCCTTGAAGAATGGGCAAAAATCCCAGTGGCTAGATGTGCCAAGCTTATAGAGCTGTAATTGCTGAAAAAGGTGACTCTACAACGTATTGACTTTGGGGGGGGGGTTTCTGTTTTTCTGTCTTATTTCTTGTTTGTTTCACAATAGAAAATATTTTGCATCTTCAAAGTGTTAGGCATGTTGTTTAAATAAAATGATACAAACCCAATTTTTAAATACATTTTAATTCCAGGTTGTAAGGCAACAAAATAGGAAAAATGCCAAGGGAGGTGAATACTTTCGCAAGCCACTGTAGTTGTCATTCTCTCTCAGTTCACGTGGCAATTTACGTGTGTCGTTTAGCAACAAAACCGACACGTTCGCAACTATGGGGCAAAAGACAAGGTTGGCTTAGATTGTTGACACCATGTAAACTATATTTAGTCTCCAGAAATGTAGTGAAAACATAAATACATTTGCACAATGAGCACTTGTTGTCTCTCAAATACATCGTTACAGTTGTTGGTTAGCTAGCTAGTTACTTTTATCCATATTAACATTGACAAGAAATCAGTCAAAACACCTCAAAACAAAACACAGTATTAAGAACAAGATAAAACTAGGTGAAATGAGACACCTACGATTCCCCACATGGCAGCTTCTTGTCATTGTTGCTAGCTATCTGACCATTCAGAATCATAACCAAGCATGGCTTCGGGTCCCATCGATGCACACACATAATGTTTGTGATGTTGTCAGCCAACCAACCCATCTATGGATTGTTGTGTTTGTTGAGAGTCCATGTGGTAAAATTCTTTTTTCTCTGAACACTTAACTTGAAGTGGCAGCCATTAGATGTAATTGTTGCTGCCATAATATTTTGCATATTGCCTGTCAAGACGATATGTCTTAACATTTAACGACAGTCAACCCACTAGTATGTAGAAAATATTCATATTGAGCTTGAATTTCAAACACTGAGTTTGTTGCTTACTGTCACAAATGATGAGAAGGACGACTTGACTTGGTGACTGATTTAGAGACAACATGGCCAACAGCTAGAGACGCCAGATCTTCAGGCTCTGCAATACATGTAATGCAATATATACTAAAAACATAACCAACTTCCCCTACCTCAGCCATCAACACAAATCAACTCAAACACCCCTGTGTTGGACTTATGACTTTAGCACATGGCATTGTTACTGTACATCAGGGGATACATAAATTGCTCCTATATCAACTGGATTCTGAGCCATGGCATACAGGCTGTCTCCTCTCCTCCTCCCCTCTCCTTTCTCCTCCGCTCCGATCCCCTCTTCTCCTCTCTCTTCCCCTCACTCTTCCCCTCTCCTCTCCTCTCTCCTCCCCTCCAATCCCCTCCTCTCCTCCTCACTCCTTTCCTCTCCTCCCCTTTCCTCCCCTCCGATCCCCTCCTCTCCTCCTCTTTCCTTTCATTTCCTACCCACCTATTCCCTCAGCACCTGCCACAACAACCTGACAGACTCCAGCAGGGCTGTCATGTGGCTGATCTGCCTGCCTGCGTGGGAGAGAGGGACAGCGAGGGGTGGAGAAAGGATGGAGACAGGAAGAGAGGGGAGGGAGGGGAGAGAGAGAGAGAGAGAGAGAGAGAGAGAGAGAGAGAGAGAGAGAGAGAGAGAGAGAGAGAGAGAGAGAGAGAGAGAGAGAGAGAGAGGGAAAGGGTTGGATACTAGTCAGTTGTACAACTGAATGCATTCAACAAAAAATGTGTCTTCCACATTTAACCCAACCCCTCTGAAACAGGGAGACGATGGAAAGATAAACGTCAGGTGAAGTCACCAATCCAACTGTGTTTCCGAGAAATGCTCTGTAGTCAAGGAATACAGCTCAACTCAAATGCTATTTTATTCTTTGAAGTGAGCCATAGCTTTTCCTGGAGCTGATCTGTTGATAAGCGCACAGTATCTTTTCATTGAAATCCTATTTTCTATTGTTTGGTTTTCAGATGTAGCCACGTGACAGTTGATCATGTCACGTATAACATTTTTTCTAATAATAATGCCACGTGACATTTTCACTAGTAAGACAAGTGGTTTCCAGACACGTGTGATGTTTAACATGCATTTTTCACATACATTTTCACATTACTTTTCACGTGATATTATACGTTTCACATGTGTGCTTTTGTAACTTGCGGGACTAGAACGCCGGTCTCCCACGGGAGCAACGTCTTGTTCTACTAAAGCTGTATAGAATTGTTTTAAGAAGATCATACCAAAGATAATTTTGCAATTTGATTTTGAATTTTAAGACCCCTTGAAGAATCCAAAAAATGTATCCAAAAATTCTCTGATGAAACATCTATTTGGCTTTAATGCTTAAAGCCCATACAAACGCACTGAATAACAGATTCACCACATGGAACAACAGATAGTCCCCCCAAATAATCTAAAAGAAAGATCAGGAAACGTTTTTGTATAATTTTTTGTTCTCTTGATAAGTGTGTGAATGGGATCATTTTCCTGTCCTGCTGAGCATTCAGAATGTAATGAGTACTTTTGGGTGTCAGGAAAAATGAATGGAGTAAAAAGTAAATTATTTTCTTTAGGAATGTACTGAAGTAAAAGCTATTTTATTTCCACCGGGCTTCTTCCAATGGTCACTGACCAACTTATGAAGAAGAGGCATGCTCTGCAGCAGTAGCACTCCGAATGGATTACTCAGAAATAAGAGATAATCATTTTTAACACACTATAATTATTATACTCAGGTAGGCGGAGTTACCTTTTTACAGAATTGCATTACAGAATTTGCAAATCCATATGTGGAAATGTGGAAAACACCACCTTTTCACATGTGAGGAGAATAACACTATTTCACGTGAATTTAAAACTCCAAATTAGATTTTCACATGTGATTGTTTTTCACATGGGAACTTGCAATTCCACATGTGAAAGTGAGATTTTCACATGTGAATGTTTCTTACATGTGAAACCACAAATTTCACATGCAATTGCAATTCACATGAGATGAAAACATGTTTTTCGTCTCACATGTGAAAAGTTGGTGTTAACTCAAAATATAATACATGTGAAAATATTGTTTCACATGTGAAATTTAAGCTCAACATTTAAAAACAGCCATTTCACGTGAAAATGTGATTTTCAATTGTAAAACTGCAAATTGTACGTCTTTTTTTTTCGTATGGCTGCTGCACATTAGCTGCTGTTTCTATGGGAATTGCTCTTTTTACCTCTATTTTATACTTTGATAAAACTTCATGCTCTTCATTAGCAGCAGCTGTTAATTTCAGCAGTCATTTTGGACACTTGTTTGCTGGCCATTGGAGCCCCTCTTTTAAATTCTGCCCTCAGTACTCCCAACACTATTGTACTAACTATCTCTGGAAACACACTTCTGTCAGTGCAGCTGTTCCTCCAGCCTCCCAGGCAGGGCCCTGGCTGCTGTAGCCTCCCTCATCTGCCAGGCCTCCATGGGCTGGGTGCAGGGTAGTTCAGGGAGGTGTTGTGCTGCCTGGTGCAGTGGGCAGTGGTGGGGAATTGGAATGAAGGGATAATGATGAGCTGTTAGCGGCGGCCCCAAGGAGGGAACAGGCATTAACGGGGACCTGACCAAACCAAATTAGGCGTCCAAATTGAGTTCCCCGCCTTTCTCGTACCCTGCCTCTCCCAGCTCCCAAAGCCTTTGATGAGACTTCCTAGTTCTCAGGGGGCCCTGTTTTACACAGGGACAGACAGGGGGAGTAAAGAGCTCAGGGAATCTCACTGCCGGAATAACAGGAGAGAGTCTGTAGATACTGAGTTAGGAAGGGGAGAGGATGTTACCTGTGGTAAATGTCAAAGTTCAAGGTCAAAAGGTAAAGGTTAAAGGTCAGAAGGGAATGATTCCTGCTCACGACACTACTCTAAGTTGCCATTCGATCAAAAGGACAGCAGCAGGAGTCTCCTAGTAAACAGATAGCTTTAGTTTATAACCTGTGTTCGTGTGCATGAATGCGTGTGTGCGTGTATTTCTATGTGTAGTTTGTATGTTTGTGATGGTGAGTCTTAACATTGACAATAGTGTGTATTATATGACTTGCTGTTCACTCTCAGAATTACCCATAATGGCAAAATGTCCCTGCCTTTTTCAGTCTGCTCTGAACCCCCAGTATGCCCTACTGTAAGCTGATGATGTAACATTAACTCCCCTGGCATGCAGACAGTAACAGCATGGCTCCACTAATCTATCTGTGACAGTGAGAGAGAGAGAGAGCATTTAAGTGTGTCTGTTTAGGATGTGAGAGTGTGGTTGCGTGCTCACTGGATCGTATGACTAGAGTTTTCTATAAGATGGGGATCAGCAGGGGGTCTGGCTCCATGTCAGTGATTCTATTGGATAACTCTTACACTCAGCAACACAACCACACAGCCAGCCAGCCACCCAGCCAGCCAGGAGGCATTAGATTAAGACCCTGGATTAAACAGAACCAAATCCTCAGGCTCCCCCATCCTCCCCCCTTCACTACCGCTGTGGAGACTGGCTGGACTGACACAGTTATGTGATAGAGAAAAACACTGTCCACAGGCAAACGGAAGAGTGTGTGTGCACACATGCGTACAGGATGCTTGCTTTCCTCTTGTTCCTGCTATAATCAAATATATCTATCTATCTATCTATCCATCTATCCATCTATCTATCTATCTATCTATCTATCTATCTATCTATCTATCTATCTATCTATCTATCTATCTATCTATCTATCTATCTATCTATCTATCTATCTATCTATCTATCTATCTATCTATCTATCTATCTATCTATCTATCTATCTATCTATCTTAGATAGATCATAGATCATAGATCATAGATAGATAGATAGATAGATAGATAGATAGATAGATAGATAGATAGATAGATAGATAGATAGATAGATAGATAGATAGATAGATAGATAGATAGATAGATAGATAGATAGATAATGGATGGACGGACGGACGGACAGAGAAATGTATATATATATGTAAAACCACCCCATATTTTCAAAATTGTCTATGCATTTGTGATAAGCCTGCTATAATCAGATTAGTGTAGTCAGACCCAAGAATAGATTGAAATGGAGGTAGTAATGGAAATATTCCACATAGATGTACCGTACAACTAAGCAGCAGTGGACGTTATAGAGAGTATTACAGAGAATCTATGATATAGGTATCATGCCATTGGACAAACACAGATAAGTGACACGGTCCTTCCAACCCTACGGTCCAAACCATCATTAGAGATCAAAGAAAGAGGACCTCAGAGCTGGAACAGAATAAGGAAGCACTTGATTCTCTAGGGGAAACTGATACTTCCCAGCTCTTCAGGGGATTCTCACATAATCAAAGGGCCTTTGATTTCAAAGATGTTCTAGTTTCTAGAATGGAATGTTTTCCATTTATGTCCACATTCTTATGAGCAGTAGGAGCACACACCAACGCATCACATTAAATGGTAATTTTTCACATCAAAATATTCAATCACAGTCAAAGAGGGGGGAAAAGGAACTGGTTTGATGCTGTATTGTTGCCTCAATATACTGACTGCAAATGCAAATAAAATAATGTAATATTTTGGGGCAGGTTTCTCATGTTCCCTGTCTGCTTGAACACATTGTTTGGTGCAGAAATTCTACAGTACAGTACAGTAACCTACCACCCTCAACACTGTTGATGGATGCTGGGACTCCTCCTGCAGGTGTGTATGTGAAACAACAACACTTTGTAAACATGCCAATTCCCCCCGTTAACATTCAGGACATGCAGCCATGGGCCTGTCATCATAGTTTTAGTTTTTCTTATATTGTGTGTGTACAGTACTTAATAAACCCCTCTGGCATACAGGGACGTAGACTACTGAGGTAGAAACAGACGCAAACGCACGGCTTAGGATTTGACCTTGACAGTGGCTTGTGTTAAGTGTTCTCTCTATGAGGACAATTGGTTTAGTGAGAAACAATTCCAGTTAAGTGGCTCTCCATGAGGATGTGATACAGAGTCAGACTCCACTTCAGTCAGCCCACCAGTCACCTTTTTGTATCCCATTAAAAGCCTCTCTGCTCTACCAGAGGCTCAGATAGAGAGAGAGAGAAGGGAGGGGTGTGCTTGAAGTCAGCATGATGACTGTAGACTGTCACAAATTAGATAAGATAACTTCTCTCTCTTGTATTATTTTAACAAATTCACCATTCCTCTTTTATTTGAAGTGAAGTTGGTGCAGAGCAGTAGAAAGGGCATCATAAATGAGTGACATTTTAACCCACCACCATATCTTCTCCTTCAAGCTTTCCAGCTTTCCTCCCTCTCCCCTCCCCTATTAGCCAGGGTTTATCTACTCCATCCCGAACCATCTGATCCAGGTCAACAACACAGAGCAGACAGACCCAGAGAAGTGCCTAACAAGCTTGGTCAATATCCTCTCATCCTCTCCCTCTCCCAGCCTCTGTCTGTCTGTCTGTCTGTCTGTCTGTCTGTCTGTCTGTCTGTCTGTCTGTCTGTCTGTCTGTCTGTCTGTCTGTCTGTCTGTCTGTCTGTCTGTCTGTCTGTCTGTCTGTCTGTCTGTCTGTCTGTCTGTCTGTCTGTCTGTCTGTCTGTCTGTCTGTCTGTCTGTCCTGCTCTAATGGATGCCCTCTGCTCTGTTGAGCTACTCTTTGGGCTATCTCTCATCTCTCCCACTCTTTCTCCCAGTTGTTTGACATGAATCTGATAGATGCACTTCCGTCTTCGCTAGCACTGCTCTGACCCACTGAGTTGTCTAACCATGGCTCTCTGGCTGCACTGCAAACACATGGCCCTGTTTGAGTGTCTCTGCTTTGGCACAACCAAGCTGACCACCTAGATCCCAGTCCGTGTCAGAAGGTTGAAGTCCACCACCTGGTGCAACTTTGCTCCTCTCAACCCAGGGATCACAGGCATGAAATTAGTGTAAATGAGTGTCATACAACCCACAGTCATTAGCCAGAAGCATATGGAAGAGGTCCATGCAGGAGTGGGATGGGAAACCCTGGCTGGTGAGCAGGGGCTTCATGACATACAGTGGGGCAAAAAAGTATTTAGTCAGCCACCAATTGTGCAAGTTCTCCCACTTAAAAAGATGAGAGAGGCCTGTAATTTTCATCATAGGTACACTTCAACTATGAGACACAAAATGAGAAAAAGAATTTCAGAAAATCACATTGTAGGATTTTTTATGAATTTATTTGCAAATTATGGTGGAAAATAAGTATTTGGTCACCTACAAACAAGCAAGATTTCTGGCTCTCACAGACCTTTAACTTCTTCTTTAAGAGGCTCCTCTGTCCTCCACTCGTTACCTGTATTAATGGCACCTGTTTGAACTTGTTATCAGTATAAAAGACACCTGTCCACAACCTCAAACAGTCACACTCCAAACTCCACTATGGCCAAGACCAAAGAGCTGTCAAAGGACACCAGAAACAAAATTGTAGACCTGCACCAGGCTGGGAAGACTGAATCTGCAATAGGTAAGCAGCTTGGTGTGAAGAAATCAACTGTGGGAGCAATTATTACGAAATGGAAGACATACAAGACCACTGATAATCTCCCTCGATCTGGGACTCCACGCAAGATCTCACCCCGTGGGGTCAAAATGATCACAAGAACGGTGAGCAAAAATCCCAGAACCACATGGGGGGACCTAGTGAATGACCTGCAGAGAGCTGGGACCAAAGTAACAAAGGCTACCATCAGTAACACACTACGCCGCCAGGGACTCAAATCCTGCAGTGCCAGACGTGTCCCCCTGCTTAAGCCAGTACATGTCTAGGCCCGTCTGAAGTTTGCTAGAGAGCATTTGGATGATCCAGAAGAGGATTGGGAGAATGTCATATGGTCAGATGAAACTTTTTGGTAAAAACTCAACTCGTCGTGTTTGGAGGAGAAAGAATGCTGAGTTGCATCCAAAGAACACCATACCTACTGTGAAGCATGGGGGTGGAAACATCATGCTTTGGGGCTGTTTTTCTGCAAAGGGACCAGGACAACTGATCCGTGTAAAGGAAAGAATGAATGGGGCCATGTATCGTGAGATTTTGAGTGAAAACCTCCTTCCATCAGCAAGGGCATTGAAGATGAAACGTGGCTGGGACTTTCAGCATGACAATGATCCCAAACACACCACCCGGGCAACGAAGGAGTGGCTTCGTAAGAAGCATTTCAAGGTCCTGGAGTGGCCTAGGCAGTCTCCAGATCTCAACCCCATAGAAAATCTTTGTAGGGAGTTGAAAGTCCGTGTTGCCCAGCGACAGCCCCGAAACATCACTGCTCTAGAGGAGATCTGCATGGAGGAATGGGCCAAAATACCAGCAACAGTGTGTGAAAACCTTGTGAAGACTTACAGAAAACGTTTGACCTCTGTCATTGCCAACAAAGTATTGAGATAAACTTTTGTTATTGACCAAATACTTATTTTCCACCATAATTTGCAAATAAATTCATTAAAAATCCTACAATGTGATTTTCTGGATTTTTTTTTTCCTCATTTTGTCTCTCATAGTTGAAGTGTACCTATGATGAAAATTACAGGCCTCTCTCATCTTTTTAAGTGTGAGAACTTGCACAATTGGTGGCTGACTAAATACTTTTTTGCCCCACTGTATGTTGGGCATGCAGGGTTTCCTCCAGATCCTCATGCTTATTGGATGGGTTTTACAGGGACTGCATTTTGTTAGGTCTACCTCACTGCTCTTTAAGTTGACCTCACTTTACTTTGAGTTTTATCTCGTTTCACTACTCTTTATACTTTATCTCACTAATTATATCAGTTGTATCTATTTTGATTCAATCCCTCCATCGTTCTCTTGTCCCCTCCTCTCCTCTCTCTCTGTTCCCTCCTGACACATTCCCACCTGAACCCATAATCCACTCTGCATGATCACACAAATCAGCCTGTTGCCTCTGATCTGATTCCAGCCAATCCCGTCATCCACTCATCTCTTCAGCAGCCGATTCCATTTTCATCATCATCTATCACTATCATTCAGCTGTGTCATCAGGTGGGCATTAAACAAGTCAGGTCAGGGTAATGCTGTGTCATCAGGTGGGCATTAAACAAGTCAGGTCAGGGTAATGCTGTGTCATCAGGTGGGCATTAAACAAGTCAGGTCAGGGTAATGCTGTGTCATCAGGTGGGCATTAAACAAGTCAGGTCAGGGTAATGCTGTGTCATCAGGTGGGCATTAAACAAGTCAGGTCGGGGTAATGCTGTGTCATCAGGTGGGCATTAAACAAGTCAGGTCAGGGTAATGCTGTGTCATCAGGTGGGCATTAAACAAGTCAGTGTAAGTTGATGGCTACCTTGAGACCCATTAACCTAGCTTGTCTGCTCTACAGTGGTGTGGAATGTGGACAGGTGTGTAAAGTAATTAAGTTAAAATACTTTAAAGTACTACTTAAGTATTTATATTTTGACTATTTTAACTTCACTACATTCCTAAAGAAAATATTGTACTTTTTGCTCCATGCATTTTCCCTGACAACCAAAAGTACTCGTTACATTTTGAACGCTTAGCAGGACAGGAAAATTGTAAAATTCACAAACTTATCAAGAGAACACGTGGTCATCCCTACTGCCTCTGGTCTGGCGGACTCACTAAGCACAAATGCATCTTTTGTAAATAATGTCTGAGTGTTGGAGTGTGCCCCTGGCTATCCATACATTTTTAAAACAAGAAAATGGTGCCGTCTGCAATTTTAAATGATTTATACTTTTACTTTTACTTTTGATACTTAAGTATATTTTAGCAATTACGTTTACTTTTTATACTTAAGATTATTTAAAACCAAATACTTTTAGACTTTTACTCAAGTAGTATTTTACTGGATGACTTTAACTTTTACTTGAGTAACTTTCTATTAAGGTATCTATACATTTACTCAAGTATGACAATTGGGTACTTTTTCCACCACTGGATGTGGATTCCCCACCCTCCTCTTACTTTCCTCCCCTGGGATCCCCTTGACCTCATCTCACCTCCAGCACAATATTTGTCAAGTGAAGACACCCATAAAGCCTTGAGGGTTAAGATGTGCTTCTTCACCAAGAGGGTATTGATCCGATGCTCAGCCTAGATCAAGCTGCATAGTACTAAGTGTCATGTTTTACACCTTATCATAACAGTGCATCAAAGCTGGGACAGAGAGACTGAAAAACATATTCTATCTCAAGGCCATGAGACTGTTAAATAGCCATCACTAGCCGGCTACCAACAGGTTACTCAACCCTGCACCTTAGAGGCTGCTGCCCCATATACATAGACCTGGAATCACTGGTCACTTTAATAATGGAACACTAGTCACTTTAATAATGTTTACATACTGCTTTACTCATTTCATAGGTATATACTGTATTCTACTGTATTCTAGTCAATGCCTCTCCGACATTGCTTGTCCTAATATTTATATATTTCTTAATTCCATTCTTTTACTTTTAGATCTGTGTGTATTTTTGTGAATTGTTAGATACTACTGCAGTGTTGGAGCTAGGAACACAAGCATTTTGCTACACTCACAACAACGTCTGCTAATTATGTGTATAATAGGAAAGGTATGTAGGCTATTTACCTCAGGAAAAACCTTTTAATAGTGCCCCTCATAATCCTTACATTGTCATTTGTATCTAATAGGAATTTATTGTTATTTGAACATTCATATAAGTGAGCCTGCATAATAAACTGTAGAAATCTCAGGTATGACACAGATATGGTGAAATTAATTGTAGCCTTAGCATTGACTTCCCAGCCCGTAAAACTGTTTCAAATGACATCACTACAATCAAAGCGGAAATGACATCATTAACACCAGATTAAAACCACACAGCTATGCCCTCTGGGTTGCTAACGCTCAGTGAATGTTAGATCCAAACAGTGGTATAACATTTAGAGCAGGGTATAAAGTCCATCAGGCAATGGATGGGACCTTTTGCCATGTGAATGTGGAGCAAACAGGTTACAGACTGTCAGCAGGTGAAGAAGGGATTTGTAGCCTCTGTATCTGTATGTGTTACTGAGCCAGAAGCAGCCTGGTCCAGAGAGTTCACATCTGTGACTAGTCTGTGCCTCAGCCACCCTCATTGCACCGGAGGAGACATTACTGGATGAGGCCCCTGGTTCCATCTTTATTCTATTTCACTCCTCTGTCCTTGGGCTGGCTTTAGTTTTGTCCTGAGTGCAATATTAGATGACAGTGTTGAAGGGCATGGTCTCGATGATTGAATTTGTAACTAGCACATTGTTGGTGAGAGATGAGGGAATGCGTGAACGAAGCACCAGAGTTAAGGGCAATTCCATGTGTTGAATTGAACATGGAAATTTCTCCACAGGAATACAATTCAATCCGGCATTTAGAAGGGACCTGAACCCTGGTACACAGAGGGAAACACACAATCATGGTCCTTGTAAATGGGTGTTTAAGCAGGGATAAAGATAGGTGTTGTCTTTTCATCTCAGGGTTCCTGTTTTCCATCAAAAGGTGGAATTCTAAATATTCTAAGCCCATATGGAAATATGTTGAAACGTCAATGCAGGCACTGTGCTATGTTGACCTGTGTGTGTGAACCCCTAAGCAAGTGAGTTTTCTCCCTGTCTACATGCCTGGAAAAGGTCCTGGGAGGGAGAGACACATAAATAAATGTACTGACGTAGAGAGAAAGTACTTTGGAATGGTTTTCATTCTATGTCCCTTAAATATATGCGCAGTAGGAATCAGATGAATTAATAATAAGTTAAGGTTTGGTTTGTGTCCCTTCCCTCTTCTCCACACCACCTCTTCTTCCTCTAGCCCAACATCCTCTGTGTAAAATCCTCTTTATAGCTACAACCAACTTTAATAATTCATAGGAAAGTTTTAAACTCAATCTTTAAAACACTTTCCAGATTTTTGAAAAACTTTCCAGATTTCACCGTCTGCTCAAGCTGTACCCCGGAGCATGCCTCCTCTCTTTTAGAACACTGCACCAGCCATCCCTGCCTTTTATTCTCTGTGGCATTTAACAGACAAAATGGAAAACACGAGTGAAGTTCGTTACCTAATTGCGGTAATCCTGCTATACTCTCTGATCTCGAGGATTAAATCATGCCACACCGGAGAAAAAGAGCTATTCATGTGGAAAAGAGGCAGGATTTGGGGATCAAAATTAAAGAGCAATATTGGGTAATAGCCGGTTCAGTTGAGTATCAGTAACAGTTTAAAAGCAGAGAGGTCTGACAGAGCAGGCAGCATGAGAGACGGAGAGTGATGCTCACACTATTATTTCAGGCCACACACCGACAACAACATGATTGGTTGTTAACACAGAGTTAACTGCAGCAGCCTTTTGACAATGTACTGTTGGAGATGTGAGCTGAAGTGCCTTGCCAAGGGTCATAAACACCATGACAGCTTTGAATTTGTGTGAGCGATTGAATGGCTGCCTATTTGTATGCACCATTTTATTGCTTTTCTCCTAATCTCCTATTTGCACAGATGCATCAGGGTTAAAGGGTCTTATCACTAAATAATGTAGGAAATGTATTAAACAAATTGATTATGCATAGTGTGCACAGAGAAAAAGGGAAGGAAAGACTGATAGTTGGAGAAAACTATTTTTCAGTGCTTGTAAAGAATTACATATGTAATGTAGATTAGAGAGGGATCTTCCACTGTTTCAAATGGGGACCATAGTGTGCAGTTGAAGTCGGAAGTTTACATACACTTAGGTTGAAGTCATTAAAACTCATTTTTCAACCACTCCACAGATTTCATGTTAACAATCAAATTGTGGCAAGTCGGTTAGGACATCTACTTTGTGCATGAAAAGTAATTCTTCCAACAGTTGTTTACAGACAGATTATTTCACTTATAATTCACTATACCACAATTCCAGTGGGTCAGAAGTTTACATACACTAAGTTGACTGTGCCTTTAAACAGCTTGGAAAATTCCAGAAAATTATGTCATGGCTTTAGAAGCTTCTGATAGGCTTATTGACATAATTTGAGTCAGTTGGAGGTGTACCTGTGGATGTTTATCAAGGTCTACCTTAAAACTCAGTGCCTCTTTGCTCAACATCATAGGAAAATCAAAAGAAATCAGCCAAGACCTCAGAAAAAAAATTGTAGACCTCCACAAGTCTGGTTCATCCTTGGGAGCAATTTCCAAACGCCTGAAGGTACCACGTTCATCTGTACAAATGTGAGGGCTTGGTTGTGGTAAGGCCTCTTACTCCCACCTAGGGGAGGAGAGAGGCACACAACCAAGCTCTCACACATTATTAGGGAGATTATCATCCCCAATCAGAGACAGCTGTATAGCGTTGTCTCTGATTGGGGATAGTATTTAGTTACCACACACAGCCACCTGTGTGTGGATCATTGTTGCTGCTTGTCTGCCTTGAGTTACCAGAAAGCCAGTAAGTCACCGTGTTTTGTTTTGTGCTAGTCATATTTTTTCACTCTCCTTTTTATTTGTTAAATGCTTCGTGAGAACACCTCATTTTCAATAAAAAGGATGACACTTCACCAGCGCTCCGTATATCGTCCCATTAATACTACGCACGGTGACAGAATGATCCACCACCCTGGGACGCAACGGGGAATAACTTTAGGAGATATCCTCCTCGGTATGGGAAAAATTACCGAGGAGGAACACTCCTATTATCGCTCGGTGGAGGAAGGCTGGGGTCCGGAGCAGCCGAGGCGCCGGAGACGGAGGACACGTCACCGGGCTAGGGTTGAGGACCAGCCTGGAGCCCAGAAAACCCCTCAAACGGATTTTGGGGGGGGGCTATGGGGGTGGTCGGGGATCGAGGGAGAAGAGCCCCGACCACTGCACTCGTGGGGGTTCCAGGAGGAGCCCCTACAGCCTTGGGAACGGGAGTACAGAGAGGAGTCGGAGGAAGACGACGACGATGTGCTTCTGTTCCCTCACTCGTGGGGGTTCCCGGAAGAGCCCTCACAGGATGGGGATTGGCGATGGAGTAGGCACGACAGGGACAGTCGTGCTCCAGCGCCAGTTCCCAGTCCGGTGCCTCCAGCGCCGGTCCAGAGTCGGAGGAAGAGGAGACCGACTCAGCGCACCACACCATCGGTGCGCAACACTAGCCCGGTGCGACCCGTACCAGCTAAACGCACCCAGCCAACGGTGCGTTTCCCCAGCCCGGTACGGCCCGCGCCTGCTCCGCGCACCAGCCAAACGGTGCGTTTCCCCAGCCCGGCGCATCCCGTGCCAGCTAAACGCAACAACCCAACAGTGCGTTTCCCCAGCCCGGCGCGACCCGTGCCAGCTAAACGCAACAACCCAACAGTGCGTTTCCCCAGCCCGGCGCGACCCGTGCCAGCGCCTCGCATCAGATCACTGGTGCATTTCCCCAGTCCTGTACGCCCCGTGCCTACTCCTCGCACGGAGGCTACAACGACGGTCGCCAGCACAGCTCTGTGGTTGGAGACCATCTCTGCGTCGGTGCCCAGAGTGGGCACGACGTTCAGCCCCGCTGTGGAGCAGGAGCTCCATAGCGCGTCGGTGCCCAGTGTGGGGCCGACAGCCAGCCCAACTACAGGGCTGGAAACCATCTCTGCGTCGGTGCCCAGGTTGGGCACGACGTTCAGCCCCGCTGTGGAGCAGGAGCTCCATAGCGTATCGGTGCCCAGTCTGGGGCCGACAGCCAGCCCAACCACAGGGCTGGAAACCCTCTCTGCGTCGGTGCCCAGGGTGGGCACGACGTTCAGCCCCGCGGTGGAGCAGGAGCTCCATAGCACGTCCGTGCCCAGTGTGGGGCCGACAGCCAGCCCAACCGGAGGGCTGGAAACCATCTCTGCGTCGGTGTCCAGGGTGGGCACGACGTTCAGTCCCGCTGTGGAGCTGGAGCTCCATAGCACGTCGGTGCCCAGTCTGGGGCCGACAGCCAGCCCAACCAGAGGGCTGGAAACCATCTCTGCGTCGGTGCCCAGGTTGGGCACGACGTTCAGCCCCGCTGTGGAGCAGGAGCTCCATAGCGTATCGGTGCCCAGTCTGGGGCCGACAGCCAGCCCAACCACAGGGCTGGAAACCCTCTCTGCGTCGGTGCCCAGGGTGGGCACGACGTTCAGCCCCGCGGTGGAGCAGGAGCTCCATAGCACGTCCGTGCCCAGTGTGGGGCCGACAGCCAGCCCAACCGGAGGGCTGGAAACCATCTCTGCGTCGGTGTCCAGGGTGGGCACGACGTTCAGTCCCGCTGTGGAGCTGGAGCTCCATAGCACGTCGGTGCCCAGTCTGGGGCCGACAGCCAGCCCAACCAGAGGGCTGGAAACCATCTCTGCGTCGGTACCCAGGGTGGGCACGACGTTCAGCCCCGCTGTGGAGCAGGAGCTCCATAGCGTGTCGGTGCCCAGTCTGGGGCCGACAGCCAGCCCAACCATAGGGCTGGAAACCATCTCTGCGTCGGTGCCCAGGGTGGGCACGACGTTCAGTCCCGCTGTGGAGCAGGAGCTCCATAGCGTGTCGGTGCCCAGTCTGGGGCCGACAGCCAGACCAGCTGCAGGGCTGAAGACCACCTCTGCGTCGGTGCCCAGGGTGGGCACGGCATCCAGCCTGAGGTCTCCGGAGAAGGTCAGCAGCCCGAGGCCTCCTGTGACGGTCAGCAGCCCGAGGCCTCCAGTGAAGGTCAGCAGCCCGAGGCCTCCAGCGAAGGTCAGCAGCCCGAGGCCTCCAGCGAAGGTCAGCAGCCCGAGGCCTCCAGCGAAGGTCAGCAGCCCGAGGCCTCCAGCGAAGGTCAGCAGCCCGAGGCCTCCAGCGAAGGTCAGCGCCACGCCACCTCCAGCGAAGGTCAGCGCCACGCCACCTCCAGCGAAGGTCAGCGCCACGCCACCTCCAGCGAAGGTCAGCGCCACGCCACCTCCAGCGAAGGTCAGCGCCACGCCACCTCCAGCGAAGGTCAGCGCCACGCCACCTCCAGCGAAGGTCAGCGCCACGCCACCTCCAGCGAAGGTCAGCGCCACGCCACCTCCAGCGAAGGTCAGCGCCACGCCACCTCCAGCGAAGGTCAGCGTTCCGCCACCTCCAGCGAAGGTCAGCAGCCCAGAGCCTCCAGCCACAGCTCAAGGCCTGGAGTCTCCTCCACCGGTGCCCAGTCCGGGGCCGGTCGTCTGCTTCGCTCCAGTGCCGGAGCAGTCCGCTCCACCGGTGCCCAGTCCGGGGCCGGTCGTCTGCACCGCTGCAGAGCCGGAGCAGTCCGCTCCACCGGTGCCCAGTCCGGGGCCGGTCGTCTACGTCGCTCCATTGATGGAGCAGTCCGCTCCACCGGTGCCCAGTCCGGGGCCGGTCGTCTACGTCGCTCCAGTGCCGGAGCAGTCCGCTCCACCGGTGCCCAGTCCGGGGCCGGTCGTCTGCGCCGCTCCAGTGCCGGAGCAGTCCGCTCCACCGGTGCCCAGTCCGGGGCCGGTTGTCACCCCCTCTCCAGGGTCGAGGGCTCCCGCACCAGGGTCCAGACAGGACTTGGTGGATGGCGGGAGTACTGAGGGGGGAACCACCGCGCCGGGGTCCGGACCGGACCGGGCGTGCAACGGAGAGGTAGGAGGAAAGCTACTCTCACAGCCTGTGCCACGCCCGGAACCGGAACCGGAGCCCCCACCAGCAACCACCTCAGTACCCCGCCATGTCCCCCCTAGTTTTGGACATTTTGTCTTTCAGGAGAGGGGGGACTGTATGTGTGCGGTCGGGAGTCCGCACCTTAGGGGGGGGGGGGTACTGTGAGGGCTTGGTTGTGGTAAGGCCTCTTACTCCCACCTAGGGGAGGAGAGAGGCACACAACCAAGCTCTCACACATTATTAGGGAGATTATCATCCCCAATCAGAGACAGCTGTATAGCGTTGTCTCTGATTGGGGATAGTATTTAGTTACCACACACAGCCACCTGTGTGTGGATCATTGTTGCTGCTTGTCTGCCTTGAGTTACCAGAAAGCCAGTAAGTCACCGTGTTTTGTTTTGTGCTAGTCATATTTTTTCACTCTCCTTTTTATTTGTTAAATGCTTCGTGAGAACACCTCATTTTCAATAAAAAGGATGACACTTCACCAGCGCTCCGTATATCGTCCCATTAATACTACGCACGGTGACAACAAACAACAGTACGCAAGTATAAACACCATGGGACCACGCAGCCATCATACCTCTCAGGAAGGAGATGCGTTCTGTCTCCTAGAGATTAACGTATTTTGGTGCAAATCAATCCCAGAACAACAGCAAAGGACCATGTCAAGATGCTGGAGGAAACAGGTACAAAAGTATCTATATCCACAGTAAAACGAGTCTTATATTGACATAACCTGAAAGGCCGCTCAGCAAGGAAGAAGCCACTGCTCCATAAAAAAGCCAGACTACGGTTTGCATCTGCACATGGGGACAAAGATCGTACTTTTTGGAGAAATGTCCTCTGGTCTGATGAAACAAGAATAGAACTGTTTGGCAATAATGACCATCGTTATGTTTAGAGGAAAAAGGGGGAGGCTTGCAAGCCGAAGAACACTATCCCAACCTTGAAGCACGGGGGTGGCAGCATCATGTTGTCAAGGGTGCTTTGCTGCAGGAGGGACTGATGCACTTCTCAAAATAGATGGCATCATGAGGAAGGAAAATTATGTGGATATATTGAAGCAACATCTCAAGACATCAGTCAGGAAGTTAAAGCTTGGTCGCAAACGGGTCTTCCAAATGGACAATGACCCCAAGCATACTTCCAAAGTTGTGGCAAAATGGCTTAAGGACAACAAAGTCAAGGTATTGGAGTGGCCATCACAAAGCCCTGACCTCCAGCCTATAGAACATTGGTGGGCAGAACTGAAAAAGCGTGTGCGTGCAAGGAGGCCTACAAACCTGACTCAGTTACATCAGTTCTGTCAGGAGGAATGGGCCAAAATTCACCCATCTTATTGTGGGAAGCTTGTGGAAGGCTACCCAAAAAGTTTAATTTAAAGGCAATGCTACCAAATACTACTTGAGTGTATGTAAACTTCTGACCCACTGGGAATGTGATGAAAGAAATAAAAGCCAAAATAAATAATTCTCTCTACTATTATTCTGACATTTCACATTCTTAAAATAAAGTGGGGATCCTAACTGACCTAAGACTGAATTTTTACTAGGATTAAATGTCAGGAATTGTGAAAAACTTAGTTTAAATGTATTTGGCTAAGGTGTATGTAAACTTCCGACTTCAACTGTATATTACAGTATAGTCCAACGTTCTGCTCATTAGTTCCTGTAAAGCGAAGAGAGATTTCCTTAGCAAGACGGCATAATTTACAGAGTGTATAAAAAATTAAAACACCTTCCTAATCTTTAGTTTCTTCAAAATCAATGTGTCAATGTGCCTCAAGGTTTAAAAATCATTATTTAACCTTTCTCATCCCCTTCATCTAAACTGATTGAAGTGGATTTAACAGGTGACATCAATAAGGGATCATGTTTTTCACCTGAATTCACTTGGTAAGAGCAGTGTCCCTAATGTTTTGTATACTCGGTGTATATACCACTATCCCCAACACACCACCCCCTTCCCACTACTTTTGGACCAACAGATCATACATCAGGCCGTCAGCCTGGGAGGCTGGAACCCTTATTTCTTCTGCACTAAAATCTCTGATACCCAAAACCGTCTCTGCTGTTGCTACTACCAATTCAATCTTCTGGGAAAATTCCTTTCCATCTGTCTATGTCATGGAAAGAGCAGGTGTTCTTAATGTTTTCTACACTCAGTGTATAATGGTACAAAACGACAGGAGGCATTCTCCCAAATGAGCATATTCTGCATTTTAGAAGTGTATGTTTAAAGCCTATGTCCTAGTTCTTTTGCAGAGTGAACTGATTTTGTCTTACAAATTGAGAACTTTTACTAATTGTCATTGTCCAGGCAGGGGTTGTAAAATATAAGTATTACTTTCACGAAAGGGAAAAAAAAACTTGTTTGTGGTGCTGCTTAATTAATACCTTTTTATTTAGCGTATTTGCAATTGACTGTTCGAACATGAAGAATGTTTCTGAAGTGCAACTATACTTTGTACCTAGGGCAGGCCGTTCATAATGGATAAGGTAAACTCTTTTCATCAATGGAGAATTAGCTCTCCTCCTTCTCGTCCCTCCTCGGCAAGCATGATAAACACAGAACAATAAAAAGGATAGTTGTTATGCTTGGGCTGTAAAAAAAAAAAAAGAAACTAAAAACAACACCACTATATTTGCTACTGTGTATCATGGCCCTGCTACCTGTTAAAGATACAATGCTGTTTTCTCAGGATAAACAACAAACATAAACAAGCGTCATAAAAGCCATGAGGAGAACCTGAATCTCATGATTAAAATGTCCATACCTTTGCCAACCCACTGTATCTAAAGTCCCTCTTGTCCCACGCTGGGCTCCTAGAGAACCGCAATCTACGTTCTTGTCCGAAGGAGACAGATTCTGACAGTGAGATGTGATTTCCTGCATTACATTTGTGTTTTAACATGCTATGCCACGGTGGGTAACAGTGTGGGGATGTAACAGTGACAGTTACCACACATAGACTGAGCTCCATTGACATTACAGTTACAAGGTTTCGATCCCCCATGGTGATGATACCCTGCCAAGATTTAACCGGTTCTGTGTCCTGTGATTGCATTCTGCTACTGTCCCTCTCCTCGCTTGACCTCCCACATTTGGGGGAGGGCACACATTTGCAGTACAGCTGTAAATGTAATTCCAACCTGGCACGGAGACTATTCCAGAGGCTGTTGAAATACGATTGTTCTCAATAAAACACATTCAATATAAGAACATGTGTTCCACTACAACCTCTATGTGACCGGAATATTCTAGTTATTGATTTCCACCTTAATGTTCACAGGGCATTGGGTTCATGATCCATTACTTTAACACATTCATTACTGATTTGTTGTAAATATTTCAGTTTACAGGTTAATGACCATCTTTACATTCCCTCATAGTTTACATAGTGCTGTTCCTGCAGAGCCATCTGCTCTAGAGTCATGCTGGACTTGATTTAAAAATCCTTCCTCATGGAAGTTTGGTTGCTTTTAGAAGCTCAACTTTAATTTGACTTTTTCCCATTGTTTGGTCTCCCCCTCCATCGTCCCTCTCAGCTATAATTTGGATCCAAACTCCTTTTTTTTAATAAAGTAGACTTCTATAACTGAAGACCTTATTGTTGCCTAGTAGCCTAAGTCAGTTTGGGGGTGATGAATAAGTGTTGGCATTGTTATTGAGGGATATATTGTATTCTGCAGAGTTAGGGGATTTCATCTGGTGAGCATTGTTATTGAGGGATATATTGTATTCTGCAGAGTTAGGGGATTTCATCTGGTGAGCATTGTGAGAAAGTGATTAAAGAGATGACAGTGAATTGTGTTGGTACACTGAGTTATGAATGCACCATACCAGAAGCCTTTTCTGAAGAGAGGTTTTTCTCTGAGAGAGAGAAGGGGAGAGAGACAGAAAAAGCTGGAAGGCAGCCATGATTGAGGCTCTGACTGTAGAACACTCCTCCTCACAAAGCTGGGTACAACAAAGAGCGATGCCTCAGCCTTCCTTTCCAAACCCTAAGTAATATATTCCACTGGAGTTTGACTGGTGAAACTTTGAGGAAGTTCTTTGGCAGCAACAGCAGCAGCAGGCTCATAAGAGACAGGATTTCTGTATTGAAATGCCAGAGCTCTGTGAGGTTCCCCTGCAGAGGTGGTTGACGGAGACGTTGTTACGATTCCTCTGGGTTGAGGAAGAGGTGGCGGAGACACTACAGTAGTTAAAGTAAGGGGGGAATACAACAGAAAGTCAAAAATACCATGCAAGAAATCTAACCCTTTGAATGAGTTCCAGGTTTGCGCATCACACATTTTCACTGCCATGTATATTTGAGGGAATAGTTTGCATGCAGACATTAATTTCTACAAAGCATTTCTGTTCAAGATGATGAGAAAACGATTACCACATGTCGAGTGGTCAATGTGAAACATTAGTAAAGTGATGCTACTACTTGTCAGGGATGTCTGGTACATTGACGTTGCGCAATCAGCAGTAAGGTTATTCAGCTGTCTAATAGGACGTGATTAGCGGGGTAGCATACTCCTGCTGAGTGCTGGGACTCCCTGAGCTTACTGTCTGACGGAGATTACTCTATTTACCACAATCAGGTATTCTTTTTCCTACCGTCCTACTGTCAATAAACTTGAATCTGTTAGACACAACTTTTGATAGCATAGCATTCTCTTGATCTCTGATCTCCCTCTAGAAATATGCTTGTCCTCCTCCGCACTGTGCATCATTAACTTAGATCACTCTCCAAATATTCAAACTTATTCCAAAAAAAAAAAAAAAACTTTTACAAAACAGTAATATAGTCTTCCTCTAAAATATTGGTGTTGTCCCAAAAAGCTGTGCATCTAATGTTAATTACTGTTTCATTTCTATTTCCTGAGGGCACTTAGTTGATGTAAAACAAGTTATGAACCTACTTCCCACAGGACAAATAAAGTTATTTTCCATTTTATAATAGAGATGTGTTGTTCAATATGCATGAAGATATCACGTAATTACCACCAATTTAGATGGCTGTTATTTAAATGGATATAAGAATGGAATGTCAGCCATTGGGAGGAAAAAATAACACAATAGTAACCAACACGTATCAAACAAAACCAACATCAACTGGTGTTCTCGGAGGCTTCTGGTAAGGCTGGTTTTGCTCTTTGGAATGGTTAATCAACTGTATTCAACACTCTGTATTCTCCATCACAACGCAGTTGATTACAGTTTTTCTCGATTGTTTACACACATTTTCTGAAAGCATGCCTCATATTCTCAGAACTCTACACACAAATCAAAAAACACACACACAATGGGCAAAACCCCTCAATTCTCCAGCAAAATGAAACTTTACATTCAAAACAATGTTATTTCTTATCAAAAGGGTATTTTGTTTTCAAATGACACACACAAACCATCATATGAATGGACATTTATAAGAACCAGTTGAACACTGATGTGATCAATGTAAAACACTATGATGAATGGAAAACACTTCTTCTCCATTCATCATAATGACTTAGGCCTTTTTTTGGTTCAGTGTTGCCATTACTACAGACAGCACATACATAAGTGTGTTGTAAAATATTTGAGAATATTGTTTTTATACTCAGAACACACAAATACACGGTAACAAATATATGTTATTTTTCCCACAAAAACAATGTACACAGTGTACATCCCATTCCCAACCAACACAAAGTTGCACATACAGTGGTCTACAAACAAAACAGAATTTAATGTAGTTACAGTAAAAAAAAAAGAAAACAAAAAGAAAATAACTATGCTGTATCCTGTCTTCTATTGCGGTCTGGCCACAGCACCTCATCCACATCACAAGCAATGTTTTCCCTGTCCAAGCAGCGGGGGAAATATCGCCTAGCATGGCGATTCCAGCCATGAAAAGCATCAGCTGCTATATCTCCACATGCGTCTTCCATAGCTTGGAGAAGAGGTATACGCGTTTGTGGATTTCGGTCATACACTTTCCATCTCCAGGCAGAAAAAAATTCCTCAGTAGGATTGAGGAATGGAGAATATGGAGAGAGATAAACAACTAAAAAGCGTGGGTGGGCAGTGAACCAGTTACGAACCAGAGCAGCCCTGTGGAAACTTACGTTGTCCCAAATTACAACGTACCTGAGCTGCTCTGGGCCATCTACCTGATCTGGTGGAATGAGTGTGTTGTGTAGGGTGTCCAGGAATGTGATCAGATGGGCGGTGTTGTAGGGGCCAAGGGTAGCATGGTGATGGATGACGCCGTGGTGGGTAATCGCTGCACACATTGTGATGTTCCCTCCGCGCTGGCCAGGGACTTGAACAATGGCACGCTGGCCGATGATATTCCTTCCCCTCTTTCGTCTTTTTGTGAGGTTGAATCCAACCTCATCAATGAAGATGAACTGGTGCTCCACTGCAGCCACCTCTAGCTCAAGGACTCTCTGAAACACACATGACAATATCAGAAATAGACATGGAGTGGTCACTGTTGTGAAGCACAATCATTATGATTACAATACTGAAATATGTATAATTTATGCAGTGTTGAGAGTATGCATCAATCGTGGGATTGTATAGGACTCACTTGCACATAGTTATATCGCAATTCTTTGACTCTTTCTGAATTGCGTTCAAATGGCACCCTGTAGACCTGCTTCATCCTGAGATTATTTCTGCGCAAGACACGGTCCAGTGTTGATAAGCTTACCCTATCAATATTTTGAAATATCTCATTGTTTTCTATTATTTTTCTTTGTATTTGCCGTAATGTTATGGCGTTATTTTCTAGGACCATGTTCATGACTTCAGTTTCCTGTTCAGGAGACAGAACACGTTCCCGACCACCTTGTGTTGGTAATCTTTCAGTTCTGCCAAACAAATAGTAAAATACTGTAAATACAAAGTAGGAATACATTTCCCAAATACTTGAAACATACTTTATTTTTACAGTCCTACAGAACAGTCCACAGGCAATACTGTACTACTGTACTCATTGAGTACTGTATTGATATGCAGTACTGCAATTTTCTAGTGAGAGTAGATTTCTTACCTATTCTCATTTCGGAAAGTCCGGATGATGGATGCTACAGTGTACCTGCTTAAATTTGGCTGTACTCTTTGCCCAGCCTCCCTCATTGTTAGACCATGGTTGACCACATGATCAACCAAAGTGGCTCGGATCTCATCAGAGATTACGGTCCTTGGCCTTCCTCGTCCTCGTCCTTGTCCTCCCCGTCCTCCTCCTCTTACTCTCACTCCTCTGGCTCTGCCTCTGTTTCCAATGTTGGCATCCATTGCTCCAAAACAGAAGAGCTCACCTGTAGCCCTTTTATGCTAAAGCTCTGATTGCTAATTGTAAAACTGTGTGACGGGTGTTTGCCCATGTGATGAGTCAGTGTGCATATTTGAATGGCAGTGTGTTCATTGTGAAAACAAGAGATTTTCTGCATAACAATTGTGCCAAATGCAAAGAATTGTGTGTAGTGTTTTGAAAAAAGTGTGTTTTAGAACTGCAATTTGAGTGTAAAGCAGGAATTGAGAGAGAGAGAGAGAGAGAGAGAGAGAGAGAGAGAGAGAGAGAGAGAGAGAGAGAGAGAGAGAGAGAGAGAGAGAGAGAGAGAGAGGGAAAATGGAGAGAGAGAGAGGGAAAATGGAGAGAGAGAGAGAGAAATGGAGGGGAAAATGTAAAGAGAGAGAGAGAGAGAGAGAAATGGAGGGGAAAATGTAAAGAGAGAGAGAGAGAGAGAGATGGAGGGGGAAATGTAAAGAGAGAGAGAGAGAGAGAGAAATGGAGGGGAAAATGTAAAGAGAGAGAGAGAGAGAGAGATGGAGGGGGAAATGGAGAGAGAGAGAGAGAGAGAGAGAGAGAGAGAGAGAGAGAGAGAGATGGAGGGGAAAATGGAGAGAGAGAGAGAGAGAGGGAAAATGGAGAGAGAGAGAGTTAAAATGGAGAGAGAGAGAGGGAAAATGGAGAGATAGAGAGAGAGAGAGAGAGAGAGAGAGAGAGAGAGAGAGAGAGAGAGAGAGAGAAATGGAGGGGAAATGTAAAGAGAGAGAGAGAGAGAGAGAGAGAGAGAGAGAGAGAGAGAGAGAGGGAAAATGGAGAGAGAGAGAGAGAGAGAGAGAGAGAGAAATGGAGGGGAAAATGTAAAGAGAGAGAGAGAGAGAGATGGAGGGGGAAATGGAGAGAGAGAGAGAGAGATGGAGGGGAAAATGGAGAGAGAGAGAGAGAGAGAGAGAGAGAGAGAGAGAGGGAAACTTGAGAGAGAGAGAGGGAAAATGGAGAGAGAGAGAGATGGAGGGGGAAATGGAGAGAGAGAGAGAGAGAGAGAGAGAGAGAGAGAGAGAGAGAGAGAGGGAAACTTGAGAGAGAGAGAGGGAAAATGGAGAGAGAGAGAGATGGAGGGGGAAATGGAGAGAGAGAGAGAGAGAGAGAGAGAGAGAGAGAGAGAGAGAGAGAGAGAGAGAGAGAGATGGAGGGGAAAATGGAGAGAGAGAGAGAGCTGTGGCTGTGTGTTGTCTCAGGAGGAGGTTGCTCATTAGTTAATAGGCCAGGACAGCTTGATTACAGTGAAGCCACTCAGACGTGATTATGAATTATGCAGCTTAATTACACACCGGTTTTGTTGTGGAACACTCTCCACACCATCTAGCCTATCACACATTCCACCTATTTTCAGAGCCATCCATTAAACAGGCCGTGTTCCAACACAGCCTGAGAAAATGAGGCTGTCACTTGGCATGCTGGCTTGACTCCAATTTAAGTTTGGGCCTTTTTAAGTCTGAAGATTTCTGATGGTGGATTTGTGAATGACTTGCTTGAGAGGGTGGCGACCATTAGATCTGTAACCAAATAAAGAACCATCTGGAAATGTCTCCAGCAACCTGATAGGTTCCCTCTCTCCTCCTGAACCCCATTCCTATTCTGATGCACATTATTGAGACCATGCATCACTGTTGTCGGAGACAGGCTTAACAGCATTAGAAACAGTAATGTCCTTTGGCACGTTATATCTCTCCTACTCTCTTTTTATCTCTCTCTCTTTCCTCCTCCTCTCTTCTGTGGATCGTTAATGCAGTAGTTTTTGGAGATTTCCAACCTGCTGTTTCACGTCTGGGCTGCATCAGTAGTTAGTAATTGGAAAGCCATTTTGGGCCCTAATTACAGGCAAGTTCTCATATTGGAGCCATCCATCACCTACAGTGCACACGGACTGTAGCACATCCACACATGTGAATGTCAACCACATACAAGCCGCTATATATTTAAACAGTATAGAGATCCAATAGGTTCGATGCTGTGGAGCAGTTGGGTTGATACAGCATTTTCAGACTTGTCCCTGTTAGCTAGTGATGGTCATTCCAAGTCTTTTCGATGAGCCGGATCATTTGGCTCCCTTCACCTAAAAGAGCCGTTCGGCTCTCCGTTCAGTAGTGCTTTGAAGTTGACCGAAAAGCATGAAAACAATTGTTGATCTCTAATTTAAAGCCTAAATCGTTGTCTACCATTATGTCAGATCGTGAAATGTGAGTTTCAATCCATTTTTAACGTACCAAATTATTAGATGCCCTGCAAAATAAATTAAGAAAACATTTTACGCACTGAAAACTGCGGACCAGAATGAGGCTCTCTCCTCACTATATTGTTCCTGTACTGAGGAACAACTGAGGAACAACCATCTTCAGAGAATGTGTTTATAATGTATCTTCAGATAATCGATGTCTGCAGTATGCAAATCATGGAGCCAAGTGAACGACCCATCACTAATGTTAGCCACAGCTCTGTCTCTGTCTGGGATTTATTGAGTTACCCACAGCACATTGAATCACGGGGTCATCATCAAGATACAAACTGTCAAAACATCAGTCTTGAATGTGTTAAATGAAATCAGGTTTATCACACTGGTCATAGTAGTTATTAACTGGCAACATACAATACAACAACTGAGGTTAAGAAGAGGGATTGTGAAAAGTTTCACTATGCAACATAACGAGTCAGATTGGACCTCTTTTAGCATGATTTTATACCACCCACTTTAACTAACACCCAATTACTCAGACAGGCTCGCTGCTTCCTGTTTCTGTCTGTTCGTGGAATGGCTTTGAGAAGCTTCTAGCACAGTAGGCACTGCATGAGTCTGTCTTTGGTTGCATCTGTCATCAAAAAGCTAACTAAACAGGACACAAATGAGTCCTTATTGTCAACACTAGTAGAGCTAACAGAGTCTCAGTCCTTCTGCTCTTTCATCTCTCACACCTATCACACCACTACCACATCCTGGCCAGTACTAGAAAGCTGCACTGCGTTTATGACACACTGGCACCTTGACTGGAGCATTAAGAAAAGATGATAAGGGCATTGTGTACAGTGCCAGGTGAATCTCCAGGGTGAGTTATTGGGTGGTGGTGTCAGGTGGCACCAGAACAGTGCCCAGTCTACCTGTGCCAGGCTTTGTGAGGGTGATTAATGGCAGTCACCACACAATTCATTACAGATGAATGGGTTGAGTTTGATTTGATTTGATTTTGATTTGAGTGGAAGGTCCCGTTGGGCTGCATCCATTCATGCTAAATGATTGGACATTGCACTCAATCCCGAGATCCAACTACGAGCTTTTTAACTGAAGCAACTTTAACATACGCTATTGGAGCTGGAATTACCGCAGCTGCTGGCAGCAGGCTTGCCCTCCAATGGATCCTCGTTAAAGTGTATTCATTCTTACAGGGCCTGGAAAGAGTCCTGTATTGTTATTTTTCGTCACTACCTCACCAAGTCAGGAGTGGGTAATTTGCACGCCTGCTGCCTTCCTTGGATGTGGTAGCCATTTCTCAGGCTCCCTCTCCGGAATCGAACCCTGATTCCCCGTTACCGGGGGTCACCATGGTAGGCACAGAATGTACCATCGAAAGTTGATAGGGCAGACATTAGAATGAGACGTCATCGCCACAGAGAGCACGCGATCGGCTCAAGGTTATCTAGAGTCACCAAAGCATCCGGGGCGCCCGAGAGCATCCCACATGGGTTTTGGGCAAATCACCCGTACCCGGGTTTCGCTAAAACCGTTAATAAATCGAAAACTAAGTCCAATCTAAATGAGTTTTTTTGGCGCACAATGGGACACCTAGACGCGCATTTCCATGTAACGGCTACTGGGACCCATGGGGCCGATTTGGGGCTCCATGAGCGACATGAGGGGGACCCACTAGGGGGCCCTACACCCCCTATGTGGTTTCATCCACCAGGGGGCAACACTGGTCGATTTAGGCAGTTTTTAAGCACCTGCACCTGGTAACCCAATGATAATCAATGAGGAAAGTCCAGCCGTGCACCTGGTCACTCGAATGGTCCGGTCCGCAACTAAAAAGGATGGTCAAAACTATCTGTGATATTCCAATAGTTAAACAACTGAGTGCTCTCCCTAAATAAATTAAATTACCAAATGCAATGTGTACTTTCTGTAATCTCATTAGATTCCCCTCAGTATTCTGCTCATGCCCACTTATACTGCGAGGAAGATTCTGCTTCCTCAGTGCTACCTCACCCTCCTCCCTTTCTCACCCTCCTCACCTTTCTCACCCTCCTACCCTCCTTACCCTCCTCCCCTCCTCACCCTCCTCCCCTCCTCACCCTCCTCACCTTCCTCAACCTCATATCCTCCTCACCCTCCTCCCTTCCTGACCCTCCTCACCCAACTCCCCTCCTCCCAACCTCACCCTCCTCCCTTCCTCACCCTCCTCCCTTCCTCACCCTCCTCCCTTCCTGACCCTCCTCACCCAACTCCCCTCCTTCCCTCCTCCCCTCCTCCCCTCCTCACCCAACTCCCCTCCTCCCCTCCTCTTGCCCGTGCAGCTTTTCACTCTTGATCAGTTTTCTGACGGTAGCTGAGCCACACTTGTCTTGCACGTACACACACACTCCTGTTCCCCACTGGGAGGGAGGCCAAGGGAAATTAATGGTTGTGTAGCTACTGTAATTTGCACAAGCGATAAACAGTGTTCCTAAGCGTATGTCTGCAGGATATTATGTGCGTATGTTTGATTCCTTGTGTGTACTTCCATGCAACAATCCTGCCTTACACACACACACACACACACACACACACACACACACACACACACACACACACACACACACAGACACACACACACACACACACACACATATACAGTACACACACATATAGTACATGCTCATACATTAACACATACATAATTCACATAAACACACATACATTGTAGGATATTAGCTTTTTTCCAGTGTAATGACTGACTTTGCTACGTGTGCAGAAAAGACGTGTGTGTATCTGCAATGACGTTGGACTTCTGATTCATCCTGTTGATGCAGTCAGCATCCTTGGTCAAATGGTGCGGAACATCAGTTTGTGACGTGGCAGTTTTGTGCTTTTTTAATGTGCTCAAAGAATCTGACAGGCCAGAAACCCTGATAGAGCTTGTGCTGCGAAAGCCTTGTGATGCATCCACATGATTCAAATGATTGAAATAGACAGCTCACAATGTAACAACAGTAAAGTGAAGCTTAATGAATACATGCAGAATGCAACCTAACATTAGCGCTGGGTTGAGTTGTTTGATGGCATCATTTCTCTCCTCCTCTCAGTGTCGTGATTCTAACAGCAATGAGAGACAAGCCCTGTCACTCCTATCTCTATGGGCATTACTGCTGGGTGAAGCATTGTCCTCCTTCTCCCTGTTCTAACGCCCTGTTCTAACACAGTGGGATATTGTGCACATTGACCTGGATAGGGAAGACTGTCATCAGGTATAGGAAGAGGCTGGTATGTCTCCTACTGCAAAGAACTGAGTGACATGTAGAGTAAGCGAGCCAATATCAAGGTTCATAACACATTTATCTCAGCTGTAGCTTTTCTACACTCCCTGAAAATAGATGGAAACCCCATCAGATACGTGGTTCACTAGACTCTGAGCATCTCTATCATAGCATGCTGGGACATGAGATGAGTTCCTGTCCACTCTAAAACACTGTCTGATGCTGTTCTCTGAACCTCTGGCAAAACTATTGTGTTCCCACAATCCCCCTGGGGCATTAGTACAGTACAGGACTAGGGGATCAGCCCACATTGGGACACTGCAGAATTACTTTTGAGTGACATTAGTTTTGAGTGGCAATAGATTAAAAGCTACACAAGTACATGGGTCGAATGTCTCCGTTTTGAAAACACCCAAGACTTTCACAGCTGTGAAATAAATTAGATTCTGGAGTTATATCTCAAGATATCCCAAAACAACCCCCATAGACAGGAGCTACGTGTATATCTAAGTGATAGGACAATAAAACAAACCGCTGTTGTTCAAATTAATTCCAGTCTCTTGCATTATTGATGTAGTTCATTAAAGAGAGATGAATTGCCAATTGGCAGTTGAGTCACCCAGAGACAGTGGGGCTGTAGCAGAGCGCTTAAGACAGCGCAGTATTGGATGGTAGCTGGCTATCTTCTGTAACAATCACACCCCAAGTCATGGTACAAAACCTCGCTGAAGTGTTGCCCCACACCCCTTAAGCCTCAGCCTCAACATACACAATGGAGAACAGCTTTTCACTAATGGCATTTAAGACAGACAATTTAGATGAATGATTTTAAGCAATTGAAACATCTACAGTCTACACTACCAGGGTCAGGATATAATAGCAATTGTTTTGACTTTATTACAAAATGTGTTTTGGGAGATTGTGAGAAGACTAATTGCAGTCCACACCCTAATCATCAGGGGTTTCCGTCTCTGTTTTGACATGCTGCACCGTGGTTCCCTTTGTGAAGATCTGACATGTGTGAGGCTGTGAGCCGTGATAAGCACTTAATTAGGGGAGAGACAAATGTTTTCCAGAAGGGCGAAATCAATCAGGGACAGGAACAAGATCCATGGCTGAAATATAGCCCAGTTGATTTAGTGTGGATCAGAACCCCCCTGTTATTCATGGTCAGCATGCCTTGAAGGGACTAAGTGCTTGACAATGTGTCAGTCTATAAAGTGGAAACAAAGTCCAATGTACTGTAAAGACTGAAATGCCTGAGGTTGGTACCAAAAATATTTTGTACCATTTCACATTGATTGAGTGATAAAACAGTTATTACGGATTCCCTTCCTTTTCCACCTGCCTTGACTCAAGGTATGGTTTATATTGACCTAGATAATATTATAATGTCTTTGCATTCATGACACATGCCTCTCTTTGTCCCACTATGAACAAAATGGATACAGGTGTGTCTAATGTTAGTTGGCTTCCCTCCAGGCCTCTAGTTTTACATCAGGACCTCTGATGCCCAGGACACATACAATACTCTGAATAGAACACCAGCCAAGGGTATCCCAAATCCCAAAAGCCCATCATGAATTCTACGCACAGAACAGCTGATGCTATTGCTCTAGAGGCTCATTGTGTACAGTGCATCAACATCGTCGTAACAGGGTTGTTTCTGCGGGGGCAGATTAGCACGCAAACCTGCCAGTCATTCATAAACATGTGTAAAGTGAAGGGGCTTTAAGAACTACACACATAAAGTATGGCAAATGTAAGAGGAGGAGGAGGAGGAGGAGGAGGAGGAGGAGGAGGAGGAGGAGGAGGAGGAGGAGGAGAGTGGTTGTGTTGAACATGCACTGCTTAGTGTTGTAAGTTAGTAGCCCCAGGTTGATAGTCCCAACATCTCTAAATTACAGTAAACAAGTAGAGAACAGTAGAGTATTTAGAACAGTAGAGTATAGAGAACAGTAGAGTATAGAGAACAGTAGAGTATTTAGAACAGTAGAGTATAGAGAACAGTAGAGTATAGAGAACAGTAGAGTATAGAGAACAGTAGAGTATTTAGAACAGTAGAGTATAGAGAACAGTAGAGTATAGAGAACAGTAGAGTATAGAGAACAGTAGAGTATAGAGCACAGTGGAGGATAGAGAACAGTAGAGTATAGAGAACAGTAGAGTGTTTAGAACAGTAGAGTATAGAGAACAGTAGAGTATTTAGAACAGTAGAGTATAGAGAACAGTAGAGTATAGAGAACAGTAGAACAGTAGAGTATAGAGAACAGTAGAGTATAGAGAACAGTAGAGTATAGAGAACAGTATAGTATAGAGAACAGTAGAGTATAGAGCGCAGTGGAGGATAGAGAACAGTAGAGTATAGAGAACAGTAGAGTGTTTAGAACAGTAGAGTATAGGGAACAGTAGAGTATAGAGAACAGTAGAGTATAGAGAACAGTAGAGTATAGAGCGCAGTGGAGGATAGAGAACAGTAGAGTATTTAGAACAGTAGAGTATAGAGAACAGTAGAGTATTTAGAACGGTAGAGTATAGAGAACAGTAGAGTATAGAGAACAGTAGAGTATAGAGAACAGTAGAGTATAGAGCGCAGTGGAGGATAGAGAACAGTAGAGTATTTAGAACAGTAGAGTATAGAGTGCAGTGGAGGATAGAGAACAGTGGAAGATAGAGAACAGTAGAGTATAGAGAGCAGTAGAGAATAGAGAACAGTAGAGTATAGAGAACAGTCGAGTATAGAGAACAGTAGAGTATAGAGAACAGTAGAGTATTTAGAACAGTAGAGTATAGAGAACAGTAGAGTATAGAGAACAGTAGAGTATTTAGAACAGTAGAGTATAGAGAACAGTAGAGTATAGAGAACAGTAGAGTATAGAGAACAGTATAGTATAGAGAACAGTAGAGTATAGAGCGCAGTGGAGGATAGAGAACAGTAGAGTATAGAGAACAGTAGAGTGTTTAGAACAGTAGAGTATAGGGAACAGTAGAGTATAGAGAACAGTAGAGTATAGAGAACAGTAGAGTATAGAGCGCAGTGGAGGATAGAGAACAGTAGAGTATTTAGAACAGTAGAGTATAGAGAACAGTAGAGTATTTAGAACGGTAGAGTATAGAGAACAGTAGAGTATAGAGAACAGTAGAGTATAGAGAACAGTAGAGTATAGAGCGCAGTGGAGGATAGAGAACAGTAGAGTATTTAGAACAGTAGAGTATAGAGTGCAGTGGAGGATAGAGAACAGTGGAAGATATAGAACAGTAGAGTATAGAGAGCAGTAGAGAATAGAGAACAGTAGAGTATAGAGAACAGTCGAGTATAGAGAACAGTAGAGTATAGAGAACAGTAGAGGAATAGTGAACAGTAGAGTATAGAGAGCAGTAGAGAATAGAGAACAGTGAAGGATAGAGAACAGTAGAGTATAGAGAACAGTAGAGTATAGAGAACAGTACTGGGTTCCCATCTATTCCAGAATGTGCTGCCTGATGGGAACTTGTTCCTAGCTCTACTGTCATACATGTGTCACTTTCCCTGGTTGTTCCAGAATAACGTTGATAATTCCAGCACATTTGAGTTCACAGGTTCAAATTCAGTCTGTAAGTGAAAATACATATTTTCCCTCAAGGAACTAATCGTTGTTGCCTAGCATCTTTGACATTTTTACATTCATTTCAACTAAAGTAATATGTGTTTGCTTCAAATGTAGTGATGTTATACCCCACTGGCTCCATCGACCTGTTTAGTCTGTCACTTTCTAGGCACCAGGCAGTGGTAGCAGCAGAGGAGCCAGGTCCAGTTCTGGGATGTTCAGAATATTAGATCCAGAGGGGGCCTAGGTGGTGGTGATGGTGGTAGGATTAACCTGCTTTTGCCTCATCACCCCATGTATTCAGTCAGAGGACAGCAGCAGCTCTAATCCCAGCTGTCCCTGCACATGTCCCACCATCTGTCCATCCATCCGCTGTCTGACTCCCATCACGTCACCCGGCTTGAAACCGAACCAGAACATAGTGGAGATGATTTATGCACACAGAGCCCAGGCAGGCAGGCTGTGAATCTGAATCTGTGGAGCCGGTGACCCAGGGTGTAGGGAAGTTCAGTGAATGTCACACCTTTGGAGGAAAATGCAGACTGCCAGGTATCTAATTATTTTGAGCGTGGGCTGTATGAAAGGAATGGAGACAATCTGGAAAGGAGGCCACTGTCTGGATGGATAGGGATCGAGGGAGGGAACATAACATGGTCTGGGTCCTACCACCACCACCTTTCTCCTGAAGGCCTCAACTCAGTTGGGTCATAAATATTTATACGTCCAATGATATTTGCAATTCACTACTGCACAGTGTAGAGAACACCTTGTTGAATATCTTGCATTGTATTGCCTATATCTCCTGCCAACACCCTGATCCAACACCCTCACAAGAAGGTATAAATGGAGGTTACATTTATGTTACCCTTTAGGCCCATACATCAGGATTATGACATTTAAGAATGACTGTAAGCACTAATAGTGAATGGCATCCGCTGAAATTGAAATCACATGAATTATTACTGGTATGAGATTATCAACCCTCACCCCTATCCTTATGTACAGTCGTGGCCAAAGATTTTGAGAATGACACAAGTATTGGTCTCCACAAAGTTTGCTGCTTCAGTGTTCTTAGATCTTTATGTCAGTAGTTACTATGGTACACTGAAGTATAATTACAAGTATTCCATAAGTGTCAAAGGCTTTCATTGACAATGACATTCAGTTTATGCAAAGAGTCAATATTTGCAGTGTTGACCCTTCTTTTTCAAGACCTCTGCAATCCGCCCTGGCATGCTGTCAATTAACTTCTGGGTCTTGGATGGTTGGGAGAAGTTGCACTCGGAGGATGTGTTGGTAAAATTGTGAGTGAGCCCACTCCCTTGGTTGAGAAGCAACCCCACACATGAATGGTCTCAGGATGCTTTACTGTTGGCATGACACAGGACTGATGGTAGCGCTCACCTTGTCTTCTCCGGACAAGGTGTTTTCCGGATGGCCCAAACAATCGGAAAGGGGATTCATCAGAGAAAATGACTCTACCCAATTCCTCAGCAGTCCAATCCCTGTAACCTTTGCAGAATATCAGTCTGTCCCTGAAGTTTTTCCTGGAGAAGTGGCTTCTTTGCTGCCCTTGACACCAGGCCATCCTCCAAAAGTCTTCACCTCACTGTGCGTGCAGATGCACTCACACCTGCCTGCTGCCATTCCTGAGCAAGCTCTGCACTGGTGGTTCCCCGATCCCGCAGCTGAATCAACTTTAGGAGACGGTCCTGACGCTTGCTGGACTTTCTTGGGCGCCCTGACGCCTTCTTCACAAAAATTGAACCTCTCTCCTTGAAGTTCTTGATGATCTGATAAATGGTTGATTTAGGTGCAATCTTACAAGCAGCAATATCCTTGCCTGTGAAGCCCTTTTTGTGCAAAGCAATGATGACGGCACATGTTTCCTTGCAGGTAACCATGGTTGACAGAGGAAGAACAATGATTTCAAGCACCACCCTCCTTTTAAAGCTTCCAGTCTATTATTCTGACTCAATCAGCATGACAGAGTGATCTCCAGCCTTGTCCTCGTCAACACTCTTACCTGTGTTAACGAGACAATCACTGACATGATAGCAGCTGGTCCTTTTGTGGCAGGGCTGAAATGCAGTGGAAATGTTTTTGGGGGATTAAGTTCATTTTCATGGCAGAGAGGGACTTTGCAATTAATTGCAATTCATCTGATCACTCTTCATGACATTCTGGAGTATATATATATTGACATCAACACTGAAGCAGCAAACTTTGTGGAGACCAATACTTGTGTCATTCTCAAAACTTTTGACCACGACTGTAGAGTGTCCTCTCTTCCCACCCAACCCCCAGCCCTCTTCTGTCCTGATGGCTTTGAACCTGGAGCCACGGTGACACGCCCAGGCCTGTCAGTGTCACCCTCCCCTCCCTCCCTCCCTCCCTCCCTCCCTCCCTCCCTCCCTCCCTCCCTCCCTCCCTCCCTCATTCCTTCCTTCCTTCCTTCCTTCCTTCCTTCCTTCCTTCCTTCCTTCCCGCTGCACCAAGTTGCCTCAAACTCTCCATTGTGAAGCCATGAATAAATCAGGCCACTCTAGGCTCTGACAAACTAGGTGTGGTCAGACAGACGTACAGTATGTCATCCTAACCAACCAGAGCAGGATTAAAAGAAAGCCATACTTCAAGTCTCTGAAGTGGACCACATTCTATCCGGAGGCATCAAGGGAGGATATGTGACACCACTGGCTGAACCTTGGCAGCATAACAGAAAAACACAGGGATGCCATGCGATTCATGAATGGTGTGATGTTGATATTCTCATAACAATGTAGGTTGTTCTCGCTGTAGCTTATTGTGGCCGATACCTGATCAAAACATCCCTGACACAGTAACCCCCCCCCGCTCCCACACACACACACACACACACACACACACACACACACACACACACACACACACACACACACACACACACACAAACTAGTATAGGTTACATATACAGCCTTCTGGTTTAGATATTCACTCCCAGATGGAAGCGGAGACATCAGGTGACATTCGCTCGTCACTTTCAAACACAGATCTATCATCTCCCCCGAGGCTGTCACATTAGCAGAGAGCTATACAGGTGGTGCCAACGGGTGCCAACCGTCAGCTGCCAAGGTGCCAGTGGGGGAAAGATTGAGGTCAAATTTGTTTAATTGTCTCTGTGGTCGTGGCAGGTGGAGTTACCTTGATTTATTACAGTCCTGACCCGGGAGAGAGTTCTGTTACTCAGCAATGTGATGTCATTTGTGGTAATAGGCAATTAAACCAAGCTGCGAAGTCACTGAAATAATTGGACAGAATTCATATTGAAAATGTGTTTATTATAATGGTTCGGCAGGGATGTTTGATGTTCTCACCTTGGAGCTCACAGGATAAAGGTGAACAGTAAAACAACAGCACTGATAGTTTTTGTAATAAACTTGACATCACAACTGACAATGTGATTTTCAATGGGGGTTTAGCCTTACTAAATATATGGCAATAAAAAAAAACTGTCTAGTAGTCAAATCTGTTACATGTATTTGATCATGAAAACTAGATGACCCATGCACAACACCAGCCTGTACGACCCTGTAGGATCAGAGCCTTTGACTAAAACACCTAGTGTTATAATATTCCACTTCTGTAACATGCTTCCTGTCCATGCTACAAGCTTCCTATCCTGGTATATTCACCCATTTGTTTTTGGCCAGTTCAATACATTTGAAACTAATATGTAGTTTTTTCCTACTGTATTGATCTATGCAGGGCTCCATTATTGGTGTATGAGATGCTGTCACGAGTTGGTGGAATGAGAGACCAAGGCGCAGAGCAGTAATAGTTTGACATTTTAATTATACTATGTATAATACAACTCAATGCCGAACTAATTAACAAAACACGGGTAAACAAACAACATAACACACTTACTTTTGACCTGGAAAACACAGCCAAGTGTGGAACATACAAACATATGTAGGATCCCTAATTAAAGACAATGCACTGCAGCTGCCTCTAATTAGGGATCCAACACAAACCACCACCAGAAACAGAAATAATAGATCTGTCAGACTCTGACCATGGCTATATAGAGAAGCAAAAGGCTTCTCTATGGCCAGAGCCTGACAGATGCGGTTTAATATAGCTTTACAGATCTCTCTTCCAGCCATCCTTCCCAACCTCTTTGTTCATCAAGAGCCATGATTCATCCTCAAGGCCCAGGCTTTCTCTGCAGCAGCTATTCTAACAGAAGCCTGTGAAGACTAACATAGGGATGAGGGGTCTTTATGGGACTGAATCATACACAACTCATCACAAGGCCTCCACTGTGGATGTGATGATGAGCAAACGGAAGAGTGGAGGCGTGGCATAATTAGATGGTAAGATGATGGTAAGATCATTCAGAGACCATGCAGGCTGTCGAGAGGGGAAGAGATGTTTAAAATCCTTGAGTCACATCTTGTGTAACAGGCTTCCTGCAATGAACAGGGATTCACACGTTTGCTATTAACTATATGGCTGAGGAGACAGAGAGAGCGACATCTTGAACATCTTGAACATCTTGGACCATGTCTTTTATGTATTTTCTGTGCAGAGCAAATTTCCCTTGGCTCTTTACTACGTTTAATGTTTTGGTTACGGAAACAGGATGCAAACATAATGTCCAGAGGAAACAGCATAATTGAGGTCTGGCTGCTAAAAACCTAATCTTTTCTGTTTCTTTCACAGTTTAAATTGGATCCAGTAATTACCTGAGGCAGCAGATGAGTTTATTCAGAGTGAAAGCATTTCTCTGACACCGAGGTCAATAACATCCACCAAATAGTTTGCTTGTCAATGTGTTGTGCCAGGCTAAGCATTTTCTTCTCAGTCGCAATTAAAATGATTCTCACTCAGTTTAGTAATACAGTAGTAAACAAGTCACTCAATCTTAGCTCCATGTGTTCAATAAGGCATGATCGTTTTAGTGCCACTTTTTACATCTCCATTCTCTGTCATCACAGTAGAGCCCATCACTCCATGTATGTATAGCAGTATGCAGTACGGCAGCATCACTCTGGGCTTTTACCACTGAGGCTGCTCACACAGCCACCCACTGGGCACAGACGTCAATTCAACGTCTATTCCACGTTGGTTCAGTGGAAACAACGTTGATTCAACCAGTGTGTGCCCAGTGGGCAGGCATTAAACACCACATTATCAACATCACAATATCTCCCGCTTAAGATAGCTTGTGCCCATTTGCACCGCCACTAACCCCCAATCCATAGCCTTACAAAAGATCACTCAACCCACGGTTCCACCCTTCTCTCACTCGCGCTCTCCAAAGCGGTTAAGTCTTTGTCCAATGTTATTTCTGCTTCACCTCACATTGTATTTCTCTTCGCCCTGCGTTTGATTGGTCCTTTGCATAATGCATGAGAGGGAACATTACCATAATGCATGGCCTCACTCCTTAATAGATCGTTCAGAAGACTGCCCTTGCCTCTGGTCCCGCCGTTGAGCCACTGAGCAGCGGTGTAGGTCAATAACTCAGACCCGAGGCTGGGCCACTGGAGGACATGTTCCAGGCACTCACCAGCCCCTCGCCCAATTACCATCAATGCCTTGTTCAACCTGCCAGCCCATTAGTCATACAGTCACAACCCCAGCTGCAATTTCAGACACAATTTGAGCTGTGAGAGGTGACATTGTAATTCATTGTTGCTGAGTGCTTCTTTACAGTGTTGTGCACATGGGAACTGAAGGGAGTGGAGATGTGGGTTAGGTTCAGAAGGTAAAACATTAGCCCATTGTTAAGGGCAGAATGTTGTGGCAGTTTCCATGTTGCACACGTCCTATGAACCATTTATGATTTATGTCAAGTAGTAATATGTGCTGAGTGGGGAACTTGGGAATGTAAATTACACTAAATAAATAGTGAAATTGTATTCATACTCTATGAGAGATCAACTGCAGTGAAAACCTGCTGTCAAACGGCAGTGAAATATTCAGAAATCTTGCTGTATAAGTGTTTATCATGATTCTGAGCCTATTTGACTACGCACTTATAACCAAGGCAATGTGGGGATATCTGCCACACATCCAAGGATCATGTTATGTAGGATATTATAAACTGGGTGGTTCGAGCCCTAAATGCTGATTGGCTGACAGCTGTGGTATATCAGACTGTATACCATGGGTATGATAAAAACATATATTTTTACTGTTCTTATTACGTTGGTAACTAGTTTATAATAGCAATAAGGCACCTCGGGGGTTTGTGGTATATGGCCAATATACTACGGCAAAGGGCTGTATCCAGGCACTCCGTGTTGCGTCGTGGGTAAGAACAGTCCTTAGCCGTGGTATATTGGCCATATACCACACCTCCTCGGGCCTTATTGCTTAATTGTGTGTCCATGTGCAAGTGATTCCAGTAAAGGCAGATTCCACGACAGCGTTCCCATCATGTAAACCTAGCTTTAGCTAATGTACTTTTCCTGGCCTCTTGATGGACGAGGCATGTCATCTGGCAGGTCCATTCCAGTGTTAATCACCATTTTCAACACAATTTAAACAGTACATCATGGTGAACCAAGCATGTGGGAACCATGATGTACTGTATGTAGACAAATGCTGTCCATCTGTATGGTTTTCATACATATTATTACATTTTCATGATGTTCTTTGATGACTCAACCATGTTAATACGGTACACTGGAAATTATTTAAAATGTTATCCAAAATATTCAAAATGTTCACTTAAAATGAGGAGGAGAGAGTAATGCCTTATGAACACCATTTTGTTGTTCTGTACACACATCATATTTCTGCCCCAAAGATAAACTGTGAAGCTCAGACAGTTTGTAACATAGTAGAGCCATCGGAGAGTTTTCCATTAGGTTTCGGCGGTAGAGAGGAATAGTGTTATTCTGGTGCAGCAGCATTGAACAGAGCCTACCCTCTTCTCCCAAGGACACATTCACACCCTGGCTCCCAGAGTGAGATTCCCTGGGCCCTACAGAGCTTTTATCGGTTTCTCCCGAGGTGTTGTGTCTTGGAGCAGTGCCAAAGTCTTTGATTTGCTCTGGACAAATCCAGGGAGAGAGGCTTGGGAAACGGTTTACTTCTTGGCTTTCCCTTCCACACAGAGGGCTGGCCAGGGAATTCTCCACTACTGATTGTTGTAGGGGGTATGCCAACACCGCCTCTCCTATTATCTAACAGCCTCCCAGGGGACTGGCAGAACTGCACAGCGCCTCTAAACAGGGTCTCATCCTATATAGAGTGGCCCTATTTAGGGAACACATAGAACCACTCTAACTAGATGGCTGGCCCAGCCTAGCAGTGGGCTGCTGCTCTCCCCTGGCTGTTGTTTCTGAGAAGATATCGCGTACAATGATATCCACAGGCTTTTGAGCTCACTGTCAGATTTAGCCAGGCAGGAGACTGTTATGCAATATTTTAGAAGGAGACTGTACCTTGGGTATAGATGGACTAGATTTCTGCTTATTCTTAGTAAGAGAGAAAGAAGGTCTCTGCTCCAATGGACTCAGTTGGTGTAGAAATAATGACGTTAATTCGATATTAATTGACCATTTCGTCAATTACTTTACTAATCAATTTGCTCTTGATTAACTAATAGTTGGCAAGTTATTGGCAGCAGTAGATCCCTCATTAGCAGAAGTGTTACTTAAATTTAAGCAACTAACCCTGCCCTTGTCGTACGAGAGGTCAGATTTGTGTAACGCTTCAAGTAATTCAGCATTATTTGTCACCATATCTGTTATTCTGAGCTTTATTTAATCTCCAGATTGCAGTAAATAACATCTACTGTAGGTACTGGCCCGGCCATTGCTACTCTCCATCCTCACTGTGGTAGTATTCATAGAAAGGCCATTGGTGCTCTGTCAAGGAGGTCCCAGAATGAGAAATACCAAGGAGGCTTTGGCAAATGATTATGTCAAGGATTTTCTATTTATTCCAAAATAACCAAAAATACCGTAAGTGTGCCAAAGAGGGTCATGGTCAATTTGAAAAGTGTCCTTGGCCGTCCTATTAAGCCCACAAAAGTAGTATGTTCTTATTAACCCTACATAAAGTAATTATTTTCCAATTCAACTTTAGGCGATAAAATATTGGGCTCATTTACACATACTGGCTCAACTCATTAAGTTCCAAATTTGGCTGATAAGAGTTTGCTCCCCATGTGGCATTTTTATTTTTCACTGTCTCTCTCCTCTCAGAGCAGGCTTTATGAACAGACAGTCGACAGCACACTCTACTGCGTCTTTTCTACCTCCCCTCTCTCTCTCTCGCTCTCCTGGATGATTGCAGTGCGAATGGAAAGGAGAGAGAGAGAGAGAGAGAGAGGAGGAAGCTCAGGGGCTTCCCCAGGGAAAACTCCTAAGAGACTGCATAGAGCATATGTAATGGATGGTGATGATGGGAGAAGTCTGCACTCCTTTCAAGTTGAAAAAGGGGGAAAGTGAGATGAGCAGATTACAGCATCTGAGAAGAGCTGCGATGAGTGTAATGGAATGTAAAGCGAACATATGTGATGACGGTGGCTAGTCGACGGTGACTCTGTCTCAACTGACTCGCTCCTGTTCTGCCGTCTGCGTCAACAGAGTGAATGAAGGGTAGAAACAAGGACTCGTGATTCCTCAATGAAAGCGTACCTGCGTCATGAATCAGGCACTTGTCTGAAATAATTTAATTGCAAAATATGCTAGACTGACTGTTACACTCTCCCTAAATAGGACACAAGCCATTGAGTGTTTGCTGCTGCTTTGTTGACGATCAGTCAATGCCTCTGGAAAGAACGAACAAACCACTAAAGGTAGCATTTCATAGTGGACAAATTAGTACACAACCCTGTAACGACTTCATGACCTTGTATAGGCCTTGCTGTATTAATAGCATTACTTCAGGGATTCATGACCATGACTGTACTCTGTAGCTAACCGCCATCTGAAAAGCTAATCTGTCCATTTCCATACAGGCTTTATACCAGGAGAGTAAAGAAAGGTCACCTCCAAAGACCTGAGGTAAAAGTGGTGGCTATTTGTACTGGGCAGTCAAGGTAAGGCATGTAAAAAAGAAAAGGCATGAAAGGACTTCTGTTGTCAAGCCTACTTGGAGAGTCCACTCTTGTGCCTTATCCCGGGCCGGCCCCTGTAGGAGGTGTGTGTAAGAGTTATGACTCTTGCCACATCTCTTTACACCGGTGTCTCTCTATACTGGCCCAGTCAGGGGAAACTGGGGCTTCTCACAGTGCATTTTCAGACATGACAAAGGACGCAATGTTCTTTTGAGATCACACCTGATTCATAAAACGCCTGAGTCAGAGCCAACGGGGACTCCCCAAGTGCATTATGGGAAAACTGAGTTGGTAGAGAGGGGGAACCCCTTTCTATAATAAGTTTCAAACTCCTCTTATTTTCTCCTTTCATGGAAAGGAGTTCCAGAGCTCAGAGGGAAAGGGGATGAGAGAAGAAACACTGTCCGGGTTAAGCAGCCACACTTACTCACCTCTTGCATTTTAACACTGTGATCAAAGTCCTAAAAACAGAGGGCTGTTTACAGAATTGCCTCACACACATTAACCAGAAGTCGTCTTCACAGAGAGGAAGAGTCTGTTTGACAGGAAAGGGAGGAAAGAGAGATTGAGAAAAAATAGCTCACAGTATTTAGAGGAGCTTTAAAGTTAGCTGTGAGTTTCTCAAAGTGAAGATGGTTCTCATGACTTGTCAACTTTCCCAGAACTCTCCAGGATATCTTGGTATGGAAATCTGAATGTTATAATGATTGGAATGTATGAAAGTAAAAAATTCAATGAAGTAAGCACAAGCATTTAAATTGTTCACCGTTAAATATTTCCTCTTAAATTGAGCAGGAGCTACCCAGAGCCGGGGCTCCTGCACCTTGGGTCAAAGAGAGAGCCAAGCAGAGCTGAGCTCCAGCAACTTACGGTTCCAAAAAGGAGTAGTATAGAAAGTAGGATCAAATTATTTACCCTGACCGCAACTCTAACACTAATCATCCCTATTTAACCCCTGGTGCAATGGATGAAATTGGTGCTATCTTTTTTTTTAAGTAATACAACAACTTTTCCTCTGTTCCACTTTGCAGTGGAAACACAAGCGTCAGTCATGTAACCCAGATATGTCCCGTGTGCTTTTCCCTGTTTCTAAAATAGACACAATCAAAGCCTTTCTCTTCTCTCTGTTGATATGAGTCAACTTATGAAATGTTCTGTGGTGAATCACAGTAATTAGTAAGAATGTAATGTGAGTTCTTTCATACCCCATCAAAACAATCAAGACGTAAACAAGTGGATTGATCCTACCAAGACTGTAGGGTTCGTGTCTCTGACATGTCTGTGTTTTCTGCTGATACTAGTCTCCTCTAGGACATTAAATAATTGTTGTTGTTTGTGTGTGCGATGCATGCATGTGTGCATACCTGTGTGTGGCGTGTGTGCGTACCTGTGTGTGGCGTGTGTGCGTACCTGTGTGAAGCAGTGTGTGTGTACCTGTGTGAAGCAGTGTGTGTACCTGTGTGTGGCGTGTGTGCATACCTGTGTGTGGCGTGTGTGCATACCTGTGTGTGGCGTGTGTGCGTACCTGTGTGTGGCGTGTGTGCGTACCTGTGTGCGTCGGTTTGTCTGAGTGTTGGATTGTGTGCTGACTCTTGATCTGTATGTTTGTACACTAGCTTGACAATTTATGAGTTTTATTCATTCCAAACAAAGATGTTTTTGGCATTCTCCACTGTTGACTCAGTGAGTTTTATTAATTCCAAACAAAGATGTTTTTGGCAGTCTCCACTGTTGACTCAGTAAGTTTTTAATTAGCTATTGTCTTGTTTCTCTAACTAATTAATTTATTCAGTATATAAGTATAAATTCTGTCCAGACTAAATTTTTCCAAACTCCTTAGAGAGTAACAAGCACAACACTAATGTCTTACGAAATCAAATTCCCTTTTAACCACCTTGAAACACCACCACAATGTATAATTTGTTTAAATAATTATATTCATCAGGCTTTACTTGCATTCATTTAGACTTTGCTGAGATCTACAGGGTAATGTTTTGGAAGGGTAATTTAAGTTGACTCACAGCTGACTCCCTTCTGTGGGATCTGATTTGATTTGCTTCCTCTCCAGCCTTGATTTAGGAATGGATCTGTACAGTTGCTGAGGGAGGAACATGTTAGTAAGTGTGGGTGTGCCTGTGTGTGCGTGTGTACGTGCCTGTGTGTGTGCGTGTCTGTGTGTGTGCGTGCATGCGTACGTGTGTTTCGTAAACTTCCTTTGTAGCTCAGTTGGTAGAGCATGGTTCTTGCAACGCCAGGATTGTGGGTTTGATTCTCACAGGGGACCAGCACGAAAATGTATGCACTCACTACTGTAAGTCGTTCTGGATAAGATTGTCTGCTAAAGTACTCAAATGTAAAAATGTGTGTGTGTGTGTGTGTGTGTGTGTGTGTGTGTGTGTGTGTGTGTGTGTGTGTGTGTGTGTGTGTGTGTGTGTGTGTGTGTGTGTGTGTGTGTGTGTGTGTGTGTGTGTGTCTTTACTCACAGCTGACTGACTCCCTTCTGTGGGATCTGCCTTGATTTGCTTCCTCTCCAGCCTTGATTTAGGAATGGATCTGTACAGTCACAGAGAGAGGAACGTGTGTGTGTGTGTGTGTGTAATATGAATATAGGGTAGTGGTATTGTAACAGAGTTATGGTCTATCTGAACACAGTGACTGGTTATAGTTGGGCTGGGCAGGATAGATAGATAGATAGATAGATAGATAGATAGATAGATAGATAGATAGATAGATAGATAGATAGATAGATAGATAGATAGATAGATAGATAGATAGATAGATAGATAGATAGATAGATAGATAGATAGATAGATAGATAGATAGATAGATAGATAGATAGATAGATAGATAGATAGATAGATACCTTATTGATCCCCGAGGGGGAAATTTCTTTTTCAAGCAGCTACAACAAAACATATGGCAGGTGCAAAATGCCAGAACGAAAAAAGACAGATACACGGTACATGATACATAGAGCGGCAGTATGAAAAAGTATAAAAATACAAGATATCTGGAGTACAAAAATTTATAAAAAGACATTGCATAGTATGGGTGGTTGGCTGAATATGTACACTATACATTGGTGGATGTTGGATGGTTAACTATACTATACAGGTCGATGGCAGAGAAATACTTCAGTAGCTAAAAATGCACATGATATGAGCGAGGGTAATAATAGTTTACTTAATAGACAGACTGGTTAAATGAACAGGTAAGTGAATATTTTGCATGGTTAAATTAGCTGTACAGGTAAATATACAGTTATATTTGCAGGTAAGTGAATACTTGCATGGTTACATAAACTGTACAGGTAAATGACAGGAAGAGATACTTAAATAGCTAAATGTGTGTATGATATAATTTGGGGTAATAATAGTAATTCCCTTAATTACTATATATTACAATATTGCACGTGATATGATATAACAACTGCACATGAGTATGTATATACAGACCTGAATGAATAAATAAGTCCTGAGTGAATGAGTGATTACGGACCAGAGTTACTCACAGATGGATGCATAATTGTTAAACTAGGTCCTAGCACCCCAACAGTTCCAGATCTATGTTGCCGACGGCACGGCACCCCGGTGAGGCATTATATAGTCTAATAGCCGCCGGCAGGAAGGACCTCCTGTAGCGCTCTCTTTCACACCGTGGTGAGATTAGTCTGTGACTGAAGGTGCTCCTCCTGCGTCATAACCATGGCATGCAGAGGGTGGGTGACGTTGTCCATGATGGCCAGGATCCGTCTCTCCGCCACCTCCTCTAGAGTGCCAAGGCTCATCTCCAGGACAGAGCTAGCCTTCCTGATCAGCTTATTTACCCGAAAAGCATCATCGGCTTTTATGTTGGCTCCCCAGCACACCACTGCAAAAAAGACTGGTAGACTGGTAGAAGTTATGCAGTAGTTTACTGCACACGTTGAAGGACCTGAGCCTCCTCAGAAAGTAGAGTCGGCTCTGGCCATTTTTGTACAGGGCCCCGGTGTTACCAGCCCATTCTAGCCAGTTGTCCATATGGACTCCCAGGAACATGTATGACCCAACCATTTCCACATCCATCCCCTGTATAGGGACTGCAGTCAGTTGTGCCTTGGTTCTCCTGTAGTCCACCACCATCTCCTTTGTTTTGCTGATGTTGAGCTGAAGGTGGTTCTGCTCACACCACAACACAAAGTCACTGATTGTGCTCCTGTACTCCTCCTCCTGCCCACCCCTGATGCACCCTACAATTGCGGAGTCATCCGAGAACTTATGTAGGTGGCATGTTTCAGAGTTCTATCTGAAGTCCGAGGTGTAGAGGGTAAACAGGAAGGGGGACAGGACCGTTCCCTGGGGTCCCCTGTGTTGCTCACTGCCCGTTCTGACACACAGCTCTGTAGTCGCACAAATTGTGGCCTACCGGTCAGGTAGTCCGTAACCCAGGAGACTAAGGGTGCTTCCACTTTCATCCTCTTCATCTTCTCACCCAGTAGCAGGGGCTGAATGGTATTGAAGGCACTGGAGAAGTCAAAAAACATAACCCTCACAGTGCAACCTGCGTTGTCCAGGTGAGAGTAGGCCCTCTGCAGAAGGTAGATGATTGCATCATCCACCCCGATGTTGCGCTGGTGTGCAAACTGCAGGGGGTCCAGTGATGTACACACCAGGGGTCTGAGGTGAGCGAGGACTAACCTTTCCAGGGTCTTCCTGATGTGGGATGTTAGCGCTACAGGTCTGAAGTCATTCAGGACAGTGGGGTGTGCCTTCTTGGGCACTGGGACGAGGCAGGATGTTTTCCACACCACAGGGACCCTTTCTAGGCTCAGGCTAAGGTTGAAGCGACTCTGGAGTATTCTACACAGTTGGTCAGCACAGACCCTAAGCACTCTTGGGCTGATGCCATCAGGGCCCGCAGCTTTCCACTGATATAGTCTCTCCAGCTCTCTCTTCACTTGGTTGGTGGTGAAAGCCAGCCCAGGTGGGGAGGTGGGGGGAAGGGGGGTGTTGAGGATCAGTCCAGGGGGAGCAGGGGTGGAGGTGGGATCCCTGATTGTCTCAGTAGAGGTGTTGTGAGCAAAGTGGGGGTGGGACAGCCGTGAGGGTGTGTGGCCTGGGGAGCTGGAAGGGAGGTGGACAGGGCCAGTATCAAACCTGTTAAAAAATTGGTTCAGCTCATTGGCTCTGTCCTGGGTCCCCTCCGTCTGCCCACTTTTTGACTTTTTGAAGCCAGTGATATTTCTCATACCCTTCCACACCTCTCTCACCTGGCACCTACAAAACTCTTCCATAAGAGTAATATGGCTCGGATTACACCATCTGTTGTTAACTAATAAAGCCAGCCCACCACCCTTGCTCTTACCGGAAGAGACGCTATCCCTGTCCGCTCTGATGGTCTGGAAACCGCCGATAGTGACGTTCTCTATGGGGATGTTATCGTTCAGCCAAGTCTCAGTAAAAAACATTAGGCTCTAGTGGTACTAGGTACTAGTGGTATAACAGAGTAATAATCTGGGTGAGGCTGTTATTGTGAGAGAGAGGAGCTCTGCAGTGTCTCCCTGTGGGCAGCAAGCAGGTCCTGGATAATTGGCAGAGGCAGTCAATATTACTAATTCAGTAGCAGGACCCACTTCATTATCAGTGGGAGACCTGCTTTGTCCTCATGGCCACTGAGAAGGAAAAACAGTTTCCCTGCCTTTGTTCTACATATTTAATTCACAGCAGGCTGTCTCACTATCCCCCTGCTGCTCCGAAAGTGTGATGCCTTGCGGTGTGTTAGGATCTCTTTGAGATCTGTGGCTTTTCTCAGGCTGTGTTGTGGAGGGATGAGGGATGACGGATGGATAAGGGATGAGGGAGGACGAGGAGGGGTGAGAGGAGCTTACCAAATATTGACCTTGTGATTTGCACGTTAGTGTGTTTGTGCATATGTATGTATGCTGCAAAAAAACAGACTAAGACCCCATTTGTTCACACTACTTCAAAAACAGTAAAGTGAGGTTATACAGTACTCTAATCACCACTTCCTTGACATAAGTCACCAGCGGAAAATGGATGTCATGCTCTTCTCAACATGTTGACTGAGTGGCTGTACTAAAGCCAGCCTGACCACTGAGTGAATGCCAAAACATACTGCAGCCATGGCCTTTGACTGTGCTCCCCCTCTGATTTCTATCTGTATCTACTGATGTAGCGCCGGGACAGGGCTGGCCTCTTTACATAATAGTCACGGTGCTCACTCAGAGCTTTTCCTCTAAGTGCTTTCTTCTTTGTATTTATCTCAGGAATCTGTGTCAGGAAGTCTCATCCCAGCTGGGTGACTCTGACAAATAGAGTTCTTCTCTTTTTTCCCCCTACCACTGCAGTATCACAAATCACGAGGCCACACGGCTACACACCCTGAGCACAACTCATAAACTTCACCTGAAATATTAAGTGTGAATGACTGTGCTGCGTGCTGTACTCTGGTTATTATATTCATACATCAGGCTGCCAAGTAATCAGGGGTGTGGTAGTCCACACACACACACGCGCACACGTACACACACACACACATACATACACACACACACTCACACACACATACACACGCAAAGGGATTTTTGAACCAACAGTCATCAAACATGCTCTATTCTGTTACTGTCACCAGTTGATTCATTCAGCATGCACACACACACACACACAAACACACACACTGTCTCTTTCACTCTCTCTTCTCTGTCTCACACACACACACACACACACACACAGACACACACACACACACACACACACACACACACACACACACACACACACACACACACATGGCAGGTCATGTGGATGGCAGGTCATGTGGATGGCAGGTCATGTGGATGGCAGGAAAGCCAGAGTTCTGTGAGTGCTGCTCAACTCCAGAGTGATCTACATAAAGAGCTGCTCTTTTATCTCTCTAGCTCAGAGTAACATACTGTGGTAGAGAACAGCAGCAAATGGCTCCACTCTCCCTTCATCCAGGATGATGACAACCCTCTTTGTCACCCGCTAGGTCTTTGTCATTCTTCCCTCTCTTTAAACTAATACGTCTGCCATATCCATCATCCTGACTGGGAGAGGAGAGGAGAGGAGAGGAGAGGAGAGGAGAGGAGAGGAGAGGAGAGGAGAGGAGAGGAGAGGAGAGGAGAGGAGAGGAGAGGAGAGGAGAGGAGAGGAGAGGAGAGGAGAGGAGAGGAGAGGAGAGGAGAGGAGAGGAGAGGAGAGGAGAGGAGAGGAGAGGAGAGGAGAGGAGAGGAGAGAATGTTGGGATGTGAGAGAAAGAGAGACATTTCAGTTTTTAGTTAATTGGAAGCTATGGCAATCCTCCCTCCTCTCTATCACTCTCTCTTTCTTTCATTGAGGGTCTCGTGGCTCTCTGGAGTTGAAAGACCCCGGGCAGAAGCGTTCTCCCACAATCTTTCAGTGAACTCAGCCCTGGTATCAAACAGAATGGCTGAGAGAAAAGTCTTGTGTCATTCATGATTCCCCCTCTTTTTCTCATCGGGGCAATGGCGTCATCTCTCCCTGTTTTCTCTCACTTCATGTCTCCGTCATGCTCTCTGTCTCTCTCCCTCCTACTCAATTTCTTTCCTAGCTATCCCTCTCTCTCTTTCCTACACTCTCACAAACCTATTTCCACCACTTTTTCACTATTTGGTTCAATGAAAGGTGCTGAATCAAATGAATTCATATTCTTATGCTACAGTATTAGCCTGCTACAGTGTGAGAAACAATGGTGTGGCCTCAAAAATTGTAGCATACCATGGCACACTCAGTACCCCCAACAGTTACTATGGTTACTCTGTCAGTACATTCTGGTTAAAATTCCTAGCATATAGTTTTTTTAATACAAAAACTCATTATGAGCATATTTCCTGTGAGGGATCATAGCACAAAGCACCAAGGTCATGTTCATGAACATAGTCTGAGAGGGATGGCGTGCTCCTTACACTGAAGACAGATGAATAGGTGGTATGCAGCGTTGTGCGGACATTCCAGTAGCGGGAGACTGATGGAAACTATTTGAATTCCTGTTCTGTTACATGCTAGGTACTTATAGATCCCCATTGCCCAATGTCCTCCCAATGTGCTTAGTTGTTCGCTTGCCTATTTTGGCTTGAGAGTTATTAGTCTGCTTGGATAATCACTTTTTTATGAGCGGGCGTCTAGCATTAGCTAAAAAAAATATGGCTTTGGCCAGTAATGTTATGTGGAATATCATTCCATTATGGGTAAAGTCTATTGAATAAGACCTTGCCAATCAACATAAGTTTGCAAGGTTGCTCCATCAGTACTGGTGACTTATCCTTTAATTCAAAGTGATTGGATGAGAATCAGAGAGAGCAGACAGACAGTCCACTCAGACACTGTCCATTAGGGTCCTGTACCACATTACCAATGTACCATCCTAGTTTCTATATGCTTCTGGACCACTCCACACTTTCCACTCTTCAGTGAGTGTCTACCTCCTCTCTCTCTCTCCTCTCGAGTGGAGAGGAGAGAGCGAGAGCGAGAGAGAGAGAGAGAGAGAGAGGAGGAAGGACTGGGTCTTCCTCAAGTTGAAAAAGGTGCAAAGTGAGATGAGCAGATTGCAGCATCTGAGAAGAATCCACCGCCGCTGCGTCAAGAAGAGCTGTGATGAGTGTAATGGAATGTAAAGCGAACATACATGATGACGGTGGCTAGTCGACGGTGACTCTGTCTCAACTGACTCGCTCCTGTTCTGCCGTCTGCGTCAACAGAGTGAATGAAGGGTAGAAACAAGGACTCGTAGGAGTTAGAGTGGTTCTCTAATGGTTCCCTGATGGTTGGCAAATGTTACCAAATGTTCCTTCGACAGAACGATTTACGTGATTCCTAAATGAATGAAAAAACACCCTTGCATCACGAATCAGGCACTTGTCCGTCCTAGTTTCTAAATGCTTCTGGACCACTCCACACTTTCCACTCTTCCTCCTCATCCTTCTCTCCCTAATCTTCCTCCTTAACCCATTTCCCCCTCAACAGCAGAGCTTAAGGCCATTCACTACCACTTGACACTCAAATCAGTCTCCTGAACGAACAGATCTGGAGAAACCTAGAGGTGTACAAGCGTCCGTTTTTCTTCTCTCATCCTGGAATTTATAGCGGATGTTTTACGGGCTCCTGATCAGTCAGCTATTTCGTGTGTTTTTTTGTGTTGATCTTAACTTTTTTTTGTACATAATGTTTCCTCCATGCTCTGAGTATACAGGGTGTTTCCTATGACCGAAAAAAGCTTCTGGTCATCACTAACCTCAATTTGGATGAAGATTTCTACTTCAATGAGTCAGCGGCACAGGACATACTGCTCACCCCGGACCAGGCCCTAATCCCTGACACTCGGAAGACAAAACGACAGCGATATAGAGGTCAATGTGTGGGCACCGTGATGAAACTACGGAATTTAGTAAATAATCCACCTCTACCTGTTCTATTGGCGAAAGTACACCTGAGTTAGAATACCTCATGATAAGCTGTAGACCACGCTATTTATCAAGAGTTTTCACCTATATTTTTGTAGCTGTCTATTTACCACCACAAACTGCCACTAAGACTGCACTTAACGAGCTGTATAGGGCCATAAGCAAACAAGAAAATGCTCATCCAGAGGCGGCGCTCCTAGTGGCAGGTAATTTTAACGCGTGAAAACTGAAATCTATCTTCCCTATATTCTACCAGCATGTCACCTGTGCAACTAGAGGCGAATAAACTCTATATCACCTTTACTCCACACACAGAGATACATACAAAGCTCTCCCTCACCCTCCATTTGACTAATCTGTCAATCTATGCTCCTGATTCCTGCTTACAAGCAAAAAAGTACCAGTGACGCACTCAATACGAAAGTGGCCTGATGAAGCAGATGCTAAGCTACAGGACTGTTTCGCTAGCACAGACTGGAATGTGTACCAGGACTCATCCAATGGCATTGAGGAGTTTACCACGTCAGTGACCGGCTTCATTAATAAGTGCATCGTTGACGTCATCCCCACAGTGACCGTACATACACATCCCAACCAGAGGCCATGGATTACAGGCAACATCACACTGAGCTAAAGGCTAGAGTTGGCCTGATCACCGATGACAATGAGACAATCTATAGGGAGGAGGTCAGCAAGACAAAGGAAACGGAGGGTCGAGTATGCCCCCATTCACATCAACGAGGGCTGTATTGGAGCGGGCAGAGAGCTTCATGTTCCTCGGTGTCCACATCACTAAGGATCTATCTTGGTCCAAACACACCAACACAGTCGTGAAGAGGGCACAACAATGCCTCTTCCCTGTCAGGAGACTGAAACGAAGTTTCTACAGCTGCACGATTGAGAGCATCTTGAATGGCTGCACCGTGAGGCGCTACAGAGGGCAGTGCGTATGGCCCAGTACATAACTGAGGCCGAGCTCTGTGCCATCCAGTACCTCTATACCAGACGGTGTCAGAGGAAGATCCCCAAAATGGTCAAAGACTCCAGCCACCCAAGTCATAGACTGTCTGGAACTAACAGGACCCTGAACAGCTTCTTCCCCCAAGCCATAAGACTGCTAAACAGGCTTTGTGCTCTGATACAAGGCTCTCCAAAACAAAACATGATTTCTTCTCCTACAGTGATTATGATGATACATGTTTTTCAATCATTCACACATCCTTCCTTTTTCAATCATCCCTTAGTGATACCCAGATGTATTCAAAATACCTACCTAAAAATATTAGTACATGCAGTATCCATTGTCTGTGCTCTTGGTAAGAATCATTTAATTAAAGTCCAGTTGTGCACATATTCCCTATTGACAATGAAAATAATTTCCCTTGAAAATGTAAATCTACAATGTAACAATGGCAACTTAACGCTTATTTTCTTCCAATATTGATGTCTTAGTTAAACCACAGTGGTATTGTTCATAAAAAAGGAATTACTTCCCTCTGGGCAATTCCACGTTAACGGAATTACGTTTTTTTCACTTTAAAATGTATGCCAAACAAAAAACATTGATTTCAAAGTTTTAACAAACCTTACAGCTCTATGCACAAGTACTATATTGAACAATTTCCACTGAATAAAAAAAATAACTAATTTAGTGGAAGAACTGTGCAGATGCAAACTTTGCTAACGGAATTATGGTAAAATCTCCTTCAGGTTTTTATACGATCACATTATCCAAAAACCTTAAATAACTGCTCCGAATTAAGATTCAAAGATGTCTGCAGAAAAAATGGGGTGTCAGCTATGACATGGCACCTTGAGTTTGAAAAAATCTATTTTGAACTACAGTAATTTAAGTGGATTTACACCCGATAACGGAATTACATCATGGGTCCCTGATCTGTACTACACAGACATGCATAATTATGGATGCTGTAACAACACAGAATAAAACAATTAATGAAAGTCCCATGATGGTAGTGACTGCACATTAAGCATAATTTGTTCACATGATTTTGATAAAATATTTGTTCTATTTTATTATTGTATTATAAGTCATCATCTCATTTCTGTAGAGCTGCTGCCTATGTTGTCTGACAAAATCACTATTTTAGTAGTTCTTCAAAGTAAATAAGTCATATTTTTATGACTGCTGAATACCAACTATCAGTCACTTGGACCACCAAAACTCAGGGACCAGGCAAGGAGGGCATTAATCAGAGAGGCAACAAAGAGACCAAAGATAACTCTGAAGAAGCTGCAAAGCTTCACAGCGAAGATGTGAAGTATCTGTTCATAGGACCACTTTAAGCCGTACACTCCACAGAGCTGGGCTTTACGGAAGAGTGGCCAGAAAAAAGCCATTGCTTAAAGAAAAAAATAAGCAAACACGTTTCGTGTTCGCCAAAAGTCATGTGGGAGACTCCCCAAACATATGGAAGAAGGTACTCTGGTCAGATGAGACAAAAATTGGAAAACGCTATGTCTGGTGCAAACGCAACACCTCTCATCACCCCGAGAACACCATCCCATGGTGGTGGCAGCATCATGCTGTGGGGATGTTTTTCATCGGCAGGGACTGGGAAACTGGTCAGAATTGAAGGTATGATGGATAGCGCTAAACACTGTTTCAGTCTTCCAGAGATTTGAGACTGGGACGGAGGTTCACCTTCCAGCAGGATAATGACCCTAAGCATACTGCTAAAGCAACACTCGAGTGGTTTAAGGGGAAACATTTAAATGTCTTGGAATGGCCTAGTCAAAGCCCAGAACTCAATCCAATTGATAATCTGTGGTATGACTTAAAGATTGCTGTACACCAGCAGAACCCATTCAACTTGAAGGAGCTGGAGCAGTTTTGCCTTGAAGAATGGGCAAAAATCCCAGTGGCTAGAATTGCCAAGCTTATAGAGACATACCCCAAGAGACTTGCAGCTGTAATTGCTGCAAAAGGTGGCTCTACAAAGTATTGACTTTGGGGGGATGAATAGCCACTGTATTTCAGATACGTTTTAAGACTTTTTCTGGTAGATGTCTAAGACCCCTTTTGCATCTGTTTATCCAAATCAAAGCCTTTATTTATGCCTGGTTGAAAAATGTATAATTTCCAAAAATGTAGACTCTTAGTTTTTATTTGACACCCAATCTAATATGCTCCTATGAACTTTACATGTTGGTGCTCATGGGTCCTTTTCTATGGAAATGCTCCTCTGTAAAGTTACAAAATGAATGTAATCAGTTTTAACTGGCAGCTGCTCCTGGTTTCTAACACAGAAAGATGGGATGTGTTATTCCTCCCTGATGGAGGGATTATGCTGATGGTGGGGGTTTGCCTCTCTCTCTCTCTCTCTCTCTCTCTCATCAGGTGTTTTAGATGAGCTGTGAATGCTCAGTGCGCTCTGAGACAGTAGAAGGCCCTGTCTCTTAATTGGTTCCTGTAAGGGCTCCTCCTGTGCAGCTGTGTGAGAGCAGAGGATGCTGGGTATTGAGGCTAGCTCACCACTTGTCTGCTCGTTATGGATTTATGCTGGGCATTTTCTATTTTGCTGCTTTTGTAAAGATATGAGGTGTGAGCTTAACTTCAACTTGGTCAATTTTTTCAAGTAATTTATGTTTGACTTGAATGCTCATTAGCTATGCAGGGTAATTAGTGCATTTCAAATTAAACACATAAAGGCTAACACTAGCTGAGAATATCTCAGTAGGAGCTCAGAATTACCATAACGTTATGTAACATCTCGCCCCGGCTTGCTGTAAAACAGTGGCTGAATTCCCTCCCCTGTCCCACTTAATAGTCTACCACATTATCAGGCTCTGAAACATTCTGTTGGCATGTGAGTCATTTCAAAGTTTCAGGGAGCTGGGCCTTTTCCTCTCCTGTCTGCTTCCACACATATATAATGTTTGTATTGATTTGTGAGTGGGCTCTCCATAGAACTCCCCCGGTCAGTGGAAAGGGAACTGCTGGGTTTTAATAAACAAGAAGAGAGATGCTAAAAGAGGGGGCTTACCTAATCACAAGCAGTGTGATTAGTGGGGAAGGGGAGGGGCAGCCCTGGACCCTAAGTTGTTGACTACGCCACTGCTTGTCTATATAGCGCCCCTCACTGGACGGAGTAGTTCATAGCAGGCCATTGTCTGCTGCTGGTCTTTAGAAACTCATGGACATTCACAGAGAGGTTTTATACATTATACCACTGTCAGCCACTGATAGAGAGACGTCAATCATTTCTGCAGAGGGAAAGAGTTATTATTCCAAATGGTGAGTCTTGACATTTTGACAGATGTTACATTATATTAGGTGCCCTGCGTGAAAGAGATTTAGTGAGATTTAGAGTTATATATACATAGAGAGAGAAACGGTAAGAGCATTAATCTCTCCTATGTTCTGTATAGCAATTTTAAAAAACACGGCATGTGACCAAATGTTATGGGATATGTTGGAGTCAGCGAGGGCATAGGCCTGGGTCTGGGTGGTGGTTAATTACGAGTCTCCTCTCTCCCTCTCTGGTACTGTAGCTCAGCAGGTTCTGTGCACTAGATGACTTGGTGTGTCAGCACTATCTCCAGGAAAATTAGCCTGTGCCCATCTCATGATACCAGCATGTGGATTTGTGATGATTTGATGTTTGTAAATGTGTGGGGTCAACATGGTACTCCATAATACATTGATATCATGGAGTTACTTATTTAATATCTCAAGACCACAGCCCTGTTACCAAAACTCCCCATATATCTCTCTAGGAGACCCCTCAGCAGTGAGAGAAGCTCTGAGTTGGAGACAGACACCACCCCTGACATCTTAGTCTCAGTACACAAGCCTTGTTAACAGCCCCTGTTTTGCCATCCCATCAGTATAGCGGTACACAGAGCCGGGTGACGTTGGATCATGCAGGCTAGCTCTCTGCGAAAAGTGTGCTCACAGCAGGCGACTGAGAACAATAGACCCCTGTGGAGATTCAGATGGAGCTGTCTGCGTAGCGTGTGTGTGTGTTTCTGTTTCTGTTGGGTCTGTGTGTGTGTTTATCGAAGTGCGTCAAGTGCAACTCTGACGTTTGAAACTTGTGCTATGACACATGCAGCTGTAAATTGCAAACAGTGATATGTCTGTACACAGAATTGCACCAACTGTGTGACCCCCAAATGTTTTACTTCAATTGTTTCCCTGTTGCAGAGTTGCAGAATTTGGACTTGGTGCTTTGTCTCAATTCACCCAGGCAACCATCAGAGAGCCAGTCATAGCAAAGCCTTTTAGATAATGTAGTATTGAGAGAGAGAGAGAGAGAGAGAGAGAGAGAGAGAGAGAGAGAGAGAGAGAGAGAGAGAGAGAGAGAGAGAGAGAGAGAGAGAGAGAGAGAGAGAGAGAGAGAGAGAGAGAGAGAGAGAGAGAGAGAGAGAGAGAGAGAGAGAGAGAGAGAGAGAGAGGAGGTAGCTTGCTATCTATTCTAGGGTGAAATCAAAAAGCAAGAAAAAGAGAGTAGCAATGCTATGATGAAAAAGGCAAGGGAGGGAGAGAAAGAGGCCAGATAGAGATAGAGAAAAAGCATTCCACACTGTAACAGCATCATCCTACAGGTGGTTACGTGGGTGTGTCCCATGTCACAGTGAAAGAGCATTCCCAGTCTAAGGTCACTGTGCCTGGGGAGAGTGGCAGGCCACTACATGCTCCAGAGACAGAGGTGGACACTTACTGTCATAACAAGACTAGACCCAGGAGGAGATGGACAGAGAGTGGCTTAGCCCGCAGAGTGAGGCTGTGTGTGGGAGAGAGGGTGCGAGGAGAGATAGATAGATAGATAGATAGATAGATAGATAGATAGATAGATAGATAGATAGATAGATAGATAGATAGATAGATAGATAGATAGATAGACAGACAGACAGACAGACAGACAGACAGACAGACAGACAGACAGACAGACAGACAGACAGACAGACAGACAGACAGACAGACAGACAGACAGACAGACAGACAGACAGACAGACAGACAGACAGACAGACAGACAGACAGACAGACAGACAGACAGACAGACAGACAGACAGACAGACAGACAGACAGACAGACAGACAGACAGATAGATAGATAGATAGATAGATAGATAGATAGGGTACAAATAATAATTCCCTTAAAATACAGTCCTTAGTGCACAGGGTTTAATTACAGATAAATGCACGTATTGCACATTCAATGTACTAAAAGCGATGAAAAAAGATACAACCGACAGGATACTAATATTCATTCCTGAGTGAATGACTACGTAAGTTAAGTGCAAGAGTTACTTACAATATTGCATGATATGATATAACAACTGTACATGAGTATGTATATACAGACCTGAATTAATAAATTAGTCCTGAGTGAATGAGTGATTACAGACCAGAGTTACTCACGGATGGATGCATAATTGTTAAACTAGGTCGTAACACCCTAACAGTTCCAGGTCTATGTTGACGACGGCACGGCACCCCAGTGAGGCATTAAATAGTCTAATAGCCGCCGGCAGGAAGGACCTCCTGTAGCGCTCTCTGGCACACCGTGGTGGGATCAGTCTGTGACTGAAGGTGCTCCTCCGCGTCATAACCATGGCATACAGAGGGTGGGTGACGTTGTCCATGATGGCCAGCAGTTTGGCCAGGATCCGTCTCTCCGCTACCTCCTCTAGAGTGTCAAGGCTCATCCCCAGGACAGAGCTAGCCTTCCTGATCAGCTTATTTACCCGAGAAGCATCATCGGCTTTTATGTTGGCTCCCCAGCACACCACTGCAAAAAACTACCACAGACTGGTAGAAGGTATTGATAGAGAAATGTGTATGTTTAATGTTAATGACTAAGATGTTTCACCCTGAAACTGTATAATGTGTAAGATGTATTAGAATTACAAGATTATGATTCTAAGAATGTGGGAACATAGACAATGTTCAGACCAGGTTAGAATGTTACCATTTTGTAACATTAGATTCCAGTCAGGATGTGGTTAAGACAAACAAAGGGGGAGACAGACCATTTGTGAAGGCTGTTGGGCTTGCAGGAGATTAGCCATAAACCGGTTCACAGCCCCCCATCAATCAGATTGGGGGGGGGGTCTGGTCTCTAAGGTGTGGGTAAACATTAGCAACTGAGGGATGTCTTTGAAGGGAGTGACATGAGATAACAGGACAGTGGGTCTTTGAAGACAGACCCTGAGAACTTACAGCCAATAAAAAAGGGTGGGGGCTTTTCTGACTGGGAAGTATAAAAGCTATGTATTGTCTTTTTCTGGCAGAACGTTCTCTGAATAAAAACTGACCATTGTAAAGCTGGAGCTCTCTCTGTATTATTAAACAAACTGAAGAATTTACAACCTTCAGGATACAGATAGAGTTATAAGAGTTCATTTAGAACATTGAAATAGAAATTCAGATGACAGGTATGCAGTAGTTTACTGCACACGTTGAAGGACCTGAGCCTCCTCAGAAAGTAGAGTCGGCTCTGGCCCTTTTTGTACAGAGCCCCGGTGTTACTAGCCCATTCCTGCCTGTTGTCCATATGGACTCCCAGGAACTTGTATGACCCAACCATTTCCACATCCATCCCCTGTATAGGGACTGCAGTCAGTTGGGCCTTGGTTCTCCTGAAGTCCACCACCATCTTCTTTGTTTTGCTGATGTTGAGCTGAAGGTGGTTCTGCTCACACCACAACACAAAGTCACTGACTGTGCTCCTGTACTCCTCCTCCTGCCCACCCCTGATGCACCCTACAATTGAGGAGTCATATGAGAACTTCTGTAGGTGGCATGTTTCAGAGTTATATCTGAAGTCCGAGGTGTAGAGGGTGAACAGGAAGGGGGACAGGACTGTTCCCTGGGGGGGCCCTGTGTTGCTCACTGCCTGCTCTGACACACAGCTCTGTAGTCGCACAAATTGTGGCCTACCCGACAGGTAGTCCGTGACCCAGGAGACTAAGGGTGCTTCCACTTTCATCCTCTTCATCTTCTCACCCAGTAGCAGGGGCTGAATGGTGTTGAAGGCACTGGAGAAGTCAAAAAACATAACCCTCACAGTGCAACCTGTGTTGTCCAGGTGAGAGTAGGCCCACTGCAGAAGGTAGATGATTGCATCATCCACCCTGATGTTGCGCTGATATGTGCACTGCAGCATGACCATTGATGTACACACCAGGGGTCTGAGGTGAGCGAGGACTAACCTTTCCAGGGTCTTCATGATGTGGGATGTTAGCGCTACAGGTCTGAAGTCATTCAGGACAGTGGGGTGCGCCTTCTTGGGCACTGGGACGAGGCAGGATGTTTTCTACAGCACAGGGACCCTTTCAATTTTTATCTTGTATTCTTTTGTACTTAACAACATGAATTGGGGTATTTAGAGTACTAAAGCGGTATAGAACATTGGTATAGGTAGAGAGCTATGTCAATAACTACATTTTGACAAAAATGCAGATAGAACCCAAATAGTCCCAAGCTCTCGACCTGAGAACCGTGACTGTCAGACTCACTTGAGTACACTGTTGAGTTGATGAGGAAAATGTTATGGTTATGTTTTTTTGTCCTTGTCACTACTACCTTAGATTCCAGTACAGTTGACTTGATACTTAACCTTAGATTCCAGTACAGTTGAATTGATACTTAACCTTAGATTCCAGTACAGTTGACTTGATACTTAACCTTAGATTCCAGTACAGTTGACTTGATACATAACCTTAGATTCCAGTACAGCTGACTTGATACTTAACCTTAGATTCCAGTACAGCTGACTTGATACATAACCTTAGATTCCAGTACAGTTGACTTGATACTTAACCTTAGATTCCAGTACAGCTGACTTGATACATAACCTTAGATTCCAGTACAGTTGACTTGATACTTAACCTTAGATTCCAGTACAGCTGCCTTGATACATAACCTTAGATTCCAGTACAGCTGACTTGATACATAACCTTAGATTCCAGTACAGCTGACTTGATACATAACCTTAGATTGTAGTACAGTTGACTTGATACATAACCTTAGATTCCAGTACAGTTGACTTGATACTTAACCTTAGATTCCAGTACAGCTGACTTGATACATAACCTTAGATTCCAGTACAGCTGACTTGATACTTAACCTTAGATTCCAGTACAGCTGACTTGATACATAACGTTAGATTCCAGTACAGCTGACTTGATACTTAACCTTAGATTCCAGTACAGCTGACTTGATACTTAACCTTAGATTCCAGTACAGCTGACTTGATACTTAACCTTAGATTCCAGTACAGTTGTTCCATGTCTTTAAAAGGGCTATAGGTCTATAGGGCACCAGAAACAGACTTAAAATGTGAGAGAAAGTTTGAGCACAAATTAGAGAAAATGAATGATTCAATATGTGCCAGACTAACTTACTGTAAGAATGACTGAATGGCGTCATTGTCTCCACTTTTCCAGTACAGCTGACTTGATACTTAACCTTAGATTCCAGTACAGTTGTTCCATGTCTTTAAAAGGGCTATAGGTCTATAGGGCACCAGAAACAGACTTAAAATGTGAGAGAAAGTTTGAGCACAAATTAGAGAAAATGAATGATTCAATATGTGCCAGACTAACTTACTGTAAGAATGACTGAATGGCGTCATTGTCTCCACTTTAGTGTGTCAGAAACAAGAGAAATTTGGCAACTTAATTTGTTTTAGAGAAATGGTTTATGTCTGTGAAGTCGTTGACTCAGTAAAGGATCACCTGTTTGGAACTGTCAAACCATGGAGTACAGTGTAATAAAATATCACTGCTTTCCTGTAACTTCCTATGTGAAGTATAGAGCCACGTATTGAAATAAGGCTGTAGCTAGCGGTGGTTACATTGATCACTGCAAATGATTTATGTATATATCTGTGTTCTTGCACTGTGTTACACCAATTCATTAATGACAATGTCAATAACATTCCACTCTATTGGACAGTAGGAAACAGTAGAGCTCAGCTAGAGATGTGCTCTACTGTTTCAAGGCCCAAACGTTGTCATCATGTTTCATGCTACTTTACTAGTTGATGTGCAGAACCTGTGAAAAAAAATGTGTATTAGGATAGTACATTACGGTTTTGAAGGTTGTATCTAATACAAGCTGAATTAGCTGAGACTAATTCAAAGGGAGAGATTCATTCCAGGGTAAATAACACAAAGAGAAACGCTACCGAGTTAGTTAGAGGACAATGGTTGAGTTATAAGACAATGGAGCTCTCATTTATTAGGCTGCTAATGTGCAGTTTACCTGATTCTCTCTCTCTCTCTCTCTCTCTCTCTCCCTCCCTCCCTCCCTCCCTCCCTCCCTCCCTCCCTCCCTCCCTCCCTCCCTCCATCCCTCTCTCTTCCTCTCTGGTATAGATGATATGCAATATTAGCATAGTGAGAGATTTTTATAGGCAGAAGCATAGCAGTGCCGTGTGCAGAGCCCGAGCCAGTCAGAGGAGAGGAGCTTTGGAAGTGCCGCCCGGGGCTATGACATCAATCAGACCTCTGTACCCACGACCCACAGAGAACTGACCACCACAGAGAACTGACCACCACAGAGAACTGACCACCAACAGCAGCGCCACAGGGAACCATCAATCACTCTCATATGTGAATGCTCTTCAATGGCGAACACAAACACATTCAGCCTGCCACTTTATTCTCTCAACAACACTATCATCGGTTTTGGAGGTAATTCACTGAATGTAATGTATGCCTGGTAAGAGAAACAATAAGAAAATGTCAAGTAGACAAAGCATCTGTAAGTCAAAATGTCAAGTAGACAGACATTCTTCTCAAATCACACCCCCCCACCACCTGCCTGTCGCACTGAGCCCTGCCTCTGCCGCAGCAGGCGGGTGACTCTTCCCTTCCCTGTGGGACCTGTAGGAGGATTTCCAAATGACTGAGCATCATGGCGTGATGAGGAACTCAGCCAGATCAATGCAGACAGTCAGCTCCATCTCTACTGTACATCAGTCACAGTCAGCTGTGCACCGGCCATGGGAGCCAATTACACCCAGCAGCAACCTGGGTAGAAGAATGGGTGACACTGTTTATGACAATCTAGGGCAGCGAAACAGTTTCAGCTTAAACTAGGTGCACAAGGAGTCTGTGTTTTTATATGTGTAAGGCAGGTAAAAAGTCAGTTTATCCAATGTGTGAAAACTTCCTTTTTAAAAGCACGAGTGCAAAACATGAAATAATGCATTTTATGTAAGCAATGTAAGCTTATGTAAGCAAATGCCTGCACAGGGGATGTTACAGCTATATACAAAAAGTATTTGATACACTGCTGATTTTGCAGGTTTTCCCACTTACAAAGCATGTAGAAGTCTGTAATTTTTATCATAGGTACTCTTCAACTGTGAGTGACGGAATCTAAAACAAAAATCCACAAAATCCCATTGTATGATTTTTAAGTAATTAATTTGCATTTTATTGCATGACATAAGTATTTGATACATCAGAAAAGCAGAACTTAATATTTGGTAAAGAAACCTTTGTTTCCTGTAGAAAACTATGTTTCCTGTAGTTCTTGACCAGGTTTGCACACACTGCAGCAGGGATTTTGGCCCACTCCTCCATACAGATCCATCAGGTTTCGGGGCTGTCGCTGGGCAATACGGACTTTCAGCTCCCTCCAAAGATTTTCTATTGGGTTCAGGTCTGGAGACTGGCCAGGCCACTCCAGGACCTTGAGATTCTTCTTACGGAGCCACTCCTTAGTTGCCCTGGCTGTGTGTTTCGGGTCGTTTTCATGCTGGAAGACCCAGCCACGACCCATCTTCAATGCTCTTACTGAGGGAAGGAGGTTGTTGGCCAAGATCTCGCGATACATGGCCCCATCCATCCTCCCCTCAATACGGTGCAGTCGTCCTGTCCCCTTTGCAGAAAAGCATCCCCAAAGAATGATGTTTCCACCTCCATGCTTCACGGTTGGGATGGTGTTCTTGGGGTTGTACTCATCCTTCTTCTTCCTCCAAACACGGCGAGTGGAGTTTAGACCAAAAAGCTCTATTTTTGTCTCATCAGACCACATGACCTTCTCCCATTCCTCCTCTGGATCATCCAGATGGTCATTGGCAAACTTCAGACGGGCCTGGACATGCGCTGGCTTGAGCAGGGGGACCTTGCGTGCGCTGCAGGATTTTAATCCATGACGGCATAGTGTGGTGAGACTGTGGTCCCAGCTCTCTTCAGGTCATTGACCAGGTCCTGCCGTATAGTTCTGGGCTGATCCCTCACCTTCCTCATGATCATTGATTACCCACGAGGTGAGATCTTGCATGGTGCCCCAGACCGAGGGAGATTGACCGTCATCTTGAACTTCTTCCATTTTCTAATAATTGCACCAACAGTTGTTGCCTTCTCACCAAGCTGCTTGCCTATTGTCCTGTAGCCCATCCCAGCCTTGTGCAGGTCTACAATTTTATCCCTGATGTCCTTACACAGCTCTCTGGCCTTGGCCATTGTGGAGAGGTTGGAGTCTGTTTGATTGAGTGTGTGGACAGGTGTCTTTTCTACAGGTAACGAGTTCAAACAGGTGCAGTTAATACAGGTAATGAGTGGACAACAGGAGGGCTTCTTAAAGAAAAACTAACAGGTCTGTGAGAGCCGGAATTCTTACTGGTTGGTAGGTGATCAAATACTTATGTCATGCAATAAAATGCAAATTAATTATTTAAAAATCATACAATGTGATTTTCTGGATTTTTAGATTCCGTTTGTCACAGTTGAAGTGTACCTATGATAAAAATTACAGACCTCTACATGCTTTGTAAGTAGGAAAACCTGCAAAATCGGCAGTGTATCAAATACTTGTTCTCCCCACTGTATGCATGCTTGCTTACAGCTATAGTGCAACATTGAGTCTGAACACATAGGGTGCAGTTTGTGGTTGCGTGCTGGACCCTTCAGTGACTTTGTGAGAAGCCAAACCTTTTTCACACTAACCCCCTGATGAGTCAGCGGTGCAATTAAGCACTATCCTGTCCCATGAATGTTTAACGAATGCAGGCCATCACTCAGGTCCTGGGCCATATGAAGACGCAATGAGACCCACCACACTGCACCACAACATAGCACAGCACAGCAAAACATAACAGAACACATCACAACACAGCACAACATAGCACAACACAGCGAAACATAACAGAACACACCACAGCACAGCACAGGAACAGCAGCAGTTATGGCAACTCCTCAGGCTCTGTACTGGCTTTGGGTTTGATTACATGACTCCTGGAGTAATACCTACAGTAAAGGTACATTTCCAGAATGTTCATTCCATCTCCCCAAAGTTCCCTTAATATTCCAACGCTACACAGACATTACAGGCTATGAGCCATATGCAGATGTGGATGCGGTTGGAACAACTTTGAGTGAGTGATATTGCCGCTGTAGCCCTTTTCCCTGTGAGCCTTTAGCACCTCTTAGTGGTGAGATATGATAAATGCAATCAGGACTGAGCAGGAATTCACACCATAATGTGGACAGACAGACAGATGCGTAAAATACCCCTACATGCTCTTTGGACAGAATCATTACTTCAGACATTCGCTGTTTGTCAAGCCCCTATCAGTGACCTATGTAGATCCTATGTAGATCTCATCAGGACCACACTAGCCTAAGGCTTTTGTCTGAGGGGGAGCGAAGAAGATGTCATAACAAGGTAAGCAAGGTAAGCAGTAATGAAGCATAGTCTTTCGGTTTGACTTTCTCCCACTGACTGTAATATTACATTTCCTGGTTACAGACATAACCTTTTTGGTCATACTGCCTTTAAACCTAGTGAGGGTTTTGATGGACTTGCCAATCATTCATAAACAATAAGCACATGGGCAAAGTACTTTTTGGTCTGTATTTGTTGTATCTAATTCAAAACTCAATTTCCATTAGCTGACATGAATGATGGATAGCTGACGTTAATGACGAAGATGATATTGCTAAGAATATCTTGAAGGAGTTCATCTAAGGATTCTTGTCGTCTTTAATTATTTTGAACAGCATTGAAATGACAGGTTCGAATAAGATTCAGGTCATACTGTGTGAGCCCCTGCTGTGTTGCTGGAAGATTAACAGCAGGTGGTATCAAAGACTACATTGAATAGTGAGCAGGGAGGGCCAGCTGGGATGAACGCCTCAATACAATCCTGCATGGCTTTGGTGTTTGTTCAATGTCCACACTCAGACTCATACCATCATATAATGTCTGCCAATTAACCAGGATCCTATATATAGGCTAAAATCCACACTTGTTGAATACATTACTCCTTCCGTCTATATACACTAACAACGCCAGGCAAGGCTTAATTAATACTTAACTACTTACAATAATAAATACAGTGCCTTCAGAAATTATTCACACCCCTTGATTTTTTTCCACATTTTGTTGTGTTACAGCCTGAATGGCCAGATATTGTACAATCCAGGTGTGCACAGCTCTTAGAGACTTGCCCAGAAAGACTCTCAGCTGTAATCGCTGCCAAAGGTGATTCTAACATGCATTGAAGCAGTGGTGTGAATGCTTGTATAAAAACATGTTTTGACTTTGTCATTATGGGGTATTGTGTGCAGATCGGTGAGAATTTTTTTTTTAAATCAATTTTGAATTCAGGCTGTAACACAACTACATTTTGGATAAGTCAAGGGGTATGAATACTTTCTGAAGGCACTGGACATTTGGGAACTTGCATATCCTGAGGAAGCAGCGGTCATTTCCTGGTTAATGAAGCAATAGGAAGGCCAATGATAAGACTAAGGTGTAACACACACACAGACAATTACCCCCGCCCTCTCCTCCTTCCCACTCCTTGGGTGGTACTCCTCTCATTCGCTGTGGTCCGCCCTTCTCTTCTTCCACTGTCCCTATGTGATCGCCTGCCACTCTTGCTCCAGGCTGTGGTGCTGTATCAGTGTCATCACTCAGGATGGACTCCCCACCACTCTACCTGCCACTGCTGCTGCTGACCAGCCTGCTCACCCTCTGTAAGGACCCAGCGCTCTGCTCTACTTTCTCAGCTCTGATAAGTTACCTTTAGTTCACCTTCTATTCAAACGTACAGTATGTCTGTCTCTCACATCACTAGTTAACTCTTCTTGTTCATCCTCTGTCTCCCTCCACCTATCTCCTCTCACAGGGCAAGGGTCAGAAGGTCGGTCATGTAAGTATGAGATACAATGACTTTCTGTATTTGATGCCATTTTAATAAATGCACCAGAGAGCTGGAAGAGTCCCGGCGTAGAGACAGTTTGAGGGCAGTTGGTCCTTTCTACGGTTGACAAGCAGCTATTTTTATGCCTCACACAAAATAGTTATTTTTGTAGGAAATGGGTATTGTGAGCGTCTGGCTTCCTTGACATTTTCATATCTTTCGTTAGATTTATTGAAGGTATTTTAAGCAGAATACGCAGCTGGTTTCATTGTTTTGCGTCAGCATGTGAACGAGCTTCTGAAATGTTGAGCCTCTTTGATCCACCTACATTCTCAAATACTTTAATGGTTTTCTTTTTCTCAGCAACTTTTTTCATTCTGAGCTCTTGATGGGGTATTGAGAGGGAGCTGGTGGCACATAACTGTAATAACAGACCATATCTATTTCCCAAAGGCTGAGTCACAGATTTGGCTCCAAAGTACTTTTGGCTCAGTTGTCAGCCTTTTCTCTTAAATGGCTCAGCTGTATTTGTACCCATTCTAAAAACATTACCAGGGAGGATGTGGAACAAAATGGCTGCTTTGTTGTGTCAGCTCAGGCCCAATAGTGTTGTTGGTGTTGAGTGCGAACAGGAGCCAAGATAAGGCCCCGGTCCTCCCAGGGGAGGGGAAGGTTGGCCTGTGTTTGTTCAAGTGCTTTCCTCCTTTCCTTCCTGCTCCACCTCCTGCTTACTGTGCAGTGGAGTGGAGGGCCACCAGGGAAGGGCCTTCCTCTGTCTGGAGGACTTTACCTGCACTCTAGAGGATAGAGCCCAGAGGGAACTCCCTGGCTAGTCTTGAAGAATAGTTCATACCAAATATCTTGTGGCTTGACCAAAAATCGCTTCCATTTAGCCTTGGTTATTTTGTACCCAAACAGTAGTTTGCATTAGCCTTGGTTGTCTGGGTGTTTTTGTGTGTCTGTGCGTGTGGTTGTGCAGTATTCACCATAGATAGTGTGACACTCAAACTGGACCCCAGTGGCGAGGTAGACAGTGGGACCTTCGTGGACCTGAACTGTGAGGTCAGCATCAGCCATGACCGGTCCCACCTCCTGACACACAGCTTCAACTTCCTGCAAGACGATGTCCTGGTCTACTCCAAAAACACCACCGAACCTGAGGTCCTTCACCAGCTCACCCCGGCCAGGGCTGCCCACTCTGGCACTTACGAGTGCAGGGTCATAGTTCAGGACAAGAGCAAAGGCAGCAGGACCCAGAGACTCACCGTCAAAGGTACTGCTGAAATGGATCCATGATTATATTGACTTTCTGGTAAAATTCTCTAGATCTTCATAATCCATTATATGTAGTAGGTACATACAGTATCAAGTATTTCCCTCCTTGTGATGCATGGTATGTGAAATCATAGGGATTGGCATTGTTTGTTTGACCACAGGCTTACAGACGCCTGTGCTGCAGGTGACCCCCCAGATCCTGTTTGAGGGGGATGAGGTGACAGCTACCTGTAGCGCCCCAAAGGAGTCTGGCTCCCTGCTCTTCCACTTCTACCAGGATCAGGAGAAGATCAAGCAGGTGAGGGCCACTGGGAACTCATTGGAGGCCAGGCTAGAGCTGAAGCATGCTGGGGACAAACACCTGCGCTGTTACTTTGACATCACCATGCTGCCCGACGCTGGGAGGTCCAACAACAGCAACACTGTCAAGGTCATGGTCAAAGGTAAGAGTGGGGTTGGATGCTGTCTGTAACTGTTGCATTTGTCATTGGAAGGTGCCTGTTTCGATTTTTAGTAGGCCATTGGGATTTAATGAATTTGAAATTGATTCAGCCAATTGCTATGGGCATTATGCTTCTGTGTGGTTCAATATTTGATCACCTGTAAGAAAATAAATGTTGGGTTAAAGAGTTTCCCTGTTCTTCTGTTGTATCATTAGAACTGTTCATCACACCAGTCATGAACATTCTTCGTGGTAAAGACGTGATTGAGGGTGACTATGTCAAGTTTCACTGTCGAGTGGTGAACCCCCCCACCCAATGTGGAGGTCTTTCTGACCAAGGACAAGAGGGTGCTTAAGACAGACTCCATTCGTCTCAGTCATAGTCTCAGAGTGCTGGCAGAGGACTCTGGGGAGTATGTGTGCAAGGCCAACAGAGGCAACGTGCAGAAAGAAGCCTATGAGAGCATCAAAGTCAAAGGCAAGTATTGGATGTCTGATTGTCTGATGTAAAAGGTTGGGCCACATGACGTAATAGTGAGCGTTTTTGAGCTGAGCTGAATTTCGCCATGCCAAACTATCTTTGAATTTAATGTTTGACACTGCTTTTTCTGTCTGATCCCCACAGAATTATTTTCCAAGCCAGTCCTGGTGATGGAGCCCAGAGACGTGTTTGAGGGAGAGCGCTTCACACTGAACTGCAATACTGACAACTATTCCCCTGAGAGAATCAACATTGGGGACGTGGAGTACTCCTTGTACAGGAACCAGGTCCTACTGACATCAGGAGGGAACTACAGTGCCACAGCACACCCCTCACTTAATGGAAATTACTCCTGCCAAGCCCAAGCCAAAAATGTCTTCAAAAACAGCATACAGATTGTCCTCAAGGCAAAAGGTGAGTCTCTCTGTGTGGATGGGGTCATTCTAAAAACCCTCCACTCTCATTCAACATTCTAAAACATTACAAGTGCTTTATTTTCTAACAGTTTTTCTCTTCTCTGGTCTCATCCTGTCTTTTTCCTTCCCCCTCTCCCTCTGTCAGTGCCTGTGTCAGTCCCTCTTCTGAGCGTGGTAGGGGGCAGGTTGATCCTGGGCAAGCCCTTCCAGCTCCAGTGTCAGAGTGACAACGGTAGTCTACCCATCACCTACACCCTGCTGAGCCCTTACACACAGGGTGAGATCAAGGTGGTCCACAGTCCCAGGGATCTGGCCCTCTTCAACATCATCTCCATCAACAAGAGCACTGACATCCACAACTTCTCCTGCAAGGCCAAGAACAACCCCAGTCAGCCCCACAGGGAGAGCTCAGGAGAGCACCTCCGACGCACTGCCACCATCATAGGCGAGTTGGCCACACCACCTGTTTATAACAGATCCAAATGTATATATACATACACGTACATATGGCTCTGGTTTATAAAAGGGAGATGATGGTACAGTCAGTCTAAGATTTACTGTAATGACTCAACAACATGAATTCCCCACAGAGCCAGTGTCCATGCCAGTACTGACCGTTACACCCAACATGGGGGACGTGGCTGAGGGGGAGGACCTGACCCTGACCTGCACTGTCCAGCGGGGCACGCCCCCCATCAGCTACACATGGTACCACACAAAGAGTGCCCTGCCCCTGCTGTCCAAGATCACCAATGGCATGCGAGGATCCTACTCGGTTCAAGGTGTCAGTAGAGAGCATGGAGGCAGATACTACTGCGTCACCAACAACCAATCCAACGACAGCAAGAGGAGTACCATGGTCACTGTTGGAGGTGAGAAGGGAAGGGGTCTCGCACATGAAGGTATTATCACACAAACACACTTGTGTGTGACTAGAAGTACTTAGTTAAATCCACTGTGGTTGAACTTGACCTGAGGTAACCTTGTTGTCTGCAGTGAAGTTGGCTGGCTGGAAGAAGGGGCTGATCGCAGCGTTCTGAATCCTGCTCACAGTGTTTCTCATCATCATTATTGTTAAGAAAGGCTTTCTTCCATTCAGAAGAAAGAGAACAGTGGAACTGTCAGTGTGAGTAGGCCTGGCTTTGATTTCATCATACTTCCATAGTCTTTTCACAAACCATTGAATGTACAGATGATGCACAATGCTTCTACTCTTAAAAATCCACCTTTCCAGAAATAAGTCTCTCACTGTTGCCGCCTGTTACAGACCCCCCTCAGCCCCCAGCTGTGCCCTGGACTCCATATGTGAATTGATTGCTCCCCATCTATCTTCAGAGTTTGTACTGTTAGGTGACTTAAACTGGGATATGCTTAACACCCCGGCTGTACTTCAATCTAAGATAGATGCCCTCAATCTCACACAAATTATCATGGAACCCACCAGGTACAACCCAAAATCCGTAAACATGGGTACCATTATTGATATCATTCTGACTAACTTGCCCTCCAAATACACCTCCTCTGTTTTCAACCAGGATCTCAGCGATCACTGCCTCATCGCCTGCGTTCGCAATGGGTCAGCGGTCAAACGACCACCCCTTATCACTGTCAAACGCTCCCTAAAACACTTTTGCGAGCAGGCCTTTCTATTAGATCTGGCCCAGGTATCCTGGAAGGATATTGTCCTCATCCCGTCAGTAGAGGACGCCTGGTTGTTCTTTAAAAGTGCTTTCCTCACCATCCTAAATAAGCATGCCCCTTTCAAAAAACGTAGAACTAAGAATAGATATAGCCCTTGGTTCACCCCAGACTTGACTGCACTAGACCAACACAAAAACATCCTGTGGCGCACTGCATTAGCATCGAACAGCCCCCGCGATATGCAGCTTTTCAGGGAAATCAGGAACAAGTACACACAGTCAGTTAGAAAAGCAAAGGCCAGCTTTTTCAAACAGAAATTTGCTTCCTGTAGCACTAACTCCAAAAAGTTCTGGGACACTGTTAAATCCATGGAGAATAAGAGCACCTCCTCCCAGTTGCCCACTGCATTGAGGCTCGGAAACACTGTTACCACCGATAAATCCACGATTATCGAAAATTTCAATAAGCATTTTGCTACGGCTGGCCATGCTTTCCACCTGGCTACCCCTACCCCGGCCAACAGCTCTGTACCCTCGGCAGCTACTTGCCCAAGCCCCCCCCGCTTCTCCTTCACCCAAATCCAGACGGCTGATGTTCTGAAAGAGCTGCTAAATCTGGACCCCTACAAATCTGCTGGGCTAGATAATCTGGACCCTCTCTTTCTGAAATTATCAGCCAAAATTGTTGCAACACCTATCACTAGCCTGTTCAACCTCTCTTTCGTATCGTCTGAGATCCCTAGAGATTGGAAGGCTGCCGCGGTCATCCCCCTCTTCAAAGGAGGAGACGCTCTAGACCCAAACTGTTATAGACCAATATCCATCCTGCCCTGCCTTTCTAAAGTTTTCGAAAGCCAAGTTAACAAACAGATAACTGACCACTTCGAATCCCACCGTACCTTCTCTGCTATGCAATCTGGTTTCCGAGCTGGTCATGGGTGCACCTCAGCTACGCTCAAGGTACTGAACGATATCATCACCGCCATCGATAGAAGACAGTACTGTGCAGCCGTTTTCATCGACCTGGCCAAGGCTTTCGACTCTGTCAATCACTGCATTCTTATTGGCAGACTCAATAGCCTTGGTTTCTCAAGTGACTGCCTTGCCTGGTTCTCTAACTACTTTGCAGACAGAGTTCAGTGTGTCAAATCGGAGGGCCTATTGTCCGATCCTCTGGCAGTCTCTATGGGGGTACCACAGGGTTCAATTCTTGGGCCAACCCTTTTCTCTATATACATCAACGATGTTGCTCTCGCTGCTGGTGACTCTCTGATCCATCTCTATGCAGATGACACCATTCTGTATACATCCGGCCCCTCTTTGGATACTGTGTTTACTAACCATCAATCAAGCTTCAATGCCATATAACACTCCTTCCGTGGCCTCCAACTGCTCTTAAACGCTAGTAAAACTAAGTGCATGCTTTTCTATCGTACGCTGCCAGCACCCGCCCACCGGACTATCATCACTACTCTCGACGGATCCGAATTAGAATATGTGGACACCTACAAATACCTAGGCATCTGGTTAGACTATAAACTCAACTTCCAGACTCACATCAACCATCTCCAATCCAAAATTAAATCCAGAATTGGCTTCCTATTTCGCAACAAAGCCTCCTTCACTCATGCTGCCAAACATGCCCTTGTAAAACTGACTATCCTACCGATCCTTGATTTCGGCGATGTCATTTACAAACTAGCCTCCAACACTCTACTTAGCAAATTGGATGTAGTCTATCACAGTGCCATCCGTTTTGTCACCAAAGCCCCATACACTACCCACCACTGCGACCTGTATGCTCTCGTTGGCTGGCCTTCTTTATATATTCGTCGCCAAACCCACTGGCTCCAGGTCATCTACAAGTCTTTGTTAGGTAAATCCCCGCCCTATCTCAGCTCACTGGTCACTATAGCAACACCCACCCGTAGCATGCGCTCCTGTAGGTATATCTCACTGGTCACCCCCAAAGCCAACACCTCCTTTGGCCGCCATTCCTTCCAGTTCGCTGCTGCCAATGACTGGAACGAATTGCAAAAATCATTGAAGCTAGAGGTTCCTATCTCCCTCAATAACTTTAAGCATCAGTTGTCAAAGCTGCTTATCGATCACTGCACCTGTATTTAGCCCTTCTGTAAATAGCCCACACTACTACCTCATCCCCATATTTATTTTTGTTTATTTTCACTAATCTTGCACTCCAGTATCTCTATTTGCACATCATAATTTGCACATCTTTTCATTCCTGTGTTAATGATGATAATTCTGTAATTTATTTCACCACTATAGTCTATTTATTGTCCTACCTCCTAACCTTACTGCATTTCTGCACTACATTTTGCACTCTGTATATAGATTTTCTATTGTGTTTTTGACTGTTTGTTTAATGTGTAACTCTGTGTTGTTTTTTGTCGCACTGCTTTGCTTTGTCTTGGCCAGGTCGCAGTTGCAAATGAGAACTTGTTCTCAACTGACCTACCTGGTTAAATAAAGGTGAAATAAATTTTTTTTTTTTTAAAAATTGTTAGGCAGGATGTGAATATTAAAGCAATAAAGGTCATATAGGAGGTTCCTGTTGAAATGTTCATAGTGTTTTCTTGTTCCTCCTCTCTCAGGAAGCCAGCAAGCACTGAAACAGATGAGGCTCTGAGATTGACCAATGGAAAAGTCAATGAGGTTGCCAATGGTAAGCTATGTCTACTGATTTACTATACAGTAGTACCTATAGCTACTGTCAGGACTTGCACACTACTAAACCATTGGCCCATGATAGAAAGTCTATAGAGTCTTGCAGGTGTCACACCCTGATCTGTTTCACCTGTCTTTGTGATTGTCTCCAACCCCTCCAGGTGTCGCCCATCTTCCTCATTATCCCCAGTGTATTTATCCCTGTGTTCTATGTTTGGCTGTTGCCAGTTCGTTTTGTTCATCAAGCCTACCAGTAGTTTCCCTCCTTTACTCCTGTCTCTCTAAAGTGCCTGTTTTCTTGGTTTCCCATTTTCAACCTTTACTCTGTCTGCCCTGACCATGACCCTGACCCTTACCCTGCCTGCCGTCTTGTACCTTTGCCCCACACTCTGAATTATTTATTTTGCCTACCCCTGTTGGTTTAATAAAAATGTGTTATTCCAATGTTGTCTGCTCTTCCTCTCTGTATGTTCCTTCCTCCTAGTTTGGCTCAGGGTTAAGAGCAGGTGAGGGGATGCATACCTAATATGGCGAAGAATTTAATGTTTCTTCCAATTGGATGTGACTGGTGTCCTGTATGACTGACCCCTGGTCTTTGTGTTTTGTAGTCACTCCTGGGGTCATGGGAAGGAGCGTCTGGAGTGATCCTATCTCAGGTTCAGGTGAGTTCAACTCCTACATTAACTCTGTGACTCTGTGACTATTCATGTCTAACATTAAGAGTGACTATTGTAGAGTCTGACGACCAGACCAGCGAGGGAACTGAGCCACAGTACACTGAGGTCCATCCCCAGGAGCTAGACCCCACCAGAGGTAAGAGACTGCCCCATCCTCTTAGCTGGGAGGTGCTAGGCTTCAAATACATGTCAACATTTGATAGAGGAATTTGTATGTTAAAGATAATGACTAAAGTGTTCCACCCTGAAATTGTATAACTTTGTGAAATAACTGTGTGAATTCGGATAGAGCTAGAAGACAATAATCCATTTATGTGTGTGTGATTACATAGGTTTAAGACTAGGACATTGTGTTGATATTTTGCAATAAATGCAGGGTATAGTGGAGGCGAGAATATCACAATAATGATATTGTGAAACATGATTACCATAAATGGATATGAAATAGTACAACTCCATTGGGAGGTGTTATATGACAGAAACGTGTGTGTGTATAAAATGATTTGTTTGGCACTTGAGCAGCAGAGCTCTCTGAATAAACTTCTGATCTATTGCAGACTGGGGCTTTGTATAATTCTTGTTTAACCAGCCTTACAACCTCTGGGAATTATTCAAAGTTTGAGTGATAGTTGAGTTTGAGTTCAACCATTGAGATAGCAAAATTCTCGTGACAACATTATTAATGATCTATTGCTTAATGTAAAATAATCATGAGCTGCCCACTTGCATTTTTAGATTATGTCCCTATGAAGCATTTGTTTATGCATTCCTAGCTCCCGTGAAGAAAGGCACAGACACTGTATACAGCGAAGTGCGGAACTCGATGCAAGGTAAGACTAACATCCTGTTCAATGTTCACTAAAGCCCTCTATACACTAAAACAGCATCTTTTCCGTGTTTTGAGAAATGTACCATACAGGAAACCAGGCCAGGCCACACTCTAAACATCTGCATTGTTTTTTATTTATTTTTATTTCACCTTTATTTAACCAGGTAGGTCAGTTGAGAACAAGTTCTCATTTGCAACTGCGACCTGGCCAAGACAAAGCAAAGCAGTGCGACAAAAACAACACAGAGTTACACAGTAAACAAACATAGTCAAAAATTGTTAGTGAGAGGGTGCCGTTAAGTCGGCCGCTTAGCCAGCTGTCCACTTCCTGCTCTCGTCAAAGGGAACTTCCTGTTATTACAATCCAACCCAAACACAGGGTCCATCTGTTAAGCGGAGTCAGAGGACTGCTCCATTAACTCCTGAAATAATAACCCACCCACCATCCATATTGTCCATTGAGTAATTGACGTACTCCTTGCAAATGTCAATGGTATGTGTATCAAACAATGTTGCAGTGCAGGGGAAGAGAAAACAATCATGGGCTTTGGTCTGCCTCTATATTGTCAAACAATGTGCTTGTTGGCAGGGAAACTGACTAATAACAGACACACAGTGGTTGTAATGCGATAAGTCCAAGGTGGTCAGTCTTCAGGAGAGGTGGCGGCTCGGGATGGAGGGTGTTGTTTTGGGGAGGGGTGGCGAAGATGCAGGTCTCCTCTAATCACTGAATGGCTTCATTTCCTGCTTGTCTCCTGTTCTTGTTTTGGAGTGGTAGTGAAGATGCAGGTCTTCTCTAGTCACTGAATGGCTTCATTTCCTGCTCTTGTTTTTGCAGGTGAGTCAGTGTCCGAACAAGCTGACGGCGTAAGTAGAGCAATGTGCTAAGAAAATACTCACGCACATACTGTTTATACAGTACAGTACATGTCTTTTTTTATTTTATTTTTATTGAACCTTTATTTAAGTAGGCTAGTCAGTTTAGAACAAATTCTGATTTACAATGACGGGCCACCAAAAGGCAAAAGACCTGCGGGGACAGGGGCTGGGATTAAACATTTAAAAAAATAAAATATAAATATAGGGACCAAACACACATCACGACAAGAGACAAACAACACTACCTAAAGAGAGACCTAAGACAACAACATAGCAAGGCAGCAACACATGACAAAACAGCATGGTAGCAACGTAACATGACAACAACATGGTAGCAACACAACATGGTAGCAGCACAAAAGATGGTACAAACATTATTGGGCACAGACAACAGCACAAAGGGCATGAAGGTAGAGATGACAATACATCACGCAAAGCAGCCACAACTGTCGGTAATAGTAATAGTCCATGATTGAGTCTTTGAATGAAGAGATTGAGATAAAACTGTCCAGTTTGAGTGTTTGTCTATGACAAACGTTTTGTCTTAGAGGGACCCCTTATGGAGAAAATAACACTCAACACAGAAGGAGGAAACTGATAGAATACACAAATACTGTACATTCAGACACTGGTTTCTTCTTGTATTACATTTTTTATTTTGTCTATTTCAGCAAGGCTCAGTTGAGTATGCCCAGCTACACCACAATGACCATGGGTCGCACGAACCCCAGCATCAACCCCAGCATCAACCCCAGCATCAACCCCAGCATCAACCAGAACAAGGATCAGAGCAAGACGAACAACTTGAATGACCACCATCAGTATTTATTCTCTAACTTACTCAGCCCATTGAACAACTGGAGCTGTTATTGCCTTGAATGCATTTGTATATTTTCTGTTATTACACTACTTCTTAACCTTTTGTACTGTCTTTAAATGGCTGTAATTATGCCTTTGTGAATTGAGAATAAAACAATGCAGCAGAATGGGAGACCTTGTCCTTTGTCTCAATGAGAGAAAAATAGTTATTGAGGGTCTCCGTTATCTCTCCTGAGAATGTGCACATAGGATGTGTGTTGTGACCTGGAGGAAAATACACACAAATACATTTCCCTCCGTTGTGAGCTGAGCTCCGGGGACAGGATGCGACACCACCACAGCCAGGTGGTGTGACACCACCATAGAGAAGTGTGAGAAAATAACGTCTATAACCCCTGCTGGGTGACCAGGCAAACCACTCTACCTCTCCTGACCAGAAGAGGGCAGCACCTTGCTTACGATGCAGTGGGGAAACTTGGTGCCACGGTGCTGAAATCTCTCATTCTCATGTGAGAGGCTTCCACTGTGTTTTAGCGTCAAGGCATATCAGTTTCAGTTTCCATCCTTTCATGGCTTTGACTGAAGTGTAGTGGCTCAATAAGTTATGAGGTAAAACAAGAGTCAATTCCCTTTCTCAGTAGTTGGCTTCCGGAGCAGAACGAAAAAGACAAACTTTAAAGTGTAGTCTATATTGTCTTTGTATAGAGGTGTACACTGTACACTTATTTCAGAACTCTTCTGTCTGGAAAGCTAGTGGAGTCATCATCCCCAAGGGAACACAACATTACATTATGATGGTCTGTGCCATCACATATCCTTGATCACAAAATCTAAATATCTATATTAGCTATATTATATTAGTTTATTCAAAAAGCTCAATGAGACATCACCAAGGTGATCTGAACAACAAAGGCCTATAGCCCAAAAGAGATTGATTGGGCTCATCAATGTCATAGCACATGTTGACAGTTCAGCTCATGTGGATTTGCCTTTTGACAGGAAGCTCTTAAGTACGTTGAAAGACTGACCAACCCTGTGTGAAAAGCCATAGAACCTGACACCACAGCTAAACACCCACAGCCTGCCAGCGACTTAAATGCTCTCAACTACATTGGCAGTTCAGTTACACGTATATATCGCAGCCTTTAGGATGAAGAATTTCTTTTCATTAGAGATAGCCCAGTCCCTTGTTTGGATTGTGTTTCAGTTATTTGTGTGTATATGTTTCAGCTGTGTTTGTGTGTGTGTGTGTGCGACTGTGTGTGACAGAGGGGGAAGTAAGGGTGAACCCAGGAGAGAGAGAGAGGGGGGGGGGGGGGCGAGAGAGAGAAGGGGGAGCGAGAGAGGGGGGGGGGGGGGGGCGCAAGAGAGAGGGGGGGGAGTGAGAGAGAGAGAGAGGGGGAGAGACTAACTATTTGCACATCATTACAACACTGTATATAGACATAATATGACATTTGAAATGTATTTTGTCTTATGGAACTTTTGAGTGTAATGTTTACTGTTCATTTTTATAGTTTATTTAACTTGCTTTGGCAATGTAAACATATGTTTCCCATGCCAATAAAGCCCCTTAAAATTGAAATTGAGAGAGAGAGAGATCTAGTGACAGTGTGTGTAAGGTAGGGCTCCTCCTTCCCCAGCTCAGGTCATGTTGAGTTTGAATCGCCATCCTAGCTAGCTAAAATGTAAGCAAAAGTTCAGAGTGACAAGTCCAGCCACCTTTAGTGTTGTCAAATCAAATCTAATCAAATTTTATTGGTCACATACACGTGTTAAGCAGATGTTATTGCGGGTGTAGCGAAATGCTTGTGCTTCTAGCTCCGACAGTGCAGTAATATTCAACAAGTAATATCTAATTTCACAACATATACCCAAATACACATAAATCTAAGTAAGGAATGGATTAACAATATAAACTGTACATATATGTCAGAGCGGCATTGGACTAAGATACAGTTGCGTATTGGTTCTCATACTGGAACATTCAAAACGTAACAAAACACTATAATATTTAATGTCCATGAAAATATATTTTGTAGTAAAGTGTTAAAGACGGCTCCTTTAAGAAGAGGCCTTGGGTCCAAAGAGTCATCTTTTAATGGATAGTTTTCCAAAATGCATTCCAAAGTGAAAACCCAATCCAGCTCCATGTCTCAGCTGTCTTGGTCTCTGCAGGGTGTTATTACTGTATCGTTACATCACACACTGCAGTTTCATCTTTTAGGGTGTGGGTGAATTAATCATATTACTTAACAGGTCTGCCCTGACAGCGTTTAACAGCATATTTTGAGAACTGGCAGCTGAAGGTCATGTGCCGTGATGGAATTAAAATGACTGTAGCAGAAGTAGAATAAATAAGAATATGGTGGCTGGGTATTAATGAGCATGTATAAACTTGTTCAAGCTATTTTTGGACGACATTTATTATAGGTCCGATTGGCACAATAATAAAACCAAAGTGATATACAGTACCAGTCAAAAGTTTGGACACACCTACTCATTCCAGGGTTTTTATTACATTGTAGAAGATATCAAAACTATTAAATAATGTGTAGTAAGCAAAAAAGTGTTAAACAAATCAAAATATATTTTAGATTTTAGACTCTTCAAAGTAGCCACCTTTTGCCTTGATAACAGCTTTGCACACTCTTGGCATTCTCTCAACCAGCTTCATGAGGTAGTCACCTGGAATGCATTTCAATCAACAGGTGTGCCTTGTTCAAAGTTCATTTGTGGAATTTCTTTCCTTCTTATTGCGTTTGAGCCAATCAGTTGTGTTGTGACAAGGTAGGGGTGGTATACAGAATAGAGCCCTATTGTTTACACCCTAAGTTCTATACTTTTTTCCTCCGCAAGGACACTACATACAGAAATAACTCCTAGTCTGGTGAATCTGCTGAGGCCATCTCCTGCATACCTCGCAGCATCAACCTGGCCACCATCCCCTCCAAACCCTGAGGTGTCCTGGCCATGGATGGTGCTGTCCTGGTCTGATGTTTGAAGAGCCTGTCTACTCTGTCAAATACACGCTGTTGCATTTACCATGTTCCTGCATCCATCATGTGAGGTCATGTGCTGTCATAGATGCTGTGGATTCCTGTTACATGTCATCGTCCGATCTGGCCACAAGGCCAATGGTGTGGTAACTAGAAAGGTTTTATTAATGTCTTTATACTGTTGATACAGTAGGAGAGGTTGATAAATGTGTCTTTGGAACTATTCACTTTTAGAAGTGTGGGACGCTGTGTCCCTTTATTTTTACTGCCTGTGTGTTCGTTTCTCAGCAAGGAAACCTGATCCGGCTCCTCCTGTATCTGAAGCAGGATTCCAGCTCCGCCATTGGCTACGCTGCTAAAATTGGCACATTGACCCCTGTGAATATTATGTCTTTCACTTGGCCTTATGGGGCCAGTGCTGTGCACTGCTGAGACTCAGTGGTGAGGTCATCGCGGCAGCAGGTTCTTTGTTTTTTGATTTGCTACTATTACAAATTAAGATGTTCCCAGGTACTTATGAGTTTGTGCTTTCCAGTTGTACACAGTGTTCAAGTTTACTGTGTTTTAGATTTGTCTCATACCACAACAGTGCCAATATAATTCATGCAATGTTAAACAGGTGGCTACTATCTATTCCCCCATGTTCACTGAACAAAAATATAAAAATATAAATGACTGGGAATACAGATATGCATCTGTTGGTCATAGATACCTTAACAAAAAAGGTAAGGGCATTGATCAGAAAACCAGTCAGTATCTGGTGTGACCATCATTTGCCTCATGCAGCGCGACACATCTCCTTCACATAGAATTGATCAGGTTGTTGATTGTGGCCTGTGGAATGTTGGTCTACTCCTCTTCAATGGCTGTGTGAAGTTGTTGGATGTTGGCAGAAACTGAAGCATGCTGTCTTACAAGTCGATCCAGAGCATCCCGAACTTGCTCAAAGGGTGACATGTCTGGTGAGTATGCAGGTCATGGAAGAACTAGGACATTTTCAGCTTCCAGGAATTGTGTGCAGGTCTTTGCAACATGGGGCCGTGTATTATCATGCTGAAACATGAGGTGATGTCGGCGATGAAATGCACGATAATGGGCCTCAGGATCTCTTCTCGGTATCTCTGTGCATTCAAATTGCCATCGATAAAATGAAATTGTGTTGGTTGTCCGTAGCTTATGCCTGTCCATACCATAAACCCACCGCCACCATAGGGCACTCATTCATTCAATTCTCTGGCAACAGCTCCTGTGGACATTCCTGCAGTCAGCATGCTAATTGCACGCTCATTCAAAACTTGAGACATCTATGGCATTGTGTTGTGTGACAAAACTACACATTTTAGAGTGGCCTTTTATTGTCCCCAGCACAAGGTGCACCTGTGTAATGATCATGCTGTTTAATCAGCTTCTTGATATGCCACACCAGTCAGGTGGATGGATTATTAGAACTGCTCAATAACAGGGATGTAAACAAACTTGTGCACAGAATTTAAGAGAAATACGATTTTTGTGTGTATGGAACATTTCTGGGATCTTTTATTTCGGCTCATGAAACACGGGACCAAAACTTTAGATGTTGCATTTGTACTTTTGTTCAGTATAACTGCAGAGGAAAAGCATGTTTAGATACTGAATATATCATACTTGTGTAGTACTTTCTTTGTAGCACAGTTATTCACCAGGAATTTACATAGTAAAATGGTATTTACTTTAGCAGTAATACGAGGCCATGTGTTATAACATTTTATGTTAAAAAATGTCATAACATATCATTGGAATCGTATTAACACCCACTGTGTACGTTCCCTGTACCTTGTCAATGGGCCGTGCGGTGCATTCTGGGTAAACTACGACAAGGAGATCTCTTCTTCAAGGAGTCAATTGGGCGCTAGCACAAAAACCCAACATGAGCATGAATTACAAGAACAAGAAGCTCAACATTACAAATCTTTCCTAGGATTTAAGATAATTAACTTTAATATACTGTAGTATAGCTTTAGGCAGGTTCCTCGACTCATACCCTGACTTTTATAAGGGATTTCTGCCTCTCTGTCTAGACCCGACTCTAGTGGCCATGTGTATGTTGTCTAGTATATCATGGGCAGGATAGACTCTAACAATGGGAATTCCAAACCACCCATTGTATAAACAATAATAACCAATCAATGATCAATGCTTATATGATTTGTATATAAAGTAGTCAATATTATGCAATTGTATTTAGAGTAATGAATATAACTAATTTAATAAATAACTATTTAGCCAAATAATATCTATCTCTTTATAATATCATACATTATCTCATCACTAATGGCAACTAATTCTGTAAGTTCTCAAATCAACTCTTCATATGACCTTTCATAGGTTGGTCTCTCTGTCCTCTGATAAATGATAGAAGTGATGATTGAAGAGCAGAGCTGAGGAGGAGGTTTGGTAAGCATGGATGGCTGCAGGGCAGATATTGACTGTGTGTGGTTGTCATCTTTAATAGGAGTAATAAGTCCTGACAGCTTGGCTATAGATAGGTGTGTATATTTTACAACCTCTGTATTTCCTTGAAAAGCTCTCTTGGCAGAAGCATGACTGAAGACAGCGCAGCCCCAACCTGTTGGCCTGCAATAGGTCAAACTCCAGCTGGAGATTCTATTTGTGTTACGTAATTAGGTCACGCAGCTTGCTTCTCCCCTTTTCTTTTACCATCCAATCTTCTGCCTGCCAGCTCCTCAGTTTAATTAATTCCTGTCATGCAACCTCCACAGCTACTAACGAGGAACGGTATGCCAGAGTTATGCCCAAACGGTGTGGCAATAAGAGGAGGTCACAGGGGCGAGAGCTCCTGCAGGCTAAACCTCCATGGTGGGCGCGGTGTTGGCAAGGGCACACACTACATGGATATTGTGTCAGAGATTGAGGAGGGATTAGTCTTGAGGTAAGTTTCAATAAGTCATGGGCACTCAAGGTGTGTGTAGCACAAAATGGTGGAGTCCTTTTGCATTTACAGTGGGGAGAACAAGTATTTGATACACTGCCGATTTTGCAGGTTTTCCTACTTACAAAGCATGTAGAGTTCTGTAATTTTTATCATAGGTACACTTCAACTGTGAGAGACGGAATCTAAAACAAAAATCCAGAAAATCACATTGTATGATTTTTAAATAATTAATTTGCATTTTATTGCATGACATAAGTATTTGATCACCTACCAACCAGTAAGAATTCCGGCTCTCACAGACCTGTTAGTTTTTCTTTAAGAATCCCTCCTGTTCTCCACTCATTACCTGTATTAACAGCACCTGTTTGAACTCGTTACCTGTATAAAAGACACCTGTCCACACACTCAATCAAACAGACTCCAACCTCTCCACAATGACCAAGACCAGAGAGCTGTGTAAGGACATCAGGGATAAAATTGACCTGCACAAGGCTGGGATGGGCTACAGGACAATAGGCAAGCAGCTTGGTGAGAAGGCAACAACTGTTGGCGCAATTATTAGAAGTTCAAGATGTTAAAATGGAAGAAGTTCAAGATGATGGTCAATCTCCCTCGGTCTGGGGCACCATGCAAGATCTCACCTCGTGGGGCATCAATGATCATGAGGAAGGTGAGGGATCAGCCCAGAACTACACTGCAGGACCTGGTCAATGACCTGAAGAGAGCTGGGACCACACTCTCAAAGAAAACCATTAGTAACACACTACGCCGTCATGGATTAAAATCCTGCAGCGCACGCAAGGTCCCCCTGCTCAAGCCAGCGCATGTCCAGGCCCGTCTGAAGTTTGCCAATGACCATCTGGATGATCCAGAGGAGGAATGGGAGAAGGTCATGTGTTCTGATGAGACAAAAATAGAGCTTTTTGGGCTAAACCCCACTCGCCGTGTTTGGAGGAAGAAGAAGGATGAGTACAACCCCAAGAACACCATCCCAACCGTGAAGCATGGAGGTGGAAACATCATTCTTTGGGTATGCTTTTCTGCAAAGGGGACAGGACGACTGCACCGTATTGAGGGGAGGATGGATGGAACCTCCTTCCCTCAGTAAGAGCATTGAAGATGGGTCGTGGCTGGGTCTTCCAGCATGACAACGCCCCGAAACACACAGCCAGGGCAACTAAGGAGTGGCTCCGTAAGAAGCATCTCAAGGTCCTGGAGTGGCCTAGCCAGTCTCCAGACCTGAACCCAATAGAAAATCTTTGGAGGGAGCTGCAAGTCCGTATTTCCCAGCGACAGCCCCGAAACCTGAAGGATCTGGAGAAGGTCTGTATGGAGGAGTGGGCCAAAATCCCTGCTGCAGTGTGTGCAAACCTGGTCAAGAACTACAGGAAACGTATGATCTCTGTAATTGCAAACAAAGGTTTCTGTACCAAATATTAAGTTCTGCTTTTCTGATGTATCAAATACTTATGTCGTGCAATAAAATCATACAATGTGATTTTCTGGAATTTTGTTTTAGATTCCGTCACTCACAGTTGAAGAGTACCTATGATAAAAATTACAGACTTCTACATGCTTTGTAAGTGGGAAAACCTGCAAAATCGGCAGTGTATCAAATACTTGTTCTCCCCACTGTATGTCAGTGTCCTCTCCTTAATGGCAATTTCATAGGTAGGAACCATGGCTAGTAAACGGTCTTGTCTGAAATTTTCTAGAGAGGACGCCATCTGAAGATGGTCTAGCATGACATTGTTCTTTGATGTGGGGGGTACAGGTTTGTAAAGGTTAGTTACAGCATGTTACTTTTAATCATGATCAGTCCTCCTCTCCATTGGCCACCATTCTCAAGGCAAAACCAAGTCACATGTCCTCATTGTGTAATCAAACATCAACAAATTAAATGCCCACACGGCTGGCCTTTCACCTCACCCTCCTTTTCCATGGATGCAGGCCCAGCTCGGGTAACCCTATCCCCAGACAAGCATGCCTGCGCCCTGGCTCTTCCCTCCGTGTGAAGTCCGGACACTCCTGCTCTGGCTGTGGGCTGGACAGCTGCTGGCCCTGTTTACTACTGCGGCCCTTCACGGAGTAGCATTCTTCATACCTGGTCAATGTCAGCAGCTACATCCCCTCACTGTGGCCCGTGTCTCCAACGGGAGCACACAAAGCACTATTCTAAACACATAAAACCATTGATCCCCCTCTGGAACAGCTTTGGCTCTGTAAAGCGGGAACCCTTTTAATTTTGGTTTGCTTTGGGTCATAGGAAACTATTAGGGGAGCGGTTGTTAATGGGGTGAAATGTACGGTCAGTAAGTTCCCAGGTTCAAATGTTCTGCTCCATTATATACCTTAGCTTGGAGAGGGCCTCAATACCTTTACCCCAGAACAAATAACGCACTCTTACTCTCTAATATCTGCTACATGGTAATAAAGGAAAGGTATGGCTAGTCAAGTGTTTGGCCGATTTCACACTTTACACACTCAAAATAATGAGCCTCAGTGAAAGTATTCCCTGAAAAAAAATTGGTCTTTTGAAATGTTTATTAACTACGTATAACCATTATATTAGTAAGGAATGCAATTTCCTTTCCAGCTTTTGATAACATACTGTATAAAGCTCTTAGCTTTGACTGTACCATTTGATCTGAAGACAGCCTGAGACATTGACATTGTCAACTGACATTGACATTGAGCCTGAGACATTAGCCAGGGTAGGCCGTCATTGTAAATAAGAATTTGTTCTTAACTGACTTGCCTAGTTAAATAAAGGTTAAATAAAATAAAATAAAAATAAATTGAGGACAGTGTGTGAACCAGTTCAAGAAGCTAAGGGATTTACAGGCTATCTATTTTTATCCTTACAGAGTCACCTTTTGATGAGAGATTTGAGTGAGTTTGTGAACAACTATCAATTGCATCTATCTTTAGGGGGGTTCCATCGTGTGGTAGGAGTGTGGTGCTTATCTAGTGTATTTACACATCTGCACTAATCTATGTGATCAGAATTAGCATATCTACATATCCCTGTTATCAGGACTCAGGATAAGACCCAGATGCAGACAGTTCGAATCATAGATGTTTATAACAAAACAGGGGGACAGGCAAACAACAGGTCAAGGGCAGGCAGAATGGTCAGAAATCCAAGGCAGCGTTAAACAGGTACAGAACGGCAGGCAGGCTCAGGGCAGGCAGAATGGTAAAAACTAGGAAAACACGCTGGTAGGACTTGACGGGACAAGACGAACTGGCAACAGACAAACAGAAAATGCAGGTATAAAATACACAGGAGATAATGGGAACAAATGGGAGACACCTGGTGGGGTGTGGAGACAAGCACAAGACAGGTGAAACAAATCAGGGTGTGACACCTGTATTAAGCATAGGCTCATGTCAAAGGCCCCTAGCTAATAGCCTGCTCTAAAGCATTGTTCAGATCATGGTATAGGCATACACTTCAGAGTAACAGTGTACCTCCTTGAAAGTAAAGGTGATATATTTCAACCCTGAATTGTGACCACAAATAGACACACTTGTAACTCTCTAACTTTCAGTTTCAACACCTCGAGGAATACTCTCCAACAATCTTTGGAGCCTTGACTTTTAAATTGATTTGAGCATTTATGCAGAAATTGTGTTTTTTTTAAACTGAGCCCCAACTAAATATAGCCTTGAAATTCCCATGGTGCCCTCCTTGTGTGATGGGTGCAACAGCAGACCTACTGTTTGTGTTATTGAAGACATGTGTCTTAGTTTCTCCGGGACTGAGCACATCATATGACAAAATGTCCACAATAGAAGTGCATCCAAGCCAAAGTACACAATTCATTGTTCTACGTGCTGTTAAACATGTTGTAACTTTCCTGTCTCTTCTTATGTCAACTTACACTGAAAGTCAAACAAATTAAATTATAATTTATACTTTCCTGGGCAGCACTACTTTGGTCTTCTCTCGGAAAGAAAAGATGGACCAATTCCCATGGAAACTATGTCCTTGTGACTTGAGGGCTCAGCAACTCTAGAGTCCAGAGGCATGGGAAGCATGATGTCCATGCCATGCATCTCGAGCCAGGTGGCGGACGCCGGATGCTTCCGTTTTGCACAGCAAATGGCCTGATTTAGTTTGGGGTGGTCTGCCGTCCATGCTAAGAGAAAGGCTGAAAGTAGAGGCTCTGAAAGCTGTCAGATCATCGGTGCTCAGAGTAGAGGCTCTGAAAGCTGTCAGATCATCTGTGCTCAAAGTAGAGGCTCTGAAAGCTGTCAGATCATCGGTGCTCAGAGTAGAGGCTCTGAAAGCTGTCGGATCATTGGTGCTCAGAGTAGAGGCTCTGAAAGCTGTCAGATCATCCATGCTCAGAGTAGAGGCTTTGAAAGCTGTCAGATCATCTGTGCTCAGAGTAGAGGCTCTGAAAGCTGTCAGATCATCCGTGCTCAGAGTACAGGCTTTGAAAGCTGTCAGATCATCTGTGCTCAGAGTAGAGGCTCTGAAAGCTGTCAGATCATCGGTGCTCAGAATAGAGGCTCTGAAAGCTGTCAGATCATCCGTTTGTGGATGCCTGCCACAGCATGTTCGAAGACACGCATAGAGGGCAGCTCCGATAAGCAGTCAATGGAATTGTGCCACATTATGTGATGCACAACACATTTTGTAGCCTCCATGTTTTGCAATAGAGGATGCCTACAATGAAGACACAGAATTGTATGTGTAACTGTCAGTCACCACTTCTATGGGCAGTGAAAAGGTTCACATATCCAGGGTACCTTTGGCCCTGATTATGACTATCCCGTAAACTCTTCCTACAAACCAAAAAGAGTATGGCCGAGTCTGAATATGCGTACTTGCGTTCTAAATAGTAACCTGATTGAGTATCCGAAAATATAACTTTTTAGAGTATGTGAAATTTTGAAAATTAAGAATGCTTTAAATGCCAGTAGGTCATACTAATTTCGGCATTTCATCAACACTGAACAAAAATATAAAACGCAACATGCAACAATTTTAAAGGTATTACTGAGTTTCATATAAGGAAATCAGTCAATTTAAATAAATTAATTAGGCCCTTATCTATGGATTTCACATGACTGGGAATACTGATATGCATCTGTTGGTCCATAGATACCATAAAAAAAAGTAGGTGTGTGGATTAGAAAACCAGTCAGTATCTGGTGTGACCACCATTTGTCTCATGCAGCACAACACGTCTCCTTTGCATAGAGTTGATCAGGCTGTTGATTGTGGACTCTTCTTCAATGGCTGTGCGAAGTTGTCAGGTCAAGACCCTGGTGAGGACGACAAGCACGCAGTTGAGCTTCCCTTGAAGAAGCCAGATGTGGAGGTCCTGGACTGGCGTGGTTACACGTGGTCTGCGGTTGTCAGGCCGGTTGGACATATTGCCAAACTCTCTAAAACAACGTTAGAGGCGGCTTATGGTAGAGAAATTAACATTAACTTCTCTGGCAACAGCTCTGGTGGACATTCCTGCAGTCAGCATGCCAATTGCATGCTCCCTCAAAACTTGAGACATCTGTGACATTGTGTTGTGTGACAAAAATGCACATTTTAGAGTGGCCTTTTATTGTCCCCAGCACAAGGTGCACCTGTGTAATGATCATGCTGTTTAATCTAAGATGACATATGGAATTGATTTAAGATGGTCATACCATGTATCTTTAAGGTATTTGATTTTGAGTTTTAGGACCCTTTAGGTATAAAAAAGAAATATAAACAAATTATTTTATAAAATATTGAATTTTGCCTTTACTACTACCAATAGAAACGCATTGAATAACATATTCATAAATGGCAAAAAATACAATAAAAAAATAAATCATAGTAAATAAGGTTTTGAAGTTTCTGTCCTATATCTAGGAGATATAAGAAAGCTCAGGATATATATATTTTTTTACTGATATTTAACCCAATTTTTGGGGTAGGCACAAAACTACCTCCATTCTTTCATTAATGTTTTAAACGGGTTAGCTTCAGACGAGTCCCATGACACTTGTGGGGGAAATAGAGCAAAATGGAGAATCTCCCCTTACCACAGCAGGATAAAAAAACGGTTCAGACTCTAAAAATCGAAGTTGGCACATCGACGATACTGACTTGAGACAAGTCCCCTGACACTTGTGGGTGTCGTAGAACAAACCACAATAGTGTTCGTGAGAGTCTCATATTTCCATAGTGGTCATAATATTTTGTAGCTACAGGTGTTTTCGTGAGAAGACCAATCTAGCTCTGCCACCTTTCACCGCAGATGCGGAAGTGCAACATCGGAGGATACGGTGGATTGAGAAAAAAAACTGATATCTCTAGCTTAAACTGACAGATTTTGTTGGGGATTTTTTATTATGTTACTTAGATTGACGCACCCTAGGGCCCTAAAAGTGTGGCTCGGCCAGTTGTTGGGGGGAAATCGAGAAACCATGGATACACTTTCTCATCACGTTTCCTAACATGGAAACTTCCCTGCTATAAATGACCTCATGCTGTCTGCTGTTAATTCAGTCCCACATTTCTGCCACTGTTACTGGTGATTGCAGCTGGCATGGTGGAGGCTCCCTGTGCGAGGACTGAGGATTACTGGCTCCTGATTTAGATGTAGGCTTCCTATTCTGGCCTAGCTATGTGTGCCATAACTGGATCCAGCCAGCCGAGCGTGTATCTCCCTCCCACTGGGCCTGGAGGATCCAGACTGAGCACCAGCCCCACAGTGTTTACTGTCCAGTAATCCAGGTGTGTCAGTCTGCTCCCTGTCTCTGCCCCCCTCATGAGAGCATAGCGCTGCCACCAACGGGGCTCACCGTGACCGGGGCAGGCCAGGCTGTTCTGAGAAGAGGCTCATCACGCAATGCACAGGAGGCACGCAGTACCTGGCACCCTATCATCAGTGCAAGGATGCTGTCTGCCAGCTTGGCAAAAGGTTCCTATCTCCCTCACTAACTTTAAGCATCAGCTGTCAAAGCTGCTTATCGATCACTGCACCTGTACATAGCCCTTCTGTAAATAGCCCACCCTACTATCTCATCCCCATATTTATTTTTATTATTTTCGCTAATCTTGCACTCCAGTATTTCTATTTGCACATCATAATTTGCACATCCTTCATTCCTGTGTTAATGCTAATCTGTAATTTATATCACCACTATGGTCTATTTATTGTCCTACCTCCTAACCTTATTGCATTTTGCACTACATTTTGCACTCTGTATATAGATTTTCTATTGTGTTTTTGACTATGTTTGTTTACTGTGTAACTCTGTGTTGTTGTTTTTGTCGCACTGGTTTGCTTTGTCTTGGCCAGGTCGCAGTTGCAAATGAGAACTTGTTCTCAACTGACCTACCTGGTTAAATAAAGAAATAAAAAAGGTGTGCATTTTGCAGACAGCCCCGTGCCCTAGTCCTGATAAATCAAAGCTCAGAACGTACAATGAGTGTACAAAACATTACAACCCCCTTTTTCCCTCGGAACAGACTCAATTCGTCGGGGCATGGACTCTACAAGGTGTCGAAAGCATTCCACAGGGATGCTGGCCCATATTGACTCCAATGCTTCCCACAGTTGTGTCAAGTTGGCTGGATGTGCTTTGGGTGGTGGACCCTTCTTGACACACAGAAAACTGTTGAGCATGAAAAACCCAGCAGCACTGCAGTTCTTGACACACTCAAACCAGTGCGGTGGCACCTACTATCATACCCCATTCAAAGGCACTTAAGTCTTTTGTCTTTCCCATTCACCCTCTGAACAGCACACATAAACAATCCATGTCTCAATTGTCTCAAGGTTAAAAAATCATTATTTAACCTCTCTCCTCCCCTTCATCTACACTGATTGAAGTGGACTTAACAGGTGATATCAATAACGGATCATGTCTTTCACCTGGATTCACTTGGTAAGAGCAGTGTTCCTAATGTTGTATACTCTGTGTATCTATGCTCATATCTGAGGATTAACCTGAAAATAATGTGTATGTCAATCATACAATGGGGTACAGCAGGGGGCTCCAGTGTTGATCCAGGAATAGCCAATTTTCTATGAACAGTCCTCTCTGAATTCATGTGAAATCTTTCCTGACCTTAGGTGTTTCATTGTTCTGGTTTCTATGGTTTCGTCTCACCTTAAACATATTTAGAGAGTGAGTCACCAATTGTCCAGCCACCGACTATAAACGATGAGAGTCATCAACAAAGTGTTTTGGAATCCATAGCTGTCCGGTCAACATGATAAGCCTATTTGACAGGTTGTTAACATCACAATGTCACTGTCTGTCCTAAACCTTTGGTCAGTTATTGAAGGTCTGTCCTCATAAGGATCCAAATACTTTGCAGTGGGTACGGATACCTGATTGGTTCAACCACTTATTTATAGAAGGAAAATGTGTATTGCCAGGTAATTTATAACATAGATCTAACAGTGCATTCGGAAAGTATTCAGACCCCTTGACTTTTTCCAACTTTTGTTAAGTTACAGCCTTATTCTAAAATGTATTAAATATAGTTTTCTTTCTCAGACCAGAAGTTTGGAACCACCAAGACTCTTCCTAGAGCTGGCCGCCCCACCAAAATCAGCTATCAGGGGAGGAGGGCCTTGTTCAGGAAGGTGACCAAGAACCCGATGGTCATTCTGACAGAGCTCCAGAGTTCCTCTGTGGAGATGGGAGAACCTTCCAGAAGGACAACCATCTCTGCAGCACTCCACCAATCAGGTCTTTATGGTAGAGTGGCCAGACAGAAGCCACTCCTCAGTAAAAGGCACATGACTGCACACTTGGAGTTTGCCAAAAGGCACCTAAAGACTCTCAGACCATGAGAAACAAGATTCTCTGGTCTTATGAAAGCTCTTTGTCCTGAATGCCAAGTGTCACGTATGGAGGAAACCTGGCACCATCCCTACGGTGAAGCATAGTGGTGGCAGCATCATGCTGTGGGAATGTTTTTCAGTGGCAAGCACTCGGAGAATAGTCAGGATTAAGGGAGAGATGAACAGAAAAAAGTACAGAGAGATCCTTGATGAAAACCTGCTCCAGAACACTCAGGACCTCAGACTTGGACAACAACCCTATGTACACAGACAATACAATGCAAGAGTGGCTTCGGGACAAGTCTCTGAATGTCCTTAAGTGATCCAGCCGGAACCCGGACTTGAACCCATTTTAACATTTCTGGAGAGACCTGAAAATAGTTGTGCAGCGATGCTCCCCATCCATCCTGAGAGCTTGAGAGGATCAGCAGAGAAGAATGGGAGAAACTCCCAAGTGGCACTGTGGTCTAAGACACTGCATCTCAGTGCTAGAGGCGTCACTACAGACAACCTGGTTCGAATCCAGACTGTATCACAGCCGGGCCGTGATTGGGAGTCCCATAGGGCGGTATACAATTGGACCAGCGTCGTTCGAGTTTGGCCGGAGTAGGCTGTCATTGTAAATAAGAATTTATTCTTAACTGACTTGCCTAGTTAAATAAAGGTTACACATATAGCTGTGCCAAGCTTGCAGCGTCATACCCCAGAAGACTTGAAGCTGTAATCGCTGCCAAAAGTGCTTAAACAAAGTAAAGGGTCTGAATACTTATGAAAATGTGATATTTCAGTATTTATTTATTTTTTATAAATTTGCAAATATGTCTAAAAACCAGTTTTTGCTTTATTATTATGTGGTATTGTGTGTAGATTGCTGTATCGTAATTTGTTTGGGAAAAAGTAAAGGGTTCTGAATACTTTCCAAATGCACTGTACTGTATACACAACACAGCTGCAATTGGAAAACATGAACTGTTATCTCTGTTCTCATGGACTGTTCTCTCTGTTCTCATGGACTGTTCTCTCTGTTCTTATGGACTGTTCTCCCTGCTCCCGTCCGGCAGGCGGTACCGGAGCATCGGGTCTCGGACCAAAAGGCTCAGAGACAGCTTCTTTCCCCAAGCCATAAGACTGTTCAATAGACAACTACCACTGCTCTCTTTCTCCTACGGACTATCCTCACTGACTACCTGCACTGACTCTTTGCTCATCCATAGGTGTCTATACACTAAGGCACACAAGCCTACACTGACACTCTTCTCACACATGCATACACACACACACACTCACTACTGACACCACACACTTACACTCGCACTCACACTCATCACCATGCACACACCCCCTTACCACATACGCTACTGCAATAGTGATTATAGTGATTACTAACTTAAAACTTGAAACACTACGGCGATTCACACACCAGGATGCTTTCAACATGGAACTGCTTGGTGGTAATTGACAGTATGTAATACTGTATGTGCCCTATAGGGCACGCGGGAGGAGGGCCTGTATCTATGTATAGTGCACTGAATGAAGGGTCATTCAACCCCTACAGATCACGTGACCACTCCTTTTGGCATGTATCCAAGGGTGATGCAAGAGGACAACAAACAAACAACTCCCACCAACTGAGGCCCTTCTCAGTCTTGGGTGGGTAGAGGCTGTGGGAAGGGGTAGCACCATAGCTCATGGAACTCCACCACCCTCTCACCACACTTCCTTCTGAGAGACTGTGGATCTCGATAGTCAGTGTATAAAGTCTCTGCGGTTATAAATTACCACCTCAATTTGTCTAGACATGAGCTCTTAGAGTCTTTTCCACCAGCTCCTCTGTGCAGAATGGCCAGCTGTGCTGGGTGGAGATAGTGCAGGGCTAAAAAAAAAGGTTAATATTCAGGGCAGGCGTCAGTTTTAATCCGAAGGTAAAGTCACCCGTACAGTTCCAATCCAAATGTGGCTAATCATAAAGGGCCAAATAGTTAATGGATTTAACTTAATTTCTTTGTAACTGAATACATTATTACCCCTAATTACAATCAACTGTTCTGAAAGAAGGATGGTTTTGCAACAAGCTTTAATGTCCTCCGGCATTGTACTGACAATGTGCCATGAACATAAGCCTTGACATTTTGATGGTAGGTGAGCCAGTGGATCCTTATAGTGGAATTGTACCGTATGATAGATGTACGACGCACATAACAGGATGTAAGTTACAGTAGGCTGTATTGCTTCTCAAGCCAGGCCTGATAGTAAGATGAAACCTGTGTAGTGGATTCTAGTAAACCATAAAGACTGCCCCTTAGGGCACAGAAAAGTTGAGACCTTGGTAAGAGAAAACCAGTGAGATGCTAGCCATGCTATTTTCTTTGGCCACGGCGCAGCTCCTGTGAAATGTCCAAGTCCAAAGCCTTTGAAATCCAGCTTGAACCAACTCTGCCACTCTTAGAAGTTCCTGCCTCCCTGCAGAGAACAGCTGGCACTGGCACAATGTCCCAACTCATAAAATCATATGCTATGAAAACGGAGTAACCACAGTACCAACTGTACTACATATCAAAACATTGCTTTGGGACACTCTTACTGTTATTTATTTTTAGGGAATATGAGCTAATCAGATTTTCCAATATGATTGAAAGTCACACAGATTGAAAGATCATGCCACTGTAAAGGGCCTTCTTTATAAAAACCAAAACGGTCTGACCTTTTAATGCCATCTAGATATATGGGTTACATTTAGCAGCATAGATTTATGTACCTATAACACAACAGTTGGCCACGACTGTGCTCCTGCACTGAACTCCCTGAATGGCTGGATTCTATTGGCCCAGTGGGTCCTGAACGTCCTGTATGGCAGGATACTATTGGTCTAATGGGTCCAGGCAGATATCAACCATGTGATGGGATTTCTGTTTGACCTAATAGTATAGAGGCTACAGTCAAAATATTGATAATTTCCAAAATGTCAAGACCTGTCACAATAAGAGAAGATAGCTGTTCAAGCAACCAGGTACAGTATGTTATCCTTTAATGGCAAACAAAATAACTTTTGAAGACCTGTTTGTCTGCTATTTTCTTCATGTCAAATAACATGTGTCCTAATTTCTCAGACATAGTTCAAGTATTCAGGTTTTTGTTGTTTTGAGGCGAGAGTTCTTGAACCCTTCCGAAGTAACAAACAAAATGTTGCACCGGCAAACTGATTCTGAAAATCTCATATAAGCCAATCAAACAACTCCTGACTTGATATGGTGAGACTTTTATGTCACAACAGCTGTCATACATAGAGTAGTACACTGCATGCATCTCTCATGCCTGATTCCATAAACATTTAAACACTGTTTTTCCTCCTGATTCCCAGACATGTGACTCTCAGACTGTTGACCAAACAGGACCATGTGTCAGTACTGTCTCTTGCGAAATTCCGAAAAAGGCTGCCTGACCTGTAACCAGGGGCTATAAAAACATGTATGCATTGCACTGTAAACGTTTAATTTCTCTCAACTGTTAATGACAGTTTGTTCCTCTGCTGATGTTGACCATGGACATTTTGATGTTGATGTGGTATTAGACATGTTGGGCAAGCTCCATAAAGATCCCAATGTGTTTGTGCTTAGGTGAATACCTCTTCTTGTGGCTGTCACTGTTTTTTATGGGGTTAGGGGTGGAGGCAGTGTCAGGGGGCATGTAACCACATAGTGGGAGGAGCCTGGCCTGGCAGAGGCCACTCCGCTCCAAGCTGAAGTCACTCGATATGAGGGATGACGGGCCCCAAAATAGCCCTCCAGAGTGTATATAGGGACCCTCTCCCACCTGCTCCATCAGACCACCAGCCCGTACAAAGCCAGAGGATACCGTAGTGACATACCAAAAGACAGGAGAAATAAAACAGGAGGCACAAGGGAGAAATCCGGAGAACCAGAAGGAAAGAAAGACATACAAAGAGGAAGTCTGGCCAGTGAGGCGAGGAAGTCTGGCCAGTGAGACATAACTTTGGGAAAGTTTTGGTATTCTGCAGAGAGAGTAGCCGTGCTATTCTGATTGAAAACTCAAGGATCAGAAGGAAGTGAGAAAAGTCAAGGACGATAAGTGTGAAAAGGACAAAGGAATTAGTTTCCTCTGACTGGATTGCAAAGTTTTCTTGGATTTCTCCCTCCCCGCCTCCTGGGGGAGGAAGAACCGTGTTGACTGCAGGGATGAAGTACAGCTACCAGCTACCAGTGTCATCGTACACCACGCGATATAGTCAGTACACACCAATGACGTACACACCAACCCACTGCACCCCCACCAATTACACACCTACGCACTACACCACCACCAATTACACACCTACACACTACACCCCCACCAATTACACACCTACCCACTACACCCCCAACAAATACACCCCCACTTCATATGCCTCAACAAAGTACAGCTCAACTCACTACACCCCCACAAGCTACACCCCATCACTTTACACACCTACACACAAAACCACTTCCAGTTACACCCCTTCGTACAGCAAAGGAACACGATACAGCACTGCTACACGTCGCACAGCACACATACCTGCACAGCAGACTCCTGCACCTCTACCGCTCAAGCCAGTCCGGGCTGTACACTTCTCCAATGACATTATCTTCCAGGACTTTGTCCGACATGGTGAGATGGAGCAGATTGGGCGCTTTATGAGAGCGAGGAAAGTAGGTCTGCATACCCTATTCCCATCTGGTGAGTGAACCTACAAATAGATAGACAGAGGAAAAGTGTTGAGAGAATGACTGGAGTTATCACAGCAGGCAATGGCACCTGGAACTCTCTGCATGAAAATACAGTCACTAACTACTACAGCTTATTTTCCGTAGTAAATTGTGATATTGTGTTGACAAATATAAAACTACTGAGGGTCTAATTTTTTTTTTTTCTAAATATTGATTTATATTCTAAACCAGTAAAAGCATAAAGGTTCTAAATAATTGTTTGGGAAAATGCATAGTTAAAGTTCAGAAAAGTTAAAAGCAGGGGTTGAAATGACAGAAGAGCGGTGTAAGGGTGTGTACAGTGCAGCTGAGCCCTCCTCTGACTAGGCCCATGTACGGTGCTCTGTGTGCAGGTATGGCAGCGCTCCATGAGGCCGTACTCACAGGGAACCTGGATTGCGTGAAGCTGCTGGTGAGATATGGAGCTGATGTCCACCAGAGAGATGAGGACGGCTGGACGCCGCTACACATGGCCTGCAGTGACGGCTTCCCTGAAATCGCCAGGTTGGTGTACAAATGAAACACAAACTCATAAAACGTCGACAGAAAAATTCCCTACAGTACGGAGACCACAAAACACATCTTCAATTGATCTAATAGCTTATATTTCTTTAAGAAATAACTCTTCTGACAAAAGGCAGGTAGTGATTAGCTAACCATGCTGACCTCGTGACCTGATTGAACCAGACATGCAGCATTTCATAGCTAGTGTGAATATAGACAATGAAGATGATGCCTTGTGTGAATGTGACTTGTGCTAAACAACACTATATGTTGTCCCTCCTTAGCTACCTGCTCTCTCTTGGTGCCAGTGCAGTGGCAGAGAACAAGAACGGTGAGAAGCCAGCGGACCTCATTGACCCAGACTGTAAGGAGCTGGTCAATCTATTTGAAGCAGGCTGTGTGTAACTCACTGGCCACCTACAGGACAGGACCCGAAGGAGCTTGATGTGGACAGATGGACAGTGTGCCCTGGTCCTGAGACTAGCTTCTTGGAATGGAAAAGACTGAGACAAGGGACCCGGCCACTTTTCCTGCTACAGAGCACTTGTAGCCTACTCTTTGCTAAATGCATAATCGTGACACACAATGCTTTTTGGAGAGGTTTTGTATATCAAGTTGGACTATGCTTTTATTGGCTTGAAAGAAGTTGGCTACTTTTTGTTTGGTGCTTTTCTACAAAAACATAAAAACAGCGTCTCAGGCTGTTCATAGCACCAGCAGCTTTTAGTTTCCCAGATCCTGTAGCACCTCATACCAAAAGAAGACAGTGTGACACACCACAGTTAATAGTTGTTATTTAATCTGTGTAATGAATCAATAGGGTATGTCTTCATTCTCATTACACAATGAGATCATCCAGCCCAATACTGTGATCAATCTTATAAAAATCTGACTGTCCATTGCTTGAATTTTCCACAAACTAACCAGCATTGAAGAAAGATCCTGCATATGGGCAGAGACTATTTTCAACTCGCTGCTTCCAAAATACAGACTGTATGTATTTGTTTATGGCTTAGGAAAGGTTGTGTGTATCCTCTCTGCTGAGCAGAGAGAGGGTGTCAACAACAATTCACATAAAAAATGACATTTAACTTGGTAGGCCAGAGATCATTGGAAAATAGCTACTACAGCATGCCATACATGCACTGGTGCTGCTGTATTGGCATTTTTCCTATTATGCTCAGCTGTTGTTATTTTCTGAAATAGTTAACAGTGTTGCTGTGCAAGTCTAAGTGGTATGTTGCCCATTTCAGCTAATCTAATGAATTTCACCAATGAAAGTCTTATTTTTTTGTCATTTTTTTACACAATATTTTCATAAATAAAGGTGCTTTTTATAAATATTGATAAAATTAATTGGTGGGGACTCAACTCTTTTCTATCTCACAAACCAGGCCCTCGCCCCTACCAACTAACTCATTCTTTAGGCACCTCAGTTTTGTTACTGACGAAATTCCGACTTCAAGAGTGGCGAGGGGATCTAAGAGAGCCAAGAGACGAGGGGAAGGGTTGGATTTGGGATTCAGCCATAATGTATATTTATTTTCTTGGACTAATGGAAATGACAATAGAGAAAATGTAATTTAGAGGAATACAAATCTCTTGAAGACATTTGACAGAATGGTAGGTCTAATTGTGGAACTGACTGAAAACCAAGGCAAAGAACTCAATGTAGAGGCCTAATTATAAGAAATTCACCAGAGAGAATTCTATGTAAATATGATTTGGGGTCGGTGGAAATTATTGAAATCCTCAAGCCTTACACAATAGTTTATTTTATGACATCAAAAAACAAAAGCCTGGATGAAAGTAAAATAAGAATGAGCACAAAGAGGAAACTCTATCCAGCCTCTGTCCTAGCATTTACTTAATACGTTTTGACAGATCCTTGAAAGGAGAAAACACCTTCCAGTCAGCAAAATTTGTACATCCCTCCTTGTAAAGTTCATTGCTATTTTTGCTCATTAGCCTACTACAACAGCCAGGGGATGATGGGTGAATGTAGCTATTAAAAATATTGCCTAGTCAGATCATTATTACTGTTCCAGCTGGCTGATAGACGTTATTAGGTAGTTCATGTTACAGTGAATTTTCTACCAACCTTTACACCGGAAGACAACCCATCTTCTAAACTTCCATGTCTAGTTTCAGGTTGTTTGAATTTAGAAAATGCTCTGTTATTAAATTCAATGTTCAACTCCATGAAGGTATCCAACAATGTGTATGCTGCCATATTGTCTATTTCAAATTTTCTCTCATTGATCGAGACAGGTGAATGTCATCATGACATGTGGCAATTTGGGGTGGACACATGGTGCTTTTAATACAACTGGGAACTCGGAAGAAAACAAGGTCAAATTATGACATCAGGCTTGCAATTCCGAGTTGAATGACCGTTCAAAAATATTTTTCCCAGTCGGAGCTATATTTTTTCAGAGTACCTAGTTGTATTGAACGCACTGAAGTCGGAAGTCTGAGATTTTATAGTTTCCAGTTGTTTTGAACGAGGGAGGTTTCCTGCTCAAATTGACCAGGGTTTCTATAGTGACGCCTCTAGCACTGAGATGCAGTGCCTTAGACCGCTGCACCACTTGGGAGCCCTCATCACTAAGCTAAGGTCCCTGGGACTGAACACCTCCCTCTGCAACTGAATCCTGGTGAGGGTTGGCAACAACACATCCCCCACGCTGACCCTCAATACGGGGGCCCCTCAGGGTTGTGTGCTTAGTCCCCTCATGTACTCCCTGTTCACCCACGACTATGTGGCCGCAGACGACTCCAACACCATCATTAAGTTTGCAGATGACACAATGGTGGTATGCCTGATCACCAACGATGATGATAGGAAGCCTATAGGGAGGAGGTCAGAGGACAACAACCTCTCCCTCAACGTCAGTATGAAAAAGGAGCTGATCGTGGACTACAGGAAACGGAGGGCCGAGCACGTCCCCGAGCACGCTGTAGTGGAGCGGATCGAGAGCTTTAAGTTCCTCGGTGTCCACAAGACTAAGGATATATCATGGTCCAAACACCAACACAGAAGTGAAGAGGGCAGGACAACACCTCTTCCCCCTTAGGAGGCTGAAAATATTTGTCATGGGCCCTCAGATCCTCAAAACGTTCTACAGCTGCACCATCAAGATCATCTTGACTGGCTGCATCACCGCTTGGTATGGCAACTGCTTGGCATCCGACCACAAGGCGTTACAGAGGGTAGTGCGTACGGCCCAGTACATCACTGGGGCTGAGCTTCCTGTCATCCAGGACCTCTATACCAGGCAGTGTCAGAGGAAGCCACCAAAGCCACAGACTGCTCTCTCTGCTATCGCACGACCAGCCATACCAATTCACCAAGTCTGAAACCAACAGAACAATGAACAGCTTCTACCCCCAAGCCATAAGACTTCTAAACAACGGCTAAAGAGCTAATCAAATGGCTATCCGGACTACCTGCATTGATCCTTTTTTGCACTGACTCTATGCACACACACTGGACTCTACACAAACACACTTACACTAACACCCCAACACACAGACACTACATACGCACACACACACAACATGCACACACATGCGTACTGACGCTATGCACACATTCACTTTCACACTTACCACAAACCACAGGAGATTGGTGGCACCTTAATTGGGGAGGACGGACTCGTAGTAATGGCTGGAGTGAAATCAGTGGAACAGTATCAAATACCATTCCATTTCTGTTTCGGACATTATTATGAGCCGTCCTCACCTCAGCAGCCACATACTACTCCCTTTATATAGCCATGCTATTTTTACTCTTTATTCGTTATCTTGTTGGAAAAGGACCCATACGTAAGCATTTCACTGTTAGTCTACACCTGTTTTCTACGAAGCATGTGACAAATAAAATGTTATTTGATTTGAGTAGCAGGCCAGTACAGGGGTAATATAGGGTTACATGGCGGTGCAATTTCATTTTCTTGTGAAAAAATGTGCAATGCACTTTCCAAACTGTGAAAGGCAGCAATAAGCAACAAAGTGTATAGTCTGCCGGAAAACCACACGAAGAACAAGAAAGCAACACACTTTTCTCAATCCATTAGAGAATATTTTAAACAGACAAGATGGTGGTGTACACATTGTTGGATTACTTCATGCAGCAAAAAAAAAAGTTGATGTAATAATGGAGCATTTTCTACATTCAAACGAACCCCCTGCAACTAGACATGGACATTTAGACGACATGCGTTGTCTTCCAAGTCAGGAACTGAGGAAGCATCCAAATTGGTCGAAAATGTATCTGTGCTACACTTAACATCTCCTACCTAATAACGCCTATAACACAACTGGAACTAGGCTTCATCGCTAGGGCCCATGAACTCGGGTAAGGGTGTTTTTAGTCATGTTTTTTTCTACCTACTTCGTAAACTGGTTTTATTAAAGAAAGTACCAAAAATACTCGAGCATAGAGGGTAAATGTTGGGGTGAAGGCATTCCATTCATAGAAGCATTCCTTTGGCATTTGAACATTATTTTGAACCAACAAACCAATTAAGTTTTGTTGACTTCCGTTTTAAATTACTTGCCCAGAAATGATTGGTTGGCATTGGCAACCGTTTTAGCCGACGAGAGCCTAGCTAGAGCTAGTTGCATCTTGTTGGCTGAAGAAAGGAAGCCGGATATAAAGACAGGTTTGTAAACATAGTTTACATCTTGGTACATTTCAGATTATAGAAAGATAGCTATAGCGTAATGAATTAATATGCCACTGCTGTTGTAAACATTTTATTTGTAGTCTTACCTGGATATATTCAGCTAGCTAAATGGCTTAGCTAATAATATTAGATGTTGGATAACGTGTAGCTAACATTAGCTAGATAGCTTATTAGGTACCATAACGTTATCTAACGTTAGCCTACTAGTTAGCTATACTTTATCTGTCAGCCACTACTTCAACCACAAGCTCATTTCTAACTAACAACAATTGCAATACATTTAAATATAAGATATTGGGTAACGTTAGTTAGAAATCTAACTAGCTAGGTGCAATATATTTTACGAGTCGCTGGTCAATATGAGTTGGCTAGTATAATTGCTTGCTAACTATAGTTAACTGTCTTAGCTAACGTTAGCTAGCTCGCTTGTGTAAGTGTCGGATACAAAATGTAAACATTGAAGCATAACTAACATCAATAAGCAAGCTAATGCCGATAGTGTGACATCAAATGTAGCTTTCTGGCTGTATGGTTAGTTAAGTCACTATATTTTGCAGTCTGTTTTAGCAAGCTAGATCCCACAAGTCAACATTCCTCCATTGTTTGTGATTGGTGTCTTTATTTAGAATTCATCATGAGTCACGCCTTGTTTCCACCACTAGATATCCAACAGAGGATAAAGAAGGTTAATATTCTCTCAACTCCCTAACTATTCACTAGAAAGGAGCGAGGAGCAAGAGAGAGACTGCACACAGAATGAGGTTGGAAGAGGGTTGTTTACCTGCATTGGTTGTGTTGTGTGCTAACTGTATATCAAGCTGAACCAGGTATACTGCATGCATGCCAGAAAAACATATGTTCTGTTTTCCAGCCTGTCTGTTATTGCGTTTTCATTCTTTCTTGCTGTTTTTTTTATATTTAGTTTTATCTTTGCTGCTTTATAGCTCATCTGCTCCCAGGATGGTGAACAGCTACAAGCGGACTTCCAGCCCTCGGTCCCCTACGAACAGTGGGGAGCTCTTCACTCCAGCGCATGAGGAGAATGTGCGCTTCATCCACGACAGTGAGTCTACCTTAGAAGGCCGATATCTTGTGAAGACTAGCCCTTAACGTCTCTCACCCCTTCAGTAGGCTTATCTGTTGGCCATCAACATGATCCACTGTAAGAAGCTACTTACAGAGCCCCTGTACCACTGAGCTCAGGTGAGCCATTTGGATGGAATGTGGTATGTCAGGAGATGGTTTAAAGCTGGCATGTGTATGCTTCTTTACAGCCTGGCAGTGTGTGCTCAGAGACATCCGGTCACCACAGAGCAGCGAACGCAAAGACCGTGGACCACAGGAGTATGTGGACAAGAACCCCAATCCCAACTTAAATTGTAAGTGCCTTGATGGATCTGAGTATGTTTGTCATTTAAACAGAGGCTATTTACTAGATTTGTAAAGACAGAGTAGTAATGTTATTTTTATCCTTTCTTGCAGCTTTCACACCAGTTGACCTGAGTGACCTCAAGAAACGCAACACACAGGACTCCAAGAAGTCCTAGTCTTTCTGTTTACTGTCCAACACCTTTTTTTCTCCACCCATTATCCTTGGGAACTTTCTCTTCCTCCAGTCCTCTGTCAGCCAGCAAGTCAACTTTTTGGCCAGTCCTGCCCAGAATGCCGGTCCCCTCTCTGCCCTCCTGGACTAACAACAGCCTGCCCATTCAACAGCAGTGGGCTGATGTCCTAACAACCACAACATTTTTGGAGTTCCTTATCCACCCCGATCTCTCTGTCCCACTCCCCCCCTCTGTCTCTGTCCAGGCTCAATATTTTCTCACCCAACCTCTCGTCTGGTTGACGTGGAATGCAAGAAAGCTGGGATTTGTTTCCATGGATTCTCTATTCCGGTTCTTGGTTTTAGTCATTAATTTTTCATTTTCACTCTTTTTTTATGTGAATGGGACTGATGCAGAGTTTCAATGAAATATGCTGACATCCTGATGCCGAAGTACAGACTGTGTAGAAGATCTTCACGGGGACACTTTAAAGGACTGCAGTCTTAAATAGAAACTCAGTTTTCTTTTCAATCTACAAAGGATAATGCTGAAGGGCTGACATTCTTTTTTTTGGACGATATTTGAATTGTAGATGTATTGTAATGGAATCCGATTGTATGGTCGAGTTTTGGAAGCCAAAAATTGTTTAGTATAAATGCCAACATTTTTCATATAAATTAATGCCCCTAAAATGGACTTCAAGTAGACATCTCCACATTGACTTCCCAGCCTTGAAACAAAATATTGAATAAAATACTTTTACAATATTTCACTCTCACTGCATTGGTCATAGATGTTCTGACCTAGATGTACTTTTTGGATATGTCCCCAATGAAGTATGTACAAACACAGTACCTACAGTAGGACGGTCAATTATCGTTGTCTCATGCTATTTGTTTTGTTTGAGCATTATTACTGAAAACAGCGTAATAGGCTATGTATACTGAACAAAAATATAAATGCAACAATTTCAAAGATTTTACTGAGTTACAGTTCATATAAAAAATCTGTCCATTTAAATAAATTCATTAGGCCCTAATATATGGATTTCACATAACTGGACAGGAGGGCATAGGCCTGGCCTGGTTACACGTGGTCTGCGGTTGTGAGGCAGGTTGGACGTCCTGCCAAATTCTCTAAAATGATGTTGGAGGCAGCTTACGGTAGAGAAATTAACATTCAATTAACTGGCAACAGCTCTGATGGACTTTCCTGCAGTCAGCATGCCAATTCCACGCTCCCTCAAGACACACAGCATTGTGTTGTGTGACAAAACTGACTAGTTTTAAAGTGGACTTTTATTGTCCCTAGCACAGGGTGCACCTGTGTACTGATCATGCTGTGTAATCAGCTTCTTGATTAACCACACCTGTCAGGTGGATGAATTATCTTGGCAAAGGAGAAATGCTCACTAACAGTGATGTAAACAAATTTGAGAGAAATAAGCATTTTGTGCGTATGTAAAACATTGGACCAACACTTTACATGTTGTGTTTATATTTTTGTTTAGTGTATGTATAGTCAGCCATATTTCTTTCTCTGATCTAGTTCCTTCATATCACAGAGGGGAATCATGAAGTGCTCGGTTATGGTCTGAAAGCAGGTATAACAACAGAGCTCAGCCAGTATCCACAAAAGTTAGCATAGAGAGAATTACTCCATAATGGTAAACCTGTCAGTAGTGCTAACAAGAAGATACAATCATGGCGGCATGATACGTTTTACAGAAATTGTGGGCTATGTATATCTGCACTCAAATATAGGTTTATTTGTTTTTACAGGTGGATACAGTTGGTGTAGGCCATGGTATTAACATGACACTTTTACTTACACCTTTGTTTCAGGAATCTTATATAAAATTGTATTGGTCGCGTTCACATTTTCCAGATGTTATCGCAGGTGCAGCTAAATGCTTATGTTTCTAGTTTCAACAGTGCAGTATACCTAACAATACACACAAATTAAAAAACGTCAGAACGAGCAATGTCAGAGTCTGGCATATATTTAGGCCGTCATTGTAAATAGGAATTTGTTCTTAACTGACTTGCCTAGTTAAAGGTTAAAATATATATATATACAGTTGAAGTCGGAAGTTTGCATACACTTAGGTTGAAGTCATTAAAACTCAATTTTCAACCACTCCACAGATTTCATGTTAACAAACTATAGTTTTGGCAAGTCGGTTAGGACATCTACTTTGTGCATGACAAGTAATTCTTCCAAAAATTGTTTACAGACAAATTACTTATAATTCACTATATCACAATTCCAGTCGGTCAGAAGTTTACATACACTAAGTTGACTGTGCCTTGAAACAGCTTGGAGAATTCCAGAAAATTATGTAATGGCTTTAGAAGCTTCTGATAGGCTAATTGACATCATTTGAGTCACCTGTGGATGTATTTCAAGGCCTACCTTCAAACTCAGTGCCTCTTTGCTTGACATGGGAAAATCAAAAGAAATCAGCCAAGTCTGGTTCTTCCTTGGGAGCTATTTCCAAACGCCTGAAGGTACCATGTTCATCTGTACAAACAATAGTACTCAAGTATAAACACCATGGGACCACGCAGCCGTCATACCGCTCAGGAAGGAGACGCGTTCTGTCTCCTAGAAATGAATGTACTTTGGTGCGAAAAGTGCAAATCAATCCCAGAACAACAGCAAAGGACCTTGTGTAGATGCTGGAGGAAATGGGTACAAAAGTATCTATATCCACAGTAAAACGAGTCTTATATCGACATAACCTGAAAGGCCGCTCAACAAGGAAGAAGCCACTGCTCCAAAACCGCCATAAAAAAGCCAGACTACGGTTTGCAACTGCACATGGGGACATTGTACTTTTTGGAGAAATGTCCTCTGGTCTGATGAAACAAAAATAGAACTGTTTGGCCATAATGTCCATCGTTATGTTTGGAGGAAAAAGGGGGAGGCTTGCAAGCCGAAGAACACCATCCCAACCGTGAAGCACGGGGGTGGCAAAATCATGTTGTGGGGGTGCTTGGCTGCCTGGAAGGACTGGTGCACTTCACAAAATAGATGGCATCGTGAGGAAGGAAAATTAGGTGGATATACTGAAGCAACATCTCAAGACATCAGTCAGGAAGTTAAAGCTTGGTCGCAAATGGGTCTTCCAAATGGACAATGACCCCAAGCATACTTCCAAAGTTGTGGCAAAATGCCTTAAGGAGAACAAAGTCAAGATATTGGAGTGGCCATCACAAAGCCCTGACCTCAATCCTATAGAAAAGTTGTGTGCAGAACTGAAAAAATGTGTGCAAGCAAGGAGGCCTATAAACCTGACTGTCTGGAGGAATGGGCCAGAATTCACCCAACTTATTGTGGGAAGCTTGTGGAAGGCTACCCAAAATGTTTGACCCAAGTTAAACAATTTAAAGGCAATGCTACCAAATACTAATTGAGTGTATGTAAACTTCTGACCCACTGGGAATGTGATTAAAGAAATAAAATCTGAAATAAATGACATTTCACATTCTTAAAATAAAGTGGTGATCCTAACTGACATAAGACAGGGAATTTTTACTAGGATTAAATGTCAGGATTTGAGAAAAACAGAGTTTAAATGTATTTGGCTAAGGTGTATGTAAACTTCAGACTTCACCTGTATATGTACTGTATATAATGGTGTGTATGGACAGTATATGAATAGGAACGGTGTGTACAGCAGTAGTTATAGGGTGAGCTTTGTCTAGAATACAGTATGTCCATATGAAGTGGGTAAAACAGTATGTAAACATTATTAAAGTGACCAGTGTCCAATGACTATGTGCATAGGGCAGCAGTCTCTAAGGTAGCTGGCTAGTAAAAGTGACTAAGTTCAGGGCAGGATACTGGGCTGAGGCCGGCTAGCGCTGACTATTTAACAGTCTGATGGCCTGTGGATAGAAACTGCTTTTAAGTCTCTCAGTCCCAGCTTTGATGCACCTGTACTGCCTCCGCCTTCTAGACGGTAGCGGGGTGAACAGGCCGTGGCTCGGATGGCTGAGGTCCTTGATGATCTTGGCCTTCCTGTGACACCGGGTGCTGTAGATGTCCTGGAGGGCAGGTAGCGTGCCCCGGGTGATATGTTAGGCTCACCGCACCACCCTCTGGATTGGATGCTCTCAATTGTGCATCTTTAGAAATTGAGGAATATGTCAGATCTATCTACTTCTGTATAACCAGCAGTACAGTACATTCGAGACCATTGCGCTGCTGCACTGATAATAGCAGAGGTCCTTGTAGTGATATGACTCAAGAGCTCAATTTTAAATGAATCTTGATTTGAGAGCATTGCCTGAGCAAAACTGTGGAAGGGGCGGCGCACAACAAGCGGACACTAATAGCGTCATCCCGTCTTCACGTAACGAGGGGCTCGTGGCTATAAAGACAGCTTGTGCTCCATTTTAGCGGTTTTTTCCCCCGCAGTTGAATCGTACCGCTGTTATTACCATTTTTTTTGTTTACTAAAGACAGGGCTCAGTCAGGCTAGTGTGTACTTTTAGTTCGCTAACAATTCTGTTTAGCGTAATTGAAACTTCATAATGTCCGATAAGATGGATATGTCTCTAGACGACATCATCAAGCAGAACAGGCAGCAGAGAGGGGGCGCCGGAGGCCGTGGAAGAGGCCGTGGCCGGGGAGGCTCTGGCGGGGGTCGAGGGGTTGGCCGTGGAGCCGCCGGTGGAGGCTTTGGAGGCCGAGGTGGAGGATCGGGCCCCATGAGGAGCCGACCGAACCTGAGCCGTGGCAGAGCAAGACCTACGCCATACAGCAGGGTATGACAAAGTTAGAGGAATGGGCTGAGAAAAAGGAGAACGCCCGATAACCTGAAAATGCCTGGGTGACGTCCTCTAATCTTCAGGCTTGCTAGATGCCCCCAATGCAATGGCTAGCTTGCTAGTCGAGGCACTTAGCTAGCTAATTTCTCGCCAATTAACCAAGGGAAACCCATTAAATTGCGGTTGATATGGAAATATAATGCATAACGTGTCCTTGTCCACACCCAACCCATGTCTGTTACCATTTTTTGAGAACAAGCTTTTGGAGCAGGTTAGCTAGTTGCTAACTCTGAATAGCTGCTAACCTACAAGGCCCAGACAGCGCCATTTTGAATTCCACATCTTCAATCAATTACATGTTTCTTTCATGGTCTGTCGCTGTATCTTTCATCCCAGAAATGCCCTTGTTGGACCACCGAACGGCCCTGCATCGAAGAATATCGTTGCATTTGGATGTATTTTTGTATCAGAGGCGGCTTTTGGGAGTTTCATCCTGCACTTCTATCTGGTGGAGTCCTTTGTTTGGGAGTGGCTGGCGGGTTAACACAACCCCCTTTGAGCGGCACCATATCAACAAAGAATGGTGTCCTTTATGGATGGAGTAGCGAACTTTTGCCCTCATATTACATAGTTTTTACTTCACATTTCTAGTAATGTGTTACTAGTCACTACAACCCAATCAAAATGGTGTGGTTTCAAAATGGACGCTCAGATGGTTTCCATCCATGTTCAGTCCAAGTAGTTGGCCTATTGCTAGTTGTCTCTTTCAGAAAATGGACACTTAACCCATCAAAGCCAACTCATGGCTTTTAAAGAACAGTTTAAGCAAATAAACACACCGCTGGAACCGACACTGATGCAAAGAACAACTACAGCGCCATATGGATGGACGACTTTCTTCAGCACACTACTCTCGCTGGGGATGGCCGTCTGGAGAGCCTTTGGTGGAGTCGCAGATGGCAAGAGAACAATGGGCAACATTGGTAGCCTAGTTAGCCCATAAGGGGGTGGGAGCAGAGTGCAGATGGTAGCGAGTAAATGTTGTAATGTTTTCTTAATGACTTGTTTGCTGTTAAATGTTGATCAAAATATCCTCAACAGACATCAAAAGATTAATTTCTTCACATTATTCTTTTATGGGAAACGTTTCAATTGTTACAAGTTGTTACATTAGTTTTAGCAAAATGCTTTATGACCTGATAGCTTGGTGTAGTGACTAGTTGATATGTTGCCATGTGTCCTGTTTATGTACTGGTTTATTTCCATATAGTCATGGGGTGGGCACTGGGCAGGGAATGTTGGGAATCTCCATGGGGTAGTTGTGTGCCAACCACCAGGCCCTGTTGGCTGTGTAGTCCCCGGTCTCCCCAGCACCCACCCATCTGTGTGGACTGGACTCTGTGATTGGCAGAGACAGGGGAGCCTGAAGTCAGCAGGTGCGTTCTCTTTCATATGTTGCAGCCCAAGCAGCTTCCTGATAAATGGCAACACGACATGTACGGCAATCATGGCTTCAATGCCAGTTCTGGGGGTGGCGCTGGTGTGGAAACTGGAGGGAAGCTTCTTGTCTCCAATCTCGACTTTGGTGTTTCAGACGCAGATATTCAGGTAAATCTTATTTTCCTTTTGACTTGGTTGAATCTTTACAGATTGCTCATTTGCCTTGTCTTAGCATTTCCAAAGTGGGCACTTGAAATCACAATACATTGTTTGTTCTGTCATTGCAGGAGCTCTTTGCGGAGTTTGGTACACTGAAGAAGGCAGCTGTTCACTACGACCGGTCAGGCAGGAGCTTAGGCACTGCAGACGTCCACTTTGAGAGGAAGGCAGATGCTCTGAAAGCTATGAAACAGTACAACGGTGTACCACTTGATGGTAGGCTTCTCATGTGGCTTTGACAGTTGCCACAAATATCATCCACAGACTGGAAGTTCATTAGCATGTAATTTGTAAATTGCTGAAACGGTCAACGGTTTTGTGCTGAGTTTTCACCATGCGGACAGTATTTGATTCAGTCTTCAAGTTGCTAAAACTAACCTGAATACTTTTTCTCTTGCAGGGCGTCCCATGAACATACAACTCGTCACATCACAGATCGACACACAAAGACGACCACCAATGCAGGGGTAAGTGTTAAGATTGAACTGTTTTCTAAAACCTGAGCCAAATGACAAGTATCATGAATGGAAAGTGCTAATGTTCAGATGTTCTACAGTATGAACCGAGGAGGTGTTGGCATGAACAGGGGTCGTGGTGTTGGGTTCAGAGGGATGCAGAGAGGACGTGGAGCAGGTCGTGGAGGAGGCAGGGGCCGAGGTGGCCGCGGGGGAAGCACCAAGCCACTTTCTGCTGAAGAGCTGGATGCCCAGCTGGATGCCTACAATGCCAGGGTGAGTCGTGGTGTGAAAAGGATAAAGGGGTTATAAAGTGTTGTATGGTTTAAAAAGCCATTTGTCTGCCTACATGTGTATAGTGTTGGAAATTAATGATGGGAGTGGTACTGCCCGTAGTAGCATGCGTCTTATCTGATGCGTTTCCCCCACCCCCAGATGGAGACCAGCTAGAGCCTAGGTGAATCCTCCAGGCTGCATTACACTCCAGGCTGAACACGAGGATAGTCGCAGTTACCGCGTTGAAGATGCAGGGCATTTTACACTTGATGTCTTCTGATGTGATTTTAAATTTGTGTATCAATCCTTTTAAATGCACCAATGTGTTTTTTACCAATTTTGTTTTTTGGAAAAAATGTTGGTTTTGACTGTAGGTTCAAGGGGGTGGGGTTGGGGCTTTCCCTGTTGCTCTGATTCCTTTCCCTTGTGTATTATTGTAATAAACTCTGCAGTACATATTAACCATACTCTGACTCTGCGTGCTTTGTTTTTGTCACGTGCACAAGTACAGTGAAATGTCTTGCATTGTTGGGAAGGGCCTGCAAGAAAACATTTCGCTGTTAGTCTACACTGGTTTACAAAGCATGTGACAATTAAAATGTGATTTGATTGTTCTTTCCCAACAATGCAGTAATCAATATCGGTAGTACTATGAAGTACAACAAACACATGAGAAATATAAATATGAACACAAAGGTAAGCTTTCTACAGGGTTAGTGCCAATACCATATTTACAATGCAGGGGATGGGATACTAGTGGAAGGGGTAAATATGTATAGGGGTAAGGTGATTTGTTTTCATGTATGATACGCGGCAGTGTAGAAGTGCATGTGTAGGGTCGAGATGAGTGAGCAAGTAGTGTACATAGATAAAAAAAAAAATATATATATATGGGTCCATGAAGAGTAGCCGTCTTGCTAGCTACTTAACATTATGGCTTTGAGGGCCAATTTTGCAGTGTAATCTTTCTGGTTCCAAACACTAGTCTAACAGCCAGACACTGATCAAATAACGAGGGCGAGTACTTGACAATGTCTGAGGCTGTCCTGCACATCTTAGCTGAAGTACACCGAACGATTCACTAGGACATGGGAAACGTTCAGAAAATATTTCTTGCGACGTAAAAGATCGTCATCTTACTAGAATTGGACCCACTGACGCAACTGTGTCCAATTTGATTTGAAAGCTGCTGCATGTCTCCCCACCCGATGGTCTCCCAGATCCAAAGGATTTATTAAAATGAATGCCCGCATTACCTAGGTTAAACCACTAGATGTCAACAGTCCTGTGAGTAAACATTGTACTGCAAAATTGACAAAGTAGATTGAGCAAAGCAATGTCCATTACTGATGTTTAAAATATGGTATGTTTCTCAGTGTACTTGATTAACTAAACAAGGTCATCCATGTCCGGGATGAGCTCTCAAGTGGCGTGATTGGCTGCGCATTTTCTTAATGTATTAAGGTAATTGCTATAACTTACTATACGTGTATTTTAGTTTACAAATCCATTTGCGAGTTTATAGTAGCGAGCAGTTTGCTGCCTAGTGCACTTGACACTAGGCTTCTGTCACTGAGCGCCCGCCTAAATTCGGACAGTTTTTGTAGTGTGCGTCAATATTCCCGGAAGCGTGCTGTGTTGGACTTGAGCTGCTCCCTCCTCGCCATTCAGTGGCGCGTACTCCAGCGTAGCAGCAGCATAACGGTAAGGTCCGAGCAAATATTTAACTTTTCAAACACTGTCTGTATTGAATTTAAGCTTCAACGCGGATATTTCCGTTGTACGTCAATTTGTGGTAGTTCGCGAGCTCTTGTTGCTCATGCAACTTGTTACAAGCTAACTTGCAACCTCATTCATGATGGCTAGCTTCATTCGACTACGGTAGACTACTAATCTTAATTGTGACGCAGATCAGGAACTGTTGTCACTTTGTTTGCTCTGTGGTTGCTACCAGTTGCATTAATTTAATTATACAGTGATAAATCATCTCTGTCCATGGAGGTAGGCTATCCCTGTGAATACCCACTAAGTTGATCTCTGATTTGATCCGGTTGACTAAGCAAGTTATTAAATGAATTGCAAAACTAACAAACAATTAACTTTTTGTATTTTTATCACACCCAATGACTTGGTATGCACTTTTCATCTCATGAAAGTTGCTCACATTTTGTCAGCAATTGCCACTTCCTGTAATGCAAGTTCATTGTCCTCGATGATTAATCATTGACTTTTTTTTGTTTAACTTTACTAAAGGAAATGAGCAACTACTGTCAATTGTTACTAATATGATTTCTATACCCTCTCCGAAAGTGAGTGTGACGATGCATGTGTATTTAACATAGGCCTAATAAAGTTCGGAATTTGACTGACGGACCCAGGAGGATTTACCAACTGACTGGAACACTTGACATAATTCAACTTTTAAACACTGTCAGCATATATGTTATGCGTGTATATATGGCATACAAACGTGTGCATCTTTTCTGAAAATCATGAGGCCCAGTAACCCGATAGATTGGCGTTGACATGCTTGCAAAACTGCGAGGGCTGGCTTTTTCCGAATGTGAAGCCTCCCTTTCCTTCCTGTTTCTGACGAATGGCGCGGTAGATTTCTAGTTCCTTCTGTTGGAGAGTAGGCCCATGCCAGGGCGAGTCTTAGGTGTTCACCAAACGTAACGTTTTCCTCCTAGTATTAGCCATTTACAGGCAGTTCACTCACTGTAAGTAAAATGATTTACAATATCTGTAAGGTAAAGCAAACATACTCAAATTTCGACAGCCAGTCTGCTCCAATTGTTGTGCTTATCGACCTACATCAGAACACTACAGCATCTGCTGGATGTTCTGCAGCTCAAAAGTCCCCTAGCCTTGTTATTGGTAACTCAACAAGCTTACAATGTTCTATGCTACAGGAATAAAAACAATACTCAACATATTAATAATCTTTCCAGAGGCCCAGGGGCATGTAATTTTGACTTAATTGATATACACTCGGTGCCAAATAGCATCTTCATATTTTCAGCCTTAGGGCTTCACTAGGCTATGTTATTCAGTTCATGTGACGTTTTGTATTGCCCTGTCAGTTTGTGGCAATGGAGAGAGAGGATGTATTGATCCGTAGGGGTACTTTGGGCATCTATGTCCACTTTATCACTATCCAATCAATGGTAGCTCACCACTGCAACTACCATTGCTTTCTCATCCGGAATGCTATTTTTCTACCAGCTTTATTTAGTTGTGAATAGGAATTTGAAATCCCTGATGTGAGGTTTTTCAGTACACCTAATCAACAATAATGAGGTTTTATGTTTTCTATGTTATTTAATGGGACTTTTTAGAGAATTTTCTAGCCTTTGGATTGACATGTAAGTGATAACTTCTCATTCAACAACCACATGCCTTGGACATAACTCCACATGATTCCAGGAACCAATCATTACCTGGGTTTAATCAAGATGCACAACTATTTTTCATCTTAAAAGTTTGCAAGCTTCCATCTCTCTCCCAGCTCCACAGTTGGAGGTATGGAGGCATTTAATGACTCCTCCCACACATTCTTCCCCCTCCTATAGCCTGTCTTGACAAGAACCAGGCGTGATGGTGACTCCTTTCCTCTCAGAGCCCGTTGGCTATCTGTCCTCTTTCTGCTTTTAAGTGGCACGTCACTCCCTTCTGTTTTTGCCTTAACTCGCAAGGGGCTAGAAATGAGGACACTGGCCAGCATCTCCACACATACAGCAGTGTTAAACATTAGCTCTTCAATTCTGCTGTTCCTCCTCATTGTACTGTGGCTTAGACTGAACAACAGACCAAATGGCCCCCAGGGAATATCAGCCTTCACATACACCTCATTCAAAAGGAAATGGCTTCCCTTCATGCTGGATATGGCCTTATTTAGTCTTTGTTATCATCCACCAGAGGGGAAACATTACACCGTGCATACTTGTTTTGTTGCAGATGTTGCGATGTTCCTCTGACCACATGACTAGTACCATCAAGTTTACCACCCATCATCAGGTCATTGCTCCATCAATGACACCACACTAAAAAGCCCAACTGAATGGAGCCACCATACAACAGTAGGCGTATTACTGTCCATAGTGGCTGCTGATGCCTTGCTGTTGCCAAGAAAGGCAGACATAGTCTGGGCATGTGTCCCTACTCGCTAGGCCCCCCCACCGTGCAGAGAGAGAGCCCTGACCTTTCAGCTGGCACCTTGGCACTCCCATTCACTTTCGGCTTCCTGCTGGGTCTATACAGAGTGATATCTCAGACCGGATATTTTTAATGCTCATGTGTTTTTTTTTTTTTTATGCGATGTGTTTTTAAGTACAGTCCAACATAGTGTGGTTAAACACAGCTCTCTTCTCTAACTAAAGGATGTGCGTCATGTTTTCGGCAGAACACTAAGGAATCATACAATCATAGCTGACAGAAGTGCTGCAGAGCACCAGGAAGTCAAACACTGGTGAATGGCACAGAAGTCTAGAAGGGCATCCCAAAGCTACATCACAAGGACCCATGAAATGGGGCGTCCTGTGGGGAGGAAAGAGAGAAATGCAAAAGTTCCCTCTCAGAGCTAGGCCTATGGGAGGGAGAAAGAACCGAGAGGATCAAGCAAGCCATAGGTGTTCTGTGTGTGACATCAGGGTAAAAAGAGTATCCAGACTCCTTGCCAAATCTAAGATTGGTACAGCACAACGTTCCTGGAGGAGGTTGTGTCAGTGATTAGGTAGGTTTATCAGAGACCTGCCTGGCGTTAGGCCCAAATTAATGATGATATAATCCTTGATTTCTCAATCCCTTCCTCTAGTCCTAACTCCCACGTCTCCTCCCCCTCTGTGTTTTAAAGCTAATTGTATCTTTTGGACAATGCCAGCTGTTCTCTATTGCAGAATACATTTGTCGGTCACTTTTTTGCCCTGTTTGAGAACTGGGACATGGCTGAGACACTAGATTGCAGTAAATGCTTCTATTTTAGCATTTGTAATGTATTGTGTCATCTATTAAAATTCCATTCAAATTGCTGTCAGCCTTGTGCTGTCCTTTTCCTGTACTCTTCCCTGTGAAATGTCAAAGGTGAAGTCCTATGAGAGTACATGGTGAATGGGTTAGTTGGAAGAATAGAAAAAGTGGACAGCTATGTGACCTTTACTACAGAGGAATGATTTATGAGCTGGCAATTTCATGGAGGAACCCTTTCTTGTTTGCCTTTTTATTATTGGTTTCTGACCAATACTTCAGTTTTATCTTAACTCAGAAGATGTAACTTTTGAAGGAAAAAAGGAACTTAAGGTTTTGTCCATGAGTTCCTGTCAGTTTCCCCTCTCTGACCTGTGCTGAACTGCTTTGTTTGTATCCTGGCTTACAGAAAGCCTCCACCAACCACAGTCTTTAACCATTTTCATTACCTCAGGAGTTGTCTCGCCCTTGTTGAATTTGCTAATGAAGACCCTTGAATCTCTAGAGGACAACATTGAGGTTTGTCAGTGGAATCCTCTTGATGTGTCACCACTGACACCCCCAAACACCTCCCCTTTGCTATTCCCCAATGCCTTATTAGCAGTAATCTCTGTCCCGATCATCTTACTGCTCTAATTGTTGCTAAGGTACAGGCATAATCTGGTTGTCAGCTACTCTAGAAACCAGAGTGTTTGTATGACTGTGTTCCTGATCAAATGAGAATAATCCTCCAATTAAAGCTAGTGGTATTTAGCTGCCTATGGTAAGAACCGATGTGAGGGGTTCAATGTTGACATGAGCCGATCACTACCTGTATTTATACCTCTGTTATATCGAAACATGTCACTAGCAGTGACGAGCGCAACAATGCCTATTTATTTTTGTAGTCAGCTTGTGGAAAAATGTGTATTGGGACTCAGGTTATTGTTGAAACTAGGCCTAATCTATTTCATTGAGCTCAATGGACCTCTAATCGACCCAATCATAAATTTTGTGCTTATTGAAGATCGCATATGAATCATTATCTTGACGTGGTAGGTCAAGCCAGAAACTGAATGTGCGCTAATACCTTCCTCTATGCAAGCCAAGCTGTGTTGAGAATGAGATGGCTGCCAACTATTGAACAGTGTTTATAGTCTACTTGTTTGCCTCTGGGAATTAGTTAGTCATGCCGAGCAATGGCCAAACTGATAAACATGTGAGACTGAAGTGTGTATTTTCTTTTTAAGGTTGTCATGATAATTGTTGGATTGTACTATTTTTAATTCTAGGCACCCTGTCTCGCACCCTGTCTCCCAACAGTATGCTTTTTGTTTTTCACCCTCTTGTCACTTTTTCCTGATGCCCCTCCTCTTTATTGATCCACTTATTCTGAAGCACACATCTTCTCCAGCTGTAGCAGTCATGAGGTGCTGTGCGTAAGCAGCAGAAAAATATGGCACTCCTAAAGTATGTCCCTCTCATTTATCACAACACCACTCCTTCAGCCCTTCCCCCTGGGGGACAGCTTGGTATGCAGCGGCAGTCCACCAAACTCCTCAGGCTCAGGACTGGATCTAGGCTAGCACATGAGAAAGAGAGACTGCCAAATCAATAGAGATTATGTGAGAAAGATGGCATAATTTCCCTAAATCTGGTCCCATCCTCCCACTCCCACTTACTGTTTCTCCCAACTTCACACACATTTGCACAGCCGAGCTGCCAAAACACACTACTTCTAGCAGAACAGGAATTTCTGCTTTAATGGGAATGTGGAGAGGCCCTGTTTGGGGAAAAATTGTGCAATGTGCTCCCTGTTTCTGCTTGGCGCAGGTCCATCTGTGTATGCCAGGCGTTATGCAAAACAGAGAGGGGCCGAGGAATGGAGAGGATTACAGAGCGAGGAGGGGGGTGGAACTCTGGTTAGTGTGGTGAGAGGTTTGAGAGCCAGGCAGGAGCCCTTGTTTGCAGTGGTGTCATTTGTAATGTACTATTGCTGGGATTGCGTGTTGAGCTCTGATTTTACGGCGTGTTATGTCACTGAGGTAAAATTGCCATCTGTGTTCAACATCTGGAGCCTTGCTCATGGCACAGCATCAATGTTGAACACGCAGTGCGTGTTTGTGTGTAGCCCAATAATACCATTGGTGTGATGGAAAGTAGTGTTTTTATCAGCATCTTTCACACATTGCTCTTCCCCCGAAGCGTTCTACGTGGCTTTTTAGAGCACAGGCCTGTTTTGTTATGAAGCGTTTTTCTACTACTGTTATGGGCCTAAGATTTCTCTCGTGTGAGCTACTACAGTCCTTGAACAAGTATGTTTCAAACTCTACTACTGCATGACATAGTGTGTGATATATAGCATATCCTAGGCTTCCTGTCTCATTGTTGGTTAGGTGGTTTCCTGTGAACTGACTGACATCCACAAACATACTGGCATTGTTCTGTATTGTGTCAGTGGAGGTCTGCCTGTGCTCTTTGTCAAAGTAGGAGTCTTACCCTTCTCATTTTCTGTTTTACATTTCGTCAGAGATACTCAATGTTGCTCAGTTAATTGATTGTAATACACAATTGTGTAATTACACAGTGCTACAAGCCAAGTTGATTCACTTTGTAGTCATGTAATTTGGGCCAGCTGGTTTCAGTTCCCCAGTAACACATTGAGTCAATGTATTTACAGAGTTTCTGTTGAAATTCCACTTCACAAAGTACAGTAAGCTGATAAAAGCACTAGAAGTAGCCTTGACCTGCCCTGTCGGTGCAGAGTTTAAGATTTTTACCCAGAGAAAGAATAGGCCTATCATTTAATGCTGTGGGGGAAAAAACTATTGGTCAGTGGTAACGTGTGCCTTTTATAGTCTTAGAGATACACTACTGCAGTAAATCACTAATGTATCAGTGGAAAATGCAGCACAGCATTGGATCCATCAAGCTGAACTGCTACCACTAGACTCTACACTGCTGACTGTCTGTGGTGTGTACACGGTTACAGAGAGCCGCTCTGTGCCAATCACTCACAATACCACAAGAGGAACAAGGAGGCCAGTCTGCAGGAAGGAAGACAGAAAGCACAGAGCAGCAGTGTTATGAAATCACCTCGGTATGGCAGAGGTATTACACCAGCTAGTGGTCAGGAGTGTTTGGCAGGTAACCTCTGATTCAGAGGGGTTGGGTTAAATGTGGAAGACACATTTCAGTTGAATGCATTCAGTTGCCTTCCCTTCCCGGGGGGAAAGGTTGATTTTCAACACTCCCCACAGCTCTCTCCTCACGACCCCCTCCACCCTGGCAACAGGACCTTTCCCCTAATATCATTGTCCTGATTCCTGCGTAGCATCACTCTCCCCAGCCCCTAATTGATGTTGACTGGTGATTCAGTGCAGCTGGGTGCTGCTCCCCACATTAGCATGTTATCTGCTGCATCCACAGAAGCCTGACTGTAGCTCACTACAGCGTGGTAGAGGAGGGAGGGAGATGGTTTGTACTGGTGTGTACAGTACTGGCCCCTCTCTGGCCTGACCTCCATACTGGGACTGTGTCCAATGTAGTCCAAGCCAGGACGTGTGAGTCAGGCCCAGAGCTCTTTATCGCAATAGAAGGCTCTGGTCAGGCTCAGTCACATGCCCTGGCTCTGTGTGTGATTGGGTATTGTTTCAGAGCAGCAATGAGGCTGCTGAGGTCAAAGTCCAATGAGAGAAGGATGTAAATCCATAATCATCTACCAGGACACCATATTAACTTGGTGCCTGCCCCACACTGCATGCAAATAAGATTTAATTAAAGGAGCCCAATGAGCATCTGGGAAGTGGTGTTGACTGCTACCACAGAGTTTCTAAACCCAGAGGCCCAACATTGCGAGACTTCAGATGTTCTGCGAAGCAGACTGCAGACCAGGGTTTGAGAAGTTAATGAGAGAAGTGACATTCTTCTTTAGTTGTTAATTTTCTAGAAACATGTTATTACTTGTGAAAATGACAAACTGACACGTTTTCATTTTAGTCAAAAACAACTTTGTATCGAAGGATTGCCTTTGATTTGATGGCCTGCACATGTGCAGTTCCGTGCGAAGCGACCGCTAGACCCGATGACGTGTTTCTGCGCATGAGCTTAGCTAGCCCACGTCGCCATTACATCACCTACAAGCGTGATCAGGGATTTTTATTGGTTCATACAAAACCATCTTTGCTGCTACCATCTTTCAAACTCTGGCCCTGCTTGAATAGTTTGAAAATACAACATCCTTACCTTCTCCCTCCCTTGTAATAATAACCAATCTCCCATGATTCATTGGATAGTAGCATGTGAGGTCTCTACTACACATCTTTTACCAATTCAGACTTTTCAGACCAGTGATTTACCTTAAGTTGAGGTACTGTAGGGAGGACCAGTATTTCACCCTGACAAAGTATTCAGGAAGTACGCTCAAGTGTGCTGTTTTTAATCTTGTCCTCCTGCGATGTAACTTAAAGGCTTTTACATTTTTTGGTAAGACAGTGCCTTTGAGTTTTTTTTTTCAAGTGGTTTGTGCTCACTACGCAACAACAGTGTTTTACAGTGTTTTGCCTTGAAGTTAGTTGATGTATTTTCAATGTATTGGACCAGACCTCCTGACCTGTGTGTCCCTCTCTCTCTCAGTAGACTATGGCAGAGCAGGATCCCACCCCGGAACAACTGGCGGCCATCGCAGCGGCCAACGATGAGGCGGAGGGCGGGGTCAACTACAAGCCCCCCGCCCAGAAGAGTCTGCAGGAGATCCAGGAGCTGGACAAGGACGACGAGAGCCTGCGCAAGTACAAGGAGGCCCTGCTGGGGAACGCCGCCGCGGCTGCAGGTTGGTGTTGCTGCTCCAAATACACACGTTGTAGAGACACCCATACAGACACATGCTGTAGACTGTTTATGTCTCTCTCTTTCGACCTGATTAACAGACAGACCCACATCCGCAATGCACATCTCGTGCAACCATATTTTCTTATTATTCCCGCCTACCTACTTTTCAAGTCTTTCAGCAGGCTTTCTTATCAGGGATTTAATTGAATGAGTTTGCAAATACCATAAGAGAGGGTGGGAGAGGGCAGTCTTGGTGCTCAGTTGGTACAGCAGTGACAGACTTAGCCCCCCTCCTCAGACAGGTCAGGAGCTGACACCTGCAACAGTCTGTGAGACAGATACAGGTTGGCTAGATACAGGCTGCTGACTGGAAAGGAGGCCAAGCCAAGTCAGAGCTGCGGTGTCAAAGACAACTGAGTTAGACATAAAACTATATGAAAATATTTCTGGTTGATACTCACTTTCATCCGTTGCAAATGTCATTATCCATAGTTGAACGGTTCTTCATGAACTGCTTCAGTCAACCGGTGCATCAATCTAAGTTGCATAACAAAAAAATCCCCATCAAAATCATTCAATTTAAGCTAGAGATATATATTTGTTGGGCGTTTGGATGCATCTCAATCCGCCAGTGTTGCACTTCTGCATCTAAAAGGTGACAGAGCTAGAGCAGTGTTTCTCAAACCATGAGACATCCCGGAAATCGCTCTTCTCACATAAACATCTGTAGCGTTGGAAACGGTTTGACCTACAAACTATCCGTTTTGTGTCACGGGACTCGTCTGAAGGTAACCGGTACCGGTTTTAAAAAAACTAATGGAAGTATGAAGGTAGTTTTGTGCCTACCCAAAAATATGTTTTAATAATGATATACATATATTTCCTGAGTTTATATATTCTAGATATAGGACAGAGACTTTAAAACCTTGTTTCCTTTTTGCCATTTGAGTGTTATTCAATGCGTTCCTATGGGCTTTAGTAGTGAAGGCCAAAATCAATATTTGTATCATATTTGTTTTATACCTAAAGGAGTCCTAAAACTACAAATCAAATAACTAAATGATCCATAGTATGACTATCCTTAACCCCCCCCCACCCCCCCCCCCACACACACACATTAAAATATCTTAGACTATAAAGAAAGAAACACGTGTTTAACATGAACTATTTTTTAATGTTATGCTTTGCTTTTTCCCTTTGTCCCAGTAGACCCCAACGCTCCCAATGTCCAGGTGACACGCTTGACCCTGATGTGTGAGACGGCACCACTGCCCCTGACCCTTGACCTACAGGGTGAGTAGAGCAGCAGAGTGGCTGTAGTATGAGTGGTATTTGGAGGGCGTGTTTCTGAATACACGGAGGTGCGCTTTTTGAGAAAAGGCTGGCCACATTGAAAGACTTCTAATGTGTTTTAGTGTGAAAAGAAGCCTTTTCAGTGAGCATATTTTCCATATGAATGTGTGAGGTTGGAACTAAAGCTTACAATTGGGGGGAATAAGAGACATTGCCTCATAGCAGCTGCAAATGTGCTTAGCAGCTGCAACACCTGGCCACCTATGGTTTACAAACATACGTTTTCCAGTAAACATATCCAACAAATTCCATGGGCCATTCGTAATGGATTGATTCATTATTTGAGTTAGAGGCATTTCTTCTGCTGGTTTGAGACACTTCTGCCCTCATATGGCCTGTAGAGCCAACTACAGGGAAGAAACCAGGGCCATAGAGCTGAACTCACACACAGGGAAGCACCATCTAGTGGACACTATAATAGCAGGCTACAGCCCTGTTGGAACACTTCCTGCCTTTGTGTAAAGACGCGGAATCACTGATCTGACGCCTTTCACCTATCCAGTCTAACACGATCACTTCCAGGGAAGAACTTTGCACATTGCACGTATTGGAACAGGGTTATAGACTCCTCTCCTGTATTTTCTCTGCTGGAGGGTCTCTGACATTCTCTTTCTGTGGTCTGGACGCCTCTTTCTCTCTGCCCGAACCCCTCAGGAGACCTGGAATCCTTTAAGAAACAGTCCTTTGTCCTGAAGGAAGGTGTGGAGTACAGGATAAAGATCAGCTTCAAGGTAAATTAATGAGCCTGACCTTTTTCAACAACATGTTATGTCTGTTTATCCAATCGAACTAACATGACCAGTGTCATCCTGACCACTGTCAAGCTATTTTGGATGTTGAAATTCAGTTGTAAGCAGAATACACACCATGTCCTATCATGAAAGGGCAGCTGCCTTATCTGAAGGGTGGGTGGAAAGCGGATGTGACTGGGTGACCTCATCACTGACTGTTGTCTCTGTCTGCAGGTCAACAAAGAGATTGTGTCGGGACTGAAGTATGCCCAGCAGACCTACAGGAAAGGAGTCAAGGGTAAGTTCTGCCGTTTCATTTTCTTGCTCCGTCTACTGTGAGGATTTGAGAAGCCTGAATAAGGTTAAGCAATATATTGTACCTTCCATCTAGAGGACCCCTTCCTCAGAGGACAACGTGGGGATATAACCATATTGCTTATACATCTCCAATTATCTCATATCTACAACAAGTGCATCGATGACAGGGGTTAGGGGTGTATCTGGGATTGGATGTTGGAGTGTCCTGGTCAACTCAGGTGACTGTATTCATCTGTATACACGGTAATAAGTTAGTAGAGGAGGTATTTACATTGGCATTCCTACATGGTCATTAAATTACTTGTTAATAGTTCCGGAGTTACCTAAATATTTGTATTTGACGCAGAGGTGGTCTGTTTTTATCAACCAAGAGGCAACTTTGGATAATAAATCTAAGCCCCTCCTCTCATTCCTCTCTCGTGCATTCTCTCTATCTCTGTAGTTGACAAGTCAGACTACATGGTGGGGAGCTACGGGCCGCGGCCGGCAGAGTATGAGTTCCTGACCCCTCTGGAGGAGGCCCCTAAAGGCATGCTGGCCCGCGGCACTTACAACATCAAGTCCAAGTTCACTGATGACGATAAGCACGACCACCTCTCCTGGGAGTGGAACCTCAACATCAAGAAAGAGTGGAAAGACTGAGTCCCCGTCAACGTGATTCTTCCCCATCCCCCTCTTCTGTTCATTCCTGTCTTATTCCCCCTCCATTATTTTGAATTCCTAATTATGTGATCAGTAATTTAAGGCAAATTGCTCTCTCGTCCACCCAAATCCCTGCAGTAGTTTTATTCCAATCACTTGGTCATGCCATCCCCCACACTCCTTGTGATGCTGAGTTTTGAATATGTGGAGAAAGCAAGCCATGTGCACAATCATGAATTTGTGTTTTGGTTAGTTTGTGTATATAAACGTTTTTAAACAAAATAATGAAAAAAATGGTAGATTGATCTGTTAATATGGATGTCATTGGTAATGAACTGTGAATTCCTCCATCCTTTCCCCTTCATCCAATCTTTTTTATTTCTCTTACATTCCTTTTTACCCTCCCTTCCTGCTGATTGTTTTATACCACCATGATCTGCCTTGTAAAGCATTTTAAAGGGGGTGGTGCTGTGTTTTAAAGGCTGTTGTAGGCCCATACTCTGTACTCCTTGTTGGGGACGTTGTCCTCTGTCAGTGGAAAGCCTTTGAGCAGATTATATGTACCAGAGTCCACACAATTTGTTTATTCTGGAACTGGTGTGAATTCCTAACAGTTCAGAGGTGGCATGAACAGCCCTTACCACCAGTCCACCAGATGCACTGCTGAAGGTGCCTCTCCCTGATCAGGGTTTTCACCTCCCTACCTAGTTCATTCAGGAGCCATGTGGCCTTAAAGAGGATTCCTGTAGAACTAGCAATGAAGAAAATGATCACTAAGAGCCAGTTGCCTTTAGAACAGAACTGTCATTCTTACACGAGCCTCCTACAGGGTTTGAGTAAAAAGAGTATTAAAAAGAGTATTAGGCTGAGTGCAGGTGCTAACAGATAATCAGACAGACCATTGAGACTGTTCCAGATCAGCCAGTAGAAGTAGATAATGAAAGTGAACGGCAACCATCTCTGCCCCCTTCCCTTCCCTCCTCACAGTGTCAGGTGGTCTCAATGTGGACCACCTTTAGTGCTGTTTGCTGACATGTTTGTCGATATAAAGAACCTGGTTTTGTTAAGAAGCACATTTTTTCTTAGTTGTCAAATGCCCTCTAAGCAGACAGAGGCCTACTTCCAGTCACTAACTCCATTACTGTAGCGTCTCATGAGGCCTTGTGGGCAGAGAGGAATGTCACAAGGGTTGTTAATCTGCTCACTGAGTATGAATCAACTCCAGGATTACCAAAACCTTACCTAGCCTTTACAACCACAAGCTGCTCTCTAAGGTCTGACTTTCAGACATTCAGAATGGGTGCTTAACCTCGTAGTTATTCAAACTTTGACACTGTGTAAATAGACTCCGGGACCTGATGTTTTAGGTCAGGTCTAACTTGTACACAGACCCTGAGTTCTAAGTAGAATGAGAACAGCCAAGACTTCTTACTACTACATAACCTTGTTATATTTTTGTACACTCCATCACTCCACGTGTGATGTAGGGCTCGGGCTTTGTTTGGTTTCACTGGTTCAGTATGCTTCATTGGATCATTGTTTCAGTATGGTTTTGATTCTTTGTAACTACTCCTGTGCCACCTAGAGATTACTGTTCACCTGTGTCACATTAAAGTTTTCAGACTGGAGGTCACGGTGTCTCAAGTTTTTTTAATCAATGAAGTCATGTTACTTTTTACACTTCTGTTATTGCTCCAGCTCTAAAGCACACCATTCTGTAAAGCATCTTTACCCATCTGTCATGCATGCTCCATCTAACACACCAGCAGCCTCTCATTGAACAGAACACAACGTCGACAACGTTTAGATGGTCGTCTACCAATGCATAGAAGACCATAATCACATGAAGTTTGTACACAATGAAGAGCAGAAGAGAACAAGTTAAATATTCAAATAAAAAACCAAAGTACTGATAAGAGATGGCAGCTAGAGCCCCTTATGTAAGATGTGTACTTGAAATAAGCAGTCCAGAAAACAAGGAGCCATGGAGATGTACCCATGGTCTGAGTCAGTGCTTCCAGAGAAAATAAATACAGTTACAGTAGCTTAGTCAATTGGGGTTCAGAGTTCCATTTCTATGCAGTGCATCATCAGGAGGTGCTCAGTTCTCTAGCTGGCACACCAAACTCCATTTTGGCAACATTATCAGCCATCTTGAGAATCATTTTACTGAGGCAAATTCACCAGTACCCTGACCGTTTACATACCGTATTTATTTGGTAGAAGAAATGACTACTTCCTTGAGTACCATGGGCTCCTGGCTTTACCTACTGATTTCAAAACCAATTTATGTTGGATTGATGCATGCATCAAGCCTAAGATGTTAAGGCAAACTAGTGTTATTCGTTGCTATTCATTGTGAAATTCACAATGTGTGAACATCAGAAATATTTAACTATAAATAGTTTTTGAAAACATTATGAATAGCTCTGCACATGCTATTCATTGTCAGTTATCATTGGCAAAAACATTAAATAGCAATTATTTATACGTTTGTAAATATAATAAGTGCAGTCTCAGTATACACACTGTGATTTAAACATTGTACTGGATTGTCTTGACCAAAGACGGGTCAAATGGATTTTAGTGCACAACAAGGTTGTCATAAATTACGTTAAGTTAGGTCAAGAAACAAGGCATTTCATCTACCCAGATGATGAATGTTGTCAGAGATTTACAATTAATTCACATGAAATTTGGCAATATCCAGATAGATAAAACAGCAGAGGGGATCATCTACAGTAGATTGTATCATTTCCCCCATGCAGAAGTACAGGTAACCTGTCATTACGACATCAAGTGACCACTTTGAACAAGCAACACTGTCAAACCAAGAGAAACAAATTAAGGAACAAATCTGTGGCTTTTGTACCCATTCATGTCCAGTAGTATCAGGAGAGGTCATGCTCAGCAGTATCAGGAGAGGTCATGTTCAGTAGTATCATGAGAGGTCATGTTCAGTAGTATCAGGAGAGGTCATGCTCAGCAGTATCAGGAGAGGTCATGTCCAGCAGTATCAGGAGAGGTCATGCTCAGCAGTATCAGGAGAGGTCATGCTCAGCAGTATCAGGAGAGGTCATGCTCAGCAGTATCAGGAGAGGTCATGCTCAGCAGTATCAGGAGAGGTCATGCTCAGCAGTATCAGGAGAGGTCATGCTCAGCAGTATCAGGAGAGGTCATGCTCAGCAGTATCATGAGAGGTCATGCTCAGCAGTATCATGAGAGGTCATGCTCAGCAGTATCATGAGAGGTCATGTCCAGTAGTATCATGAGAGGTCATGTCCAGTAGTATCAGGAGAGGTCATGTCCAGTAGTATCAGGAGAGGTCATGTCCAGTAGTATCATGAGAGGTCATGTTCAGTAGTATCATGAGAGGTCATGTTCAGTAGTATCAGGAGAGGTCATGTTCAGTAGTATCAGGAGAGGTCATGTTCAGTAGTATCAGGAAAACAGCTCATTTGTCTTTGGACTTTCTTCCTTTAGGACTTTCTACCCTTGGGGACTTTCTACCCTTGGGGACTCCCTTGGTGGAGTTCACTTCACTCTTTGTCTTCTGCAGGCGGGAGAAGATCTCTTTGAACAGGGCCTTGTACTCTGGGGTGTTCTGGCCCAGCCTCTTGTCCACCTGGTCTACCTGCCGGCTGATGCCCTCCAGGGCCTCTGGGGTGGAGGGGGTCTGGGGCGGGGTGGGGGGTGCAGCAGCAGCCATGGCTGAGGAGGGGCCGGGGGTGGCCATGCCGTAGTCCTTCATGGAGGGGTCTCTGGAGACGGGGCGTGACGTCTGCACCCCCGTGTGGCACATGCTCTCCTCGTGGCGCCGACACTTCCCCAGCAGCTCCTCGTATTTCTCCAGCAGGGAGTGGTACTGCTCGTCCACCTCCCTCAGGATGGACATGCCCCGCTTGCGCACGCCATTGGCGTGGATCGCGTAGCTGCCCTGTCGCCTGCCCGAGGCATCGCAGGCCGAGATGGCGTTGAGCGCCGTGTCACTGCAGCTTTTCCTCACGGGGCCTCCCTGCTGCCCACCTCCTCCTGTCCCCCCAGACTCCCCTGTCCCCTCATCTTGCCCCAGTCCCTCCTCGGGTGTGTCGGTCTCGGGGGCATTGTTGAGCAGGGTCTGCTCCAGACCCTCATCCAACAGACACACCCGGGACCTCCTCAGCTGCTGCATCTCCTGTAGCTCCGCTTCCAGCTCCTGCACCCGCAGCTGGCAGCTCTCAGCCCCCAGGAGGCGCTGTTCCAGAAGCTCAAATTCCTGCAGCACGGCTGTACACTCCCTCTCTGCCCCCTCCCTTCGGCCCCGCTCTGCCACCATGGCGGACCTCAGGGAGGAGACCATGCCCTTTAGACGCTCATTCTCCTCGTCCAGGGGCCGGCGCTTACGCTCAGACACCAGGTCCACACTGCCGGGGTTGGCCACCAGGAAGCCATCTTCATACCTGTAGAGTGATACACCGCACAGAGGAGTACATGAGGTTACAGCAGGGGATTGTAGTCTTATGTAATCTGAACACCATACATTCAGGTAATTTGGCAAATGTACTAAGCATATTAGCATATTTTCACATACAGTACTTTGGACTTTTGAGAGAGACTTCACAGAGCATTGCTCCTTATTGTACCTTGGTGCAGTGCAGAGTTCTTTGAGGCAGGGAAAGGAGTGGACAGTCTTGCGTCGCTCCCTCTTCTCTCTGTGGACCCTCAGCTCCTCTAGCGTACGTAACTCCTCCACACGAGCTGTCATGGTATCCACCTGAGCCTGCAGCGTCTCCATGGTACCCGTCAACCTGTAAGCACACACATATATATATATATATATATATATATAAAATGAAGCCTTCACAACATAATGTACAAGACTATACTGTGACTATACTGAGCCTGTATTACGAAAATAACGGTGAGAGGAATTTATTTGCTATGAACAGTAGGAACCATTCAAGAATTAAGCTTGCTAACTATTAAACCAAATATTTCTTGGTATTTCTCAGAAATCCTCGGTATAAACACCATGAAGAAACAGGTCATGTTACACAGTCTTACATAGAGTGAATGATCATACTGTGGATCATAGCAGCTGATCATAACCCTCACCGGTCTATCTTCTGCTGCGAGGCCTTGCTCTCTATAACCAGTTTCTCATTGGTGATCTCCAGTTCTCTGGCTGTCACGTCTAGCTGCTCATAGACCTTTGCATGCTGCTCGTTCATCTCCCTCAGCATCTCCAGCTGCTTGGACAGGTACTGCAGGGGGAATAGACATGCGAATGAAGACTTGGACCTTACAGGGAGACACATATACCAAGGCTCTCTCTCTCCCTCTCACACTCTCACTCTCACCTGCACTCTCACTCTCACCTGCACTCTCCTATCAGAGCTCTGCAGGGTAATTGTAATTTAGCAGACCCTCTTATATCCAGAGCGACTTACAGGAGCAATTAGGGGTAAGAGTGTCTTGCTCAAGGGCACATCGACAGATTTTTCACCTGGCCGGCTCAGGGATTAGAACCAGCGACCTTTCGGTTACTGACCGACTAAGCTACCTGCCGCCCTAGTGCATTTAATTTAAAATAGCTAGGTGGGACAAGTGCAAGATGGGCAGGGCACTTTGCAGAATCAATCATGACATCAACATCAATCATGACATGTGCACACACTCACACATCATAAGTGAAAGTGGTGCCATTCTGTACCTCGATCTCCTGCACCTGTTCCTCATTGTTGATGTACATCTGATGTAGGGAGTCCTCCAGCTCCTTGTTGCGCTCCAGAAGGGTCTTCCCCAGCTCGGCTGCCAGGTGCAGATCTGTAAGAGGGGACAGAGAGGAGGACAGAGAGAGACAGTGGTGAGAGTACTATTTTATTCTGTCATTCACATTTCACCCGCCAGTAATATTGGTTGTTGCTGCAGTAGCCCAGCTCAGTTCAAGTGTTGCATTGGATCATTATGTCTTAATTCCATTAATGCTATACTTTCTGGCTTTCCTCAAAGTGATGAATTTAAGACATCGTCCCCTCATTTCAAATTCAATAAGAGCGAGCATTAGAGAGAAAATCCCCTCATTCAATTCCCCCTCCTGGAGTAAATTTTTCTGAATAAGACCAGCTTATGTGGCCTCTGCCAAGATGAGCTCAAGAAAATTGAGTCCGACAGCAGGGGAAAGGAGGAGACTAAGGAAGGAGTTAACACACGCTCTGTCTGGATTACTTAGGGCAGAACACATGAATACAGGTCATCTCAGAGCTCATTGACCATTACTCATATCCCTCCTAGTTCTTAATACCCCACTCCAAAAGAAGAGTGGCTGTACCATCTGTACATACAAGCATAAAGGTTTTAGCTAAATCAATAGCCTCTGTACTGGTTGCTACACAAACATCCTTTATTGTCACAACAAGATTGGTTTCTGGGGAAAATGTTAAACAATTATCTCCAGCACATCTCTGCTCTTTGCTCTCCATCTGCTTCGACAGAAATCTCCACAAATAAACACACATGCAAACAAGGCAACCAACAAGATCCCATCTGAACAACAAAGGCCTTGGCGGGCTAAGGCCAGCGAGCCACTTGGTTTCCACGAGCAGCTTGATGGATCCATTATTCACTGGGTGCTGCAGTGACGAGGCCTACTTGGACTGAGGAAGGATGAGGAAGGGAGCGGTGCTGGCTCCAACATACCTGCCCCACTACTCAGAGTCCATGACAGTACAGTACAACTGAGAACAATTTACCTCCATTTCGGAACATGAATGCAGCATTTTATCAGCACAATGCATGGTGTCAGCGCTAACAGGAACACAACAGAGGGGAACACCATGCTGCAGCTGCACAGTACACATCTAAATCACAAAGGAGATGAGTTGAATAATAGTATGGCTGTCTGGAGCAGTAGCTGTGTATCTGAGAGATAACGCAAGTAAGGCAACAGGCGCTAACAATTAAATAAAGACAGAGAAGCAGAGGACAAGAGGCCCCTCTTCAACACACAGCTAAAAAATGCAATTAGCTCATCTGTAGGCTACCATATCTCCACTACAGCCCAAGCTCCGGCTGTAATTTCCTGTTTTAACACAATGAACAGATGATAACATAGAGAGAACTAGAAGACTGATAAGGGCCTGTATTATATAAACAGCACCAAAGGCTCTTGTCTGTGTGGGAGAGACAGTACAGTAATAATTCCCCTCACGTCCTACCATCTACAACACAAACGCTACGTGACCAACACACACACACACGTGCCTGGTACACATTGTCTAATGCCTAAAAATTATGTCATCTTAGGGTTGTGCCTTTATCAAAGGCTGCCGCACAACTGTTGTTAGTGCTGGCAAATGGATGAGAGGAATAAGAAGCTTGCTGAGAGAGGGCAAGAGATATCCCAGTAAATAGGAGAAATCATTTACTTCATCGAGTACAAGTGAATATCATATAAGAATTGTAACAGGACAAAGCAATGACATCACTATCAAAGCAATGACATCACTAGCTGCTTGACAAAGAAATTTCCCCCTCGGGGATCAATAAAGTACCTATCTAAACTGACATCATCTCCCCATGGCAAACTTGGCACACACACAGCTCATGTGCACTGCAGCCTTCTGCACGTGTGGCTCTGCATCATCTTTATGCCCTTGGATGTGTATAACTCATATAGCATCTAGTGAAGCACATCACAACCACACTGCACCAGCTGCTTCGACATTATACCCTACCATCTGGACAGACAGGCTACACATGTTGAGCTGATGATAATGACCACTGAGGGCAATAGGTGAGCAGCCCTGAATACAGATCGCTTACATAGTAATCACATATTCACTCTGTGTGTGAAAGTGAGTGGAAATAGACCATAGCAAATACAATATGACCCCTTGGTTGGAACAGCATGCTAAAACTGTACTATTACAATTTTATACGCAGGGTCGCCTCCAAAATCTCTCTAACCCCCAGGATGAAATCTCTGCTCCCAGCCTGAGAGGCCGTGTCTGGGGCCCCCTAATCAGATCATCCAGCTGGGCTTAATGCTCCGACTCTCCGTATTGAATAACACTATGAGATGAGATAGAGCCTGCTGCTGGCTGCAGAACAGCAGAATCCACCTGGCTCCCAAGCCCTGACCAGACTAGTGAAACACTGATGAAACGCAAAGCTGCTTTCATTCTCTGGGTAGATCGGGTAAATCGGTCAATAGGGTGATGTGGAGGACGAGGCCTGGGCTAGGGAAGGACATATACATACCTCATCACACCATCTGGAACTCACACCAACTACTACCGTAATATACCAAGCTTACCCTTTAGAATTAATGATTGCTAGGAAATACAGCTTTGATCTATATCATAATTTGTGTGGACATTTAGAATGCTAAAACCTTTTTTTTCCTGTTCTATGTTTAGAAATATGGGGATAATATCAGAGGTGGGCGACATTGCTCAGCCAGATCAATACACAGGGAGTGAGAGCAGAGACTATTCGTGCCCTCATCTATGTCTATCTAGCCATTAGTGGAGGAAGCGACAGACGATGGGGTTCAACTGAGTTATCTAAATCAAATAATTGCAGAACAGATACAAAAAGGGGTGTGCCACTCCATAGGCGGGACGTATTATCCGACTAAGCCCTGGGTGAATTGAAAAGGTTGTGTGTATTATGTGCCTTTTCAAGAAGCATCTTGAAACAGCTTAATTGTTGATCCCTATGATTCATCAGAGCACAGACATGAGTGTTTAGTAAATGTCCTGTGTCTCCAGTAAAAAAAGACAGAACTTTGACATTTTCCTCTCTCAGAGATCGCAACTTCATAAAATCTTTCATCACAATTACACAGAATCCTGAGAATGTCAACCATTTCTCTCCCTAAATATCCCACTTGTCTGTCAGTCAACTCTCCCTGCAGCCTGACTTCAGGCTCTATCACCTAATGCCTCACCAGCAGATCCCTATACCAAGCAGAACCACGACTCAGCATTTTGGTGACTTGAGGAAAATAACCCTGAGGGCAGATGGTTGACACGTGACCGTCCATTATGTATGACGTGAGAGATGGAGGGTGAAAATAGACAGACAGTAGGGTTATTCTGAGAGCACGCACTTCACTGACAAGATCAGAATAATTGGCAAAGTCAGGAAGCTCGATAATGGATAAGGGGACGTCTAGAGCAGTGCCTATGCACAGATATGTGGACATGAGAGAGATGGAAGTAGGCCTGTGTGTGTGTGTGTGTGTGTGTCAGAGAGCAGAACACACACACAGAGGGAGCGAGCGAGAGAGAGAATAACAGAATGTAACATGGTCTGACAGGTGAAACCTGCAGCAGCATTTCAATAGTTCCCACGCCTCCGTCTCTAATGTATGGGACATGGGGTCTGTCTTAGAAAGTGCATGAACTCATCACAAGATCTCAGTTTGATCATATCAAGGATAATATCGACAATTAACACAGTAGTTCATTCTAGACACGCACGCTTGTATATAGAGCCAAAATGACAGAACATGTCAGGAATTCATTAAATTAATGTCAATAATATTGTCTTATTTTCTTGAAGGGTCAGTTAGAATAATTTGATACATCTTCAGGTCGTTGCATTAAATGACAGTGATGAGGTCGGTAGTCAGCATCAGCTGTGACTGTTTTATTGTAACATTGTAACGGAACGATTTGCATACAAGGCAAAACCTGCAACAAACATAACCACAACCACCACAGCGTAGCAACAATGGCGTGTCAGTCTACTTACCCTGCTCCAAATCCCGTTGGTCGTACCATGGTTCATCTTCCTCCGTAACAAACTCCTCCATCCTGCCTGCACGAAGCATCGATGCTCAGTCTGTCTATCGTTGTGGATATTCACCGGGCGCTCTGTAAAATCTCTGACGGCTCGCCCGGAAGCGAAAGCATGCCTCGTCTGATCAAGAAATCTCGAACAGCGCAGCCTCCCAAACCGTAACCCTTTCGGCAACCTTTATCATTCACTAGGAAACCGGGAGCGGACCTGCCCCCAACATTCTGCAATGAACAATTCATCAATATCTCAAGCCCGACAAATGCACGCACTAACTGAACACGGCAAGCAAGTCCTTATATGCAACAACAGCACCGTCGGTGTACAATAAAAATAGAGTATGATGTACGAAATAATTGTTCAATATTGAGACGTGTACGTTCACTGAGCAAATGTGTGACACTGGCAAATGCCACGCATTAAATTACCGTTGTAATTTACGTGTTGTTGCACGCCCCCACTCACTCGTGCTTTGCACCGATACCTCTCCTGATCCATTCTGCAACGATCCCCAACCCCCTTCCCTGTACAGGGGAAGATGCTGCGCCATAAAACAGTCCTTCCACTTAATCTAACTGTATAGAGCCCATGAGCAATTAGTACCAGCCACTAGACATTCAATATTTGAGATTTTATTGTAAACAGGTCTCACAAGGACAACAGTGTGTGATGGCAGGGTGCTTTTGGATATATTAGTGTGATGGCAGGCTGCTTTTCCCATTGGTGCATCAAGTGCTCTTTGGATTCCATCATGTTTGAAATGACTGACTGTTTGAAAAGGCACCCACCCAGTCACCAACCAGCACAGGCAGATATGGCCAGCTCTGCTCTTTTTAGACAAGATAACTCTGTACCAGATAACCATAAGGAAGAGAGAAAAAAATAAGAATATGTTTTTATATTCCTCAGCATAAACAAAAGCTATCATTGAAAATCTAATGAAAACAACTAATAACTAGCAAACTAACAACAAAAAATACATTAAATAACAGCTCTAAAATCAATCGATCAAGGATAGAGTCTGTGGTTGTTACACATCCAGTTGTCTGTTCTCTTCAGTCAGGCAGAATGACAGACCAGGTAGCAGCAGGGTTTGGCCTGGTATAACCATAGCATCCATCTCTTAGTCACATGGTGCTAACATCAAACAAAGAGCCACCTCTGTTCAGCATTGAGCAGGGATGACTAATTGTTCCCCAGCAGCACCAGCAGACATGCTGTATAAAGTACATGTTTTATGGCGCCGTTACAGTGGCTCTCCACGCCATGGCAGCATGAGCCTGGAATTGACACAGCATAGCAGCATATCATCCCTGTAATGGCTGAGTATCTTGACCTGGCAGAGATGTGAGGGAGGAGGGAGTCAGCTGGGGAGAGAGAGAGAGAGAGAGAGAGAGAGAGAGTGGATGAAGGGATCAGACCCCCTGGTTGTTATCCTCCTCCGCCTTTCCGTTCATAGTCCCTCCTCCTCCCATCCCTCTGTGTTCAGAGGTCTCAGTGCTGTGTGGTCCCTTCAGGTGCTTCCAGTCTGCTTCACTCTCACAGCGCTTCACACCACTGAAGAACTTCTTTATCAGAGTCTTGGCCTGCATTTTCACTGTGGACACAAATATAGTTCATTTTTAGAAAAGGCAGCTTGCACCAGAGCGTGCGCACACACAATGTTTCCTCACCTTGACCTCTTCCCCTACTCCTCCCCTCTGCTAGTAGATGAGACAAGTAGCGAGCAAAGGACTTGAACAGCTCCTACGACAAGGAGGGACATTTCACATTTGGAATATTGTGATTTGAAAAAGTGACAAATATCTTCATCACAGCTTATGCCCTTTCCCCTCTCTCCCTCACCTTGGTGGCAAACTTGCCCTGCTTATAGAAGGGGTCTAGACAGCGCACCACGATGTCAGCCACCTCCTTCAGAGACGCAGGCTTGGGGGCTTTGCTGGGGCTCCCTGGCTCCAGTACAGTCTCCTGGACATTGGGGTTAAATGTAACCCTCTTCCTGCTGTCCTGTAAGGGGCAGCTGCGTTTGGCTGGGGGGAGGGCCTCCCTCTCTACACTGTCCTCACATAGCTGACACACACACACACACACACACACACACACACACACACACACACACACACACACACACACACACACACACACACACACACACACACACACACACACACACACACACACACACACACAGAGAGAGAGAGAGAGAACATGTGGTATTACTGTTAAAAAACTTGAGGACACAATAATACTGGGATATATAATAATAATATAATATTGGTCTCCTACCCTTTGTTTAAGCAACGATTTAGCCTTGTTTTCATGTGCCTTGTTTTCATGTGCGTTTTGCCTGTGAAAAAGACAGAAAGGAGTTTAGAGAGAGAGAGGCAGAACGGAATAATCCAGTCAAAGACTATCTAGACTTTATCTACAACTTCTGAGGGACATCTTACACTGTGGTAGAGTCCAAGTCCAGTGTAGCTTCCTCTTTAACCTCCTCAATGTCCTCATCATCATTATCCAAGTTGTTGATTTCTGTGGGGATTATGTCCATGGGTCTAGTGTACATAGGGATGGTGTCCATGGAGACGGTAGCAGGTACGATTTCCTGAGTGGGGAGTGACGGGGCTGGTATTGAAAAGGCCTGAGATGACACATCATTGGTTCTTATCTCCAACGCTTCACTCTTTTCAATCGGTTTCTTCCCAAAGTACTGGGCAATGTCCCCGCTCCCTGTCCCCCTGTTGGCCCCTGGCCCTGTAGTGGAGCCCTCACAGTTAGAGGTCCTCAGCAGCTCACTGGCAGCCTGGAAGGGGTTGGAGGAGCCCCTCAGACCTGCTCCTATTCTCTTCCGCTTTAGCTGGTGGAGAGAAGGAGACACGGAAGGAAGGTTGCTTAGTTACTAATAGAACCCAGTATGAGGCTGACTCACAAAACCACTGACTGCATCCTGTTACTAATGGGCTGAGACATGAGGCTGAGACAGTCTCGATGCATTAGCCTGTAGTTCTTCTTATAAAGGAGTACTACAGTACTTTCTAAAACAAAGTAAAGGCAGAGTCCTCGGAGTGCTGTGGTGTTGGGCCTTACTGAGTAGATCTGGGAGGCTGACGTGGAGTCCTGCTGCTCCTCAGTCAAGGAGGAGGAAGAGGAGGCTGCTTCGTCTTTGGATTCAGACTTTATCTTTGTGGATTCCCCAGAGTAGCTGGTCCCTTCTCCTCCTCCTGCAGAGGCTGCCACTCCCTTCTTCATCTCTGATACCTTTAGGAACGAGAGAAGAGTTAGATGAGTGAAAGAATAGATTAAAAAGAATAGCTTCCATAGGACTCAATACATAAACTGACTTTAGAGTTGTACAATAAACCATAAACCAGACAGTAGTCAGGAGCTACTCACTCTCTTCAGGACAGCTGCTTTGTACAGGTTGGAAGACTTGGTGATCTTGAAGACCTCATGTTCAATATCCACCGCCAAGGAGAGGGTGTCAGAGCTGGGTGAGGGGTGGGAGGAAAGAAATCCAAGCGTCAGTTCAGTTGTCCCAGTGGCATCAGTGACTTGGCATTTTAGGTACATGTGCGTTAGTAGTGACTGGTACCCGTGTGTGTCTGCTGCTGCCACCTGGTGGTTGTTCAGAGCCTCCTGTAGTAGGGCCACACAGTGCTCCCGGGCCTGGAATACAATTGATGCACACATTTGACACACACTATTGCCAGAAATATTTTAAAAAGGGAATGTGCCATTGAGACTTAAAGCATGTCTTTACAAGGGAGAACTGGTCAGTAGCAGCTCCAGAATAAAATCAACACTTTACAAAAAATTCTAATCATGCCATACAATCAATCAGTCATACACCGCAAAAAAAAAAATATATAGGCCTAAATATATTCGTGTAATACATGTATGAACCACACAGTGGCAGTACAATCCCTTCTCTGTTCCCTCAATCTGCAAACCCAGATGTTCAGTGCATTTAACCAAATATTGAGCGTCTGAGCCTGGATAAACCAGCATCTAGTTCATGATAGAGGTGTTGGGTAAAGGATTTATAGCAGAATTAAATTATGGATCAATAAATTATTTCTAACGAGCTCATGATTGGTGGAGACGCTGAATACACAAGGGCATTGCGCATTAATCATCAAAAGCATGTGAATGTGCATATTGCTTTGCACGTACGTGAGCGTGAGTGTGTTTGTGCATGCGTACGAGACGTTTCCATAGTAGAGCTGTACCTTGACAGTGAGCCTGGGGATTTTCTGGCTGCTGGCCTCTTTGAGTGGGCAGTAATCATCTGTAGACACAGTTGAACACAATATCAAAACCCATTCAGTCACATAACGGTATTATTAGTCAGTCACTTTGCTTGTCTACACTGATATTACAACAATAGAGAACCCACCTGGGGGGATAAATGAATCTTTGTGTCCCTCAGACACCTAAAGATGGAAGAGGGAGAAACAGAGTGAAATAAGACACCCCCCTCACACTTCTATTGTCAGTTAGAGCAGAGAACCTAGAGGGCCCCTCAAATTCCTCACTCCAGCACTAGAGCTCTGCCTCTCTCACCTAGTTGCAAGTGTTTCAGTGTTCCAAGCCTCATGCTGTTGCTAGCAGCATCTCAAACCAACAGTCTCAAAATCATGGCTCAACTCAACACGTCTTTTGTTTGTCAGGATTAATAGTATAGATTTGAATAGCGCTGTTGTGCTGATTTGACTCCACATATGGGAGAGATTTAGCACATGGTGCCTTACAGGGGCCCCTAGACCCATAGCCTCCTTGCCTGGCTGACTGGCTGGCCACAGCTGGAAAACAGATGTGGAGATAGAGGGAGCTGCTACAGTGTATGAAGGGTTGTTTACTAAAGCAATGAAAAGAGTAAGCATATGGAGTCAGTAGTTGTGTGTCACAGTATGACAGCAGGGCTGACATGTACAGCATGTATACAGTCCTTGAATGTGAGGTTTCACCTTGCGCAGGTTCATTTGTTTCTTGAAGAGATCTCCAAACTCCTTCCTCCTATGCTCTGAGCCATCATCATCATCACCACTCTCCCAGCCCTCCTCATCATGCCTGAGGAGATTATATTATATATTACCACAGACCTCTGTCTATGAGTGACAGCTAGAAAACACATTTTAAAATCAACAATACATGTGAAAATAATTATAATCCAACCAAATACTGCAACCAAAACAAGTCAGAAGAAAATACCCCTATCTTGCCCTGTTAGCAACTAAAAACTACAACAAATGTTAGCCTGGGTGGCAGTCGGTTTCTGCTTTAACCAACAGAGTTAGACTGGCCTCCAGGCTACTAGACAGTTGCATTGCTGACCTCTCAAAGCCATAGCCCTTCCTCCCCCCAGCGTAGAGGTCACGGTCAAAACCAAACGGGCCACTGGGCTGTGTGCTCTGAGCCACCCCGGTCTTGGTGCACAAAGTGGCCCCCTTCTCCAGCTGGGCCCGCACAGCCTTGGGGTCACGACAGTAGTCACAGGCCCCCGCACAGTCCGGCTTCTGGTCCCCAAAGAACTTGGAGATGGTGGCATGGCGGCAGCTGAGAGAGCCCAGAGACATGGGTTAGAGAGAGACAAACATATTGCACAGACATACTAGAGGTCAAACCACAAAGTGCCTCAGTGTAGCAGAGTGAAGATAGCAGCATGGATGTTTCTCGAATCTCTTTCCAACTGCTGGTCCAAAGGCATTTCCCAAGGTAGCACACAAACATTTATTTATTTATTTAACCTTTATTTAACTAGGCAAGTCAGTTAAGAACAAATTCTTATTTACAATGACGGCCTACCAAAAGGCAAAAGAACTCCTGCGGGGATGGGGGCTGGGATTAAAAAATAATAATAATAATAAATACAGATAAATAAAAGTTATTAACACACTCCTCAAATTCATGGGGAATATACACCCCCCCCCCCCTCCCCAACCCCCCACAGCATCCCAGAATGCTCAGAGCCAAGATATTGTGCATGCCTCATTAAGACTCACAATACAGAAAAGTGCACATGACACAGTATGATATCAGAAAGGTAGCTAATGCTGCTGATAGGAGCAATTATACAATGATTGTGTCATGGGGAAATGACAAAGAGGATCGTCATTGATCAATAGCTACCATTGTGTAACACATCACCATTACTGTCTATGATCGATGTGTGTGCATGATGTGCATGATGTGTGATCAAACAAGGTCACGCTCAACTGTCCATCAAGTGGCCAAATAAGGTCCACACATCAGAGAATGTTGACTTGAATGGGAATATCAGCTGGTTTAAATAACACTGTCAACCATCCATAGGAAACCTACTAAGAAATATAGATAATAGGATAGACATTCCAATTTAAGTTGACATTCAATGGTGGGTAGACCAGCAGCCATCTTTATGGTAGTAATTGGAAGTAAAAATGTTTATAACATTTAAATGTCAATGGTGTACCAGCTAAATTGCAGTGGTCTGAAGGGATAGGTCCATTCTATTAATTATATTTCTATGACTGCAATAACACCCAGCCTGTATTCAAGAGCTTGCTGTCTCAACCAAAGAAATTATAAAATATTTTGACAACCCTTTTTGTAAGAATTTAAAATATTAAACTCAACTGCTTATCTTTTCCAGTGATGAAGACATGGATGTCTCATGGTATGGTGGGGTGGGGTACGCAAATGGGTCCACCTTGAGCAAGAATGTTTTGGCATTCAGGGCCAAAAAGTCACTTTCTGACCACTTCTACCATGGGCAAATATGTATGGATAGTTTTGTTTAAATCAAAAGGGGTGCGGTCAAAAAGTTATTGAAATCAAATGCAGCGACTCTGCAGGAGTGTGAAGTGTATTCTCCAGTAAAAGAACACCAGTTTAACGAAACGTCTGTGAACTGGATGGGGTTTCTGCTCACACATAGATACACCACTCCCTTCTATTCTGACCAACTGGATTGATGAGGATGTGGGTGTGGAATGACTCCTGTGTGAATAATGAGAAACAGAGAGGAGGAGGTTTTATAACTGCTTCTCTAGAGTCTAGTCTGAAAAGCAAACAAAAAACAACAACTTTTTAAGAGACTTGTAAGTGAGTGAGATTGGCCATGGGTAACATCCTCATTGGCTGGTGAGGATGTTATTGTTCTAAATTACTCTTAAATAGATTTCAACATCTGGGAATGCCTATTCACTCTTTAGAGTATGGCTGTTCCGCTTCTTTGTATAACAGCTTGCTCTTTCACTCAATACACAATATTATGTATTATTACTGTGTATACACACAGAGATGCACTCAGTCATACACACATTCATACAGACTAGTGTTTCTTGGGGGAATACTAGACAAGCCACCTCCATAACACACAAAGCCAGACTACCTCGGATGGAAACCCAGTCTCCACAGTTTTCAAAGAGGGGGGAAAGGGTCAGTCTCACCAAGGGAGGAGGGGAGAGTGAGAGACAGAGAGAGAGAGAGAGAGAGAGAGAGAGAGAGAGAAAGAGAGACAGAGATAGAGAAAGAGAGAGAGACAGACAGACAGACAGAGAGAGAAACAGTGAGAGAGACAGACAGACAGAGAAACAGTGAGAGACAGACAGACAGACAGACAGACAGACAGACAGACAGACAGACAGACAAAGAGAGGCAGATCATGAAGCGACAGTCTTTCAGAGGAGAAGTGAAGTAAGAAGATAACAAACCCCAGCAGAAGGAGGAGATGATGAAATAGCCCATATTAATACAACAGGCACACAGCACAAAAAAACAGCAGGAGTCCTTTGTAAGATATCAACAGTGTTGCTCTTGCCCAACCACTGCCTTTTCCACTGGCACCAAGAGACGACAACAGCTACTACTAACTGGTAGAGAAGCAAGAGGAAAAGGAGAGAGTGGAGCGAGAGACAGTGGGAAGCAAACCAATGTGAGCCTGATTAGTTTCCTTTCTGAAACCCAGAACACACTGTACGGAGGACAGCAGTGTAGTGGGTGGGGTTTTGGTCATCTCTTGGCTTCGATGCTAATCGCTACTTGAGGACTTATCTCTGCTAAACCTCACACTAATCCTGAAAAGACCGCTGGGTTGAGGAGGCGAGGACACCACCTCTGTCTCACTGCAGGCTCAAACTCTTCCAGCAACACACTCACAGGGAACTGATCCGCTTCATTAGACAAGCACAGTTTTGCACCTTTATTTATGCTCTGTTGCATATCTGCAAACTACCCATACAGTTCAGGTGAGTGTATGCTGGTTGTGAGTGTGTACATGTAGCCTATATGTATACAACTATGAGCCAGAATAACAGTGTGCTAACATACTTTATAGCCTAACCAAAAGAATGTGAAGTGTGCAATTTAGCTGTTATCAGTGTATTCCAGCTGTGTATTAATAGGGAGGCTATTTGCATGTAAACACAGTGTGGGACCAGAGTTGGAACAGCTCCCTTCCTGTATACCATTATCACAACTACATTTCTAACAGCTGAATACTTAGTTAGACTTGCTCCCATACCACCCGGCCTAGCCATGTAACCTGAGACTGGTTAAATCCCAGTCTGACTGGGATCCATCACTTCACCAGCTGGTGGGAGTCTACCTGTCAGAGAGAGACAGAGAACGGCTGTGGGAAACAGAAATAATAAAACATTGTCAGCTAAATGCACACAAAATACACTGGACAGAACACATTCCACCACGATGGACTCAGTCAGGTCCAGCAACACAACAGGAATAGCAACTATTTAAAAGGGACACAGACAGCAAGACAAAGAGACTGAGCCCACAGTCTGGTATATGTTCTACATGTCAGACCTATAGTCAATAAAGCATTTTACTGTCAGATGAATTGAAGCACTATTCTATTTTTCTAAAGACTTCCCCTTTAATCGAAACAATACATTCAATTCTATCCTAATCCAAGTCAATCTAGTGTTGCGATGAAGAGAACAGACATGTAATGTAATCAAGTAGCATACAGTGTGATCTGGGTTGGGAGAGGAGAAGTAACACTCTGGTGTTAACTGCATAGCTAGAGAGAAGAAGATAAAGAGAACTGTGGAATGATTATCATGAGATAATTAATATGAGCAGGATTCTGTCTTGGCATTAATTGTCACACCCAACTGCTATTTATAGTTTATAGGTAACATGCTTTCCCATAGCAACATTAGGCCTACTCATATGTGCACAAAGAAGAATAGACAGAAACACAACAAGGCAAACATCGGTGTATCCCCTTGAAATAACATAGATCAAAGTCCTCCCTTTATACAGTCAGCCAGTGGGACCATCTTCTCGGTCCCATGACTGTTGTGATAACTGTTGTGTGTCAGTCCACAGCTATGCTGCTGGAAGAGCCCTAGAACTACTCTAGTAAGTCTGGAACAGACACAATCCCACTGGACCAGAAAAACCAAATCCTTTACACATCAACATATAACCAGATTATATCACTCTTTCCAGATCCTCCTCTTTCTTATATCAGTTGATTTCACTCTTTCCTACCTACTCATCAGAAATGCCTGCACTTGCAGCTAGCCTATATATTCAAGGATGAACACACGATGGTTTGTCAACATTCTATTGGTGTCAGGTCATCTACATAGTAAGACAGTGACATACAGTATTTCTGACTTGTTAGAATAAGGAATAAAAACAAATTATGATTGAAATATTAGCCTAGATTCTAATAATTACAACATATTGTAATAATAATCCATTATTAATTATCAATAATCCATATTCCATCCACTTTTATTTGTGCCTTCATCAAAGTGGTCACATCACACAACCTGCACCCAGATACTACAGAGTTGCACCCACTCTCAGTGTGAGTGACATGATGGATGCCAGGGAGGAGATGCTGACCCTGCTACAGAAGCTCTGGACCAAACTACAGGGTCTCCCCACTGCCAGCCCTCTGGAGATAGGGGCCTTCACGGTCCTCATCCTCTTTATCGGTAAGATACACCTCTCATATACACCTCTCAGTGGAGATATAATCCATACACCTAACCATGTGCTTCAGAACATGTCTAGCAGGGGATGAAACTCCAACATCTTTAATATCACTTTAGATAGTTTGAAATCAATCATCCTGTCTGCACATAGCCTAGACATAATTAAAATATGTAGGCTAGCTACTATAACTGTGTTGTCAATTGTGTGTTCTTTCCTAGTGGTCTTCCTGCTCATGCTACTGATGACCTGTGTGACGTGCTGTTACTGTCGCAAGACCAGAACCAAGGGCCCACATAGTCAGCTGACTTGAGACTATCCCCACTTCCACCAATAATGATGAGACATTATAAACAGGCACTCTATGGCCCTTAAAGGAGGAGGACCCATGCAGAGTGGTGTGAACTGAAAACCCTCTGTCACCACTGTATCACCAGGAGAGATATTCTGGACAGGCACTCTATGGGCCTCTTAACCCCAGAGGAATGAGGAGGACCCGTGGGGAGGGTGTGGAGCCTGTCTATAAAGGAGCCCAGTCCTTGAACAACACCCCTCCATACAAACACACACAGAGCCTCCCTGAAAAGCAGCCAAACAGGCCCGGCTTCCAGGAGTATCAACATTCCATGGGGCATCCCTGGGCTCTGCTGGCTAACAATGCAGTTTCTGACCTGAGAGATGGACTAGACTGGGCCTCTAGAACAGCTTCAAGTGATCCACACAACACAAGGAACACAGGAGCATGGAAACACACATACACAGGCATCAAGTAACACAAACAACTGGACATGTAGCTAAAAGATAGAAGTACACATGAGAGAGACTGCTTGGGGAGATGAATGCCTGTCAGTTCTAGGATGTATGGGTGTCAACTCAACCTCTGCCACTGGCTCAGAGATTGTAAGAAAGAGCCCTCGGCAGTTTCCATCAACAACTCACTGAAATGGAGGCCTCTTGCCAAACCCCTTGTTAGAGTGTTGCCATATGTCTTCTATCTAAAGGACTTCCTTTGCTTTATTGCCGTGTTCACGTGCTAGACGGAACTAGGAAACTCAGAAATGTCTGACTTGCTAACTGGTTGAACGCGGAACGTGTATAACGACAACCAGTTAGCAAGTCGGAAAATTAAGTTTCCTAGTTCCGACTAGCACATGAACACGGAATTAGTTCAGCAAAAACAAGCCATCATCTCATTCTCAGGGGACTCAGAGGACCATGACTGCCCTCTGCTGTACAAGCATGGAACTGAGGCAGTGAGGAAGCCTTGTAATATGCTTCACAGTTATACACAACAGAAAAAGGGTAATGTTGTTGTTTACGTATAGTTGTTGGTTAAAAGGTTAAAAAGGTATCTCTTCCTTCTGAAAAAGCATTTTCTTAGCCTGTCTAAAATAGTGCAATATACTTTTGTATCTCCCCACCAAATAAAAATGTACTCTGTCCGTCCGTCTTTCCACTTTATAATAATAGAATGCACAAGGTGCTATTTCAAAATTGGGTAACAGTGCCTTATCAGTTTTCCTCTTGTCATGTCAGTCATTGCATTCCTTAGAGAGCTATTTATAACTTGTAAGAAATGTCCAGATCAACTAGCCCATGTCAGCTAAAGTGTTTTAGCTAGGTTTTTAAGCCTGTTGATTTTGTTGTAATGTTTGAGCCACTCAAATATCACATTAGACATGGCAAAACTTATAGGATTGCAATAAAAATAGCTTTAAAACTGCAAAGGTTTCTCTACACACCATGACAAAATGTGTAGATTTGCAGGAAATACTGTAAGCTTTTAAACCTGCAAAATCTTCTCCCCGCCAACAAAAGGAGTGTGACAGTTTGTGTCATGAACAGTGCTTGTGCCCACAGAAATAGACATGGCGCGAGATGTTCCCCAATGCTGTAAGGTGGGCTGAGTGAAAGAGTTTGGGAACCATTGAGTTATATAAGACTCACCCCTCTTGCTCACAGAATGACACCATGGCCTCGAAGTCTGTGATGGAAGCCTTGTCTTGATCTTTCTCAGAGCCACGCTTTGCCTGCAGTCACACAATCATTCACTCAACGTTAAATAAACAAACATAATAAGATTTGAACACTGTACATACCAATTACAATCCCCATGCATTTACAGCACTATCATGTTGCTATACTAATAACCAGCCTGTGAGGCAGGTTGACAGTGTGGCCTAGACATCACCTTTTTGCGGGCCACCTCCTTGCGGATGAGGAAGTTCAACTGCTCCCTGTCCTTGGGAGAGTAGTATGTCCTGCAGGAAGAGGGCAGCCCGTCTCGCCCCGCACGCCCAGATTCCTGGTAGTAACTGGCCAGTGACTTGGCCAGGTTCCAGTGGGCCACAAACCTGACATTAGCTTTGTCCACCCCCATGCCAAAGCTGATGGTGGCCACAATGACAAGCACCTTACCCTGCATCCAATCAGTCTGAGCCTCTGTGCGATCTCCTGCCTTCAACCCTACACAAGCCGAAGGTAAAGGTCAAGAGTCATGCCGCCCACTTTGTTATGTCTCGTCTCACCATCAATAAAATTATCTGCTTGATTATTTTCCTTATCAAACTTTCGCATTGCCATTTACTATCCTACCCCACAATGTTTGTAAGCCCTTGAGGAATGTCTCACCTGCATGGTAAGGCTTGGCCAGGACTCCCAGCTTAGTCAGTTTATATGCCACCGTCTCACAGTTCTCTCTAGTCCGACAGTACACGATTCCACAACCCTGGACAAAGACATACAGATAACTATCCCAAGCTAAGTACCATGCACGGATTATAAGGCTGGATGATATATTGAAATAATTTGAATGTATGTTTTAGCGCGATATTCCAAATGCCAAATGCCTGTATAGCAATTTTATGCTATATTTTTTTTTGGGGGGGGGGGGTCTCATCTCCTTTGCTCCTTCTATGCACCTTCCCATTTACACACACAGATCAAGCCCCTCACCCTGCCACTCACAACAACAAAGATGACAGATCACTTCCTCTCTAACAAGTGGTTTCATCTTGCTATTTGCATTTGAGGTTTGGTCCAACAGAAATCGGTCATACGGACACCGAAATACATCATTTTACCGTTTTATGTCTCAAATTGAGTGCAGAGCAGACACTACTAAAACGGGAGTATCGATGAACATTGATTCTTGTAAATGAATGCTCAGTTTGTTGCGCGCTGCATTGCGGTACCACGTACTGTTAGCAGGATGTTTGCCCAAGACTGTTATACTAGCTGTCTAGTCTGTGTTTTATAAATGTGCAATAAACATAAAACACAGTTATATAAGAAATTGGCAAATCGTTCTCATTCTAAGTAATAGAAAGGTGTGTTCGTAACAATTAAACTGTTCTACCTTGTTAGCTAGCAAAGTACAAGTTGGCTAAACTTGAAATATCAAGATTAGCTGGCTACTCACTAGCACGTGGGCTTGTGCTTGAGAAATTGTTTATGAGACCTGTGTTAATTTTCTATAATGCCTGCTACAGGAAGTAGGTCATTATTAGTGAATGTGCATTATGCATGGTTCAGATAAAATCTGTAACAAAAAGGGCATTTTCATAGCCAGGTCAGTGATTATTGCAATAAAGCAGGTTAAACAATTTTTATAAAATAATACAATTATTAGTGGGTCTTATGGTTGTGGAAGAATTATATTTATCCTAGGTATCATTTTACAAGCCTAGAATTCATTAGATTATTGCTGACTGTTTGGAATGCAGTGTATTTGATATTTAAATCAATATTTATTGTAAATCAACCATACGTTTAAAAAAAATTACTAATGTTTTTTAGGCCATATCGCCAAGCCCTAACTGATTAAACCATCCATTAGATATACTGTACAGTAGGAAGCAATATTGCATATAAGAGAGAGTCAGAGGGTAATCTAGTCCACCAACCTGTCCTTTGGGGCCCTCCCCCAGGGTCAGGGCCTCCCTGATGAAGGCATGGAGGTGCTTGTAGGGGTCCTCCAGTAGCTCCCTGTACACCACCTCATAATGCAGGTTACTGCGAAACACTGGTGTGGCAAAGGACAGCGGTGATCGCAGCCTCAGGGACTTTGCTATGTCCTCCTGCACCTTCTGGGGTGCCGTGGCTGTCAGCGCCACGCAGGGTACCCCAGGCAGACGGGCACGCAGATTACCCAGTTTGAGGTAGTCTGGTCTGAAGTCATGCCCCCACTGGGAGACACAGTGAGCCTCGTCCACAGCCAGGTAGGAGAGGAGGCTCCGGGAGAGCAGGCCTGTCAGGCAGGGCTGGAAGGCAGGGGAGGCCACCATCTCTGGTGTGATGTAAAGCAGCTTCAGCCTGGGGCTCTCACTCTCCAGTTCGGCCAGGATCAGACGGCGCTCCCCTGCTGGGAGCTTGGAGTTGATTGAGCATGCAGGAATGTTCAGGTCCCTTAGGTGGTCCACTTGGTCCTGTGATGGAGGATACAGAGAAAGGGATCATCATTGACGAAACCTAAATCCACAGCTATCTATGCAGTTAAGGATAACTCAACCTATACCATAATCAATCATGTAATCAGGACAAATCACACAACAGAAGAAAATACTAAAGAAGAGATCGACCTGGATGAGAGCGATAAGAGGGGATATGACCAAGGTAATACCCTTCGCCAACACTGCAGGAAGCTGGTAGCAGAGGGACTTCCCTGCCCCGGTGGGCATGCACACAAAAACATCCCTGTCACCTGCACACAATAGGGGCAGTAATTTACACTATTTGCACTCCGATTAGGGCAACTGCATTACTCAGATATTGTTCATGACAATAACTGATAATGCTAGCTAGTAGTAGCTTGAAGTCACTGAACTGTTTGAAGAACTGGCTAATTAGTTACCTAGCTAGTTGGCTGGCAAATATTATCTAGAACTAGAAGAGCCGTTCCTAGGTTCCGTAAATGATTGTTAGTCCAACACGTTTATTATGGTCCTCACCTTTAACAATTGCTTTAACAATGTCCTCCTGCTTCTGGGATCGGAACTTATCGAACCCAAAATGGGTTTTTAACGCATTTTTAATGGAAGTCATATCTTATCCAGAAAGACTTCCAACTTGACAACAAACTTTATTCTCTAGTCGTCGCGTATCGATGACATCACGTCATTCGGCACACAATAAAATAAGCCATATTTTCACCAGTGAATCCCTTTAAACACATTGTATCTACGGTTCTCTTCTACATTTCAATTTTTATTAAATGTCAAATGACCGAAACAGATGTGTTCATGTTTTGTGCAAAAAAACATTAAACACACACAACTCTGATTGGATCCATCGTCCATGGGTACACGCCATTGTTTTCCTGGCCAATGAGAGTCGAATGCACTGTGATTAACACCTTGCGTGCCACGACCCAGGCCAGGACAGATTTGCATGCAAGGATTTTGTTGTTGTTGTCTCGACAGGTGAGGTGAGTCTCCGTTTACATTTGAGTTCTGGTTGAATTTGGTGACCTCCAAAGACCACTTTATCAACACCCAAACCAAAAACTATATATAAAGCAGGGAGAGAAGAGGCACAGGATTGCAGAATATTCAAAGGAGGATTACTCCACTTCATCTTCATGGATCTCTCCACTTCATCCTCTGTTTCTGACACTGTCTGTGTGCTCTGGGGTATGTACTGAGGTTAATGCCACTTTGAGATGGTTTGATTTTGGTGACCTAGATGCACGGCAATGTATTATAAACCCAGGTTTTCCTCTCTCCTCTGACTAGGCTGTGAGCTGAGTGACACCCAGAGAAAGGCAGTGTTTGAAATAGAGGAGGAGGATTTGTTGGAGCATCAGTTCTTTATCCGAACGGTCAGTCTGTTCAAGTCTTTAATCTTTCTCCAGCCCTCTCCACACACCCCATTAGCAGAGATCACTTTGACAAAAATAAACATAGTTCAATGACAGCCCAACACCTAATTTCTGCTCCCCTTGTGTATAGATGTGTCTGAGTGCAGAGGCCAGTAAGGAGATGCATGTAGTGGAGGTACAGGACAGAGTTGGGGAATACTCCAAGCCAGTGCCCATTGCCACTCTTCACCCCATGTGCCAACCTATGGTCAGTTTCAGTGGGTTTGAGCTCATGCCACCTGTCACATTCAACCTTCGCTCTGGGCAGGGGCCCCTCTTCATTTCTGGACAGCATGTGACATGTAAGTAACTGAGATATGACAAAATTATGTTATTGTTGAGAGAATGGCATGAAAACAAACGTTCAGTAGAAACTATGTGTATGTCAATTCTGGGACTTGGCTTCAAGTTCAATTCAAATGATACCTGGTATTTGTGGGCTGTCATAGTGGTCTTTGAGGAGGAGGAGGAGGAGGAGGTCTTCTCATCAACACCCCCACTTGGTAAGTAAACAAATCAAGAACTTCTAAGCTTCATAAAAGGATTACATATTTTGATCCCTTATGGCATTGTACAGTTCAGTATGAAATAGTTATTATGTTTTTATTTCAGATCACAATGGGCTTCAATAACATTATCAAATTTGAAGAATTTCAATAAAACACAGCACAAAAAGTAAGACTTTTGAGTTTTGTATATTTATTCATCACAGAAAGTGCTTTGTTATTGCAGGATTAATATTTCACAATCGATTACAATAATACTACGGTATTCTTTCAAATGTACGAAAATTCAGAGCATGTGAGCGCATAGCATAACTTGAGTAAGGAAGAGGCAGAAATAATCACATAGAAGCAGCAGCAGCAGCATTAGTGGTCACTTAGCTATTCAATAGCATGATGGTCTTATTCTTTACAGTAATGGAGGTTATGATTACTCTACAGGAGTGGTGAGACGGTAGCCATAGGGTGGAGGGATGGCGTTAAGAGGGAGAGTTCAGCCTCACAGGCACAGGGAGGGACAGAGGCAGTAGGCCTTGCTCCCAGGGGACTTGATCACCAGATCCTTAATTATCTCTGTCGTGCCGAACAAAGGGAACAGCTTCTCGTTGAACCTCTCATTGTAGGTATAGATGTGAGAGCGGCTGTCTACGTCGTAGAAGGACAGCTGGCCCTGGTCGTAGTCCAGGTAGATGGCCACCTTGCGAGGGATGAGGCCTGGCGGCAGGGCAGTGAAGGGCACGGTCAGGGCCTTGAGCTCTGTGCCCCTCTCCAGGCGCAGGGTCAGGTAGCCAGTGTCTGTGTTCAGGGACTTGAAGCCCTTCCTCAGGGCTGACTCCTTGGCCACGCCCAGACGAAAGTCCCGCTCCCCCACCTCCACCTCCCAGTAGTGGCGGCCAGAGTTGAAGCCCTCCACCCCCGTGGCGCACCACCAGCCATCGAAGCGCTGGTGGTAATTGGGCACGTCCTTCCTCTCAAAGCCGCAGCGCATCTTCTTCTCATTGTTAGAAATCAGCAGGTCAGGGTTGGCAGTGTCCAGGTCAAGGGAAATCTCCACTGCTGCATTAGAGATCCAGGACCATACTGGAATATAGATAAAACAAATTAGTAACAAATATTATGGAAATAAACAATACGTTCTGTGATCATCACATCTGGCTCTGTCAATGCCTGTCCAAGGCATCACATACCTGAGTGAGGAATGTAGCGGGCAGCACCTATCTTCTGAGTCCTCTGCTTCCAAATGAGCCATTGTTTGGGGATGGCTTCCTGCAAGCACAAAGACAGAGAGGGAGAAAGGCGGCTTTGGTAAATATCAGAGCTGTTAACATGAATATACATAATTGTATTTTGAAGGGGGACAATTGATGTTGAAGGAGGCCCCCACCTTGTCCAGGCCCTGTGTCAGTAAGACCCACATGAGCAGTTCCATGGCTGTCAGGAGGTTGGGCATGTAGCGACTCCTCCATGCAGCCTGGAGGTCCTCCAGAACCTGAGCCACAGCCTCCCCAGGCCACACACTTTGCTCAGGTTGGGCTCTCAGGTCATTGGTCCAGTTGATGATGGTCCTCTTAGCGTTCTCCATGTCCTGCTCAAGGAACAGGTCCTGCTCCCTCCACTCGCTCTTCTCTGGCCAGCCATCCGACTGCATGGGCCTCTTCTGCTGACAACAGGTGGAGACTCATTCAAAACGTGTTAGGACAAAGTCACCTGCAAGTTATACAGTATATATTAATAGCTGTTGCAGTATATTGGTTCCTGCCCTCCATACCTTGGTCTCCAGCAGAGATGCCCATTCCAGGATGAAGGCCCTGCAAAGAGGAGTGGGCCAGATGTCCTCTAGTTTCCAGATGCTCTCCAGCACCTCAGACCTCTGCAGAGAGGGCATAGACAAGTGGGGGGTTTAGTAGATTTGTTTAACCTCCAAACTAGACAATGGATATTTGTACTGTGTATAATGGATCTTACAATTCAGTGTTTATATTTCAGTGTACCTGGCACACTCGATTGAGATCTCTAGCCAGCTCCACTATAAACAGCTGATTCTCTTCCAGTGGCTCTCTCTTCTCATTCTTCGCCCTCTTGCGAGACTCCTGGCGGAGAAAGAGAGAGCCATAGAGCACATAGAAAGTAGCAATGAAATATAAGTAGTAGAAAAAGAGGAAAGGAAACAGATTGAGGACAGAAATGGGTGTTTTACTAGTGCTTTAGAAAGTAATAAAGGTCAACCCAGAAAAGGAGCCACTTGTTTATCAAAATGCACACAATGCTCTTCTCCTGTCAGCAGGAAAGAAAGAGATCTCTCTCCCGTAACCCTCCTGACTGCATCTATTATCTACCCAACAGCACCCTCATTTACTTGTTTAGACAATCAATTTAAACTAAATCAAATCAACAGTCTGTGCAGGTTACTCGGCCTTGCATGCTCACTGCGGCAGTCTCATCTGCCAGCAGTAATCTGTTTTCCCTGGGTTTTTCCATAACACATTGGTTTAAATATAAATCAATAGGTCATTAAATCAAACTACAGAAAAAATGTAAACCTATCTACTTGAGTAAACATGTGACTGGTGGCGCTACCATGACAACCCATTCACAGCCATTTCAAGATCACTTTCCTCTATGATAAAATCTCTGACCGTAGCAAAAAAAGGTTTGAACAAAAAAACAAACGTAAATGGTGTTTTTGTTGTTTTGGAGGATATGTAATGAATGACAGGAGTTTGACCTAATGTACCTTAAGCTTAGCTGTGATGTTCTTGACCGGCTCGACCATGAAGTGGAAACACTGCATCATCTTGGCAACTGTGCTGAGACTCTACAAAGAAAAAGACAGATAAAACAGCATTAGAGGTGACCTGCTATCTTGACAGAAAGGGCACCTGATAGCAGGTCACCTCTACTTGACAGAATATACACTACCCGTGTAAGGATTTCAGGTTGACAGTTGCTGCTGAACTAAAACCACACCACTTATCTGACTCTGTGGTAGTAGTTCCACCTACATTCTCAAACGGTTTGAAATCTAAAACTGCCCTACTTTCATTAGAAATGTTTCAGCCGTTCCACCCCACTGCCCTATATTCTGTCCCCAGTCACGTTAAAAGACGCTGGCATTATGGGCAAAGGAATAACGCAGCGCCACTGTTAAGAAGATTGATTTTAAATCGTTAATCATAGGGAGGAGGACAGGTGACACATGGCTAATCGTACTGGACCGAATCATAACAGCAACACCTCTGTGGTCATAACAGTCATCATAACATGAAGGATATCTCTCCTTTGGAATCTTTAATACGCTCTCCTAGTTATTGTGTGGATGTTATTCAAGTCATATTATCATTGTCAGGTAAGCAGGGGGTGCTAACTACTTTTAGAGCCTGGGGCATCAACTGATCATTAAAACCTCTACGGGATCAGTGTCCCTTATACGGGACAGTAGATGCTCAATATGCGATATGTGACTAGAATGTTGTCGTAAATAACAGCCAACTTTCCTGGACATGTCTTATATGGGCAGAAAGCTTAAATTCTTGTTAATCTAACTGCAGTGTCCAATTTACAGTAGCCATTACAGCTAAAAAATACCATGCTATTGTTTATGGATAGTGCACAACAACAAAACACTTTTCACTGCAACTGGTTTGGTACATTCACCTCTGAAGGTAAATAATATACTTACATTCAGTAATCTTGCTCTGATTTGTCATCCTGAGGGTCCCATAGATAAAATGTAGTGTAGTTTTGTTTGAAAAATATTTTTTTATATTCAAATGTAGGAACTGGGTTCTACTGACCTCTGGCTCCACACCCACCCCGCCCGGCCATCTAGATGTTTGAAGGTTAGTGTATTTTCTGTAGGGAAGCTAATGATCCATCATGTATGACATTCCTGGGAGTGTGCAAATTCAAATTCTGTATTACCATAGCATTTTTGTATGTTCTCTATAGTTATGTACTTGAAAACCAATTCGGCACATTTGGGAAAACTCCTGGCAGACTTTATACAAAATATTGTGTAGTGATGTAATTCTTCACTGGATCAGTCTGAAATGCTGCACACACATACACTGCTGTCATCTGGTGGAAAACATCTAAATTACATTTTGAATTCTACATGACTGTCTGGCCTTTCTCTTGCGTTTCAAAGATGATGCAACAACAATAATACAATGCTTGTTTTGTTTGTATTATCTGTTACCAGATCTAATGTGTTATTCTCCTACATTAATTTCACATTTCCGCAAACTTCAAAGTTTTTTTCCTTTCAAATTATATCAAGAATATGCATATCCTTGCTTCAGGTCCTGAGCTACAGGTAATTAGATTTGGGTATGTTATTTTAGGCGAAAATTGAAAACAAGGGTCAGATCCTTAAGAGGTTTTAACTGGGTTAGGATCAGTGATAACAGTCAGAGCAGAGGTTACCTGGCCCTCTGTAACGTGATTGCCCCTGCATGCTCTCTGCTGCTGTGTCATCTGCCAGCAGTAATGTGTTTAGCCTGGGTTTTTCCATAACACACACACACACACTCCTTGTGGGCTAAGCCAGTAACTCTGCTGTCAGCAGCAGGGTAAATGTGGCACGTGAGCTTAGTCAGTGTGTCACTGAAGCAGTTAGCATATTACCCAGGAAGACTTCCAAACAGGGTTTAATGTCCTGATACAGCCAAGCACAACCAGATAGAGGATGGCAAGCACAACAGATACCAAATAATAATGACTGGCGCAATATAATTATATTGCTAAATGAAATGCATATTCATCAGCACACATTGTGGAGAGCAAAAACTGGTGGCATTTGTTATAAAATGCATGGTAATAGAATACAAATAAATACAATGGAAGGAAATGGAATAGAATGCAAACAAATGTGAGTAGGCAAATGAAATAATAAAAACAGCAAACATTGTTCAGGTATTCAGAGGAGGCCTATGTGTATTGTATATTTTGTTTGAGTGACAGTGACCCAGTTACACACCAGTCTAGACGCAGTCTACGCACAAAGTAATGAGCAGGGTCGTGTGACTTTGCGGCACTACCAGATAGGATTCAAGCTATCTTATATTTCCTTGGTTGACATTGCAACATGTCGAATTTTGCAATATGCATGATAGCGACACTAAACAATGCCATGCTGTTATGTGACGTCTGTGGACTTTCATGCAATCGAAATCTTGTATTATATTTTATTGAACATTTGATACAAGTTTGTACGATTCACCTGAATGATCGTAAGACATACCTGTCACAATGTTGTAATGTAAGCCGATTGGTGTCTTCTATACACAGGAGTAATTCTACTGGAGAACAAGTTGACTGTATGCTGCAGTATGACTGACCTTGTTTACATACAAGATTTTCGTAGGAACGAAGATGGTTCGGCTCTCTCCGTTTCTGAATCCGAAGCCAGACAAACAGCGCCGCCATGATTGTTGTGGTAGCTCAGTCACAGATAGATGAGAACATCTTTGGCTCAGTTGTCCACAAAGCGGAACGGCGGGCTGTCTTTTGAATGGTGGATAAATATAATTATTGCAATCACTTTTTTAATATTCGATGAGGTTTGTTGACGTCAACCGCCTATATTCAATTAATAGAGATACTATGCTATTAGCCTCATCACATGAATATGCATAGCCAATACTCCAATATAGTGTTTTTTCTCAAAGTTGCCGGGATGTCACGTGTCCTACTTATATCAGTAGAGGATAATTAAGGTGTCTGTAATATATGTAAGGTGTCTGTAATAGAATACACCTGGTAAAAACAAATGTAGACATTAATAAGTGCATTTCTATAGCTTCCAAAATATTTTTTACACCGTCGGGGGAGGCACGGTGGCTTCAAAACTGCCCTGGTAGTCATCTAGTATGTACACTGGGGGCCAAATGTTTGAGTGAGTGTGCAAAGCTGTCATCAAGTCAAAGGGTGATTACTTTGAAGAATCTCAAAACATATTTTGATTTGTTGAACACTTTTTTGGTTCCTACATGATTCCATATGTGTTATGGCATAGTTTTGATGTCTTCACTTTTATTCTAAAATGTAAAAAATAGTGCAAATAAATAAAATCCCTTGAATTAGTAATATTCCAAACCTAAATGTTGTAAAACTTATATGATTAAATATGAAACTATTTGTGAGAAGATTAAATGTGACTTTAGTCTTCTAAATGAGAAAATTGTTTTCATAAGTATGCTTATGATCAATCAGTAACCCCGCCCACTGGAGCACAGACATTGGAGCAACTCGATGGAACGCCCCTTTTGGCTGATTGCTTATAAAGGACTCCTAACAAAATGTACATTAGACCAGATAACGTAGAGGTGCTAGTCCCCACGTTGAAATGGCGAATTTCTACTAGACCAAATAGGCGTCACGAATGCTTGGACAATAGACCAGTACATTGCCGGGTAGCTACTGGCGTGTAAAATGGTTCTAGCCCTCTGAAACTCTTTGAGTGAAGAAGATGGGAGACTACACAGGAACATTCAGTCTGCAGCTGTTTAAGTACTGTTTAACCTAGTAAACTTGACGAGGAACACTGCGTGTGTACCTTTTTGAAGGATCCAGTCTAACGAAGACGTGAGGAGAATAAACTCTCACCCGTGTGACACTTTGATGTATCGATGTTTTAACAAAGACTTGCAGAATGAAGAGACGTTCTAACACACTCCACAAACTGATCGGGCGTTAACAGAGTGAGACGAAAAAGACATAAGCGTAAATGTGTGTTACATTTCTAAATCCAAATGAGCAGTTGTTAGGGTGCTACATATCCATATTTACGATGAGTGTGGTATTCAACTGTTGTATGTACGAGTTGAATTCCTTTGTCTCCTCCTCCCGCTCTTTCTTTCCCCACCCACTTCCTGTGTGTAACCAGCCGTCATATCGGGTTAGTCCACTAGAGACTTTTCATGGCATGATTAGTAATCAATGTGTAATCTATCCTGTGTGTATGTATGTAATTCTATGTGATTTATTTAAGTAGTTAGTAAATAAATAATTAAGCCAATCTGTGTATCGCTGATTTATTATGTAGACTAGGGTTCGTGCAGATAGATTTTATGACATTCAGGTGAGACTGATAGAAGGTAATGAATAATTCATGACTGATTGATGACTGAAATGTAAGAGATCTTTAGATTTTTAAGAGTTAATTTGGAAAACGCCAAACTCTATAAACAACTTTTCCGTGGTGCCACAGGTTATTAATGAGTTAATTGTTGCATGATTCAATTCAATCACGTAAGAATTAAACGTTATGTAATCAATTTGCAAATAGCATATGATCTCATTAAAGTCAAGACACAATATATTATAGAGTCTGAGCAAAGATAAAAATACAAGGGTCAATTCAGATATTCTGTCTTATGGCTTGGAGATAGAACCTGTTCAGGTGTCTGTTGTTGTCTTGATGCACCGGTACTGCTTGCCGTGCGGAAGCAGAGAGAACAGTCCATGGCTTGGGTGGCTGGAGTCTTTAACGATTTTCCGGGCCTTCCTATCACACCGCCTGATATAGAGGTCCTGGATGACAGGGAGCTCAGCCCCAGTGATGTACTGGGCTGTCCGCAACACCCTCTGTAGCGCCTTGCGATCAAGGGGGTGCTGTTGCCAGTCAAGATGCTCTCAATGGTGCAGCTGTAGAACATTTTGAGGATTTGAGGGCCCATGCCAAGCCTTTTCAACTTCCTGAGGGCTAAGAGGCGCTGTCACTCCTTCTTCACAACTGTGCACATGTAAGTGGACCAGTTGACAGTGCATGTCAGAGCAAAAACCAAGCCATGAGGTTGAAGGAATTTTCAGTAGAGATCCAAGACAGGATTGTGTCGAGGCACAGATCTGGGGAAGTGTACCAAAAAATGTCTGCAGCATTGGAGGTCCCCAAGAACACAGTGGCCTCCATCATTCTTAAATGGAAGAAGTTTGTAACCACCAAGACTCTTCCAAGAGCTGGCTGCCCGGCCAAACTGAGCAATCGGGGGAGAAGGGCCTTGGTCAGGGAGGTGACCAAGAAACCGATGGTCACTCTGACAGAGCTCTAGAGTTCCTCTGTGGAGATGGGAGAACCTTCCAGAAGGACCACCATCTCTGTAGCACTCAACCTATCATGCCTTTATGGTAGAGTGGCCAGACAGTAGCCGCTCAGCAGTAAAGGAACATGACAGCCTGCTTGGAGTTTGACAAAAGGCACCTAAAGACTCTCAGCTAAGCGTCACATCTGGAGGAAACCTGGCACCATCCCTACAGTAAAGCATGGTGATTGTTTATGCAATCCCAAAACGGTCCATTATAAATCGCAATCTGGGTCAGGTGGGCATGATTTGAAAGCTTGTTCTATTGCCAACATGACTAGCTAAGTCATGAGTGCATTCAGGTGTGTGTGCTGCAGAAATATTCTTCCCAATAAACAAATTGGCTTATTCTGTTCAGAACAACCCAGGGTATGATGCCATGTCATCTTGTAACTGTACACCAAACATAGTGAACATAAACGTTGAAACTGTATATGACATGAGTTTTATGATATGGAAATGTGATGTGCACCTTTGGACTCATGGATGTTTGGCTTGCTTGTATAACATCAAAGCGGTATTTATTATATTCCTCAACATCTCATCTGTCAAAATACATTGATTCATCTTAATTTACAGTATTTTCGTCACTCAGACAACAAACATTTGCCAAAGTTGCCCAATTAGCAGGAGGGATGGGGGCATCTTCTGTCACGCGTGGTGCTCAAGTTCAGAACGGCTGTCAGTCAAAACCCATACAGCGCTATGAAGCGCAGAGCCAGAGCTCTGAAGTCATGTATAGCATGTTACCGTACACCCACTACATTCCAATTCAGGAACTTATTAGTGCCCAAACCTGTCATTTTCAATCCATATACGGGTATGAGTGTAAAGGGCTACGAAGATTAGAAGGTTTATTGAAGAAAAAAAACACTGCTATTTCCTTTCCTTCATTGAAATCTGAAGGGTTATCAGAAAGTCATTGTAAATCTAACAAAGCCTGTCTTTCAGTATAGCCTGTGCTAATCCCCTAAATACCAAATCTGTATGCTTAATTAGCTGTTGAGATTTCAATGATGACGAGAGCACCCCATGTCACCTCGTTTTGTGGTCTGTATTTTAAGGGATCAAACGACCATAAGACCTAATTAACTATATGGGGCTCATCTTTTTACGACAAGAGCTCAAGGGGATTACCAAACAGTTGCATGTTGTGTCTGTCAGTCAGAAGACTGTGATGGAAGTTGTTCATCCTGTCGTGTCTTCTCATTCTGCCCCTAGGCTGTTTCCAGCTGTGCTGCCCAACTGGGAGGAGCTTAGTGACCTCGGAGCACCCCCTTTTTGTTCTCTCTCTCTCATTAGACACCCAATAGCAGCAGGACAATGGAACCCTTGTGGATACTTCATCTAATCAGTTAAACATAATGATGCCACGGTCAGTAATGTATTTCTGTGAGAGTATTGTCTCAAATGTGTTGGTTCAGTTTTCAATGAAAGTGTTGTATTCTTCAAGACTCTGCAATTCTATAGCTGGCCACCAGATGTCAGAGGTCAACCTTTTTATGAGTGACAATGGATGGAGAAGGAATTTGACAAGGCACAGAGGTTCATTAATACAGAGATCTAAAAAAATAAATGTTAACCTTTATTTAACTAGGCAAGTTAGTTAAGATCAAATTCTTATTTACAATGACGGCCTACCTACAGGGTCAGCCCATGGAGCAAATTAGGGTTAAGTGCCTTGCTCAAGTTTCACCTTGTCGGCTCGGGTATTCGAAGGTTACTGTCCCAACGCTCTAACCGCTAGCCTACCTGCCGCCCTATAAAATGCATTCATTTTCCTATGACTTTGAAAAACAATTCACTCATTGCAAGTAACAATTTAGCCTGTTCAACCTCTCTTTCGTATCGTCTGAGATCCCTAGAGATTGGAAAGCTGCCGCGGTCATACCCCTCTTCAAAGGGGGAGACACTCTAGACCCAAACTGTTACAGATCTATATCCATCCTGCCCTGCCTTTCTAAAGTCTTTGAAAGCCAAGTTAACAAACACATCACCAACCATTTTGAATCCCACTGTACCTTCTACACTATGCAATCTGGTTTCCGAGCTGGTCATGGGTGCACCTCAGCTACGCTCAAGGTCCTAAACGATAAAAGACAGTACTGTGCAGCCGTCTTCATTTACCTGGCCAAGGCTTTCGACTCTGTCAATCACCGCATTCTTATCGGCAGATTCAATAGCCTTGGTTTCTCGAATGACTGCCTCGCCTGGTTCACCAACTACTTCTCAGATAGAGTTCAGTGTGTCAAATCGGAGGGCCTGTTGTCTGGACCGTTGGCAGTCTCTATGGTGGTGCCACAGGGTTCAATTCTTGGGCCGATGTCGCTCTCGCTGCTGGTGACTCTCTGATCCACCTCTACGCAGAGACCATTCTGTATACATCTGGCCTTTCTTTGGACACTGTGTTAACTAACCTTCAAACGAGTTTCAATGCCATACAACACTCCTTCCGTGGCCTCCAACTGCTCTTAAATGCTAGTAAAACTAAATGCATGCTCTTCAATCGAAAGCTGCCCGCACCCGCCCACCGGACTATCATCACTACTCTGGACGGGTCTGACTTAGAATATGTGGACACCTATAAATACCTAGGTGTCTGGTTAGACTGTAAACTCTCCTTCCAGACTCACATTAACCATCTCCAATCCAAAATTAAATCTAGAATCGGCTTCCTATTTCGCAACAAAGCCTCCTTCACTCATGCTGCCAAACATGCCCTTGTAAAACTGACTATCCTACCGATCCTTGACTTCGGCGATGTCATTTACAAAATAGCCTCCAACACTCTACTCAGCAAATTGGATGTAGTCTATCACAGTGCCATCCGTTTTGTTACCAAAGCCCCATATACTACCCACCACTGCGACCTGTATGCTCTCGTTGGCTGGCCCTCACTACATATTCGTTGCCAAACCCTCTGGCTCCAGGTCATCTATAAGTCTTTGCTAGGTAAATCCCTGCCTTATCTCAGCTCGCTGGTCACCATAGCAACACCCACCCGTAGCATGCGCTCCAGCAGGTATATCTCACTGGTCACCCCCAAAGCCAACACCTCCTTTAGCCACCATTCCTTCCAGTTCTCTGCTGCCAATGACTGCAACGAATTGCAAAAATCATTGAAGCTGGAGACTACCATCTCCCTCAATAACTTTAAGCATCAGCTGTCAGAGCAGCTTACCGATCACTGAACCTGTACACAACCCATCTGTAAATAGCCCACCCTACTCATCCCCATATTGTTATTTTTGCTCATTTGCACCCCAGTATCTCTATTTGCACATCATCATCTGCACATCTATCACTCCAGTGTTAATGCTCAATTGTAATTATTTCGCCACTATGGCCTATTTATTGCCTTACCTTCCTAATCTTACTACATTTGCACACACTGTACATAGATTTTCTATTGTGTTATTGACTGTACGTTTGTTTATTTCCCATGTGTAACTCTGTGTTGTTGTTTTTGTCGCACTGCTTTGCTTTATCTTGTCCAGGTCGCAGTTGTAAATGAGAACTTGTTCTCAACTGGCCTACCTGGTTAAATAAAGGTGAAATAAACTAATTCAATAAAAATGATTAAGAAAATATAAATGTTAATGTAATAACAGTTTATTACTTACATACATATGTTCAATGTGTGTGCACAGGTCAGATGTAACTAGGTGTTGGGCTCAAAGTAAACTTAAAGGTAATTAATTCACTTGTATAATACTTAGGTTCCAGAGTCATAAACAAATGCTCAATAACACCGCTCTCACCAATGTAACGTACTGTTTTAAAGGGTTTGGAAAGTGAAAGTTAGACATCCTCCAGTGATTTTAGAAAATTTCCTGTTCCAATATCCCAAGTATAAATACACTAAAGTACACACACTAAAGGCTTAAAAAATACGTTTTGAGCAAAATAATGTTTTTTTAGACACAACCGCAAACTTCAAGGAGTTGGTCTGATGGTCAGATGTGATGTCATCAGCCTCCCCCTTGCTTGAGGAACAATAGAGGAGCGATGGAGAACAAAAGAGGAAAGCCCCGCCCCCCTCCCCCCACCTGTCATGTCATACCTGGACCAGGTATTTTTTTTCATAATTTTTAAAAAATGTAACCTTTATTTAACTAGTCAAGTCAGTTAGGAACAAATTCTTATTTACAATGACGGCCTACACCGGCCAAACTCGGACGACGCTGGGCCAATTGTGCGCCGCCCTATGGGACTCCCAATCACGGACGGTTGTGAAACAGCCTGGATCGATTGAGATGTGCCTTTTTGTTAAGTAAATCAGGTGTTAAATGAGGTGAAAAGGAAACTGGTGGACATTAAGACCAGACAGAGGCAGCATACAAGAGCTATGTAAAACGTGTGTTTAATTTCTAGAAGCCACCACCATGTCAATTAGTTCACGTGACAGACAGGAATTTATAGACACAGGTAAATTATCATCAACTCCATTTCTCACTCTTACACTTGTATAAACATACAAGTATTTCACAATCGCTATCTTTTGAATAGACTTGTCTCTACTTGTTAATGGCTGCTGAAACCTCATACTTTTGTTACAGACTTGATGTAGGGAAATATAACATACTTTTTCTTGTCATTCATACTGGTTTCTTCTCAAGCTTGTGCAGGGACTGTTAAGACAGGCAGTCAGTTCGTCTTATAAAACCAGTTTATGAACAAAAAAGCTTTTTACACAACTATTCTCATTCACTGTTCACAGAGCTCTACTTACTTAACAATTCCCAGAATCCCAGTGCTGAATTGTATCTTAAAGGCCCAGTGCAGTCAAAATGAAGTTTTCTGTGTTTTGCATCATATTGTACAGTCGTGGTTAAAAGTTTTGAGAATGACACAAGTATTGGTCTCCACAAAGTTTGCTGCCTCAGTGTTGATGATGGCAATTTGCCTATACTCCAGAATGTCATGAAGAGTGATCAGATGAATTGTAATTAATTGCAAAGTCCAAAGCTCTTTGCCATGAAAATTAACTTAATCCCAAAAAACATTTCCACTGCATTTCAGCCCTGCCACAAAAGGACCAGCTGCCATCATGTCAGTGATTGTCTCATTAACATAGGTGAGAGTGTTGACGAGGACAAGGCTGGAGATCACTCTGTCATGCTGATTGAGTCAGAATAACAGACTGGAAGCTTTAAAAGGAGGGTGGTGCTTGAAATCATTGTTCTTCCTCTGTCAACCATGGTTACCTGCAAGGAAACACGTGCCATCATCAATGCTTTGCACAAAAAGGGCTTCACAGGCAAGGATATCACTGCTAGTAAGATTGCACCTAAATCAACCATTTATCGGATCATCAAGAACTTCAAGGAGAGAGGTTCAATTGTTTTGAAGAAGGCATCAGGGCACCCAAGAAAGTCCAGCAAGCGCCAGGACCGTCTCCTAAAGTTGATTCAGCTGTGGGATCGGGGCACCACCAGAGCGTGCTCAGGAATGGCAGCAGGCAGGTGTGAGTGCATCTGCACGCACAGTGAGGCGAATACTTTTGGAGGATGGCCTGGTGTCAAGAAGGTCAGCAAAGAAGCCACTTCTCTCCAGGAAAAACATCAGGGACAGACTGATATTCTGCAAAGGTTACAGGGATTGGACTGCTGAGGACTTGGGTAGAGTCATTTTCTCTGATGAATCCCCTTTCCGATTGTTTGGGCCATCCGGAAAACACCTTGTCCGGAGAAGACAACTAAATAATGCCCTGCAAGAAACTTTTCATTTTACAAAAGGAACACCTTGTCAATACTTTTCCCTGAGATTTTGGATTTCTACACGCCTAAAGTTATAAAGGTTATAATATTTTTTATTTTATGTGTTACAAATCATTTCTTTTCACACTGTTTTTATATGAACTCAAATTCATATGATAGCCCAGATAAGGCATAACAGTGGCCATAAAAAATATATACAGTATAATAGTCTAATTAATAGATCTATTGTTGTATAAATTCAACAACAAAAAATATTAGCATACGCTTAACAAGTGTTACAAATCTCTAAGAATGTACAATGTCAGTCTCTTTTGGCTGGACCATGTTCCCACGACGTGTTCAGTTTGGTTCTGCCTGTTCAAAGCCGCTCACCTTCAGTCCTGTGTCATGCCAACAGTAAAGCATCCTGAGACCATTCATGTGTGGGGTTGCTTCTCAGCCAAGGGAGTGGGCTCACTCACAATTTTGCCTAAGAACACAGCCATGAATAAAGAATGGTACCAACACATCCTCCAAGAGCAACTTCTCCCAACCATCCAAGAACAGTTTGGTGACGACCAATGCCTTTTCCAGCATGATGGAGCACCTTGCCATAAGGCAAAAGTGATAACTAAGTGGCTCAGGGAACAAAACATCGACATTTTGGGTCCATGGCCAGGAAACTCCCCAGACCTTAATCCCATTGAGAACTTGTGGTCGATCCTCAAGAGGCGGGTGGACAAACAAAAACCCACAACGTCTGACAAACTCCAAGCATTGATTATGCAAGAATGGCCTGTCATCAGTCAGGATGTGGCCCAGAAGTTAATTGACAGCATGCCAGGGCGGATTGCAGAGCTCTTGAAAAAGAAGGGTCAACACTGCAAATATTGACTCTTTGCATAAACTGAATGTCATTGTCAATGAAAGCCTTTGACACTTATGGAATACTTGTAATTATACTTCTGTGTACCATAGTAACTACTGACATAAAGATCTAAGAACACTGAAGCAGCAAACTTTGTGGAGACCAATACTACGTGTCATTCTCAAAAACGTTTGACCACGACTGTACAACAGCTGATGAAACTAACAAGATTTGATCAGTGTTATTTCCTGATAGTTGCTGGTTGAAAATACATTCTACATAGGACCTTTTAAACAGTAGGTTTTGCATGGGTGGAGTTTTGGCTTGCCTGGTGACATCACCAGGTGGAAAATTAGTTAATAGACCAATAAGAAAGAGTTCCAAACCTTTCTAGCAATGACAGCTAGTTTTCCCCCTCCCCCTCCCCACTCAGACCACAATTCTTGCTTGTGAAATAGTTCTTTACTTAAAAGCTATTTTTGTTTATTTTTGACCATTTAATGGAAAACTATTACATCATTGTTACCTATAAATTATTTGATATTGATATAAAAACGTCTGCATTGGGCCTTTTAGACCCGTTACCAGAGCCAACACAGGTTTGGTGTTGTTGACTCACTCCCTTCACAGGTTCCCAGACTAACCCACACGTTCTAGCTGGCTCAGCTGTACAACCCAAGCTCAGCAGGGTAGGACTTAGGAACCTATTACAACTCAACCTTATATGGTTTTGGTTCAGACATTGCACTAAAAGAGGAGAGTGGTTTTAATCAGAATAGGACTTGCTACAACACAGTTCCCAAAAATAATCCGGATTACTTTAATCCATAAAATGATCTAAAGAGGGTACCATGATCAAACATAGAAAATATGAGAAACATTTTTTATTAGTCTAAAGATTGTTCTTCCCTTTTTGCTGCTTTTTCTGTTCACAGCTAAATGGTCTTTGTTTTTTAGCAGCACATTGGCCATGGAGTGTCTTTCCACATTGGCCATGGAGTGTCTTTCCACCTGGCCTGTCTCCTTTTACAGTTACCTTTGGCATTAGAACCTGCCACCTCAGACACATGTAGTTATGGTGTTGGTCATCTCCAGGATGGTTTCCCTTTTCACTGAAGAATGGCAATCCAGGTCTTCCCAGTTAACCAATCTTATTTAGGCTCTAGTTTAAAATCACAACTGATGAGGTGTTTAGACATTCAAGTTTGTAAGTATGGAGTGACCCGCAATGGAGAATTTCACTATCTTTGGTCACTATTTTCCAGCATATTGTCACCGCAGGATGTTCCTACAGTACAGTCAACCCATTGGCTGCTGGATCTGATTCAACCTATTGAGAATGTGTGCATTTCCACTCTCTGTTATCCTCTGACCAGTTTGGCATCTCAAGGTGGATAAAAAGCAACAATACTTCATTTGTCCTTGTCATCATGTGCCAGCAGGGGTCAGTAGCGAGTCGTATGATTCAGACTGGTAAGGTGGCACTGTTGGCATCCTGAGTGGACGGGCACTGAGTGGTTACCTCTGACTGAGGGGTGAGGTCTGTGCCAGGGTATGGAGGGTAAATGTTCTGGGGGTGAGGGGCGTCTATTACAGACCCCAGAATGTTAAAGGGCACTTCAATGGAGTGCCGGATGCTCTCCTCATACGTTGGAGGGGGCTGTGGGAGAGAAAGAGAAGAGAAAGCTCTGGTTAACACTGCTTTAGAACCTAGGGTAAGTGGGTACGTGTCAAATGGCTGAGTGGATGGCTTGATTTGAGTGTGTCGCGGCTCATCATATCAAGCTATACTTTGTGACAAAGTGAGACACTTCATGAGTCACCCTCTTATGTGAACACTGACAAGTGAGAGGCTATATACTGTACTGAAAATGTTAAACACTAAATATTCCACACATAAAACCAAATAACCCATGACCTTCTAAGATGACATCCCATCTAAGATTAGAGACTCCATTTCCCAGGTGCAGGTGTTTCCTGATACATGATCTCTAACACAAAACCTAATGGCATCATGTTAGCATTTACATGACAGATTAGGTTGGCAGCACCCAGGCTGCCTTTAGCATCACTCCTCCAGTACAGAGCCTATCTCCGTCATCAGCCAGCTCCTCACTCCCTGACTGACTACTCTTATCTTTTAATTGCTTGGGGGCCCCGCGGGCGGCAGGAACAGCCCTGCACGCCTCTCCCAGCCCTATAAAAACACCACACGTACTGGGCAACACAGTTTCACTCCAGCCCCTCCGGACACTGCACAGACAGGGCAATTATGGGGCATCAGACCCCCCTCCTACAGTCTGACAGGGCCACTTTGAGCTACCGGTGACAGGATGAGGACTGGTGGGAGGTCACTCATTCAAAGAGAGGAGCAAAAAAGACGAGAAAAGTAGAAAAGCACAAAGCTGCATTCTCTGCCACTGTTTACACCGAGGACGCAGGCTTTAACTATGTTTGATGTGCCTTTTTCTCATTACCTTGTTTGCTCGAGCGTTACACAAGTCAAAGCCCCGGCGAAAGATCAACACGGTAAAACTTGGAAATGCACAGTCTGTGCATCACTACAGCAGAAGATGAGATGATAGGGCTCCTATTTGCGGCGCTCTGAATAGTGTTTAATTTTAGAATAAGCTCCAGTTACCCTTTGGCAGCACATTCACAATGAACAAAAACTCTTATTTATTATCTTCTTTTATAGGCCTCTGCACTTTGCAGTAAACAGCAGATGATGTATGTAAGGCTCTTTAATAATGGACTAAAGATTAACTTTGGTAACGTTCAATGACCTACACTTTCTAGGAAGCTGAGGCAGTGTGTCAATACTTATGAGGACACATGCCACATCTCACTAATGTTACCCGTCCACCCCCCTGGTATTTTACCTCAGACAGCATGGGGCCGTTGAGGCCGAAACGGTCAGCGATCATCATGTGTATCTGCCTCTGGCGGTCCTTCTTCCTGACACTCTCGTAGGAGGGCAGCCTGGGGAGGGGCACCTCCAGGGAGGGCAGGCGGTAGCTGGAGGGCAGGCCTATGAGGAACAGCTGCCCTGACTGATGGAGAGAAGACGCAGACAGAGGGGGAGCACAATGGAACAGTTAGAGAGATGTCACAAACACTTTGATGGAAGGTACTGCTGGTGTCTGGTTGGTCATAGAGAATCTTTTTCAGTGCATCACTTCTGACTATACTTGTCAGAGAAATAAATCTATCCACGCACAGTGGAAGTGGGGCGCCCTGTTCCTGGAGATTTTTGAACCAAACATCCAAACCCCCCCCCCCCCCCCCCCCCAATTTTTTGTATTATTTAACAATAAAAAACATGACCAATGTATATATAATATGACGGCTCCCAAGTGGCGCAGTGGTCTAAGGCACTGCATCTCAGTGCTAGAGGCGTCACTACAGACAACTTGGTTAGAATCCAGACTGTATCACAACGAGCTGTGATTGGGAGTCCCATAGGGTGGCGCAGAAACATCGTATGAGTTTGGCCGGTGTAGGCCGCCCTTGTAAATAAGAATTTGTTCTTAACTGACTTGCCTAGTTAAATATACTGTATAATATGATTGAATTAAATCTTGGAATTGGTCTGAGCCGGTATTGCTTATTTTATAAAGCAAATGTACAGCTGTGTCTGTCGCTATCCAATGAGGGGCCCCTGGCCTGAGACTGGCGCTGCGCAGCTGGTGATTATGGCTATATGAAATTGTAACGGCATAGCCTTGTTTGTTAATTTAGCAGAAAATACACTTTTATATTCCGATGCCCTTATCACAGTCAAGACAGCCCTATTTTATAGGTACAATATTATGGAATACATAACAAAATAAAATAGAAAATAATATTTTTGAAAAGCAAAGAGTTGCCAGTGTAAAATGAGATGCACATCTCATTACTGGAATGGTTACTTTTCAAAAAGAGTGATCATTTGAGAAGGGACTCATGCGCTCAATTGTAACAGTTGAAAGACAATTTATTCAGGGATATAAACCGTATAATATATATATATGTTAGTTCTTTGGACATTTCAAAATAGATTTACAATTTTACATTGCCCATTGCATGATTGCACATTAATGACCTTTTAACCCATGACACGACACATCTCTTTGGTGAGTAGGTTTACTATAATGTTCTTCCCTGTAACTTGTTTTTAAATATCAAACTGAAAGCAAAAATAGTCTATTCTATATTACATTATTAGGTTGAACTATAGCATAGTAGTAGACACATGGGATTCAGATCCTTGTGCTTGACTACAGAAAGCAATAGCCTATCGAATTGATGTGGATGTGTTTGATGCTTATGTTGTAGACTGCTGTCTACCTGATCTTGCATGATTGATGGTATTTAGTTAACTGTCTGACTTATCTAAAGAACAAGGTGTAGCCGATGGCTCTGACTCCATGGCTCTGACTTGTCTGCTCATTGCACATTGCATAATCCTGGTGCAGGTATAAGCTACTTTATATCAAACATTAATTCAAACATTAATGCATTTATGATACCAGCTACTTTGGAAGTTATAGGAATTCTATAATTGTAGAATTGTAAATAATATGACCCCCCCCCCCCCCCCCCAAGGCGAAACCCTAGCTCTCATCACTGGGACTGACAACGTATTGAATGAAAATGTATTGACCCACCCAGTGCTGTGCCTGCTTACCTGTGTGTGTGTGTTGTCGTGTATGATGTCACGAGTCTGTTCCAGACATGGGTTTCCCACCAGTGTCTGTCTGCTGCTGTAGTACTGAGGAGGGGCGTCCTGCAGGAGGACAGAGGGAACAGAGATCAATGTGAGTCAGCGTATAGTATGGTGAACCACCCATTAGCACATTAACTACAGAGATGAGTGAACAACCCTACGTTTTAATTTGAGATTCAACGAGAATCTAATTAAAATTGAGATTGAATGTCGTTGACAATCTGCCCAACGTTAACCTTGTACAACCATCCGGAAGTCTTGCAAGCTTACATTCTGTTTTGGTAGTGCAGTGGTAATCAGTCTGGTAATTACGAGGCTAGCCCAACGTCCCAATTAGGAAGACATTCCCTAATTTCAGCCTCATTGACCAATTGTCATGCCTTGTTTCAATCGTGTGAGTTCTGACTGTTTTAGCAATACCATAAATTATCTAGCCTATAAGACGACCACCCTCCGATTTCCGTGCCTCCTCCCAGTCCCACCCCTTTCAAACAAGATTAGGCAGGCTCACACTGTATGAGGTGCTGGAATTCTTCAAAAGCCCTGCCGGAAAACTAGGTGATTACCTTGGGCCTAAATGAGTCTCTTTGTGTTGGGGACAATGCAGTGTCCTACTGTGTCATCGGGGTCCCTAGCAAGAAACCACAGTGTGACCTTTTCAGCATCTCTCTTCCCTTGTAACTGCAGCAGGTACCGCTTAACAAGCGTGCTCAAATACACATTATGGCCCTCATACTTAATTTGGGCGGCATTACACAGCATTACAACAATTTAATTTTTTGCCTGACTGAGAGTTCAATCCAGCATGAGGATGAGTGATGAGTAGGAGGAGAACGGTTGTAGGAAAGTTGCCCCACTGCGAATCACGCATAGGGAAGTCACCTTCAAAACATCAGGTCCAGTTTTTGATGCCTGCCTGAACGGTAACATCACTCACGTTCCCAGTGATTCAGTTTGACCTTTGTCACCACCCCTCCAGCATGTGACTGAGAGAGACGCCACAGAAACATTGATGTCAAAGGTCACCTTCCCTCGCTAGTTTGCACTTTCAAGGGGCGGAAAAAGTCCTCAGGATAAAAAGGGGAGATGTCCTTTTGTTTCGGTCTCTGATTCACCCAGCGTGAAAAAGCACAACCGTGTCAAATCAGAGCTGAAGTGGGGGGAGGACCCAATCGGCAGTGTGCCTTTTTCAGTGCCGCGACCTGAAGGAGAGCCATTGTCCCCAACACCCACAGGAGGGTCTGGCCACTATTCATGGAGCAAACTGAAGCAGGGAAAGGTATGTGGCTACAACACAGATAGAAGAAAGTAAACGTTCCATAGACAACAATAATAGAGTATTTTATGTGAGCCACCCTCGCAATCTAGCTTGCCTTCAAGTTGGTGTCCTTGTAATGATCTTGTAATAAAACCACCCTCTTCGGCAACATGTCTCAGTTAACCAGTCACTACGACTATATGGGTGACTGGATAGGATTTCAGGGAATGTGTAAAAGACATACCAAGGACACCAAAAACAACAAACTGATTTCAACAAATCTGTTTCTATTTAAAATAACTTCATTGTCAGGAAACGTATTGTTTACTTTGCTCACACCACCGCCAGCTATCTGTGTGTTCTTTCACCCAGAAGCACTTTGTCACCTGTACAGTTCCCAGAGGTCATCTCCATACACATCAAGCTCTTTCCATATTTACACCCTGTCACCCACTGTTTACTGTATAGACTAGACTCCACACTGACAATATGTTTGGAAATAAGGATGAGCAATGTTGTCTGATCTGCCATGTGTGGATTACTCTAGCTGACAGCAGGTCAAAATGGCTTCCACGTACAAGAGGACAAGGCTGTCTATTCCTGACAAGAGATGGCATAACTTTTCTCTATCTGTTCAGGCCAGAGCCAAACATAGCAGAGCCAAAGGAGATGTTGGTGTTTCCTGTCTGTCTGAGAAAGGGAAAGAGTTGGAAGGTATGAGTAGTGTCCCTTTGCTCCAGAGATAACATACTAACCCTACCGCAGGGACCGGGGGGGGGGGGCAAGAGGCGGGACGCAGGGCAGGAACAGGAAAAATGGAGGACGGGCAGAAACTGAAAACTGACCTCTATGGGAGTTTATACTTCCTGTTCCCTATTTCCTGTATCAAGTTTGAAGTTGTTAAATAGTATTGATATGTATGAACCTCCATACCTTGGGCATCCATCTTGGTACCATTCATATAAGTTACTCTTGTCTGCAGTTATATTCTCTGGGAGGGAGAGGAAAGGAGGTCAACAGTGATACAGAAGACTCCTCCTTGGTGCCAGTGTTTGTGTTCCTCACTCAGGGGAATACTGAATAGCGTATCCAGTTTCCTGGTGAGATTTGCCAATAGGCTGTTCAGGATATGCTTGTCTGCAATCAAGATCAGATTTTCCTCTCCGCCCTGTGTTAGCCAGTTACATGTTTTCATACAACATGTTTTGAGTCAAATGTTCAGCAAAACAATCTGTTTGTAAAATGATCATTGTCGTGGTGTTCACAAATCACAAGATTGACGCAGGCATCAATAGCATTTATCAATGCTACCTCACCACACACTATGGTTCATGATTGCTTTGGCGCTCAGGGATAGTTACGAAAGCCGGAGCTCATAGCCAAAGTACTGTTGATTCCATCAATGCAAATCCATGTTCTTACAGTGATCATATCAAGTTTATTCTGGGCCTGTTCCTATAGCCATGCAAATGAAATGGGACAACTCTTAAAGGCTCTACATTGAATTTGCATGGTCCATTTGGCCTCAGTCACCTCATCTATTCCGTATTGTGCCTAACTTGAATTGATGGTTTGTTTACAAGTGACACTTTCTCATTAATTGTATCTTTCAATAAAATATAGTGAGTGAGCTCAAGGTCCTTACCATGTCTTCATGGGTGTCCTTGCAGCAGTGATGTTCTTTCCGGTATATGGACAGCAGCACTACGATCACCACAAAGAACACCAGACAGGAAACTAGTAAAGGAGAGAAGAAGAAGAAGAAGAAGAAGAAGAAGAAGAAGAAGAAGAAGAAGAAGAAGAAGAAGAAGAAGAAGAAGAAGAAGAAGAAGACTCATCACCTGCTGTTAACAAAGCATCCAGATGACAATGGACATGCCCTTGTACAAAAGGCACATTATTTAATGCCCTAGTCTAATTAATGTAAAGTAATAGTTTGTTATAGTGTTCAGGACACTGTTATATGCTGTTGCTAGGGGACAGAGCTTTTCCTGCTCAGGTCACAGGTAATTAAGTTGAAACGCTGTGTGGACATACTGTGTAGACTATATAATGGAACGCTGTTCACAATATGTTTTTCAATCTGTGGACAGGGATAATTGGCTATTGTGATGTTAGTCGCAGTCGATTTTTCACACTTCAAATTCATTTACTATCAAATCTAAATGTGAAGTCAACCATGTAATTCATCTTCTGATACAAAACAAGTCTAAGAGGAACACTGGCAGCTTCAACAAAATACAGATAGGTTCTAAAAATAGAAAGCTTCATATCTAACGTGGTAGGCAAATAGGCTGCTATCTACAGTTCCTTATCACACCGTCACAGCAGTGATTTGATAAAGTAAAATGATCCATCACTGGTGTCGACAACCTGCTGAGGCAACAGACTCCCCATCCAGATCTTTAGTCAGGTCAGTGGTCTGCATAGGCTACACTGTGTCAGTTTTCTACAACTTTACAATAGTTGTGTTTTATTCAAAGAAAATTTATGAACACATACAACTGCTATTATTGTAACAGGCAAAAGTGACATGCCAATGTGCCTGTTTATCATAACAGATGGGTTATTTACAAAAATATGCCTAAAATGATATCTGATTCTGATCTATGCTCAAATGCCACCATCAGTTTCATGGTAAATGTAACATTTTGAGAGATTAAAAGCTTACTTACATGCTGCCACAATTACCGTGAGTTGATCTGATGTTAACTGAGAGGGGATGGTTGGAGTTGCTGCGGTGGACATCTCTGGCGAATAGACTATCTATGCCCAATTGGATCCTGAAATCAGAGGGTTAAAGGGGACTGTTTTCATAAAAGTGACCGAGATCAGAGATGTTGCTTCTTTTCCTCATCCCCTGTTCTATTCCAATGCAAGAGAGACGAGCTCCAAACAAGAGTCGGATCAGGGAAACTCACGTCGGTAAACATGCCACAGTATTTGAGTCCTAGGGCTCCTAGGGCGCACTGTCGCGCTCTCAAATTCCGTGACGTCGCCGGGCACCTGACAACAAACAGTCGTTGTACGATGTTGATAGAGGCAACTTGGCTGACACTGGTTTTTAAGTAGCCACTGAACTCACAGCAGCACACGGAAGGCTTTTTTCATAATGTGACAATATAATAAAGGTATTTCTGTTGCATTTTCTTGAAAGATCATAAAGCCAACTTTACTCAATTAATCATTCAGAAATACACAAACGTGTATTCTTCATGAGAGGCTTAATCACCACCATCAACCAGACTATATCACACGCTAATGAAAATCGTGTATTTCTTTGATTAAATATAACTTAATGACTACATTCACACAACGGCAGCTTTACAATATCTTAAAGCCGGTCATGAGAGCGTGTTTAAAAAGTAAGAAGCCTAATTGTTTTCTCTTGGTTGGGAATCCCAATATTATTGTCCAAATCAGACAGGAGGACGTCACATTCCACTGTTCTCAATGTTGGAGCCACAGGTTACCTTGGAGATGCCTGTGGTGGAATAGTGTGCAATGAGAGGGGACAGCCTGTTGGTAGAGTCCAAAACTGCATCTCTGCTACATATAGGTAAAGATATGGCACTGAGCTGCTACAAGCTATAACAAAATAATAGAATCTGATTATAATGATATAAAGGATCCATAATGATTATGATGGTTCATAATCTAATAAAACATAGAGGATTGACAAAACGTTTGTAGGCTATAGAAAGGAACACACTTTTCATCCTTATATGTAATTAGGAACACACAAATAGCATTTTGTATTAAAATATAAATACATTAAATACAATGTTATTACTAATGATAATAGGCTTTAATTGTATTTGTTATATTTCACACAGGGTCTTTGATTATGTTCATTGGAAGAGGGCACGACAATTCCTATTCCCCCTCAGGAGACTGAAAAGATTTGGCATGGGTCCTCAGATCCTAAAAATGTTCTACAGCTGCACCATCGAGAGCATCCTGACCGGTTGCATCACCGCCTGGTATGGCAACTGCTCAGCCCCGACCGCAAGGTGCTACAAAGGGTAGTGTGTACGGCCCAGTACATCACTGAGCCAAGCTTCCCGCCATCCAGGACCTCTATACCAGGCAGTGTCAGGGGAAGGCCCTAAAAATTGCCAAAGACTCCAGCCACCCTAGTCATAGACTGTTCTCTCTGCTGCCGCACGGCAAGCGGTACCGGAGCGTCAAGTCTAGGTCCAAAAGGCTTTTTAAGAGCTTCTACCCCCAAGCCATAAGACTGCTGAACAGCTAATCAAATGGCTACCTGGACTATTTGCATTGACCCCCCTGCTATTCGCTGTTTATTATCTATTATCTATGCATAGTCACTTTACCCTACCTACATGTACATATTACCTCAATTACCTCGACTAACCTGTACCCCCGCACATTGTTGTTATTGTTATTTTATTGTTGCATTTATTTTTTAATTTAGCTTATTTAGTAAATATTGTTCTTAACTGTTTTTAACAGAATTGTTGGTTAAGAGCTTGTAAGTAAGCCTTTCATGGTAAAATTATCTAGCTGTAAACCTATAACATTCTTAAAAACTAAAATTAAAACAATGCTTTTAAAACATAATCAATTAAACTTAGATTTAAACCCAAAATGTGCAATCAGTAGCCTACAACTTCAGACCTCATGAAATGCAAGTCTATGCCGTTGCGTGCGCGCGCGCTGCTCAGATGCGCTTCTCTCCTCTGGCACGCGCTCATGTAAACTCTAATCGGAAAAATGGTGGCCAGCGTCAGAGTGCAGAAGCTCCTCCGACGATACAAACTAGCGATTGCTGCCGCGTTAACGATTCTTCTGATTCAAGGGCTAGTGGTATGGAGTCTGAGAAGTCTCGAAGAGGGCGAGGCGGAGGTAAGAAAGATTCATAGGATTTTGGTTAACTGGTTAAGATAAGATTTGCTCTCTGTAAAGCTGGTAGCGGAATTTCGCAAGCTAGCGTACTATGCTAACGTAAACGTTAGCTAGCAGTCTCTAGTCTAGTACTGTAGCTATCAAGCTACAGTAAATATACTCTAGTTAACTAAAGCTAGTTCGTAGTAATCTTATTCCTTGTACGCTTATTATAGATAAAGTGGCCATCTAAACAAATTCGCTAGAAAACTAAACTAGACTAGTTCAATTATTAATGTTCAATAATGAATGTATGAAAATGTACGCACTCACAACTGTAAGTCGCCCTGGATAAGAGCGTCTGCTAAATGGCGTAAATGTAAACGTTAATGTTAATAATACTTGAAGTGAACCACTTCTTTGCACAACCTGCTGTATCCAGAATTCAGGCTAGACGTTTCCTGAGTGTGTACTCATAAGAACATGAGGCCATTGTGTTGTAAACTGTAAGCTGCCAACCAGCTAGCTAACAAGCAAAACATTTAAAAACAGACCAAATTGTGTAGGCTCTCATTTCATTATGTTGTGACTTGGCATGTCCTTGGATGAATGTTGAGTATTGCTGCGACTGTCACTTCAATTAGTATTGTGTGACAGTGTCGTGTAGTGATGAAGAGAGCGGAAATACATGGCGAGGTTGATTATCTGGCTTGGCAACTGGATTAATAGATTCGGTGATTATTCAAAGTAGGTGTCAAGACTAGTGAGTATAATGTCAATTTATGACATGCAACGAGTTGGAGCGAGCATATGGAATGTGCGGTCGTGCTTCCCTCTGGCTCATCTTTCCTTATCATCCTTGCACCAAGCTATTTGAGTTGGCTCATGATCCATTGCATACCATAGTCATCTTAGTCATTTACTCTCATAGTTTGATTCACAATGTATTGGTCTTGATATAAACATAGTAATTGACTTTCATTTTTTCTAAGTGTAACACCTTAACTATTTCTAGCTAAACAACATATTTAGCCATTTTGGTCTATATTTTCTAAAGTAGAGCGTCTGAACCAACCTATTACATACTTATCCATGGGAATCTCGGCTCTCCAATATCACACCTGGAACACTACCCTAGAGGCAGTGGCCTGGAACCTCCCAGTTCTTCTTCAAATAAAGTCGTTGTGAGCTGTCAACAGATTTATCCCCGGGGGCTTGCGTTTAGTTATCATTTGAGGCATTGATACAGACTCAGCCTCAGGAATGTGTGCTGAAAGAGAGTCTGAAGTCCCACTCTGTCTTTCATCATGTGACGTGTGTGCATAACCCTTGAGAATGATGTATAATATTTATATTTAACCAGGCAAGTCAGTTATGAACAAATTCGTATTTACAATGATGGCCTACCTACAGGGTCAGCCCCTGGAGCAAATTAGGGTTAAGGACACCGACATGTTTTTCACCTTGTCAGCTTGGGTATTCGAACCAGCGACCTTTCGGTTACTGGCCCAATGCTCTAACCGCTAGGCTACCTGCCGCCCTTAGCAGATGTTATTGCGGTTGTGGTGAAATGCTTGTGTTCCTAGCTCCAACAGTGCAGTAGTATCTAACAATTCACAATAATGCACACATCTAAAAGTAAATTAATGTAATTAAGAAATATACAATATTAGGATGAGCAATGTCGGAGTGGCATTGACTAAAATACAGTAGAATACAGTATATACATATGAAATGAGTAAAACAGTATGTAAACATTATTAAAGTGACTAGTGGTTTATTATTAAAGTGACCAGTGATTCCATGTCTATGTACATAGGGCAGCAGCCTCTAAGGTGCAGGCTTGAGTAACCTGGTGGTAGCTGGCTAGTGATTTAAAAGTCTGATGTCCTTCAGATAGAAGCTGTTTTTCAGTCTCTCGGTCCCAGCTTTGATGCACCTGTACTGACCTTGCCTTCTGGATAGTAGCGGGGTGAACAGGCCGTGGCTCAGGTGGTCACACAGCTGTCTTACTGAGCTGTGCGTGCGTACCTGGAGGTAGAGGAATCATCTAAGGAGGGCCCCAGAAGATGCACTGTGCATAGGGTGGGTAGGTTTTCTCTGGGACTCTGTGTCTCTGGACTGTGTGTTTCACTGGTGATGGGTTAAATCTATGTTATTTGGAGCAAACCCACCATTAGCCATTCTCTGCTTATTGTGTTTCTATGCTACGTCCTTTATCGCAACCAATAAACTGTTATTACTTGGACCAGTAGGAACATGACATGCATTTCCCTTTGGATGGACACAGTGTAAACAGGAAATGTGACATTACATGAGATCCCCCTGAGAGCAGGATGTTCCCATTGTGACCTCTAGTAGATTGCTTTAAATCATGTTACTCCATGTTCTTTTTATTTTTTTTATTTTTTTATTTCACCTTTATTTTACCAGGTAGGTCAGTTGAGAACAAGTTCTCATTTGCAACTGCGACCTGGCCGAGACAAAGCAAAGCAGTGCCACAAAAACAACAACACAGAGTTACACAGTAAACAAACATAGAAAATCTATATACAGAGTGCAAAATGTAGTGCAAAATGCAATAAGGTTAGGAGGTAGGACAATAAATAGACCATAGTAGTGATGTTTATTCCATAAGGATGCATCCAGCTCTTACTATCACTTCAGTCCTCAGTCCCGAGCCAGCCAACCTAAACAAAGGCACATGTACAGTTAAAGTCGGAAGTATACATAGTCGTGGTCAAAAGTTTTGAGAATGACACAAGTATTGGTCTCCACAAAGTTTGTTGCTTCAGTGTTCTTAGATCTTTATGTCCGTAGTTACTATGGTACACTGAAGTGTCAAAGGCTTTCATTGACAATGACATTCAGTTTATGCAAAGAGTCAATATTTGCAGTGTTGACCCTTCTTTTTCAAGACCTCTGCAATCCGCCCTGGCATGCTGTCAATTAACTTCTGGGCCACATCCTGACTGATGGCAGGCCGCCATTCTTGCATAATCAATGCTTGGAGTTTGTCAGAAGTTGTGGGTTTTTGTTTGTCCACTCGCCTCTTGAGGATCAACCACAAGTTCTCAATGGGATTAAGGTCTGGGGAGTTTCCTGGCCATGGATCCAAAATGTCAATGTTTTGTTCCCCGAGCCACTTAGTTATCACTTTTGCCTTATGGCAAGGTGCTCCATCATGCTGGAAAAGGCATTGGTCGTCACCAAACTGTTCTTGGATGGTTGGGAGAAGTTGCTCTTGGAGGATATGTTGGTACCATTCTTTATTCATGGCTGTGTTCTTAGGCAAAATTGTGAGTGAGCCCACTCCCTTGGCTGAGAAGCAACCCCACACATGAATGGTTTCAGGATGCTTTACTGTCGGCATGACACAGGACTGATGGTAGCGCTCACCTTGTCTTCTCCGGACAAGGTGTTTTCCGGATGGCCCAAACAATCGGAAAGGGGATTCATCAGAGAAAATGACTCTACCCAAGTCCTCAGCAGTCCAATCCCTGTACCTTTTGCAGAATATAAGTCTGTCCTTTATGTTTTTCCTGGAGAGAAGTGGCTTCTTTCCTGCCCTTCTTGACACCAGGCCATCCTCCAAAAGTCTTCGCCTACTGCCATTCCTGAGCAAGCTCTGCACTTGTGGTGCCCCGATCCCGCAGCTGAATCAACTTTAGGAGACGGTCCTGGCGCTTGCTGGACTTTCTTGGGTGCCCTGACGCCTTCTTAAAAACAATTGAACCTCTCTCCTTGAAGTTCTTGATGATCTGATAAATGGTTGATTTAGGTGCAATCTTACTAGCAGCAATATCCTTGCCTGTGAAGCCCTTTTTGTGCAAAGCAATGATGACGGCACGTGTTTCCAACCATGGTTGACAGAGGAAGAACAATGATTTCAAGCACCACCTTCCTTTTAAAGCTTCCGGTCTGTTATTCTGACTCAATCAGCATGACAGAGTGATCTCCAGCCTTGTCCTCATCAACACTCTCACCTGTGTTATCACTGACATGATGGCAGCTGGTCCTTTTGTGGCAGGGCTGAAATGCAGTGGAAATGTTTTTGGGGGATTGAGTTCATTTTCATGGCAAAGAGGGACTTTGCAATAAATTGCAATTCATCTGATCACTCTTCATGACATTCTGGAGTATATGCAAATTGCCATCATCAACACTGAGGCAGAAAACTTTGTGGAGTCCAATACTTGTGTAATTCTCAAAACATTTGACCACGACTGTACACCTTAGCCAAAAATATTTAAACTCAGTTTTTCACAATTCCTGACATTTAATCCTAGTAAAAATTCCCTGTCTTAGGTCAGTTAGGATCACCACTTTATTTTAAGAATGTGAAATAATAGTAGAGAGAATGATATATTTCAGCTTTTATTTCTTTCCTCACATTCCCAGTGGGTCAGAGTTTAGTATTTAGTAGCATTGCCTTTAAATTGTTTAACTTTGGTCAAACGTTTCGGGTAGCCTTCCACAAGCTTTCCACAATAAGTTGGGTGTATTTTAACCCATTCCTCCTGACAGAACTGGTGTAACTGAGTCAGGTTTGTAGGCCTCCTTGCTCGCACACACTTTTTCAGTTCTGCCCACACATTTTCTATAGGATTGAGGTCAGGGTTTTGTGATGGCCACTCCAATACCTTGACTTTGTTGTCCTTAAGCCATTTTGCCACAACTTTGGAAGTATGCTTGGGGTCATTGTTCATTCGGAAGACCCATTTGCGACCAAGCTTTAACTTCCTGACTGATGTCTTGAGATGTTGCTTCAATATATCCACATAATTTTCCTTCCTCATGATGCCATCTATTTTGTGAAGTGCACCAGTCCCTCCTGCAGCAAAGCACCCCCACAACATGATTTTGCCACCCCCGTGCTTCACGGTTGGGATGGTGTTCTACGGCTTGCAAGCCTCCCCCTTTTTCCTCCAAACATAACGATGGACATTATGGCCAAACAGTTCTATTTTTGTTTCATCAGACCAGAAGACATTCATCCAAAAAAAGTACAATCCTTGTCCACATGTGCAGTTGCAAACCGTAGTCTGGCTTTTTATGGCGGTTTTGGAGCAGTGGCTTCTTCCTTGCTGAGCGGCCTTTCAGGTTATGTCGATATAGGACTCGTTTTACTGTGGATATAGATACTTTTGTACCTGTTTCCTCCAGCATCTTCACAAGGTCCTTTGCTGTTCTGGGATTTATTTTCACTTTTTTCCAAAGTACTTTCATCTCTAGGAGACAGAACGCGTCTCCTTCCTGAGCGGTATGATGCCTGTGTGGTCCCATGGTGTTTTTACTTGCATACTATCGTTTGTACAGATGAACATGGTAAATTCAGGCGTTTGGAAATTGCTCTCAAGGATGAACCAGACTTGTAGAGGTCTAGAAATATTTTTCTGAGGTCTTGGCTGATTTCTTTTGATTTTCCCATGATGTTGAGCAAAGAGGCACTGAGTTTGAAGGTAGGCCTTGAAATACATCCACAGGTACACCGCCCAATGCAACATAATTTTGAACGTTGTACCTGCCACCTACTGAAATGTACCTTTTTGTTAGGTAGATCATGTGATATATGTCATGATCGGGAGGCTGGAGGAGGTCTTTAACACAATGGCCCTCCCCGTTTTGAGAGAGCTGGGGCCTATGCAGGGCTGAGTGAGTGGACTGAATCCCTCTCTACTCAGTGGCCTCGATGTAACTCACATCTGCTCTAATCAGAAGCTGGCTGCTTGCTGTGCATGTGGGAACGCAGCCACATGCATCCTATTATAGCCCCCACAGAAGAGGACTTGTGAAAACTGCTCGCTCTGTTCCGTCGTCCCCAGTCAGTGGCTTCATAAAGAGCTGCTGGGGCGTGCTGGTCCGCTCCCCTCACATGGAGATGAAGGCAGTGATATGGCTTCAAATAATTGGAAAGAAAAATAGAAATAAACCAGTCTTTGAGTTGATGCATTTCTAACATGAGGGCGTTAATTAAAAAGTGTGAAAAATAGTGAAAAGTTTAATTGAAATCTGTTAACATTGAACCACCAGTAGAGTAACAGTCTCTTTAAAATATACATTTTTCTCTCCATGTGATGCTTTTCAATAGACTCCTTGACACAAAACATATTCAATGTGGCTGGGCTGTAACATCATTGTGGACAAATGCATTTTTAACTGGAACAGTGTTTTTGGTGCACTGGGGGATCAGTAGCTGTGTTGTGTGGGTTGGCTACTGGCTGGTAGACTGGCACTGGTCTAACTCCCTTCCTTGTGCTGTCTGTCCCAGGCCATAGCCTCTGTTCCATAGTCTGTACACTGGTCCGACTCTGTGCCAGCGGCGTGTGGCGAGGGTCCACTCTGGGCCATGCCATCTGACAGGCGCAGGAAATGCACGGCCCACTCCCTGTTATTCTATCCACTCTCCGGGTTAATATTTTGGTGCCCTTCTGTACAATTCCAATAAGCCAGCAAGCCAGCATTGTAAGTTGTCATATTGTCCTGCCAGAAGTGAAAAAAGATAGGGGTTTTGCTGCTTTCGATGCTTCCATTTGTAGAGGCCCCATTTTTTGCATTCCAATAATAGTGTGGTGAACAGTTTTTTTTCCTGTTTATCTCCACTAACCACCAGAAACACCCTTAGAGCCTAAAGAGTTGTGATGTTTTTTTGTCTTATGAGTTGCTCAGAATGTGAATGAAGGGATAGACCTTAAAAAAACTGGTTTTGAAGCTTGCATTACATTCAGACACATCAAAAAAATGTAACCTAGTTGTGTACGATTCCTTTTGGGATCCACAGGTAAACAAACTGAACAGGAAGGCTTTGCTCTGAGAGGCTTTACTACTGACTTTATTGATTTCTCTGTCCCAAGTCTTGCTTGGAAATACATGTTTTCTTTGCTCAGTGAAATCGTGAAATGGAAGATACACTCTCACTGAGAGAAAAAAACAAACCAAACCATGCACACCCTCCTTCCCAGGGAGCCCTGGTCCTAGTGATGGTGGAGGGCCATTTCTGTGCACTGTACAGTTGAAGTGGCAGGGGCTCAGGGCTGGGTGCCGAAGTGAGCAGCGCTGCGCTGCACTGAGCGCTCCTGGGCCTGCAGGGGTGACTACTGATAAGGCCACTTGCCCCCTGACCGACAGTGATCTTATTGGTCAGCTCAGAGCATGGCAGCCCTCCAGCTCCCCCTGACTGCCTGCCTGCCTCTGTTGTTGCCTATTTACAGGCCTCACTAATTACTCCTCAGAGAACCTCTGTCTGTCCCCATCCACATATACATACATATATATATATATATATATATATATATATATATATACACACACACTCCGCAGTGGTCTGATAAAGACTCTCATTGTAGATGTGAGCATATGTCCAATTTCATGTGGTGTGACTGAATGTGTACGGTTCATGCATGCGCTGTGTGGTCTGTACTGTGCCCAGGGTCTGACTGAGGTTTGAGGTCACCGCGGTGAATCACTGGCTTCATTAACCATCTGTATGTTGTGCCTTTTCTGGACTCTCTTTCCCTGATTACTCTCACAAAAGGCAGAGGCTGGGCTAAAAATAACCCAGAGCAGAAACAAAACACATCTCTGTAAACACATCTCGCCTCTGGTACTCCTGCTCTGTTGTCGTCTTGTTGTTGCTTTGGTTGTTCTTAGAGGGTGAATCATCTACACGTTTCACAAACACTCTTCCTAATAATTTCATTGGCCCAGTATGTGTATCGACAGAAAAGGAGGAGAATGAGTGTTCTCTGTGCTAACCCCCCCTCCCTCCCCAGAGGAAAACGCGGCGGTCTAAGCTACCTGACCACAACAGCCAGGACCCCAAGAGGGAGCCAGTGGCCTGGGAGAGACAGAACACCTTGTCTGGGAGGAGCGGGGCCCGATGGAACAGCAGGCTGGAGAGGACGGGGGCCACAGCCGCCAGCGCCCTCCGGAGGGGCACCAAGCGCCTGGGGAAACCCAACGTGAAGGTGCCCCTGGGCCAGGGGGTAGGGGTAGCAGCTGACGGCGTGCCCCCCCATGACCCCTCCAGCAGTCGTAACTTCACTGATATCCGGGGCGGAGGGGAGGGGGCGGCCAGACTATCCCCTTTAGCCATGCCAGGGGAACCGGGCAGTGTGGAGGGGGCACCCCAAGCCCCCAGCAGTGACTTTGCGCCTAAGTGTGACATCATGGGCAAGGACGCCCTGTCGGCCCTGCACCGCACCAGCTCGCGGCAGTGCCGGCAGGAGATCGCCAACATTGTGTGCCAGCATCAGGCCGGGCAACTCATGCCAAGGGCACTGCCTCAGTTCTGCCCGCAGCACGGTGAGACACACCCCTACCTAGCCATAATTCCTCTAGGGATCAGAGACTAACATCACATCCAGACAGACCACACTGCAGACTCTTAATGATCTATTGGGCATTTCTTCTCCCTGGTACATTTTAAATTTGTGCCTTGAAGTACCTCCCAAGACTAAATCTATGCATGAATATTACATTTGCTGTTCCATTTCTTGTTTTAATGTAAAAGGATTTCCTCTCCAAAAACCGGTTTGTCTGTGAATGTACTCATTTAGTAGCTCTCAAATCTCCCCTTCAAATTATGCATAATTTCACGCCACCCCTCATCCACCTATAACATAGGGGTTTGAGGACTATATATTTTCCATTATCGGACTGTTAATCAGTCCCATCGGTATCCAAAGAATCTGTATCCAGAGACTCATTCCCATGATCCTCTCTCTCATCCTGTGTGTTGTGTCCTAGGTTTTTCCAGCCCGGTACAGACAGCTGATGATCTGGACAATGACCTCTCCAAGGTGGAGAACCCGGTCAGGGTGGCCTTCGTCCTGGTGGTCCACGGCCGGGCCATCAGACAGCTCAAACGTCTCATCAAAGCCATATACCACCGAGACCACTTCTACTACATCCACGTGGACAAGGTAACTACTGTGATTGGTTCAAGAAGGATTTAAATGTTTCACAAAAGAAAGGACTACTTAGTTGGAACCTAGATGCATCATACAGTCTCTTATGGCTGGAAAGGTATTTGGATGTTTGGTCTGGCTCATTTGAGGGTTGAATTCAAGCAACTATCACACAGAGGTGATACCGAGGGGGTACGAGCTGGGCCCTGTCACAACTTTCTACCTGCTGCTCTCCTCCACACAATAATCCCCCCCCCCCCCCTCCCCGTCCTGCTGTCAGGAGAACCTACTGCTGTTTCAGACCACGAGATTCTTTGCATGTGCCTGTTTGATGTTATAAGTATTTTTACATGCACACTAATAATACATGTCCTAATGTGTTTACATGTCCTAATAATTTGAAAGATTGCACAGAAAACCAGGTGTTTTAATTTGCGTATGCTTACTTCGATTTTGACCTTAAGCCAATTAAGGTAAGCAGAGTTAGTGGTTTACATGACTACTGCATTATCTGGCAACTGACATAATGAGTGTGCATGTAAACATTTAATATTAGTGTGCATGTAAACATTCTATCTCATACAACCCCCCCCCCCCAGCGCTCCAACTACCTGCATCGGGAGGTGCAGCAGATCGCCCAGCAGTACCCCAATGTGCGTGCCACGCCCTGGCGCATGGTGACCATCTGGGGCGGTGCCAGCCTGCTGAAGGCTTATCTGCGCAGCATGCAGGACCTGCTCTCCATGATGGACTGGAATTGGGACTTCTTCATCAACCTCAGTGCCACTGACTTCCCCACCAGGTCAGTGACCACAAAACCACTATCATATGATGGGCTTTGAAACTATTGTTTAATGTTTATTATGGTTAATTTACATATGTGTGATGAAGACTTGATCTCAGTCAAAATGCTCCACAATATGATCACATTTGTCATTTCTGTATTCCTCCTACCACACAACTGTCTCTCTGTTTAGAAGAAACATGCTCTGGATTTGTAGTTTTTCCATCTGTGCCTGTCTGAGCTTTTCATCTGTACTCTGTGTTTTTTGATTAAATTATTCCGCTGACCTGCAGTGACTTCGACTCCTATAGCTACAAGATAAAGGAGAGCCACGGCTCCTACTAGATGAAAGCCCAGGCTGTCAAGGACTGTTTTGGTCACTGATGCACAGAGACAGACTGCTAAATTGCCTCTTTCTTGTCAATCAGTTCTGGGGTGGATTTCTGAGGCCCTTCTGCGCTGCATCCAGAGCAGTGGCCAATCCTCCTGAACCGTCCCAGGGTTTAAAGGGGGGGGGGGGAATAAACAGGAATGCTTGGATGCACACACAGGAGCCGCCGCTGAGGTGCGGCTAATTCCACCCAGGGAAAGTCCTCGCCCCCCCCACCTGCTCCTCGCGCCACGCCCCAGTCAGCGTTTCATTCCCAATCTAATCCCCCCTTCTTCTTCTTCCCTTCACTCCTTTCTTTCTGTCCTCTCCTCGGCCTAACGCCTTCCGGCAGGACCAATGATGAACTGGTGGCTTTCCTGTCGCAGCACAGAGACCAGAACTTCCTCAAGTCACATGGGCGGGAGAACGCGAGGTAGGGCGCTTAGTTAGGATACCTCTCTGACTCACAGCCTCGTCAGTCTGTCTGACACACTTGGCTCTTACTGTCAGTGTCTGACACCGTTCATATCGGATGAGATTTTCCTCCACTGCTCTTCTCATCAAGCTTAGCTTCACTCAGTATGATGTAATGGTTAAGCTTTCATATTGGAGGAGAGGACTAAGATGTTGGAAGGGAAAATGAAAGGCATGATGGTTATGATGTAAAGCTTCTGTTTGATGTTTTTTTCCCATATAGTCATGGACAGCTCTCTGACAAACTATTTAAGATCAGTTATTATGATTATCATTGCTGAAGTTACGCAACAAGGCAACAGGTTGTCAATGAACTTGCCTGGTAAAGTAGTGGTTAGATAAATTAATAACTTTTAATCACTGTCCTTCCCTGTGCAGTGTTAATTTTGGCAGCTATTTTTTTATTTAGTCTTAGTCTTTTGACTAAAATAGCTTTTACTAAAATTACCAATGGCCAATTTTAGTAATTTCTTCCTTCATAGTTTTAGTTATCAGTTTACTAAAACTCTAGACTGAAGTGACCACCTGGTAGCTGTGTGTGGGAGAGCCAGGCATGTCAGCTCAATCAGCATGTGAAACTGATAGACCAATGAGAGGATTACATTATATTATGCAAAGGCATGCAAGTTTATGATTGGACAAAACAGATCAAAAGGAAAAATAGGGCATTGACAAATATCTTTAGTTATTGTTGATGAAATGAACACAGCCTGTGACCTCCTCCAGGTTCATAAAGAAGCAGGGTCTGGACCGGCTGTTCCATGAGTGTGACAACCACATGTGGCGGCTGGGTGAGCGGACTATCCCTGAGGGCCTGGAGGTGTCTGGGGGCTCTGACTGGTTCTCCCTCACCAGGCGCTTCGTAGAGTATGTCATCAACTCCCAGGATGAGCTAGTGGCGGGCCTGAAACAGTTCTACACCTACACCCTGCTCCCCGCTGAGGTAATGGACAGGGAAAATGACGATGGTGGTGAAGATGACAATGTGAGGGGGTCACAGAGAGTTTAGCTGCCTGTTAAAGTGGGTTGGTTGAGGTCATATCTTAGTATTGAATGTTGTAAGTTACACTACAGTCAAAAGCATTGATTTGATGTTTTGAAACATTTCTGGATTGTCTTCATTGTTCAGGAATCCCTGTGGAGATGGTGAAATGTTGCAATTCTATTTACAGTAAATGTCACATATCTCAGTGATTTGAAATATTAATATAATCCCTCCTCTCGGTTCTAGTCCTTCTTCCACACAGTGCTGGGGAACAGTCACATGTGTGAGTCTCTGGTGGACAACAACCTGCGTGTTACCAACTGGAACAGGAAGCTGGGCTGTAAGTGCCAGTACAAACACATAGTGGACTGGTGCGGCTGCTCCCCCAATGACTTCAAACCACAGGACCTCATCAGGATTCAGGTCAGTCAGCCAGCCAGCCAGGAGAGGGCACTGTTGTACCCATCATGAGAGTTCAAATTGAGTGTCCTTAACTGCTGCACTCCTTCTCAGCCAACAAGTGTAGTATTTAAATCCAGGCTGTATCACATCCGGCTGTGATTGGGAGTCCCATAGGGCGGCGCACAATTGGCCCAGCGTCGTCCAGGTTTGGCCGGGGTAGTCCGTCATTTTAAATAAGAATTTGTTCTTAACTGACTTGCCTAGTTAAATAAAGGTTAAATAAAATACAAATTAACCTTGATTCTCATGTGTTCATTCCTGCACAGCAACTGACCCGGCCCACGTTCTTTGCCCGTAAGTTTGAGTCTACGGTGAACCAAGAGGCTATAGACATCCTGGACACCCACCTGTATGGGCACTACGCCCCAGGGACGGTGGCCATCAAGGCCTACTGGGAGAGCCTGTTTGAGAGGGCGGACGGAGTGGGCTCCCTCAGTGACGTGACCCTCACAGCCTACTCCTCCTTCTTCCGCCTGGGCCTCAGGAGCCTGGAGAGCAGCCAGACCAGCCTGGAGACCTGCAGGTGAGGCCTTGCCCTGACTACTACAATCTTTCCAAATGGTAGATTCAGAGTGGAAGATTACACTATTACTTAGGCTAGTTGAAGCTCAATAGATTGATTTATTCAAAAGAAGGACAACTGAAGTCCGGGTTTAATTATTGATATACACACTAAAAAGATATCTCAATTAATGTGACCGTCTCATATTGTCTATTCAAATATCTCTTCCTCCTTTTGTGCAGGTATGAGCCAATAGGCTACCCGGTGTCGGTGCACCTGTATTTCTACGACGAGCGTTTCCAGGGCTACCTGGTCCGTCAGGAGGTGCAGAACGTGGGATCAAGTGTCAGGGAAACGGTGGAGGTGTGGGCCGTGCCTCAGGCCACCATGCAGCTGGAGAACAACCTTAGGGAGTTTGAGAGGCTCAAGAACCTGGAGGTGGGTGGGACCTGATATCTGTCTGTCTGTCTGTATTTCTATGAGTATTGTGTACAGTCAAGGTTGTTGCAGTGTAGATAGGGGTGTATGGCAAGGGCTGAGACTACGGGTGAACAAGTTTGTGGACCTATTTTGATGATTAAACACCTGTACTTACTGTAGACTAGATGTTGGATACAAATGAACAAGTTAGAATACCATTAGGACGCCAAATCTGCTTCAGAAACCTTAAAAACATCAACCTAGAGACTATGGCATCTGACCTTCAGCATCTCCTTTCTGTAAACTGTCTACCACCCATGGACTCAGTGGACTATTACAATAACACCCTCAGAAGCATTCTGGATCTCCACGCCCCGGTCAAAACCAGAACGGTCACTTTCTCCCGATCAGCCCCCTGGTATACCGGTGAGCTACGAAAAATGAAGGCAGCTGGGCGTGCCATTGAGAGGAGATATAAAGCTACAGGTCTCACTGTGCACAAGCTCGCTTTTCGGGAACACCAAAAGGACTACTCAAAGGCACTTACAGAGGCACGGTCACATTTTTATTCAAACATCATCAGAAATAGACCCGGAAACTCCAAACAGTTGTTCTCCACCATAAATCATCTACTCAAACCACAAACCACATCACTTACAGAAACTACAGAAGAGCACTGTAATAATTTCCTGGACTTTTTCAAAACAAAAATAGACTCAATTAATTCTACCTTTCCTGGATCCTCACCACTATCCACCTTGACTATCCACTCACAGCTTACAATCTCCGAGCCCCTACACTGTTTCCCAGAAATCTCACAGCAAGAGGTTGAGAAGATAATCAAAAGGATGAAACCCACCACCTGTACCCTCGACCCTTTTCCTACAGCTCTGGTGAAAGTAAACATCTCTGTCCTAAGCCATCTGATTACCACTGTAATAAATCATTCCCTCCAGTCTGGCAATGTTCCATCTGCCCTAAAAACAGCTATCATCAGACCACTTCTTAAAAAACCCACCCTTGATCCAGATGTATCTCCAAAGTACTGGAAAAAGTTGTTGCCGCCCACCTCCAGGATCATCTTAAACACAACCAACTTTACGAAAGATTCCAGTCTGGTTTCCGCTCTGCCCACAGCACGGAAACGGCCCTGGTTAGAGTCACAAACGATCTACGTATGACAGCTGATGCTGGTTCACCATCCCTCCTCATACTCCTCGATCTGACTGCTGCTTTCGATACTGTGGATCATGGCATACTCCTCAACCGGCTACATCAAACCATTGGACTCACTAACACTGCTCTTAACTGGTTTAAATCATACCTCACTAACAGAACAGAGTACATTTCACTTGGAAGTGCAAGGTCCCGGCAACACACAGTCACCTGCGGGGTCCCCCAGGGGTCAGTCCTTGGCCCCATTCTCTTCATCACTTATATCATCTCCCTCGGTCATGTCATTAGCCGCTATGGAGTCTCATTTCACTGCTATGCTGATGACACACAACTGTACATGAAATCGGAAACACATGCCTCTGCAACTTCATCAACATCTCACCGCCTGTCTGGAGGAGATAAAGGTGTGGATGAAACAAAACTTCCTCCAGTTAAACAGCTCCAAAACTGAGGCAATTCTTGTTGGCACCCCACATCAAACCCAGTCTTCCTCCATAACTGGTATAACTATCTCTGGTCATGACATTCCCCTCTCCACAACTGTCACCAATCTTGGTGTAAGATTTGACCCACAACTCACCTTCGAAGCCCATATCAAAAACCAAGATTTCATTCTACCATCTCAGAAATATTGCAAAACTCCGTTCCACACTCACCTTAGCAGATGCTGAAATACTGGTCCACGCCTTTATCTCCTCCAGACTGGACTACTGTAATGCACTTCTCATCGGGATCCCTAACAAAAGCCTGCAGAGACTGCAGTATGTTCAGAATAGTGCTGCAAGGATCTTGATGAGAGTGCGAAAATACGACCACATCACACCCATTCTTCATTCACTTCACTGGCTTCCTGTTTCTGCCAGGATTGAATATAAGGTCGCCTTTCTTACCCACCAGTGCATCTATGGAAATGCCCCCCCCTATCTGAAAGAACTTCTCACTCCTCTAACTACAACTCGATCTCTCCGTTCAACAAACTCGAACCGCCTCCTTCTCCCCAAGACTAAGCTCAGCACCATGGGTGATCGGGCTTTCTGTTCTGCTGCTCCTCGTATCTGGAATGCCCTCCCCGACCATCTGAGGTCAGCTCAAACTATTGAGACTTTTAAAAAGGGACTAAAAACATATATTTTTAGGAGAACTTATGACTTTTAACTAATATGTCTATTTGTATTTTATATAGATTTTTTTTTACAATGCTTTTATGATCTTAACTGTAGCACTTTGAGATTTTATCCAAATGTAAAGTGCATTACAAATAAAATATATTATTATTATTATTATAGGACAACAAGGATGACTGCCCTAACATTTGGGACCCAAATGAGAAATTCTGGGACCCCAGCTTTTGAAAACACGCAACTATACGTAAATATTGCTACATTTAATTGCCCTTATGCCTAAAACAAATGCAATATAGACAAAAACAGAAAACAATTAAATAAAATACCCATATACAGTTGAAGTCGGAAGTTTACATACACCTTAGCCAAATACATTTAAACTCAGTTTTTCACAACATTTTGGCTCATTCCTCCTGACAGAACTGGTGTAACTGAGTCAGGATTGTAGGTCTCCTTGCTCGCACACGCCTTTTCAGTTCTGCCCACAAATGTTCTATAGAATTGAGGTCAGGGTTTGTGATGGCCACTCCAATACCTTGACTTTGTTGTCCTTAAGCCATTTTTCCACAACTTTGGAAGTATGCTTGGGGTCATTGTCCATTTGGAAGACCCATTTGCAACCATGCTTTAACTTCCTGACTGATGTCTTGAGATGTTGCTTCAATATATCCACATAATTTTCCTTCCTCATGATGCCATCTATTTTGTGAAGTGCACCAGTCCCTCCTGCAGCAAAGCACCCCCACAACATGATGGAGACAGAACGCGTCTCCTTCCTGAGCGGTATGACGACTGCGTTGTCCCATGGTGTTTATACTTGCATACTATCGTTTGTACAGATGAACGTGGTACCTTCAGGCGTTTGGAAATTGCTCCGAAGGATGAACCAGACTTGTGGAGGGCTACAATTGTTTTTGAGGTCTTGGCTGATTTCTTCAGATTTTCCCATGATGTAGTCCTGTGTAGCACAGTTGGTAGAGCATGGCGCTTGCAACGCCAGGGTTGTGGGTTCGATTCCCACGGGGGACTGAACAAGAACATGTATGTAAGTCGCTCTGGATAAGAGCATCTGCTAAATGACGTAAAATGTAAATGTAAAATGTCGAGCAAAGAGGCACTGATGATGTCAATTAGCCTATCAGAAGCTTCTAAAGCCATGACATCATTTTCTGGAATTTTCCTAGCTGTTTAAAGGCACAGTCAACTTAGTGTATGTAAACTTCTGACCCACTGGAATTGTGATATAGTGAATTAATCTATCTGTAAACAATTGTTGGAATAATAACTTGTGTCATGCACAAAGTAGATGTCCTAACCGACTTGCAAAACTATAGTTTGTTAACATGAAATCTGTGGAGTGGTTGAAAAATGTGTTTTAATGACTTCAACCTAAGTGTATGTAAACTTTCGACTTCAACTGTAAATAACAATTTGTTTATTTTTCCCCATTAAAAACACTCTTGCCTATCTGTCTAGGTTGGAACAGTTCCTGTTAAAATACAATAAATAGTTTTCATTCTGAACTGGATTAAACTGATTGAACACATCACAGAGATGCATAACAGAACACAGACAGGCTCGGTTTTTGACAGAAACCCTCAGTAACAGTACAGATGAGAAACTGTTGCTGTTAAAATACAAGAAATAATTGTTATTTTGAACTGGGATAAACTGATTGATCACATCACACAGATGTAGGCCAGAAAACAAACACACACACACAGTCCTAATGAGAGGTGTGTGGCTATTCTTTTTAAGTATGCCAGAGTTGAGAATCTTGACTTGCATGTGGTGCCAAACTGGATCAGAACGTCTACTGCTTTCTCAGTCAGGCAGGGTACCGCTTCCTGCTGTAGATAAGCAATCCAGAACTGTGTGAGTGTGTTTGCCTCAAAAAGCATCTTGCTTCAATCAGTTTATTTCAGAATAAAAATGATTACTTGTATTTTAACAGCAACAGTTCCAACCTAAACTTCTTTTCAACAATAATTTATACAGCTTTGGCTAACGTTTGCTAGCTATAAGCTGTGTACAAGGGGATTGTTTGAAAGAGAAACTCACATCTACTATGAGAGACAGTACTCCCTTATTTCTGCTTATCACCACCTGTAAGAGAATGACAACAATGCCTTGCTAGCTGACTTACCTTTCCACTGTTGAAGCACTGTTCCCTGAAACATTGTGCCGTTCTGAAATAACTCCCTGGGTTTACCTTCATGCTGTGGATGTTTGGTCAGGACGTGTTGTTTTAATTTGTTTGTTTTGATAGACTCATTACTAAGCACGTCCCTGCACAAAACACATTGTGGGCGCTCCTCGTTATTTCTCAAAGTTTGTATGAAACCAAGAAAGAGAAACGTTTCGCTGTATTTGCGCTGTATGAGCTCAGTCAGAACTTGTGGCATTTGATGGACAGTGGTGAGTGATGATGACAAGTCAATGGCTGACAGCGCTTCTTCTGCTGCTGAACGACAGCGCTGCAGCGTGTGGGTCGCGGAGTGATCTTCAATAAAACTGCAGAAAAAAGATCAGGTGAACCGAGAAGCACACCTTTAACAGGTCCGCGACCCATACTTTAAGAAAGGCTGCCCTAACACATTGATGTAAAATGTCTGTGCTTATGTTTCCCCCTCAGGTGGGCACAGAGTGGGACCCCAAGGAGAGAATCTTCCGGAACTTTGGCGGTGTGATCGGGCCGCTGGACGAGCCGGTGGCGGTACAGAAGTGGGTGAGGGGGCCCAACCTCACTGCTACCATCGTGTGGATCGACCCCGCCCAGACAGTGGCGGCGTCTTATGACATCAGTGTGGATGTAGACGCAGAGTACACGCAGTACAAGCCCTCGCTGCAGCGGCCGCTCCGCCCCGGGGCCTGGACGGTCAGGGTACTGAGGCTGTGGGAGCGCGTGGCCGAGTCTCGCTTCCTCGTCATGCCCCTGGCCTTCAAAGGCCGAGAGCCACTACGCCAAGGTGAGCCTGGTGGTTTGAGGGTCGGGTAGTTCATCAATACTTTTTACCAGGAAGTGAAGTGGTTCCAAAGGGATTGTAGTTCAGGGTTGTTCATCTCTTTGGTGTTCTGTTTGATTCAGTGCAGCCATTCAGCCTCCGTATCCAATTCAATTCACTGGAAGACTTGTCTCAGTATTTATTTATGTATCTGATGAGGATGTTCTGAACTGATCCCTAACAGTCCTCTCTCCTTCCCTTTCCTCCTCTGTCTCCCTGCCACGCTGCCTGATCCAGAGGACAGCTGGCTGCACGCGGGGCCACCAGGCAACCTGTACCTAGAGCAGGGCTTCCAGCAGTTGAGATCTGTTCTGAAGCTGCCCCCCCAGGAGCCTGCCCTGCAGGAGGCCCAGCAGAGGGCCCAGCTGGTAGGCAAGCCCCTGGAAGCCTGGGTGGACAGCACCGTGGGGGCCTTCTGGGTGACTGGGGACCTGTGCTCCACCCAGCCCTCCACGGGCTCCTGCCCTTCTCTGGGCCCCTGCACCAAGTCCACCTGGAGCTCCCTCGCCCCAGACCCCAAGTCAGAACTTGGCCCTGTCAAAGATGACGGCCGGATCAGGTAGCCATCCGGAGAGGAGGCATGCTGGACTACATTAGAGTAGGAGAGGATAGTATATGTGAGCCCTGAGAAGACAGGGGAGAGTGTGGTCTGGTCTCTGAGGCTAACTCATAGCTCATAGGGCACATACATAGACAAGGCTTCCCCTTACATACTGAGGTTTGGCTATGCTCTGTTTAGAGGCTACATGGTATTTTCAGAGGAAACATGAAGACTGCAAGACAAAGGTTTTTGTTGTGTTCAAACGTCATTGCATCGTTACATGGACGATTTCTGTTATGTTTTCTGTCTGCACATAAGTCTTCATTCAGGGTCTGTCTGGGTAGAACTTTGGAAAGCAGAGAACCCCACCCGCATATGTTTTAACTCTGTTCATTGCACAGTTTTCTTCTGCTTTAAGGAATTTAAAGCAGTGGCCAACATTTTGACAGTGGCTGAATGTTGTGTTGTGTTGTATTGTTGTCAGAGGGGAGTGGGCCCTCAGGATTAGTATCTTCGTGCTTATTTTCAAGCATTATTATCAGAACTTCAGCAGCAGATGGAGCAGATGAAGTGCACTTTACTGTAAGACTGTAAGGTTACACAGGACCGGGTCGATCAGTAGTTAGAGAATGACAATGAGGAGGAGTAGGAGCTTAAAAGGTCATGGTGGAGGTCGTCACAATGGTGACATGGCATCCTCTTCACTTACTTACATGTCTTTTGTATAAAAGTGCTGCTAGAACGTTGCGGCGTCACTATCACATCACATATCTGGACCAGCTAGCTCACCTGGAGGTGGAATTATAATAATGTTCAGAGTTAAAGTTGGGAGAGAGTCCTCTTCTCTCATGAGTTATGTTTACTGTGACATCATGTTAATGAATGTTTGTTTTGTTTCTTGAACATTGAGTTGTTGTCAATGATCACTGCAAAGCAAAGCCACCGGGGGTTTTGTGTGTCAGAGGAAGTGCCTAACTGATGTGGGTAATATTCTAGGCTACAGTTACAGTGGCCTGGCTCTCCAGTGTTGCATCGTCATCATCATATTCACAGTGGACTACGTCCCTTCTTAATGGTTCTAGTCACAGTTATGCTATATAGGCCTAGCTAGAGCCATTTATTTAGAGTTAGGGAAACTTTTAGAATTTTGATTATTGTTCTAAGACAGTCATGCAAATGCATCATAATGCAGAAACCCCATTGGCCCAACTCTCCAAGTGCATGGCTCTGGGCCTAGCTGCCTCTTCTGTATCGGTGTATATGCAGTGCATTACTGGCCATGCTGTCTATGCCCTGTATACCAACAAAGTGAAAACTCCTCTGTCATCTACCTACCACATTAATGTTAGTGTTTTGCCCATAAGTATTTCTACAACAATGAAACTCCTGCCCAAGAGTGGTCAAAATTACTATTTCAAGGCCTGGCTAAGAAATTGAAGCTGCCTTTACTTTGTTTGTTAATATGAACTGTTTATAATTGGAGAATAGCGTCAAGACGTGCAATTATTGCCTTTTTAGAGAATGATGAAACCCTACCCTAAACCTTTTGTTTTTAATTGTAATGTTTTAAAACTAAACCTGGCTGAAACCCCTACTTTTATTATGTAGTTGTTTTCAGTCTCTTTGCCACTGAGTTTACAAGTGACCTTGTTTCCCTTGCACACTTCAGTGAAGCTTCTGTTTAACAGAAAGAATAGCAGAGCACCTTTTAGTGTAAATGGAATAGGTAATTCATATTTTTGTCTTTGAGAAAGACTATATTTGTCCATCCATTCAATATCAACCCCTCTGTCAAACTGTTAAGAACCACTTCTTGTATTATTGGACACACATCATTCAATGTCACTTGAAACAGACCCTCCCCTGGATCTTCCATTCATGCTGTATCACCCCACAGGCCACTCATGACTCACTCTGATGATGATGACATAGTGGTGCTGGACTGGAGAGGGGAATGCTGGCCAATCACAGAACGCCTCTGGTAAAACTGGTGGCACAATAAAAACCAAATAATTTTTAAAAAATCTGGTCCAGTAATGCTTTTTTAGGGTATTTTAGTTTTTGACTAGTCGATCAAATTCAAATAGCTGAATGAAATCTATTCTGCTAGTGAGTAATGTCAGTGTTTTATGGCATTATTTTAACAGCTTCCCAAGGCTCTCAGAGGCTGGATAGTATCAATAATCATTAACCAAGAGGTTGTGTGTGTTCAGGTGTGAAATTATTCATTGATATACAATACATTATTTCGGTCACAATTACTAGTTTAAAAGGAGGTTTAGCATATGACTCAAAATATGTCTAATCCATCCCTCAAAGGTATATAGCTAAATCGCATTAATCCCAAAGAGAAGACACGTGATGCTTTGCGTCTGAAGAAAGGCGCTCTCCATGGTGCTGAACACGATACACATCCTCCACTTCACAGCACACAGTTTACATGCTTTCATAAATAGTATAGTACACCTCCGTGTCCACTTCCAGTAGGAGCGCTTTGCTTAAAATTTTTATTCGACTCTGCGGAAATTATCCCCCTAGGTGGCTATAATTCTTGCCAGGAGCATCAGTATCAAACCTGCAAGTGCAAGGGATTTAGAGCTAGACAAGGAGGGGGCGGTGAGTGTAGAGAAGAGCGACAGCAAACGAGAGAGAGCAGGGAAGAGAGAAAGTTATTGCAGCGACATATCTAAAAGCCCCGCTAATAAAAAAGAAACCTAAACTCGTTGACAAAAATATTCTATAGGAACGAATAAATAGGAACACATAACAGAGATGGATATCATTATGGAGAATACCCCTGAAATGGAATGGGTTGACCAGGGCGAGGCGCTTCTCTCGGACAGTGCCTATGGGTCATCTGCGGTGAACACGGATACAGAGGACTGCCTGACTCCCCACGAGATCACTTACCCCTATAACGAGGACCTAATGCACAAGGTGATTAGGCTACTTTTTCATAACTTAACACTTAGACTAACTTAAAATCACCAGAGACTGAACTCACATAATGTGCTAAATTGGCCAATACCATTGGGGTAGCCTATCTCTATATACAGAATCTATGTTTTAAATTGTACACTTTTACAAATATATATTTTAAGTATGTCTTTCTGTAATGGTATGAAAGTAAACTTTTCTGTCTGTGTGAACAATGCCTTTATTATGTGACATGGGAGGTCCTACAACAGTCAGCATTATACTTGAGTGGATATTTCAGATGTTTTTGTAATGTAGAGGTAATAAAAAAGTTTGACTGACTATGTAGGTAAGCATTTTGTAATGGTTGCGCATTGCAGGGACATCTCAGTGTTTGGTGACTGCTTGTGGCGAACACATTCCCTCTTCCAGCTTCCATGACTTCCTTAATCTCTCTCACCTGAATCAGCACTGATACTTTGTCAGGCTTCAGGGGCCCTAGTCAGCCAGGCTGACACCTGTACATATCCAACGGCAATGGGACAAAAATAAATATTTAACTTTGCCCTCTAGGTTATATCATGAAAATGTAACCTGACCAGGACTTTCTATAGTGGAATGTATGGTTGAACTGCTCCCCTTTTTTGTTTTTGTTAGCCACAGTAACACGCATACACCAGCAAGTGCCTACTAATGTGATGTATACTTTGTCATTATTGACTGCATTTTTATTTGTACTTCATGTGAGGACACATGGAAATTGAAGGGATATGTATCAGGGTTGTTGTCAGTTCCATTTATATTTCAGGAAGTACACATAAATACAAATTCCAATTCTCTTCAATGCTTTTCAATGAGGAAAATGTGGAATTAGAATTTGGTTTACTTTCTGAATTTATTGGAATTAAAATGGAATTGACCCCAACCCTGATATGTATGCTTACTGTACATTCTCTGTTCCTTCCTATATGTAATCTCATAGCCTTAATAGAACATGTTCCTGTTAAAGACCAAGGCAGTTTTTTTTTAGGACATAGCACTGATGTCAACGTTGTTGTTCTAGAGAAATTTGCATTTTTAATGACATTTTTTGCCTCAGGAAATATGTGGGTGTGGTGGAAGTACATGGGCGGAAATGGCATGAAAGAAAGATGTGACTTGGGGCATGTTATTCCCTCACAGTTGGAGACCAAATTCACTTTAACGCCACATTCTTTTTTTCACAATACACCCACTTATACTCATCAACATTGTTGGGGTAAGTGTTTCCATTTATCCTCTGTTAATTTCACAAACAATGTAGTGTAATGATTCAGTGGGTGTATGAAGACATCCCCAGAGGTAGATTGTATTGACTGAAGAACAACAACCTTTTTCTATATTAAACAGAGAGCGAGAGACGTGCAGGGAGATAGATCTTTCCCCCTGCTTGACAGAATCACATAGTCTTACAATTTGTTTTTGACTTAGTTAATTGTGAGACATCTGTGAGGGTTATTAGTCTGGGTGCCAGTCTGTATAGCTATCATTCCATTCCTTGCCACTCGCCAAAGAGACTTGCCTGTCAGCAATCTCAATGTTCAATATGCAGCTGGAAATCCGGCGGAATTGCTCATTGGTTGTTGGAAGAAAGACCAGTCTCTTTGGCATATGATACGGAGTAAAAGGAGTGGAATGTTAGCTAAAAAGACTGGTACCCAGGCTAGGGGTTTATGCCTGATTAATTAAAACAACTCAGGTTGGTACTTTCTTGCTATGAGAGCTTGTGTTGCTATGGTAACAGCATCTCTCCCCTGCCCCCTGTGGTAGGCTCCACCGCCACTTCCCCTCCATTTTCCCAAACTCCCCACCCCCCTGTTGCCCCACCTCATCAAATAAAGTCGTGACTCATGAGGAGTTTACATACGGACATTAAATTTGGATGAGGATGACAATAAATAGTAATGGGGTTGGTGTCTTCTGATTGTAATTCTGTAGGAAGAGAAAAAGTTAATCTGGGTGCAGAATAGAAATACTGTATTTTAGCTAAATCTACCATATCTGGTGAGACAGTATTGAAGAAATTAACATTTTCTTTGAGGCCTAAAAATTAGAAAGTTGAGAAAGGGATGTGAGTGATTAGAGCGTTAGGGAGCTGAGTGGGCTGTGAGGCTTTATGAGCCAACAGATAAGAGGCAGTGGGGCCGCCTGCTGGGAGGTGATAAATGTCAACAAAAGAGGCGAAGAGCGTCTGCTGACTGCTGCTATGGAGCCGCAGGCTAGCCACACAACGCCAGCCACCAACCTGATAACCATGGCGACAGGGCCTTATTGACACCCACGTGCAACGCTCCCCTCTCAAATCCACAGCGGGTCCTCGTTGGGATGACGCATGACCCTCAGCAATGGGAAATCATATCAGAGGACCCTTGACTGAGTGTTAGTCTCTCTCCCTCTCCCCCCTCCCTGCCTGCCTGCCGTGGTGCCTTCCCCAAACGACCTGCCCGGCAAAGGAAAGGTGCCCTGTGTGAAAAATTATATTTGAAACAATGATATACACTCTGTCTTTCACAGTCAGGCCAACCCAATCTGTACTGCGCAGCAGGCTAATAGTAGGCCGGCTTTTGAAACAGATAAATGAGGTCAACTAAGTAAGACATTTATATTTTTGTTGTGTAGATACCCTTTCATTGAAGTGTGCAGGCACCTAGCACTGTTGTTTGGTTAGTGGTGTTTCTGTAGCACATATAGCACAAGATGGAGATGCAAAATAAATGGCAATAATTGATGCAAATAATCATTATATCATTGATATCATTTTAATTTATATTATGAGGCATGTCTTACCTTGCTTCAAAGTAGCCTATATAGCCAAAATCACACCATAAAAACATGGAGCCAATTATTTTATAAAGACTTCTTCATATGCATACACCTATTCTATTGGTTTTCTTTAAGCATTCTTTCATTTCCTAGCAGCCAAAGGTATTATCTTAGTCATATTAGCAACCCATGATAGTTTTTGCATCTTTAGATCTCCCCTCTTTCTACATTTCTATTTCTATCTTTGTCCATGAAACACTGTTCTAAAATGGCATGTTTTCCGCAAATTGTATTTTGGAACGTTCGAGCGTAGGCCTACCACCGTGTGCACATTGCTGCGCCTAAAGAAATAATAGTTTATCAACATTTTAAGCTAAACATTCTGATCTGTTCCATCAGCCTTATGTTTTGATACAGTATTATAACTCCACTCCACTACTTTGATATACATGGGGATTAAGAAGGGAGTGTACACAATGCCCACTTAAAAATAAGTGGGTATACAGCATATACCTGCGTATAGCCCCCAATACACCACTGTGTGTGTGTGTGTGTGTGTGTGTGTGTGTAGCCTACTGTGTGCGTTTGTCTGTGCTGCGTGTCATTGTGCAATAGGTTTTTCAGTTGAGTGGGCAAGGAGAGATCTCTTAATGCTCCCTTTGGGGCACAGAGAGCATTGTCTTGAATCCAAGTAGCCATGGCTGACGATGCTCAGGCTGCAGCTGCCTTATTCCCCTGGTTCATTCAGACTCATCCACTGCCATTTCCCTCCTCCCGCCGGGTATTTACCCAACTGCCCTTCATAGCATCACATTACATTACACACATGATATGGCATCAGGGAAGGGCATGTTCTGTACTGTAAGCAACAGATGCACATATACAGTATGGTACGCTACACCCACTCATTGTACAGGCCTATGTTGGAGCAGTGCTGTGCTGTTCTGGAGAACCCTTTGAAGAACCCTTTTTGGTTCCAGGTAAGGGTTCTACTACGTGGAACCAAAAAGGGTTCTTCAAAGGGTTCTCCTATGGGGACAGCCGAAGAACCATTTTAGGTTTTAGATAGCACCATTTTTTTCCATGTAGGACCCTTTCCACGGAGGGTTCTACATGGAACCCAAAGGGTTCTTTGTGGAACCAAATATAGTTCTCCCTGGAACAAAAAAGGGTTATCCTATGGGGACAGGCGAAGAACTCTTTTTTATAAGAGTGTGCTATGATGTTCTGTGGTATGCTGTGTAGTGCTGTGATGTGTAGTGCTCTGCAATGCTCTGCTGTGTAATGCTGTGTAGTGCTGTGGTATGCTGTGTAGTGCTGTGGTATGCTGTGATGTGTAGTGTTGTGCTGTGTAGTGCTCTGATAGATAGATAGATAGATAGATAGATAGATAGATAGATAGATAGATAGATAGATAGATAGATAGATACTTTATTGACAGATGCTGTGCTGTGCTGTGTAGTGTAGTGCTCTGCTGTGTAGTGCTGTGCTGTGTGTGTAGTGCTATGCCAGTGTTACTATTTTTTTTTAAGTGGGCCGCTTTGGGTTGAGACAATCTTTGAGGGCCGCACAGATCTTACATTTGTTGTACTTTAGCTTTAGCTAAAATGATCAATTATCAATAGAAAGCAAATTCAAAGCAATAGAACACATGCAATTAATTTAATGTACAGTGGGGAGAACAAGTATTTGATAACCTGCAAAATCAGCAGTGTTTCCTACTTACAAAGCATGTAGAGGTCTGTAATTTGTATCATAGGTACACTTCAACTGTGAGAGACGGAATCTAAAACAAAAATCCAGAAAATCACATTGTATGATTTTTAAATAATTAATTTGCTTTTTATTGCATGACATAAGTATTTGATCACCTACCAACCAGTAAGAATTTCCGGCTCTCACAGACCTGTTAGTTTTTCTTTAAGAAGCCCTCCTGTTTACCTGTATAAAAGACACCTGTCCACACACAATCAAACAGACTCCAACCTCTCCACAATGGCCAAGACCAGAGAGCTGTGTAAGGACATCAGGGATAAAATTGTAGACCTGCACAAGGCTGGGATGGGCTACAGGACAATAGGCAAGCAGCTTGGTGAGAAGGCAACAACTGTTGGCGCAATTATTAGAAAATGGAAGAAGTTCAAGATGACGGTCAATCTCCCTCGGTCTGGGGCACCATGCAAGATCTCACCTCGTGGGGCATCAATGATCATGAGGAAGGTGAGGGATCAGCCCAGAACCACACGGCAGGACCTGGTCAATGACCTGAAGAGAGCTGGGACCACAGTCTCAAAGAAAACCATTAGTAACACACTACGCCGTCATGGATTAAAATCCTGCAGCGCACGCAAGGTCCCCCTGCTCAAGCCAGCGCATGTCCAGGCCCGTCTGAAGTTTGCCAATGACAATCTGGATGATCCACAGGATCACAGTTGAAGAGTACCTATGATAAAAAATGACAGACTTCTACGTGCTTTGTAAGTGGGAAAACCTGCAAAATCGGCAGTGTATCAAATACTTGTTCTCCCCACTGTAGATCACATCACAAATATATACATGAACACAACAAGTAGGCTACATCACATGTATGACCCATATTAAGGGTTAGGCTACATCACATGTATGACCCATATTAAGGGTTAGGCTACATCACATGTATGACCCATATTAAGGGTTAGGCTACATCACATGTATGACCCATATTAAAGGTTAGGCTACATCACATGTATGACCCATATTAAGGGTTAGGCTACCTCAGTAGTTGGAACAGCGAAAATGTCCTTTCTGCTTTTTGACTGAATTTATTCGAAATTTGTAGTCTGTTGTTGCAATCCTTGTTAGGCAATCCAGGTGTACATTGGTCAGTCTGTTTCTCTGTTTTTGTTTCACAATGTTCATTGTTAAAATGTTAAGTACATGAGTAAGTACTGACAAAAAATTGTCACCTTTTGCACGCACTGCTTCAGAAGTGGATACTCTGTCTGACACAAGGTTCCAGAAATCAGCAGCACCTGATCTTAGTTCACCTTGCAATGTGTCATTTGCCTGCAGCTCTACTATCTCGCTCTCTATTCCAGCACGGTCAGGACAGAGAGCGGTGATGACTGGTGTCAGAGATGACACTGGCACATGAAAGGAGTTCTCAAGGAAGTTGAAAAAGTCCTTGTACTCCATGATGTCATTGAATCTTGATTCAAACTTCAACTGTTCCAACACATGCACGAATCCATCATAGCTAAAATGTTGCAGTAGGTCTGTGTTGGATGTGGTGACTGCTCTGAGCTTTGGGAAATGAACAAAATCCCTGTTCAGTATGAACAGCGTGGTGATTTTGTCTTGAAATGCTGTGACCACACGTAGCATTTTGTAGGTGGCAAGTGGCAGGTGATGTCCGTTAAAAAAGCCAACTTTAATATCCACTGTGGATCATCCAGCTCTGGCTCCTCTTTTCCTTTGCTTTTAACAAATTCACGGATTTGAGGGAGGAGAGAGATAAATCTTTCTAAAACTCTGCCACGCGAAAGCCACCTCACTTCATTGTGAAATATCAAGTCGCCGTATTCTGTCCGGTATTCCTCCAGCAACTCGCGGAATTGCCGGTGATTCAGTGCCCTCACAATAATCATGTTCACTACGCGCACGACGTCCTGCATCACATTCTGTAAATCCCAGTCTTTGAGTTTAGCCACAAGTGCTTCCTGATGAATGATACAATGAAAAGGAACACAATTTGGAATATCCTCTCTCTTTCTCATCAGGCCTACGAATCCCTTCCCTCGCATGTTTGGTGCACACAGATGCAAGATGTGACCAGTCAATGTTATTAGCAGCAAAACATGTGACAAGGGCTTTCAGAATATCCTCTCCTCGTGTTTGTCCCTGAAGAGGCAGTAAACATAAAAGTTCCTCTCTGAGCGACACATTTAGCGGGAAGCGGACCCGCACACATAATTGGGCAATGTCACTTATATCAGTGCTTTCGTCAAGTGCAAGATTATAACACGGCGCCATAGATAAGTCAGCAATAAATTTCTTACCGATGTCCTCGCCGATATCTTCTATGCGTCTTGTTATGGTCGAGTCAGAGAGTTGCAGTCCCTTAATTTGCTTTAAAATAGCTTCCTTGTTTGTGAAATCAGCATTCAATATTTCGGCTGAAGCCAAAAAACATTATTTGACCATTTCTGCGACTGTGAAGGCCTTCTTGTTTCTTGCAAAAGTCCTAGCAATCTCACATGGTGCCTCTGTCGTTTTCTCTGCAACAGTGCTAGATATGTTCATCATTTGTTGTTGTCCTTTGAGTGGCGATATTTTGTTGTTTCTGAGGTTCATTTGTGGCGGATATGTTTTGTCAAAATGGTCATGGTGTGATTGGAAATGTCGCTCTAAATTTCCTTGTTTAAAACAATTGACTGTCTTTTGGCAAATAAGACCGAGTGAGCTGGTCGCATCATGCAGTACAAAAAAAAAACATTTCTGTCCATTTCTCTTGGAACTTTCTGTGTTCTTCTTCAATCGGCCGTATCATTCTCTTAACCACCGGAGTCACATTAGCTAGCAGCACTTCCCCGCCACTATCTTCCTGATTTTCCAGGTGGTTGCGCGTTCACAGCTGTCACACTGTTCTCCGGCTCTTCCCCCTCATTTTCATTGTCAACAGATTTACGTTTCGTTTTAATAATAAACCTATCCATGTCGACCAGACTGCAAAAGTAGGCCGTAGTAGCATTAGAAAGCTGTGTCGATCGCTCTCTGCCTGAGCACTCACGTTAAGCACTTAATTGCCTTTCTGTTCAACAACTGCTATACTGCCATCTATCTGCCGTCCAGGGAATAATAGATATAACGTGACTCAGGCCTGCATTAAACACATTGCTTTGAAATTCTGTCATGTATAATTATTGAACAATTTGAAAGTCATCGCGAGCCTCAAAATAAGGGCTCCCGCGCAAAGAGTAACAATGTGCTGATGCTGTGCTGTGATGTGTAGTGCTGTAGCTAACCTGCTCTCTGTTCTTCCTGCTGTCCACAGACGATCATGGTGGGAGACAGCGGTGTGGGGAAGACCTCTCTGCTGGTCCAGTACGACCAAGGCAAGTTCATACCTGGCTCCTTCTCTGCCACTGTGGGCATCGGCTTCACGGTGAGTCTCTGCCTTATTGTCTGTCATGAGCCATAGGGGGCAAGTTACCATGAAGGGACCAGGTCACTTTGCTACTGGGGTTGATGGGACAACAAGTGCCTTCCCTTCCAGGGTCCCTAAATGCTGTTGTCTGAAGAGCCAATCCTTTCTCTCTTTCTGCAATCATAATGATCTTTAGCACACAGTTGGGGGTTGTTAGAAAGCGGGTCTAATGATGCAATTGCTATGATCAATCACTGGAAACAAAACCCCAGTCTAATGAATGCAGCAGTCGGTCTGTTCCCTGCTGGATAGCTGTGATTCACAGATGTATCATTTACTGTTGTGAATGTGAACTGGAGTGATTGATTGTCTGCATATACAGTCTACATGGTCACTGTAGTGATGTATGGTGGGCTTCTATTCACAGAAAGAAAGAAAGAAAGAAAGAAAGAAAGAAAGAAAGAAAGAAAGAAAGAAAGAAAGAAAGAAAGAAATGGACTGTAAAAGATATAAAGCTCAGGGTGCTGTGACAGACAGTGTTGACGAAGGCATTGCTTGTCTGAAGGCATAGCTTGTCTGAAGGAATATAAACCACACAAAAGCAATGAAGAAAAATGACACAAAAAGCTGCTTGCCTTGGAAATACGGAAAGTGCTTTGTCATACAGTGAAACTTTGTGACGCAAATGCAGTGGGTATAAAAAGGTTTGGCTGCAGTTGCAGCAACCTTTGTTGGACTAGGTAGATAGAAGATTATCCAAGGTCTGTCTGTCTGTGAGAGAGATACACCTAGAAACCTCTATCTTTCACTCTCTTTCTCTCCTCTTTATATCGTTTCTCTTTTGAACATTGGGGGGAGACAAACTCTTAGTCAAACATTCAGCCGTTATCCACATGAACCACATGGCTTGGCAATTAGAAGACAATTTTGGACATTATGTCGTGTCAGTTAAGGGAGAGAAAATAAGATTATCATATGAACACTGTCTATTTATAGTGCATTTTCTAAAGGGTACATACATCCTTTGAAAAGTAGACATTGGTGAGGAAAGACCACCTTCCTGACATGTTGTGGATTCAATTGTTGGTATTTTTCAGAATGCTGAAATCACTGGAACAGCATTAATTTAGGATTTAAATTAAAAAGTGTATCTTTCAGTGGCAACACGTTGAAATCCGTTGAAATGTTCAGTTTCTATTTGTGTATCTTTCGTTAGCTGAACTCCTCCTCTTTCATGATCAACGAGTTCAGTACCACCTGTGACTAATAACTCGTGCCATCACTGCCTGTTGCGTCTGTGGCTCGGTTGAAGACCTAGTTGTTTTCATTTATCAAAATGACAAAAAACTGCCTAATTTCACAGGCCTACATAACATTATCTTCGTTGGACAAATGACAATAGCAACGTCGTTTAATCTGCCTACGCGTAAAGAAGGACGCGGATCCGTTCCAACATTCTGCATAACTGAGAAATGTTTCCGCCAATTGATGATATTTTCTCCGAATGTAGCCGCGTCCTCAAGGGAATCCCCCTTTAAGTTGTAACCACGACTCTATGATTGGCATTAGTTGATTCAGCATCAAGAAATTGTGCTTAGAAAGCGCTGGGTGGTTTTGTACAACGCAAAATAACTGCTGATGGACTCATTGCTTGTGTTAACTGGGATTGAGTCACTGGGATCTCGGGAGGAACATCGCGCGGCCCGCTGACAGATCTTGGCGATACTGTGGTGATAGACATTGCGATGTCCACAAAGAAGGCATCGTTGAAGGATAAAGAGACTAAAAACGCAACATCAAAATATATGCTAGAGAGATGCGCTTCGGTTAACGAGTATTTTGATATTGCCTTCAAGGTCTGTATTAGGCTATTCTTGTTATTAGGATATATATTATTAGGCTATGTTTATTATGTACTTAAAACAGTATTATGCTTATGATCATGTTATGATGCTGCTTGCTGATATTACTATTGACTATAGCCTAATTGAGAAGATTCACTGTTGGTACAGGTGTCCATCTCTCAAACAAATGTTGGAAAATCTATTCAAATACAGTAGCCTGGCTACTCTGCACACCAGTACACTCTTAGAAAAAAGGGTTCCAAAAGGGTTCTTTGGCTGTCCCCATTTGAGAACCCCTTTGGTTCCAGCTAGAACACTTTTGGGTTCCATGTAGAACCCTCTGTGGAAAATGTTCTACATGGAACCCAAAATCGTTCTACATGGAACCCAAAACGGTTCTACTTGGAACCAACAAGGGACAGGCGAAGATGCCGTTTAGGTTCTAGATAGCACACTTTCCCCTAATATAGTTCAAGTCTTCAGACTGAGCATAATATACCACTATGGAATAAGAACAAGAGCTTTATTCTGTTTACACTCTTAATAACCAAACCACTATCAATTATGTGCTTTGCCACACACCAATGCACACCAATTTCACACCTCCCTTATGGATAGTGTAGCCTATGTGACACAGGTTTATTTGATATGAATCTCGCTATTCAGTCCTCCCATTCTTAGTGATATAATATTTGCTCAAGGATGTAGCACTTGGTAATACAGGTTTAACTGCGTACCACGTAATAGTAAATGTCTCTCCAAATCTTTCCCCCTAAGTGTGCATAAATCATGTATTTATATGATAATTACACAATAATTGTATATAAAGTGTAATTACAGTAAAGGTGCTTATTGTTACATAGTAATTTTAATCATGAGTGCTCCGTTAGTGATCAGAATCAGGAGAGTGTGATTAATGGACTAGACCCAGCAGAAGTACAACAGGTCATTCACATAGTCAAGTAGTTTCACATCAGCCCCATGATGGTTTGTGCAAATATGATCTCATATATATCCACTCTAAGCTGTTTTACTGCAGAACACTACTCACTTTGAAATATGAATGATCAAATTAATAAGGGGAGACACACGTCAACCACAATTTAGTCTACAACCTTATAAATATGATATCAACAGATGAATAAAATATCCAAACTCAATTGGGTGCCCAATAAATAACCAGGAAGTTCAGATGACGGTAAAACAACAATAGGCTCATGAGTCAGTGCTTTGACACTTAAACACTAGTCATCATGATATCGTGAAATTCTAGTTTTCTCATTTTAACTTCTCATGGATGCACAGTATCATGAAACAATCAACCGATTACTTTCAGAATGTCAATTGTATATGAACCAATTGAAAAATATATGATTCATCTCTTAAGACCAAACATTGTTCAGTGAAAGCTTGTTTGGAGTGATTACCATAAATCTGGTCATGTGAGGTTTGATGTCAGTGTATTGATCCCAGGTATGACCCCTAACCCCTATCTCTGACCTCTGGCCGTGACGCCTCTCTAGGTGATGCTGCTGGGAGACTCTGCGGTGGGGAAGACATGTGTGCTGGTGCGCTTTAAAGACGGGGCCTTTTTGGGAGGCAACTTCATAGCCACCGTGGGAATAGACTTTAGGGTGAGAGAGATGTCAGTGGACTCACAGAGTGGGGTCACCTCATGATTTGGAAGGTTCTTTGTCTATACATTCATAACGTGTACATAATGTATACATTATGTCTGCCGTTTTTCTCTGTTCTTTCTCATTTCTAAATGGTCCATTTACAAGATAAACCTTAGAATGTTGATGTTGAAGAATCCATACATCAAATATTTTCCCCATCCTAAATCCGATAACCACTTTAAAGTGTTTTCATGCGGTGACGATGGCTCAAAATGTGCAAACCCTCTCACAAATCAGTCAAGGCCATAGAGCACTTCTGCTACTGTGGCACATATGGCTCCATAAACGGCTGAAATGAAATGAAATGAAGCCAGCCCACATCCCTGTCTCCCAGAATGATTTTTTTCAGCCTGGAGGAGCTGTACTACAGACAGACAGACAGACAGACATACAGGCTGCTACTCCCCCTCTTAGGAGAGACGTTACGTTACCCCCACAAACGATGCTCAGCCCTGGCTGGGGTCAAATAAACAAGCAGCTCTCATGTCATTGGTGGGGGACAGATTTCCATAGCTACCAACCAGCTGCTGGAGAGAGAGAGAGAGAGAACAACTTTGTGAGAGAGATGGAGAAAGAGAGAGAATATGGACTGAAAGAAAGACTCTTGCACCAGTGGATTTGGGCCCGCTCACCCTAACTAATGGCTGGTAAAAAGGCACTGTGTTGATGGTGTAGACATTATTACTGCCTGGGATGGGAGTCCAACATGGATGGGCATGTGTGGCGCGTTTATGTAGCCAAACGGAGATTGTTATTTTCTCCATGCTTGTGCAACAGGTAATAACTATTCATGAGATTCATAAATAAGTGCATTATAACAATGAGCTGTGTGTAGTGACCACCCACGACTGCTCACATTGCATCTGTATGGAACAGACGATTATAAGGAGAGGTGATTTTGAGACTTACAGGATCAGTCAATATGTTCCTTGCTGAGCCTCCAGCTGATAAATCAATACCCTGTATGGATGGGAAGACTGCTGTGGCCAGCTCTAATGTGGCACGGCTATTTTGGGCCTGCTTCCTTGTGGCAGTTACTCAGCATGTGGGCGTATCAACGCAAAGCCGTGCGCGGCCAATCTGCGTAATAATTGGAGGAAAAAACGGAAACCCGTGGCAACTAATGCAGCGGTTGGACCATGTCCGTTCTGCCAAGGTGGAAGTCTCAGTGGGTGGTGACTCCCGTTGAGAGCGGCCATTTTAAGAGACTGGACTCACTTCAGAGAGAGTGTGTGTCTGTCACAGTGTGTTCACAGGAAAGGCATCCGACTGTGGTTATGATAGTGGTTATGAGGCTAGCTAAGAGGAAGTGATATGTACCAGTTGTGCCATTCACTTCCTTCATTTCAACGTTGTTGCTTGTGTCATGTTTTCACTCAGTGAGTTTCCCCCTGCGTCCCCCTGAAATACAAAATTGAATTTTAAAAGGCCAGGGTGAGAAACTGGTTCAGTTACCTGGATAATAATGACACTTACACAACTGAGCTTACAACAAGCTGTTATTGGTTGTCCTCTAGAATGTGTGTCATTTGGGTTTGTTCGTGAGTGTGTGTGTGGGGTTGTGGGTGTACGTACGTACGTACGTACCGTACCAGTCAAAAGTTTGGACACACCTACTCATTCCAGGGTTTTTCTTAATTTTTACTAAAAGAGAAGGCCTAGAGTGTGCAAAGCTGTCATCAAGGCAAAGGGTAGCTACTTTGAAGAATCTAAAATATATTTTGATTTGTTTCAAACTTATTTGTTTACTACATGATTTCATTTGTGTTATTTCATAGTTTTGATGTCTTCACTATTATTCTACAATGTAGAAAATATGAAATATAAAGACAAACTCTTGAATGAGGAGGTGTGTCCAAACTGGTACTGTATGTATTTGGGACTTAGTTTAGAAGGGACACATCATATTCCTTTTATACTCTCTTGAAGAGCACTTTTCACAATATATTGTTTTCATTAATCCGTATCTGTAGCTGATCTTCTTTTTTTCACTCATGACTATTTTAGAATTCTGCCTATACAGGAAATCACTGGGCCACAGCCACAGGAAATTAACGGGGGAGTGGGTTGTTATTTTGCCAGTCTTCTTTCTCACTATTGTGCAATTAAGTCTAATCCGAGATCCTTGCTGTAGTGTGGGTGTAGTAATTGGCTTTCTCTGCCGGCCTCTGAAGCTCGGCTTAGTTTTTATGTTGTCTGTACAGTCTATACAGCATGCTGTGCCATTTCCTCTTTAGTTGTCTATACAGCATGCTGTGCCATTTCCGGTAGAATATTTGTTTTTACTTTAGTATAATTCTTGCTTTCTGAAGCTTTTTAATATTTAAATGCCTGTGGTGTTTTTTTGTCTCTGTCTCACTTATGCAAAAAGACCCCCACAGACAGTCCTTTGGTTAACTGTTTCTTCTCCTCCTCAGAATAAGGTTGTGACGGTGGACAACGTGAAGGTCAAACTCCAGGTGAGAGAGCAGGGATCTCTACACCCCACATTGGTGCCACTATCCCTATAATCCTATCCCTACCATTCTGGTTCAATAAACCACAATCAGTGTCTTAATATTACACAGTGGGCAGTGGCATATGTGGTCAACAAGGAAGTGTCCCTATGTAAACACAGCACATCTATTGCAAATACATTGTTATCATCATATCCTGTTCTGCTGGGTGGGAGTTGCCAAACATTGCCCTGTGAGCAAGACACGTAACTATTCCAATGTATTTCACTGTTAAATATATTGATAATTCATTTGACGTATTTCCCATTATGACTCGCATACCATTGCATGCTCATTGGTTGCTTCTGGTTGGGATATTATCCTGTTTATTACGTTGTTATAATTAGTTTGTTTTACCTCTTTCTCTCAGATCTGGGATACTGCAGGACAGGAGAGATTCCGCAGTGTCACACACGCCTACTACAGAGACGCACAGGGTAACCGCTGCCCTGTGTGTGTGTGTGTGTGTGTGTGTGTGTGTGTGTGTGTGTTGTAGAATGCTAAGAACACATGGCTGTGTGTGACTCTCTGCCTTCCTCTCCGCAGCCCTCCTCTTGCTCTATGACATCACCAGCAAGTCGTCCTTTGACAACATCAGGGTGAGAAACCTATCATGTCACTCTTCACTCCTCCTTCTTATCGCCTCACGTCTTCTCATAAAGCCCCTTTTAGACGAAGAACCCTGAATTCCTTTTACATGCAAAGTAATATATGGCCTTCAAAAACTTTAAAAATGGCTTCTTGGAAATGTCATGATATTATCACCGTTGGTTGTAGAGGCCACTTCAGTAATGTAATGTGAAGGTTTGGGAATAAGAGGAAATGGCAGAATGGAGAATAGTTAACATATCCAGAGCAGTAGAGCAGAGAGATGGATTCTGTTTTTGTAGAGAGGACCTCCTTCAGCACTGGCATTTTTACAGACTAATCTCCTTTTTAATCTCTCTCTCTCTTGCTCTCCCCCCCCCCCCCCATCCCCTCCTATAGGCCTGGCTGACTGAAATTCATGAGTATGCTCAGAAGGATGTGGTCATCATGTTGCTCGGCAACAAGGTGTGAGCTAGGCGTCCTTTTAGTTGTGTAGAGAGAGAAGTCGTCATACCAAAAGTAACAATAAGAACACAACACACACACAAAAACATATTTGTCTCTGCTATTGACTTGGTAGCCTAATTACACATGCATGCACGCACCCACACACACATTGTGCCAGCCTCAGAGTTTATCTGGAAGCTGAATTAGAACATTACCACACCTCCGAAGTGAATACATGTGTTGATGTGATAATTAAAATAGAACTGGTGGCATCTCCACTTCAACAACACCCATAGATCATGTGCCCCCTCTGGTGCTACTACAGAGACACTGGGTCATTGCTGTCACGTTCCACGAGACATAATTTATTCCCAGAGCTGGGGAGAGCTGCAGGAAAGGGCACATTTCTCTCTCTGAACAATGTTTGGCCTGTGGTCAGACACTCAGAGGCAGTCTCCAGGCTGCCTCTGAGTGTCTGACCACAGGCCAAACATTGGGAACTGCTGTGGCTTGTGTGGGCTGATGTAGTGGTGCCTCTCTGGATCTAATGTACTAGTTGTGTCCATGACTCCTCTACTCTGTCCAAACAGACGGACATGGCCGGAGAGAGGGTCATCAAGCGTGAGGAGGGAGAGAAGCTGGCCAAGGTAAGAGACAAGGCCCACTTAAAGGGTTTGCTCCACTCTTCTAGCGCAAAACACCAAGTAGCCTCTTCAAAAGCTACTGTATAGCACCATGAAAGGAAAATATATTTATATGCAATTGTGAACTGATGTTCCCTCAAGTGTTGGAGAGATTTATCACTCTGAGTGTTTGGTAATACATTTATTTGTATGATGAATGTGGTGTACTTGAGTAGTGCCATTAAAAGCCCTGGATGCATTTAAGGAATATGGAGTCCCTTTCATGGAGACCAGTGCCAAGACTGGAATCAACATAGAACTGGCCTTCCTGGCTGTAGCAAAGTAAGTCACGACTCATTTTATTTCAGAATGAAAGTTGCACTGGATGTGAAAGGCCAAAGACATATTGTCCAATTAAGTTTCTCATCTCTCCTCTTTTTCCTCATGTTTTCCATTTCTCTGCTCTCGCTCTGCTCCATCCCTCTCTCTCTCTCTCTCTCTCTCTCTCTCTCTCTCTCTCTCTCTCTCTCTCTCTCTCTCTCTCTCTCTCTCTCTCTCTCTCTCTCTCTCCTTTCTCTCTCTCTCTCTCTCCTTTCTCTCTCTCTCTCTCTCTCTCTCCTTTCTCTCTCTCTCTCCTTTCTCTCTCTCTCTCTCTCTCTCCTTTCTCTCTCTCTCTCTGCCTGCCTGCCAGGGAGTTGAAGCACAGAGCTGCCCAGCAGCCCAACGAGCCCAAGTTCCAGATCCACGACTACATTGCATCTGAGAAGCAGAAGTCTGGCTGCTGTGGTGGCTACATGTAGCTAAAACTCTCACCAACTGTTACACCACACCAGGCCACAGAGTGAGAGAGGAGTGAGGGAGAGAGAGACACATGTCTACAGAGAGAGGGAGGGAGAGATAAAGCGAGAGAGACATAGAGTGGTGGGGAGGCAGTCCCCCTAAAATAGCATAATCAGATAGAGAGAGCATTCAAAAAAGAGCAGGTGCAACCACATTGTGAAAAAGAGAACACCTTGTCTGCTCCCAACCTGCTTGGAAGGCCTATGGCAACTTGCCAACCCTCATTCTACCCCTATCAGGAGAAAAACCATGTCAGTGTTTTCAGTTGGATAGAAATCCATTACCAGTGTATTTAAAATGTGAATTGATGTGTATTACATGCTGCAGCTGAAGCCTGTCAGCCTTACTCATTATTGCCATAAGGAAGGATGGAATTTCTTGCCCCAATTTTGCCATATTTACAAAGAAATTAGGAAAGGATCTGATCACTTTATGTAAAGATGTTAGGTGGAATAAAACACAGATTTTTTGGGGCTCATGGCTTCATTTGTTTCACCACATCTGATTCTGGATTAAATGCCATTTATACAGTACATGTTGTATGAGGAGTACCCTCTACTACTGCGGTGTCTAATGACAGTGATTTTGTAATTATTCCCCAGATTAATATTATTTTCTGAAATTTTGTGGTCATACATTAATTGAGGTGGTGGTCAGAAGTTCCAGCATGAGTTTTGATTTGCTTTTAAACGTGCTATCCACCACACTCGACCAATGAGAGAGCTCCCTTTGACACTGTTGTTGTGGAGCCTCTATCAGTCATCATTAATGGACGTTGTTGTTGTTGTTGTTGTCTCTACTGTACATGGGTTGCATTATGTAACACGTTCCTTTGTATTTGGTTTATTATGAATGTTTGCTTATTGAATTTGCTTGATGTCACAATTATTGTCACTCTCTATGGAGGTGTCACAGTGATCACAAAGTGCCATGGAAAAGTGCTTTGTTATCGTACAGTAAATAAAAACTATTTTTTGTAATGAAGATGGTGGTGTTTTATTGCAGTGTGTGTTTGTATATCTGTTCTTTGAGTCTCTGGGGGAGGAGGTAGTAGGTCAGGGTTCCTCAACTGAAGGCCACGGGTGGTTTTATTTTCCCTCCCAAGTTTTCTGAGCAAAACTATATACTGTATATACAGTACCAGTCAAAAGTTTGGACACCTACTCATTCCAGGATTTTTCTTTATTTTTACTATTTTCTACATTGTAGAATAATAGTAAAGACATCAAAACTATGACATAACACATGGAATCATGTAGTAGCCCAAAAATTGTTAAACAAATCAAAATATATTTGAGATTCTTCAAAGTAGCCAGCTTTGCACACTCTTGGCATTCTCTCAACCAGCTTCATGAGGTAGTCACCTGGAATGCATTTCAATTAACAGGTGTGCCTTGTTAAAAGTTAATTTGTGGAATTTCTTTCCTTCTTAATGCGTTTGAGCCAATCGTTTGTGTTGTGAAAAGGTAGGGGAGGTATACAGAAGATAGCCCTATTTGGTCAAAGACCAAGTCCATATTATGGCAAGAACAGCTCAAATAAACATGAAGGTCAGTCAATCTGGAAAATGTCTAAAAGTGCAGTCGCACAAACCATCAAGTGCTATGATGAGGAAGACCCAGAGTTACCTCTGCTGCAGAAGATACGTTAATTACAGTCACCAGCCTCAGAAATTACAGCCCAAATAAAGAGTTCAAGTAACAGACACATCTCAACATCAACTGTTCAGTGGAGACGGCGTGAATCAGGCCTTCGTAGTCGAATTGCTGCAAAGAAACCACCACTAAAGGACACCAATAAGAAGAAGAGACTTGCTTGGGCCAAGAAACCTGAGCAATGGACATTAGACCGGAGTCCACATTTGAGATTTTTGGTCCCAACCGCTGTGTCTTTGTGAGATGCAGAGTAGGTGAACGGATGATCTCCGTATGTGTATTTCCCACGTGAACTATGGAGGTGTGATGGTGTGGGGGTGCTTTGCTGCTGACACTGTCAGTGATTTATTTAGAATTTAACCAGCATGGCTACCACAGCATTCTGCAGTGATACACAATCCCATCTGGTTTGCGCTTAGTGGGACTATCATTTGTTTTTCAACAGGACAATGACCCATCACACCTCCAGGCTGTGTAAGGGCTATTTGACCATGAAGGAGAGTGATGAAGTGCTGGGCTCCACAATCACCCGACCTCAACCGAATTGAGATGGTTTTGGATGAGTTGGACCGCTGAGTGAAGGAAAAGCAGTCAAACAGTTCTCAGCATATGTGGGAACTCCTTCAAGACTGTTGGAAAAGCATTCCAGGTGAATCTGGTTGAGAGAATGCCAAGAGCGTGCAAAGCTGTCATCAAGGCAAAGGGTTGCTACTTTGAAGGCAAAGGGTTGCTACAAAATATATAAAATATATTTGGATTGTTTCAAACTTATTTGGTTACTACATGATTCCATATGTGTTATTTCATAGTTTTGATGTCTTCACTGTTATTCTACAATGTAGAAAATATGAAATATAAAGACAAACCTTTGAATGAGGAGGCGTGTCCAAACTTTTGACTGGTGCTGTATTACCCTTTCCCTTTATATATATATTTTTATGGGTGGAAATTTCATTGTTGGACATAAAAGACTAAAAACACCAGGAAACCAGCTTCAAGTGATTTTAATTTCAGAAATCTGTACCCAAGTATTCCCGCGCATTATAGACAGACACGTGATCATATTCAAACGCAAGCAAGGTTTGAAATTATTATTTTTTCGTCAAACATTGTATATGTTATTTGTAATTATATTCCGGTCCCCGACCAACCGCTCCAAAAAAGATAATCCCTATTATAGATGGATGGGATATGATGTACTGAGGTTGCCTCCCACCAGATGGCAGCATTGCTTTCCAAAGAATAATCGGGCGTTATACTATTTACCACTGCTGTTTCAGTTACACCCTTTTAAAAGCCGCTGAACACGCTGTAGAAAAACAAGATTTCAGTCTTGTGGTGTGTTTCCTGACGATTCAGAGTTTAATTAATGATGTTTGTTCCCCATGAGAATCCTATTTCACTTCCTCAAAATCTCCATAATGAATCTAAGATAACTCAAGAAATCTGTAATTCATTTTGACGTTTTTGCCGAGGATGTTTTATTTGTGTGATTTTACATCTAGGTGTTTGGTGCAGTATTTCTAAAGTAAAAAAAATGCAACACATATCATATGTAAACAAAGTCGGAGCTGCTGGGCAGGTCTGTCTCACTGTCTATGCTATGGGATAGAGCGCAATCACTGCAGCTGTTAACTCCATGATAGTAGGCAAATGTCCATCTTCAAATCAAAACCCAACCTTCATTTACCAGCTGTGACGCACCTATGTTCCAAACTCAGTTTTAGACAAGATGGACTTTATTACCAACATTATTTACACGTTGTCGTCAATTTTGACACACTGTGTCTCACTCATATCAATGCCACATAGGCCTTTTCAAAGGGATTCGTTGCATTTTAAAGGCAGTCGATCTTTAATATCACCACTATTTATTTGTTTCCAACAAACAGCTCCAAACATACACAAAGGGACTGGATTGTTTTGTGAAATACATTCATCTGAATTTTTTAATTTTTTTTTAAAATAAATTAGCCAGTAATGCATCCACTTGTTGAGAGTGACAGAAAATGTTTATTTAAAACCTCCACATATAGAGATGAAACTGGAAATGTGAGATTATGGGAATCCTCACAGCCCTGGAATATGAAAAAGGTTATTTACCGGTACTGTACGAAAAAGGTTACATTTCAGATGAGTTGCAGGCCTATACCAACCTGGATGGTGGAGTCTGGAGTGGAGATGGTGGTGCCAGGCAGAACACCCATTACTTATTGTACCTGGCTCAGCTGTGTACCTGCAATTTAGCTTTCACCTTCCCATCCAGCCTATCAATCACACAGACCATAAACCTCCTATGAACACTTTCTCCTCCACACAGTTGTACAGCTGTGCAAACGATTAAATCAAACACAAATAAGAATCATTCATTCCTCAGAAACATCACACAGTACCTGATCATCAGCCTTTCAGCATAAATAGTTTGAGATTTATCATAGTTTATTTATAGTGAGTCGTCAATAGATTAGAGTGTCATCAATAGATTATAGTGAGTCATCAATAGATTACAGTGAGTCATCAATAGATTATAGTGAGCCATCAATAGATTACAGTGGGTCATCAATAGATTATATTAAGGACATGTCCATAAATTGATAAGTGTACCTGGCAATGTCCCAGTATAGAGAAGTAAAAACTCTGCTGTGGTTTTGGGTCAGTGAGGTTCTTGCCGTTTCAGTGTTGATGTAATAGTGCATGTTTTCTCAAGGAGGGTCTAGGCCCCTTCCTTCCACATAAAGGTTTGCATTACTTCAGAATTGCAGGGCGTGTCAAGGTAGGCCTATATCAGAAGAGTGTCTGTCTGTCTGTCTGTGAGTGTGTGTTCTCCCAGTTACAGATAGACAGACAGAAAGAGAGAGGGGTAGGGAGAGAGAACGAGTGCATGTGGCGAATGCAGATGTCCTCTCCTGAGCATAATATTTGCAATCTATAAGTAGACAACATATTTCAACATCAGGAATATACTGTACAGTGGAGGCTGCTGAGGGGAGGACGGCTCATAATAATGGATGGAACTGAGTGAATAGAATGGCATAAAACACATGGAAACCATATGTTTGATGTTGTTGATACCATTCCACCAATTCTGCTCCAGCCATTACTACATGCCCGTCCTCCCCAATTAAGGTGCCACCAACCTCCTGTGATACAGTACAGTATGTTTCCTTAAGGAACACATGCATTTGTCACAATATGGCGCAGCTGGCTGGCTTCAGCAGCAGCAATCATTTTTGTGCATGCACTTGCCCATCATTAGGGCCAATAGCATGCATGCCCCATTGATTTATGCATCTCCCTCCTCCTGGGGTATTTGAGTAGTGATTGGTGTTACTATCTGTCTTCTGCACCTACGTCACTGTCCTTTATAGAGTAGTTTACTGAGTTGAATTCAGTGTCAGATTAGAGAATATAGTTTTGGAGGAGAGTCAACACTTACATATAGTTAGAAGAAATTCAGGTTTTGGTGACACATCTCGGGTTGGCATACGTTCCCTGTATGCACAAAGTTGTAGGAGTTTTTTTTAAAGAGATTTGCGACTGCGGGTGACATAGTCACCACGGACGGCGCCTTATAAACAGACCGATTGGATTCCTGAAGCTCTTCCTCGAGAGCGGTAGATTCCTGTTGACCGTACCACTCGTGCTCGGCATCCCAAACTGAGTTTTTTTTTGGCAACTTCCAGCTAGTGAACGATAATTCTCACAAGCAACAGGTTGAATTGGGGAAATAAATAGCAGAAACTATGCCCAGCAAAAGCGAAGATCATCGGCCAAGACTCTGCGTGCTAGAGAAAGGGGACAATGGTTATGGGTTCCATCTCCACGGAGAGAAGGGTAAGACCGGGCAGTTCATACGGCTTGTGGAGCCCGACAGTCCGTCTGAAACGTCGGGGATTCGCGCAGGGGACCGACTAGTGTTCGTGAATGGGGAGAACGTGGAGAGCGAGAGCCATCAACAGGTTGTGTCCCGGATAAAAGCCACGGTGGGCCAGCTCGAGCTCATTGTTGTCGACCAGGACACTGAGCAACTGTTGAAAAAACACAATATGAAGTGTCTCAAAGAATATGTCACGGAGCGCATTCCTTTACCCAGCGACGACGAGTCAGAAAGCGAAGATGTGAAGGAGAACGGGACACCGAGAGAACCCACACCCGTCCCGGAAAATAACGGAGAACTCCATAGCCACGTAGAGATCCATAGCCACGTTGAGAAAAAGCTGAGCATCAACTCTGAGAAGGTGAGTGTGCCAAGGTGCAAAACCTGAATAATCTATGACATGGTTATTTTGAGTCATTGAGTCATGTAGCCTGGTGGTCAAAGTAGGCTATATTCTGCAAATATACAATACCGATTCAGTTACAGTTTGCGTAATAGTACCACAGACAATGTCCTAGGGATTTCAATTAAACGAATGGGATGGGTTTTTTTATTCATCCATTTATTCACCAACAGTGTAATTACAATATTTTAACTTTTCAGTCTCCTGTTATATAAGTGCACTGTGAAAATAACATAGTTAATATGGTCAACTGCAAAGCCCAGTATTCCCACTCTCTTCATTGTAGCAGTTTTGGCAGAGGTAGCAGGTCGTAGGAGAGTCAGTTGGCTGCACATTTGTTGTGGGTGGTGGTGGTGTGTAGGAGAGGAAGGACAAACAGCCTGCTTCAGCCTAGAGTTCAAGTCAATAGTACTGGGACAGGAGTCAGTCAGTCTCTCTCTCTCTCTCTCTCTCTCTCTCTCTCTCTCTCTCTCTCTCTCTCTCTCTCTTTCACTCACTCACTCACTCACTCACTCACTCACTCACTCACTCACTCACTCACTCACTCACTCACTCACTCACTCACTCACTCACTCACACACACCACACTGTTCCTCCAGGGATGCTGTTTATAAACGTCTTATTAAATTATTATACATCATTGTAGATAGATAGATAGATAGATAGATAGATAGATAGATAGGTACTTTATTGATCCCCGGGGGGAAATTTCTTTGTCGAGGAGCTACAACAAAACATAGGGCAGGTGCAAAATGCCAGAACGAAAATACACAAAAGACAGATACACAATACATGATACATAGAGTGGCAGTATGAAAAAGTATAGAAATATAAAAAGACATTGCATAGTATGGGTGGATGGCTGAATATGTACACTATACATTGGTGGATGGTTAACTATACTATACAGGTCGATGGCAGAGAAATACTTCAATAGCTAAAAATGCGTATGATATGAGTGAGGGTAATAACAGTTTACTTAATAGACATACTGGTTAAATTAACAGGTAAGTGAATATTTTGCATGGTTAAATTAACTGTACAGGTAAATGACAGGAATAGATACTTAAATAGCTAAGTGTGTGTATGATATAATTTGGGGTAATAATAGTAATTCCCTTAAAATACAGTCCTTAGTGCAGGGTTTAATTACAGATAAATGCACATATTGCACATTCAAAATACTAAAAGCAATGGAAAAAAAGATACAACTGACAGGATACTAATATGCAGTCCAAGAATTACTTACAATATTGCACGTGATATGATATAACAACTGTACATGAGTATGTATTCATGAATTAATTAATAAAGTCCTGAATGAATGAGTGGTTACGGACCAGAGTTACTCACGGATGGATGCATAATTGTTAAACTAGGTCCTAAAACCCCAACAGTTCCAGATCTATGTTGCCGACGACACGGCACCCCGGTGAGGCATTAAATAGTCTAATAGCCGCCGGCAGGAAGGACCTCCTGTAGCGCTCTCTGGCACACCGTGGTGGGATCAGTCTGTGACTGAAGGTGCTCCTCTGCGTCATAACCATGGCATGCAGAGGGTGGGTGACGTTGTCCATGATGGCCAGCAGTTTGGCCAGGATCCGTCTCTCCGCCACCTCCTCTAGAGTGTCAAGGCTAATCCCCAGAACAGAGCTAGCCTTCCTGATCAGCTTATTTACCCGAGAAGCATCACCGGTTTTTATGTTGGTTCCCCAGCACATCACTGCAAAAAAGATGGCACTGGCCACCACAGACTGGTAGAAGGTATACAGTAGTTTACTGCACACGTTGAAGGACCTGAGCCTCCTCAGAAAGTAGAGTCGGCTCTGGCCCTTTTTGTACAGAGCCCCGGTGTTACCAGCCCATTCCAGCCTGTTGTCCATATGGACTCCCAGGAACTTGTATGACCCAACCAATGTGAAATACACGCACAGTTACAGAGTTGAATATCTGTGATAGGAAAAAACTGAGGATGCATCAACAACATTGCAGTTACTCCACAATACTAACCTAATTGACAGAGTGAAGGAAGCCTGTGTAGAATAAAAATATTACAAAACATACATGTTTGCAGCAAGGCACTAAAGTAATAGTGCAAAAAATGTGGCAAAGCAATTAACTTTTGGTCCTGATTACAAAGTGTTATGTTTGGAGCAAATCCAATCCAATACATTACTGAGTACCACTCTCCATATTTTCAAGCATAGTGGTGGCTGCATCATGTTATGGGTATGCTTGTAATCGTTAAGGACTGGGCAGTTATTCAGGATAAAAAAGAAACGGAATGGAGCTAAGCACAGTCAAAATCCTACAGGAAAACGTAGTTCAGTCTGCTTTCTACCAGACACTGGGAGATGACTTCACATTTCAGCAGGACAATTACCTAAAACACAAGGCCAAATCTACACTGGAGTTGCTTATCAAGTGGCTTAAATCCTGAGTTACTTAAATCTGCTTGAAAATCTATGGCAAGACCTGACAATGGTTGTTTAGCAATGATCAACAATCAATTTGACAGAGCTTGACGAATTTTGAAAATAATAATGGGCCAATGTTGCACAATTCATGTGTGGAAAGCTCTTAGAGACTTACCCAGAAAGACTGACAGCTGTAATCTGTTTTATTTTTCATATTTTTCATATTTTTTTGTACAAATGTTAGAATTGTTCTTCCACTTTGACATTAGATTATATTGTGTAGATCGTTGACAAATGACAATTCAATCAATCAATTTTTTAATCCCACAAAATGTGGAAAAAGTCAAGGGGTGTGAATTCTTTCAGAGGCATTATATCACTGTCAAATATACAGTATACACATATTCCAGCTAAACAATAGATATATTGAATTTTTCAAATTAACACATTTTAATAAAAAATAAAATAAAATCTGAGAACAGTAATATTTTACACACATGAAGGTACCAATAAGCAATAATTTCTAGTGAAAAAAACACAAATGTGAAATATATGTGGATAAAGCCTTTGGAAATCATCTCTACAAATGCTCCTCACATGGCTTTATTTATTCTTTAAAGGGACTACATTTTGTCTTCACGTCTACTTTATGCCCTCTAGCCAACAGCATGCACATGACGTGGGTTCATTAAAACATTGAAGAAAAGAGGGTCGCTCCAAAACACCTGTGCCTCCCGCTGTGTCCCGGATGTCTACCCCTGGGGCTCTCCCAGCCCCTCTCAGCCCCTCTCTCTGGTTCCTCTATTGCCATGACGTAATAACCCAGACTTCTTCACTGACACTGCGCTGTCTGTTTGGGTTCTTTCTGTTCCAATGTGGCGCTCCGAGTGAATCTCACTGCTGAGTGATTTGCTACCATAACAGTCTATACAACAGTCTCACTACCATACCCTGCAGAGCCCAGCTATGAGCAGCCCACTCATGTCTTGGACAGGATACAGCCAGCCAGACACATGTGCAGCAACTTACAAGCTGCTCGAGGGGCTCATATACATCATGCATATCCTGTGTATGCTATGTTTACATGTACCGTATACAGTTGACATGTTTGTTCCAGTATTACACTTCCAATAAAGCAGTAACCCACTGTGCTCTCATTGACTTAATCAATAGTAAGAGCACGATTTCCAACAGGGTTTAATCTCTGGACTTGCAGGGAAGGTGATGGGGGGTCATCTAAGAAATCTAATGAGAACCCTGTGTTCCTCACCTCCACCCGTAACTTCCATTTTTCGTCCCAATATCCAAAACACAGCAAATCCACCCCACCTATAGGCCCTGCTGTGTCCTGGCTGTGAATGGCTTACTGTAAATGGCCCTCACTTGTCTGGGAATTTCTTGCAGGGCATCTACAGGTCCCGGAAAATTACTCAAACACCATAGAAAAACAGGCGCAGTTATGTTGTCTTAGAAATACACACAGATTGTTCCTCTGTTTACTTTCAAGCTCACCCAGATGGCCTAATGAGTTGTGGTATTATATTTAACGCTTTCACGCAACTCAGAAGGAAGTGTTCCATGAACAAACAAGCTCACTTCCATACCGCTCATATTTCATTGGTCATATTGGACATTCCCTGGTTGCTAGTGTGTTTGCTTGCTTTCTAAATCAAATATGCACACAAAGTTTAGGTCTAGTTAGAGAGAATACATTACAATCAAAACGTGATTTCCCTCTGTTTTATATATATTTCCACACTATGAGGTTGGAATAATACTGTGAAATTATGAAAATTATAATAATGCCCTTTTAGTGTATGAGCTGTTTAAAAGACCACCTGAAATATCAGCCTGTTTTGGTTGGATGGCGATTTGACCTGCCTGGTGACATCACCAGATGGTAAATTAGATAATATACCAATAAGAAAGAAATGTCTAAACCTTTCAGTTTTCCCCTCCCCACTCAGACCACTCTGACATTCCCAGCAATATTACTGCTTGAGAAATTGCTATTTGCTAAAAATCTATTTTTGTTTACTTTTTTGCCGTTTTAATTTAAAACAATCACAGTAAGGTACTTCATTGTTACCCATTTAATATTGAGATATAAACGGCTGCATTGGACCTTTAAAGAAACTCACCGTACTGCTTTAATGGTTGAAGGTTGAGAAGATCACAAGTGGTAAGCCTATATTGGTACAGTGGCAGTGACACAACTCATGCTTAGACGATATTGCTATGTTCCAGGAATTTTTCTGCCTGTATCCTGTCCGGCATTCCTCTACCCTGGCCCATGCAGTCAGTGTGACACACAAACACACGCACACACACATGGCCTGCGTGGTGAATACACGGCATGTTGGTTTAGCAGTCTCACTGACGTCTTTAACTCTGGCCTGTCCCTGTCTTTTGAAGAAAAACAAAAGAGTGGACCAAGAGGAACGCCCTCTCCGGAAACCAAGGAGCTAGTTCAGGAGTTGCCTTGGTTACACAGATGTGGTGTGTGCTATCCATGTTTTGTGTGGGTCTGTGTGTGTGGAGGTGAGAGGCAAAGTGAGAAACAGATGTGTGAATCAATGGACAGGAGGAAAGTAGAGATGGAACGTTTTGAATGCAATCAGGAGTTGCAGTCTTTTATGTTGTTAGAAACCAAGGACAGAGATAATCTTTCCAGCACTCTGAGTTTTATTGTCTGTTGCTTCTCTGATAGCCAGTTAAGTGGCCACTGCAAACAAAACAAGCCATTGGATTCAAAGGGCTTTCTCTGTTTTCCCTGCAGTAAAATATAACTGCCACTGTAAAATGCAGTGGCGTGGGGAGGGATGCTATAACCAGCACACAAGTCACAACCGGTTATATTTTGGCTGCCCTTATCACACCCTTAACAGATTTAGGTGCCTCTTGTCATATTGACTGGATCTTATGGGACAATCTGTCATTAAAGGCACTCTAAACATCTGATAAAATATGAAAATAAGGGTGTGATGCATGGCTTGAGTTGAGCCTCCAAGTTTATTTTCTATCCATTGTATCTATCTTAACTTAAATTGTTTCATCTGGTGACCGAGGAGCGAGCAACTCGTAAAAAGGAGACCACATTTCACATGCAAGTCAATGTGTTCCCAACGTGTGGCAAGGCCTCAAGTTTATATAGATTTTAAACCAGGGTTTTATTTAGTGGGTTTGATTATTGTCCTAATATTAATAGTTTATTTACTGGGTTATAGTTATGTATTTCAGACCAAGTCACTGGTTGTACCTCACCTCATGTTCAAGTTAGCTATGACACAAAACCCAACATAATTTATCTTAGCTTTACCAACTATTCAATCAGATGCTGATGCCATACAATCCACAATGGCTGTTCAATTACATTGTCCTATGCCATTTAAAGAAAATATTTCAACTCTTCATGAACTTCTCTTATAAATATTTTAGTAATCTGGCGGCCACACCTTAGTTTGTGACTCTCTATTTAAATCTCCTTAGCGTAGCTTGATTCTGTGGGAATCTTTTCCTGGGGCCTTGGCCAGAACAGAGACTCCAGAAAGCTTAGGCTGGTTTCCTGTCATTGTTGTTGGTGGAGGTAGAGAGAGTCAGGCAGACCCCCTCCTCCTCCTCCTCCCCCTCTTATGCTCTCTGCAAAATGGGTTGCCTCTACTGGTCACAATGAAAACTCCTAGTCTTTATTACAGTAATGCATCTACAATTACTACAGTCTACAGCCCTTAAACTCAATAGTTCCCCTCTAATCAGGGTGGAAGGTAGCCTAGCGGTTAGAGCGTTGGGCCAGTAACTGAAAGGTTTCTGGTTTGAATACCTGAGCCGAGAAGGTGAAAAAACCTGTCAATGTGTCAAGCAAGGCACTTAACCCTAATTTGCTCTAGGGGTCATGTCACTGTCATTGTAATTAAGAATTTGTTTTTAACTGACTTGCCTAGTTAAATAAAGGTTCAATAAAAAAATAAAATTAAGATCAGAGACTGATTTAGATCTGGGACACCAGGTGTGTGCAATTAATTATAAGATAGATCAGAAAACCAGCTGGCTCTGGACCTCATAGGGGAAGAGTTGAGTACCCCTGGTCTACAGTATACACACAGTAAAGTGTTCAAACTGATAAGTTAGCATGCTAGTGGATAACATACTAACTAACGTGGGCTGTTTAAGTCACTTACTGTAGTTGATGGCATTTCATGTAACTGGTAGACTAGAGCAGTGTTTCCCAACTCCAGTCCTCCAGTATCACCAACCGTACACATTTAAATGTACCCCAGACAAGCACACCTGATTCAACTTGTCAACTAATCATCAAGCCCTCAATGAGTCGAATCTGGTGAGTTTGTCTGGGCCGACAACAAAAATGTAAGCTGTTGGGGGTACTTGAGGACTAGAGTATATCATTTATATAGCCCAATTACCCCATTGTTTGTGATGTGTGGTCGCGTGTAGGATGTCTGTCTTCATGTGTATTTGCTCAATCGTGTGTGTGTGTCTGTAAGAATGTGAATGTGTGTGTGAGAATGTTTGGGAGTCACCCTTTCCTTCCCTCCTCTTTGTTGATTGTTGAGCAGTGTGTTCCAGAGGAAACAGTCCACATGGCAAGACAGACAGAGTGGAGGTCTAAACACAGGGTCACAGGCTTCATTTTGTTTCAATTGAAGGATCCATTTATTTGGGTACTGTGCAGTCAGTCAGTGTGTGTGTGTGTGTGTGTTGTGCCAACTTGTGTCTTTGTGTGTGTGTGTGTGTGTGTGTGTGGTGTCAACTTGTGTATTTGTTTGTAGATGGTAAGAGTTCAGCAGCTTGTGAGTGTATGATGTAACTAACTCTGTCTTACACACCCCCTCTAGGCTGTAGGGTCAGTCCTGTAGATCTGGTTCTCTTATAAGGGTTTAGTTGTAATCATACAGACTCTGTGATTTTGGCCTTAGATCTACGGCACACAATATAAACCTATAGTTGTAGGCATCACATGGACAGAGAGGTGCATTGGAAGTCCCTCACTGCAGGTCACTGGACTCTCTGCTCTGTGTGTTCTCTGTCTCCAGTCTCGTCTGGGGCCCAGGGTGGAGCTCTGGCCATACATTCACACCCACCATGGCCCTCTTCCTGAGCCCCGATGGCTTTGTGTGTGTGTGTGTGTGTGTGTGTGTGTGTGTGTGTGTGTGTGTGTGTGAGAGAGAGTTAAGAAAGGTGGTAGAGGGTTTGTAGTACAGTCATCAGTGAGAGCTGCTTGGTGAAGTGAGCCAGTGACTCTGGCACAAAACAGCAGCACCACTGTCTCCTACAGTACAGGGCCAGGTCAGGGTGGGGTGAAAGTGGACCCCATGAGGGGGAGGGGAGCTGCCTGGGATCCAGGAGGAGGGGGGTTCGCTACAGTGCCACATTCCATTTCCCATTCCATACCCCATACCCCTCCGGGTTCATAACTTCTACCTGACAATGAGGGAGAGGGCCTGCACCCTCCGAGGATAGGGGTAGGGGGAGGAATGGCACTCTGATACCCTGAAATAGACTCTTCCTCACCCATGCCCAGCGATGACACCACAGAGTTGGACCAGGACAGACTATACATACAAACACATACAGGCATGAAAGTGATTCTATTGAGTTACGAAAGGTGTATGAGGGGCATAATCTATTCTACAAGCGTGGGTGTATGATGTTGGTTTCTGCAGTTCTGGCGAGCTTTGTTATGTTATCAAAGCTGACTACAGTGTGACATCAAAGTGTGGGCAAATGTTTGTCACATTTTGACCATCCACAGCCTGAATGACGCCACACAGGATGTCACAACATTCTCTCTCACTTATTCAACCCTCTCATCCATTCCTAGCCCTTTTTCCAGTCCCCTCTGAGCTAGCAGTAGGATCTCATATTCATCATCATAGTTCTCTGGGGCCGGGCTCAGTTGTATGTGGGAGACATTTTGTGTGCCTGCACCTCGTTGGGCGGAGGGAGTATATTGGGTGGAGGTCAGAGACAGGAAGCATGGCCTCACAGATAAATCATGTTGACTCCTCAGGCCTGGTGCCTGATAAGGTAGGACTAACACACTGATACTAACACACTGATACTAACACACTGATACTAACACACTGATAGAGAGCCATAGGGATGGAGGAGGGACAGATGCTTTGGAAAGGTGTGTCCTGAGAAGAGACAGAACAAGAGATGACAAGGATGCCTTTTAAATATACTTAAGTATCAAAAGTACAAGTAAAAGTATTAATCATTTAAAATTCCTTATATTAAGCAAACCAGACAGCACAATTTACCCCAATTATTTTTATGGATAGCTGGGGGCACACATTTGTCAACGATCTAAGGATGACCAGAGATGTTCTCTTGTTAAGTGTGTGAATTGGACATTTTCTTCTGTCCTGCTAAGCATTCAAAATGTAACTTTTGGGTGTCAAGGAAAATGTATGGAGTAAAAAGTACATTATTTTCTTTAGGAATGTAGTTAAGTAAAAGTAAAAATGTTAAAAAATATAAATAGTAAACTAAGGTACAGATACCTCCCCCAAAATACTTAAGTACTACTTTAAAGTATGTTTACCTAAGTACTTTACACCACTGGACAGTAGGGTGCATTGTTCACCCCTGCTTGCCTTGCAACTAGCTCAATGGCCTATCCTGAAATCGAACACCCCCACACTGCTTCAGTTGCGCGCTCCTAGTCCTTACACCCAATCTACACAAGGAAAGACAACTTTGCCACACTGACTCAAAAAACAGGTTTACAACAGTGAGTTTGTCAGAGTCAGATACCTATTAACTCTCTCCCCTATAGGGGTTTGAAAGGGTTACTAAACTAAGCTCTTATCAAAATGACACATGACAATCACAAGGCTAAGGATTTGTCCTGTTCCACTGAGTAACCATGGAGATTTAGACTTTGTCATCTCTGAGGTTATTCTTTCATCTGATCAAAGGGAGCTTTCCACCACCTATGAAAACGCCAGGAGTTAGAGGCCCGGTTCAAAAGTTGCTGTGACAGCAGGCAGCAGTGGACTGACAGGTGACAGATCTATTGTATGTAGAGGCCGGTTGAGTGTGTGCGGAATGCCTGGGTTGATGATTTGCGGTGCGCGTGGCAGAGGAGGGTGACTAGACTTTGGACCTTATCGATGGCACAATGGCAGCCATGTGCAGCATGGAAAAGTCTGCGCGAGCCAATGCCTATCAGGCAGAGCAAGACACATTCTCTGTCCATTACAGCTGCAGTAAAATATCTCTTGTATGGCGTTATCATGAATTATAAACTGGGTGGTTCAAGCCCTGAATGCTGATTGTTTGAAAGCCGTGGTATATCATACCGTATACCATGGGTATGACAAAAAATGTATTTTTACTGCTCTAATACGTTGGTAACCAATTTATAATAGCAATAAGACACCTCTGGTTTTTGTGGTATATTGCCAATATACCACGGCTAAGGGCTTTATCCAGGCATAAGAACAGCCCTTAGTCATTGTATATTGGCGATATACCACACCCCCCCCGGGCCTTATTGCTTAAGAATAACATGATTTAACATGAGTCTTTTTCCTGGATGTTGCCCTGTAGTTGAGTCACTCAGAGACCCTGGCGTTCTGTAGTAATAATGACACACATTACCTACAGTATGATGATGTCCTGTTAAACACACAGTGGTTACACTTCAGCCCTCCACTGGCTTCACAAGGGGAAAATATTAACCAGGAATCTGGCAGAGTGGCATAGTGTATGAAGCTGTTTTCAAGATGGTGAGGTGGTGACTTTGACAGCTACCATAGTGTTCCATTAGAAGGGCCCTCTGTGTCAAATATGGTCAGGGGGAGAGAATGAGGGGATGGATGATGCAAATTGCCTGAGATGATTAACCTTTGAGATGTTTTACTACAGCTCATCATGGTGTTTTACAGCTCTCCACATCAGATCAGTTTTTTATGGGATGCTGTCAATCATTGACTCAGGTGCTGAAGAGACAGTGGAGCTCTGTGGTCCTCCATCTTAGTGCCCATGACAGCGGTAAAGGTCAATAGTAAATATGGGTTAATATCAGGTAAGTATCAATTGAAAAAGGCTACTAAAGAGTGAAATAAGTGTTCTCCTGTTTCTCCAGCTGTGATTTTGGTTGGTTTGTGTATCCCAGGTATAAACAAGGTCAGTCAGTTTTAGTGGCAGTTCTATGTCAGGAGTATTCAGTAGAGCTGTGGTTTGAGGTGTTGCAGCTGTGTGGTGCCAGTTAAACAGAAGCTCTGGTGAAACTGTATCTCATCTGGCATATACTGCTTCCTGAGGGGGTAACGTGTTATATTGAACTGGGTTACATCATGCTCTGGGATATACTGCTTCCTGAGGGGGTAACGTGTTATATTGAACTGGGTTACATCATGCTCTGGGATATACTGCTTCCTGAGGGAGTAACATGTTACGTTGAACTGGGTTACATCATGCTCTGGGATATACTGCTTCCTGAGGGGGTAACATGTTACGTTGAACTGGGTTACATCATGCTCTGGGATATACTGCTTCCTGAGGGGGTAACATTCAGAAAAGATAGATTAAGAAAGAAGAATCACCAGCAGCTGCAGATAGTTGAGCATATCAGGATTAAGGATGTGGGTGATTAGTTGTGCGTAGATAGACGGTACTCTTTGAAAAAAAGGGTTCTTCAGCTGTCCCCATAGAAGAACCCTTTTTGGTTCCAGGTAGAAAACCCTTTTGGGTTCCATGTAGAACCCTCATGGAACCCAAAAAGGTTCTACCTGTAACCAAAAGGATCTACCTAGTGTCAAAAAGGGTTCTACAAATGGTTCTCCTATGGGGACAGCCAGATAACCCTTTTAGGTTCTAGATAGCAGCTTTTTACGGGTTTGTTTGTTGGCTTGTGTGTTGGTTTGTTAGCATTAGCAGGCTGGTTTGTTAGCATGTTCAGGCTGGTTAGTTAGTGTGTTCAGGCTGGTTAGTTAGTGTGTGCAGTAGGCCTACAGTAGTTTTCCAGGCCTCAGTAGAGTGTATGCAGACAAAATTCACAAATTCTAAAGCACAATGGCAGATTCATGTCTTAATTGTAAAACTAACAATGACTCAGTAATCCATGCCTTCTGGGAATTCTATAAAGTCATCTATAAATAAAAGTTATGGGCGGAGTTAGAAGTATTACAATGTAAATTTACTTTTAACCTGTCTGCCTGCATATTTCAGGAAATGTCATATGGCGGTGTAGTGAGATACCTGATGGGCTGGACAATTCTCTTCTCATCTTGAAAAAACGTACATTTAAATACTTGAAGTCAACCAATTCTCCATCGTTAAAACAATGGAAAGGTCAATTGCTTTATTATCAACATTTTGAAAGTGCGTGGGTGACAGAGAGAAATAAAATGGTTCAGTTTGAGGCCATGTGGCAGAGAGGGATGCGGACGCTGGAGATGGGGGCAGGTGGGCAGGTGTGATGTGTGTGTGTGTGTGTGTATGTATATATATATATATTGTATGCTGTTTGTGTATGTTTTGTATTGTTTAAAAATTATAATAATAATCATACAAAAAAAAGTAGAGTGTAGGCAGACAAAGAGAAGAAGTGTGTCTCTGCTTGAGGTTAAAGTCCTCTATCATTCTCTCTGGTGACAGCCAAAGACTTTTCAGAACAGCTCCGACCACTGACTTACTGTAAGTCACAGCTTTAGAAAGGGATGAGCCTCTGTACGTCTGTGTGCTTCTAAATCCTTGTAGCTGTAAAACAGTGCTATCACATTTTCTTGATGGTTTCAGTAACCAGCAGGTAGAAATGCCCGTTAAACACTCTAATTTACACTGGAAGCGTAGTCAAACCAATCAGTCAAGCTGTGAGCAGGATGGAAAATGGCCGTTAGTTTTTTTTCCACGTCTTCTGCGTGTTAGATGTGATTGCTGTAACCAGTGGGACTGCAGGTGTAGGGGTGTGTATTTGTATTGTATATTGATTTCTCTTTTATGTGAGGAAGTTGAATACAGAGGGAAGAGTATGCTTCAGGAAAGAAGTAGCAGCAGTTCCTGTGCTGTGCTGCGCACTTCCCCTCATGATGGAAAAGGTTGTGTCATCGTCATTCAATGAACGTGTTCCGCTAGAAACCCATTCTCTTACACTCACTGTACGTGAAATCTATTCCTAAGCATTTAAAATAGTCCACAAAGCACAATACTTTCTCTGGCTTTTAAAATCTTACTAGTATGGTTATTTCTGATGATTCAGGATATGTAAAACCTTGTCATTTATTCACATAAAAGTTAATACTAACTGTGTTGTAACTGTTGTCTCAGCTTCTCTCCCTGTATTAAACTGCTATTCATGAGGTGTTGCTTCTCAGTTGACTGGAGATAATGACGTTCCTCTGTGGGACCACAGACCCCAGAGATTATGACCGTTAGAAACCTCCCCATATAGAACACCACCAAGCAAACAACACAAGGTGGTGTAGATGTGTAGGTGTGGGGGATAGAGACGAGAGCATGGATATTCCTGAGAGGTCACTGAACTCAACATGATTGGAGCACAAAGTGCCCGTATGTGAGATCTCAGGGAACATGTTGAGCAAGGTATAGGCCTGGAGACAACTATTCAGGAGTTGTAGCACACTTCATTCCTATTCCTATTTACAGTATATAATTACCACAGGAATTGTTCATTTCCTAAAACAAGATAAAAATATATCTTAATATGATCTAAAGAATTTAATTGAATGTTCACTATGTAATAGTTGGTCACCTGTGTGGTTACCATGACCTCTCCCGAATTGGATGTACTTTTCAGCGTTCTTCTCCCACATTCTCCAAATATTATTTCTTGATAGAGAAAACTAGGCTCTGGGAACCATTCAAAACAAAATAAAGAGTGGAAAGATTATACAAATATTTCTGACCTGAGACTGAACAAAGGTCACGGCTTATCTAAAACAAATGTTGGTTTCATGTGGGAGACTTTTATAATACAGAGACTGACAGACAGCCACCCTTTTCTCCAATAGCACACCATGTCACCTGCTATGGATATTCTCTATATTCTGTCAAAGCTGGGTTGGGTTTTCTCCCGTTTAGTGCCTACTGAATGTGACCCAGGCCATTGTTGTTCTTACGGTATCACACACACACACACACACACACACACACACACACACACACACACACACACACACACACACACACACACACACACACACACACACACACACACACACACACACACACAGGACATGCAGTAGGAGTGAAGCACGGTTTCCTCCCCAGGAGAAGGCCCTGGTTTGGGTGTGTGCAGCAGATTCCACAGATTCTGTGCCCTCCCGGAGATTCTTCCCCGCGAGCGACACAAACTGTCTTCTGTTATCCCTGCCATGGTCCATTTCTGTTGGTTGGCAGAGACGCTCGACGTTGGCCAGTTGACCTCATCCTTCCTGGCTGTGTTCTGCTGTGAATGCCTGTTATTAAAGTTGCAATATGTTTTTTGGAGACCTGACCAAATTCACATAGAAATGTGCGTTATAGATCTGCCATTCTCATTGAAAGCAAGTCTAAGAAGCAGTAGGTATGTTCTATATGTACTATTTCTATGCTTCCCGTTCTTAAGTAAACTTTTACTTTTGGTTTTGTATACAGCTTCAAATAGTTGAAAATACTATATTTTTGGTTATGGAAAATATATTTCACAGCGGTTTCAATGGTACAATGATTTTCTACGCTATACTTTCTTGTTTTGTTACATTAACTGAAATTAGGCGAGCTATTAGAATTTTAGCAACCAGGAAATGTCCGAGCAATTTCGGCATAGTGCACCTTAAAGAGTAATAGCACTCCAATTGGACTAAAATGGATGTATCCTTGCTTGACCCACCATTACCCATGTTTCTAGCCTTCAGTTTGTAGGATGCAGGTGCACCCTTGGTCGTTAGATTGCTCTTCTTCATTTTGAAGGGAAAATCCTTTGTGGTGTACAGTTTGCAGTTTCCATTTAATTATGTAGTAAAACGGCGATTACACACCAAAAACAGGAAGCAGAGAAACCACTGTAACCAGCTTTTTCAGTTTAACTAGGACTTTGGCCTTTGGGTAGGGAGGGACCACACCAAGAGTTATTACTCAGGGAGAATATATTTCTCTTTACTATATTTTTATTGAGAAAATCGTATACATGCATGAACAGTGAATATAGTTCTAAATCAATTCCTTTTTTCTGCTTACTTTCTGCTTTCCCTCTCTTTTTATCTTTTATTAATATGTTAATAAACGGTTGGTTTTGATTTTAACTGTATATTTTATATGTAGGTCTGGAATGAAGAACATGGAAGAGAATCAGACCAGATTAACATGTAAGATGGTTGTCAGTTTCATCAGATGCAGAGGGACTCAACTTATGTTGATGCACATTTCACACACATCCACGTCACTCAGCGTGTCTGATTGGCAGGATCAGTGTTTGGCACGCTGCTGCTCCCAATCCTCCTAGCCATGTTGAACTCTGTTCCTCTGACTAGAACCTCCTACAGAGACATGTAGTGAATACAGGGGGCAGTTGAGCCTCATTGAAGCTCTGCCCAGCCCCAGCATTATTGTCTCAGAGAGGATCACTATTTGTCTTTGACAACAAGAATGGTCTACTGAATGGTCTAGTCTCTTTATGATAGACTAGTTAGCTCTCAGGCTGTTGCGTCTTGAGATGGCTGAGGGAATGTATGTTTTTATTTTTTTTAAATGTTTTTATTTAACCTTTATTTAACTAGGCATAAATTCTTATTTATAAAGACGGCCTACTCCGGTCAAACTCGGACGATGCTAGGCCAATTGTTCGCCGCCCTATCAGACTCCCAATCACGGCTGGTTGTGATACAGCCTGGATTCGAACCAGAGTGTCTGTAGTGACGCCTCTAGCACTGAGATGCAGTGCCTAAGACCACTGTGCCACTTGGGTTGTGGTGGAGGGGTTTTGCCTGGGCATTTCCTGAAAGCAGGAAGCAGTTGGAGTCTTCAGGAAACCTGTCTTTTCCTGGACCTCTACTCCACAGAGGGAGAGGCTATGGCTCGTTTGTGTGCGATTCCTTAAACAAAAGGCTTCTTCCGTTCTGAGTCTCCGTGACTACAGCGCTCCACCCAGCAGCCCCAGCCCCTTTTTTTACTCACTGATTGGACTGACTAATACAGCACTCTACTCCTCCTTAAGACTGCAATCAACTTACATAAGACAAAGGCCATCGGTCATTCATTACTGCTCCGCTTTTATGTGTGAGTGTGATTGGCTGATGGTTTCTATAATCTCAATTATAAGCCTCAATCAAAGTCTCGTCAAAAGTGTATTTGGAAAAACTGATTACATCGATAATCGTATTGGCCAATAGGGGAAGTGTGGGGTTGTTGGGTCAGAGAGACACTGATTATGATTTCATTATTCTGACTCCTGTTCTATATCTGTGCTGTATTTAGCTCTGCACCTACATTTTAACATTCCCCGAGGACTTTGTAAAACTCTGTAAAAGGTCCCCTTACTAAAAAAAGAAACTGCTTGTGTTCTCTTACCCGACGGATGGGAGTAGCTGGACTTGGTAGAGTTTTTTTCCTGGATGACAATACAGTGCTATGTCTTCCTGTCATCTCAGAGAGGCAGGAGGACAGGGGTCACCTCCCAGCCTGCTATTGTCCTGTCCTGGGCTCACTGGGCTGACTGGGCTCACACAACACAGGCCCTCAGGAACTGGCCCTTCCTCCTCAGGCCGGGGAAGTGGCTCCATGGCTCCTGGCTCCTGCCCTGCGACTCCCAGTCCTCCCTACTATAACACAGCTCCAGTCACATGCTCTGTACGCCCTCCTATTCTGTCAGACTCCTTTCCTTCCTCTGGTGTAATTTTAGTCTGATTTGATCATCAATGTCAGAGTCATGGTCTTAAATGTAGCCTATTACTGCATTTCATATTATATCAGCATACCGGACACAGGAAAGGAAAGGGGGATACTAGTCAGTTGTACAACTGAATCCATTCAACTGAAATGTGTCTTCAGCATTTAACCCAACCCCTCTTAATTGACGTCCACGTCATCGGCGCCTGGGGAGCAGTTGTAGTTGGGGGTAAACTGTCTTGCTCAATGGCTCAGGGATTCAAACCAGCGACCTTTCGGTTACTGGTCTTATACCGCTAGGCTACTTGCCGCCCCATATTGGGATGTATTAGGTATTAAAGGTAAAACAAATCTTATTTTTGTGAATGTGAATAATTTCATGTAAGTGATTCATTGTCTTAGTACAGGAAACCAGGAGAGTGGAAGGAGAAAGTAGATTCTCCCAACAGGATGGTATTCAACTAACTGTGCTTCATCTCTTCCTCAGGACGTGCCGATTGAGCTGAGGCCACGTCTGTGTGTGATCAAGAAGGGGCCTCATGGCTACGGCTTCAACCTGCACAGTGAGAAGGCCAGACCAGGCCAGTACATCAGAGCAGTGGACGAGGACTCACCTGCACAGAGGTCAGGCCTGCTGGCCAAGGACAGGATAGTACAGGTAACTATCTAGCTCACCTTTGACCTCTGGCATCATACTGTATTATTATTATTATTATTATTATTATTATAATAATAATTATTATTATTCCATGTATAGTAATAGTATATTACGATTGTTAGTAGTAGTTAATGCACAGAAATATTATTACTGTATAGTAGGACAATTGAATCATATTGTATTAATGAAAATACTTCTGTATGTCATTTCTAAAGGCACAATTCAGTCATGTTCAAATTGAAGTCTATAGTGAGGAGGAATGTGAGTGGTAGTAACAGTCTCTGTGTGGGGTTCTAATCTCATAGGGGGGTAGAAGTGGACACAACTGTCACTGGGAGTTAGCTCAGACTGGGATAATCCAGCTTTGTCACTGGTGACTTGTCTGCACTCCACCACCCCAGTCTATCCTGCTCAGTGCTCAGTACTGTAGAGCAGTGTGTGTGTGTGTGTGTGTGTGTGTGTGTGTGTGTGTGTGTGTGTGTGTGTGTGTGTGTGTGTGTATTGTCACGGGTGTATATGGCTCCCCTCAATCTACTCTAGCCACTGTTTTGTAAATGAGTTGCTGCTGTGAGGCTGCCATAGAAAAGGAGAGGCAGAGAGGGGTTTCCAGCCCCCAGTAAGCCCCACACACACCCACCACCCACTGAGGACTGTATTCTTTGTGTTAAATGCACAGCTATTGTAACTGCCCAAGCATGTATTGTTTGGTCTCCTTCCTGGGACTGTGGTAGACAGGCAAACCCACCCTATGACCCACACAGATATGCACACATTACACACACGCGCACACACACACATACACACACACACACACACACACATATACACACACACACACACACACATGCACACACATAGATACACACATGCACGTATGCACACACACACACACACACACAACACATGTACACACACACACACGCACACACACATGCACAAAATACACACTCAGAGCTCACAAAACCCACACATGCAAAGTACACACATGCTATCTCAGCAGTGGTTGTTGAGAATGTTCAGCTGTCTGGGGAACAGATGACATTATGACATATGCTGGACCAATGGCCTTATGGCTGAGATGGTGTTGTTAGCACTCTCTATCTAGCTACTAACAGTTGTTGCTATCCAAGAACCTACTATATGAAGAGAAAGGAGAGTAGAATGTTTTTGCACTCCTTTATGTTGCTCTGAATTGGTACATTTCCCTAAATTGTACACTATTCTCTTCAGCAATGTTTCATTTTGTATTCAGACTACTTACTACAGATTCTTATACAACAGTGCAGAGTTTAACAGTCATTTCCCAAGGCCCTAGGAGAGCTTCAGTTCATCTCTGTGAGTGTTCAGCAGCATATGTTGTGTTTGTGTGGAGAGACAGGATTTCCTTTCTTGGAACTGCTGGACAACAGACTGATAATATTGAAAACTGAGTCCTTGCTTTGATAAACAGGTTATCGTGCTCTTTGTGAGAACAATGGAAATATGCAAGAAATAGTTTCCCATAAATAGTTAGTTACTTGAACAAACTATCGTGCTGATGTGAAAGGGAAACCTGTAGTTTTAGGCTGTTGGACTAGCCTTCACTGTTTTCACTTGGTTAACTATAGTTACACTACTTATACAACTAAGGAGTTAATGCTTCATGAGCTGATTTGTGCAGACATTATTATTGTGTCTGTGTGTGTTTTGAAGATCCTTACACTCTTTCTCTCTCTGTCTCTCCCCCTCTCTCTCCAGGTGAATGGTATGGCGGTGGAGGGGAAGCAGCACTCGGAGGTGGTGGCAGCCATCAAGGCTGGTGGTGAGGAGACCTCTCTACTGGTTGTGGACACAGACACAGATGCCTTCTTCAGGAGGTGCAGAGTCGCTCCCACCCCAGAACACATCACAGGTGAGACCAGAAACATCTACAAGAAAGGGTCAGAACTCTGTTGATGCAGTTTGGCTGAATTAGTGATTCTTTCTGTAGACATACATGTACAAGCATTTAAACACACTGGACGTTATCGGCTTGCACGTTCCTGACTCACACAATCACTGACGGACATGGGAATCATTATCAGAACCGAGACAGCCTCACAGTGTAGGGAGAGTTTTGCCTCTGCAATCACCTCGTAATGATTCAACCACTTAGTTCTCCTTTAACAGCCTCCTTCAAGGTCTATAGTCCCCAGAGGTTTCTCTCTCAGGCCAGATCCCTTCCCCTCCTGTCCCCCTGTCCTTGGTAAACACTAGCAGATTAAGGGTCTGTCTGAATACTTGGCCAGGCTCCTCTGCTCCTCTCTCTCTCTGACAAGGAACACAGACACTGAGCTCATCTCATTTCCTGTCCCCTCACATTGTTTGCTCGAGGTACAAAATTCAAACTCTTAGGTAAAGATCTAGAATCAGCTTAACCTCCCTGAATTCTAACCACTATTAGGGGCTAAACGCAAACTTCCCCCAACTGTCTAGGGGCAACTTCTCCCAACTACCATGGAGCTCTTCACAAAGGAAAGGCTGTTGTACCTCTGAAAAACCCTAGAGGGAGCCTCATCCTGTGAATTGACCCCAGTGCTGGAGAGTCTGGCTGTAGGTTGGCATTTATTGTCATGAATTTTGCCCTGGAGGTAGCTCTGTAGAGTAGTCACTAGCTGGCACAGCCACAGTCTTAAAATCAGATTTTAAACCTAACCTTAACCTTAACCATAACCTTAATCACACTAATAACCCTAACCTTAAAATAAGACCAAAAAGCACATTTTTGCTTTCATTCCTTTTTACGATATAGCCAATAATGACTTTGTAGCTGGCCCATCTAGCGGAATTCGCTCGGTTCTGCCTCCAGGGAAAGATTCATGACAATAAACGTCAAGCTGCGTTTGGCTTGGGAGGCCTGCTGTGCCATAGTAACACTTGTTGAAACAGGGCGGTGGCGCACGGCAACACTTGGCTGGCTACTCAGAGTGCCACTCTGATGCCAACGACCTCATAGAACGATGATGCCAGCCCAGCCGACGCTATGACAACCATATGGGTGTGGAGGAAAGAGGTTCCCTCTGTGTCTGGGACATGCATATTAGTCTGTGTGTGTGTGCTACAAACACACAGTGGGAGTGTAGCGCTGCTGCCTGATCAGGCCAAAGATACTGTTTATTAAAAAGGGTACCTGTCTGTGCCCCTGTCTGCGCCTCTGACTGAACCCTCATAATAAGAAGGTTGGTAGGAGTAGACAATATAAGTCAGTTAGTGTCCTTTTTGCTATTTGACCTAACTGGAAGTTTTATGCTTCTTTAGTGGACCAATAAAAATACAGTAGTTGCTTTGTTGTGATAAGAATTTACTCTGTTTTACATGGAGGAAGGTTCTTGTAGTCTGTGTCCACACTGGGTGGATAGACAGCCATCTATTGGCACGGTTACACCTCAGTGTTTACTGATGATTTGACATGATATGTCCACTCCTCCGAATGAGTATAGTGAAGCAGTAAAAGGAGATAGAAACTGCTGTTACATCCAGGGGGATATTGGCAGGTCTTAGCCTTATCTAACTTCCTTTGGTTTCTGCTATCGGCTTCTAAACCTGACTGAAAAATGGAGGAACAAAATTCCATTGAGGCGTTGCCCAGGTAACTGCTCACTCGTGTTGCCCACTCAGAGGGCACCTGCTCACAGGGACTTTGGTACACACTCAAGCATGTACACGCACAAGCAGCGCGCACACACACACACACATACACGTGTGCGTGAATATGCGGGCAGACACACACACACACACACGCACACACACACACACACACACACACACACACACACACACACACACACACACACACACACACACACACACACACACACACACACACACACACACACACACACACACACACACACACACACACACACACACACACACACACACACACACACACACACACACATGGATGGACACACACACTCCACACTCCCCTCTCGCCACCCCTCTGGCCAGCACTTGTGTTTGGTTTCCATGGCGCTGGCTCCAAGTGGCCTCTCAGTCTGTAGTGTTAGCTGTATTGGGACTAAAGTGGCTCTTGTCCGTGTGCAGTGAGGAGAAACACAGAGGTACTTAGACACAGCTCCGACAGGTCTCAGAACAGTGAGGAGGACCCAAGAAACACAGAGGTACTTAGACACAGCTCCGACAGGTCTCAGAACAGTGAGGAGGACCCAAGAAACACAGAGGTACTTAGACAGCTCCGACAGGTCTCAGAACAGTGAGGAGGGACCCAAGAAACACAGAGGTACTTAGACAGCTCCGACAGGTCTCAGAACAGTGAGGAGGACCCAAGAAACACAGAGGTACTTAGACACAGCTCCGACAGGTCTCAGAACAGTGAGGAGGACCCAAGAAACACAGAGGTACTTAGACAGCACCGACAGGTCTCAGAACAGTGAGGAGGGACCCAAGAAACACAGAGGTACTTAGACAGCTCCGACAGGTCTCAGAACAGTGAGGAGGGACCCAAGAAACACAGAGGTACTTAGACACAGCTCCGACAGGTCTCAGAACAGTGAGGAGGGACCCAAGAAACACAGAGGTACTTAGACAGCTCCGACAGGTCTCAGAACAGTGAGGAGGGACCCAAGAAACACAGAGGTACTTAGACACAGCTCCGACAGGTCTCAGAACAGTGAGGGGGACCCAAGAAACACAGAGGTACTTAGACAGCTCCGACAGGTCTCAGAACAGTGAGGGGGACCCAAGAAACACAGAGGTACTTAGACACAGCTCCAACTGGTCTCAGAACAGTGAGGGGGACCCAAGAAACACAGAGGTACTTAGACACAGCTCCGACAGGTCTCAGAACAGTGAGGAGGACCCAAGAAACACAGAGGTACTTAGACACAGCTCCGACAGGTCTCAGAACAGTGAGGAGGGACCCAAGAAACACAGAGGTACTTACACAGCTCCGACAGGTCTCAGAACAGTGAGGAGGGACCCAAGAAACACAGAGGTACTTATACAGCTCCGACAGGTCTCAGAACAGTGAGGAGGGACCCAAGAAACACAGAGGTACTTAGACACATCTCCGACAGGTCTCAGAACAGTGAGGAGGGTCCCAATTAGCACAGAGGTACTTAGACACAGCTCCGACAGGTCTCAGAACAGTGAGGAGGGACCCAATTAGAACAGAGGTACTTAGACACATCTCCGACAGGTCTCAGAACAGTGAGGAGGGACCCAATTAGAACAGAGGTACTTAGACACAGCTCCGACAGGTCTCACAACAGTTAAGAGGGACCCAAGGAGCACAGAGGTGCTTACAGACAGCTCCGACAGGTCTCAGAACAGTGAGGAGGGACCCAATTAGAACAGAGGTACTTAGACACAGCTCCGACAGGTCTCACAACAGTTAAGAGGGACCCAAGGAGCACAGAGGTGCTTACAGACAGCTCCGACAGGTCTCAGGACAGCTCAGGGGGACACAGACCAGGGTCAGGCTATATTTAGATGATAACAGGTTACTATCTCACTGGTTGTCTGTCTTTGTGAAAAGAACTGAAGCATGGAAGGTAAGGGTCCATGTTAGTCCCGTGTAGCTCAGATGGTAGAGTGCTCAGGACTAACTGCGCTCCAGATAAGAGCGTCTGCTAAATTAATAAAATGTACAGTTGAAGTCAGAAGTTTACATACACTTAGGTTGAAGTCATTAAAACAAAATTTTCAACCACTCCACAGATTTCATGTTAACAAACTATAGTTTTGGCAAGTCGGTTAGGACATCTACTTTGTGCATGACACAAGTCATTCTTCCAACAATTGTAAGTATAAACACCATGGCACCACGCAGCCGTCATACCGCTCAGGTCTCCTAGAGATGAACATACTTTGGTGCGAAAAGTGCAAATCAATCCCAGAACAACAGCAAAGTACCTTGTTAAGATGCTGGAGGAAACAGGTACAAAAGTATCTATATCCACAGTAAAACGAGTCCTATATCGACATAACCTGAAAGGCTGCTCAGCAAGGAAGAAGCCACTGCTCCCAAACCACCAAAAAAAAGCCAGACTACGGTTTTGGAGAAATGTCCTCTGGTCTGATGAAACAAAAATAGAACTGTTTGGCCATAATGACCATCGTTATGTTTGGAGGAAAAAGGGGGAGGCTTGCAAGACTATAAACACTATCCCAACGGTCAAGCACGGGGGTGGCAGCATCATGTTGTGGGGATGCTTTGCTGCAGGAGGGACTGGTGCACTTCACAAAATAGATGGCATCATGAGGAAGGAATATATTGAAGCAACATCTCAAGACATCAGTCAGGAAGTTAAAGCTTGGTCGCAAATGGGTCTTCCAAATGGACAATGACCCATGGGCAATGCTACCAAATACTAACAGAGTGTATGTTAACTTCTGACCCACTGGGAATGTGATTAATGACATAAAAGCTGAAATAATAAATACATAAATAATAATCTCTACTGTTATTCTGAAAATAAAGTGATGATCCTAACTGACCTAAGACAGGGGCTTTTTACTAGTCAGGAATTGTGAAAAACTGAGTTTAAATGTATTTGGCTAAGGTGTATGTAAACTTCCGACTTCAACTGTAAATGCTCCGACCAGGGGGTCAATTGTTCAACTCTATCTGTTTGTTTTAGATAGACACACGGGTTTGACTTAGCCAAGGGAAGATCATTCCTTAATATCCTTGTGACAGGGTTAGGGGAGAGTTTTTTTTACCAGGGCTATTTGATATAGGTAGGCTACTAGGGTAGTGTGTAGTGCAGAACATATCTGTGAAGATTAACCCTGTTTGAATAATGGATGACCTACACATACCTGTGCTATGTAACAGAGTAGGTGTTGCTGGGATGAAACCCAAACTGGATAAGAGCCGTTCTCTGGAGCAGGGGTATGAGTCACACTGACATTCTGTTCTGGTGTATGACGAAGGTGGGACAGTCACAGGATATTTAGGACTGACTGTAAGATTGGAGAATTGCCATGAATATATGTTGCTGAATGGTTGTGAATAGCTGGTATGGAGGAGGGAGTGTGAGTTTGTGTGGAGTCCATGTCTGAGCAGTGTTCTCTTCTGCTTTCAGGATCTCTGCCTGAGCCTGTTGTCAACGGAGACATGGAGAAGACGGTAAGACTGGATGCCAAAAACCTTAGAGAGAGAGAGAGACAGAGAGAGAGAGACATAGAGATAGAGACACAGAGAAACAGAGAGAGAGACACACACAGAGACACAGAGAGAGAGAGAGAGAGACACCGAGAGACACACACACACAAAGAGAGACAGAGAGACACACAAAGAGAGACAGAGAGACACACACAGAGAGACAGAGAGACGCAGAAAGAGAGACAGAGAGACACAGAGAGAGAGACAGAGAGACACACACAGAGAGACAGAGAGACACAGAGAGAGAGACAGAGAGACACACACACAGAGACAGAGAGACGCAGAGAGAGAGACAGAGGGACACAGAGAGAGAGACAGAGAGACACACACAGAGAGACAGAGAGACACACACAGAGAGACAGAGAGAGAATAGCAGTGAGAATAGGATTCTCTATTGTGTGTTGTGATAGAATCTAGATATGGTCAGTGATTTGGAGGCTTGCCAAACAGGCAGATAAACCCAGAGACAGGCCACTGGCCACAAACCCGAAGTAGAAGATTTCATTAGATTAACTCCACTATGTTAATAATATGCTAATAGACTATCTGTAAAGAAGACCGGTGCAGGTCAGTAGTGTGAGACCCTAGTCCTCAGTCATAGACCATCATCGTAACCCCTGAGTCTAACAGTCAAAACATTGGATTAAGAGGTGAGGCAGGGTAGAGAGGTGAGGGAAAGGGAGCGATAAGAGAGAACAGATTTGAGAGGTTAGGGTGAGGTCCCCCTGGGGTTGATAGAAAGCGGATGTTTGCGGTTTTCAGGGATACAGTATTTTTAACCTAGCTTTTGTTTCCCCTGAAAAACAGATGTGGGTGAGGTAGGCAGTGACACGGCAGAACAGGGTGATTGGGTCTTCTCAAATGCTCTGAGCCCAACAGGCTCTAGTAAACTGCTGCTGCTGCCTCTACTGGCCTAGGGAGACATATCATACAACTTCCCAACAATTATGGTCAGACAGTTTGTATATGGGGCACAGGCACAGGCACAGGCACAGGCACAGGCAAGTATGCCTCCCTGTGGGCAATTGTAATATTGCAGCCAGACTCTCCATGAAGAGTTCTGACCCCCACTTTGGCTACTTTGTATTTGATTTGATTTGTTGCTTGATTTGATTTTTTGCTCCATAAGGTCATAAAGGTTGCATGCTATCTGTGTGTCCATTGCAGGTGAATGGAAATGGAAAAATGGCCAAAGAGGTGGAGCAGGACTCTAAGCTGTCAATCAGCCCGTCTCCAAGCAACGCCTCCTCCAACGCCTCACTCACAACCCCGCCTACTGAGGTAAGTCCCGCCCTGAAAACACACACATGAAGCAGCATTGAAGCAGCATTATAGAGCAGCTGAAGTCTCATGATCAGAATGTGTATCCATAGTGACGGTAATGTATAGCAGTAGTCTGTAGTTGAGCACAATCTTGTAAAATAGACTTTACTACAATATCAAAATATCTCTCTCTAGCCTCGTTTATACTTGGTGCTAACATGTGTCCTTTGTCCTGATCTTATCCACATTCTGATTGGGCCCACATTGTAGCCGTTGCATCTACGTCTCTTATCCATCCGCATTGCGACCAGATATCCTGATCCCTCCCTGTATGAAAATTATTTGACAAATATTATTTCAAAATAATATGTATGTATTTTAACACATTGATGCCATAGGTCAATGGGGTCACCTGTCAATGATTTTAGAGGACGGGATAATGATGGTTTAAATGGTTTCACTGTCCAGATCCGTCTACACTTAAAAGTGGTCAGGAAGATCAGATCACAATGTGTCTTTTAATCGTCTACACCTGTCTAAAAATGCTGGCAAAATCAGAATGTGGACGAGATCAGGACAAAGGACTAATGTTTAGAACCAGGTATAAACGAGGCTTCTGTCTCTTGCGCTTTCTCTCTCTTCTTCTACCCCTCTCTCACACTCTCTTTAAACCCCTCTCTCTCCTCCCTGGTTGGTTAGAGGTCTGAGCCAGTGATCATAGGCGCCATCCCAGGTCTGAACCTGTCCCTGCAGCAGGTCAAGGAGCTTGCTCACCAGAAACGCTCCAACAAGAAGGCCCCGCCCATGGACTGGAGCAAGAAAAATGAACTGTTCAGCAACCTATAGATAGAGCACCTCACTCTAGACACACCCACATACAACCTATAGATAGAGCACCTCACTCTAGACACACCCACATACAACCTATAGAGCACCTCGCCCTAGACACACCCACATAAAACCTATAGATAGAGAACCTCGCCCTAGACACACCCACATACAACCTATAGATAGAGCACCTCGCCCTAGACACACCCATATACAACCTATAGAGCACCTCGCCCTAGACACACCCATATACAACCTATAGAGCACCTCGCCCTACACACCCATATACAACCTATAGAGCACCTCGCCCTACACACCCATATACAACCTATAGAGCACCTCGCCCTACACACCCACATACAACCTATAGAGCACCTCGCCCTAGACACACCCACATACAACCTATAGATAGAGCACCTCGCCCTAGACACACCCACATACAACATATAGATAGAGAACCTCGCCCTAGACACACCCACATACAACCTATAGATAGAGCACCTCGCCCTAGACACACCCATATACAACCTATAGAGCACCTCGCCCTAGACACACCCATATACAACCTATAGATAGAGCACCTCACCCTACACACCCACATACAACCTATAGAGCACCTCGCCCTAGACACACCCACATACAACCTATAGATAGAGCACCTCGCCCTAGACACACCCACAACCTATAGATAGAGCACCTCGCCCTACACACCCACATACAACCTATAGATAGAGCACCTCGCCCTAGACACACCCACATACAACATATAGAGCACCTCACCCTACACACCCACATACAACCTATAGAGCACCTCGCCCTAGACACACCCACATACAACCTATATATAGTGCACCTCGCCCTAGACACACCCACAACCTATAGATAGAGCACCTCGCCCAAGACACACCCACATACAGTAGATACTCAGAGGTCAGTGACGGAGAGAGAGAGAGAGAGGGGTTGTTCTAAACCCCATGTTTTCTATGACTCATTAAAACCAGCAGTTTAACTATTGGTGAGGGAGAATACAGGTATATGTATGTAAAATATATACACACAGATTTGTATTATATTCCAGATGCTATAAATGATTTACTAACAATATATAGACAAATATGCTAACGTTGGAAAGGAAACAGCTAGCTCAGATAAGAATCTTTGTATTGTGATTTGAAAATCAGTTTCTACGTATTCCATTTTGCGTGTGGTTGTGTTTGTGTTTGTCGTACCGGTTTGCGTGTGTGTGTTTGTACCGGAGTGTGTATCCCAGTGTCTAGGCCCTGCTGGTCATAGCCTGGTGCCTGTAGATATAGTGGAGTAGATCTCTCTGATGGCCTTTCCTCTACACGTTAACCAGTCATTGAAACACATTGTACAATATTTTTCTTGCCTTAAACGAGAATTACATACCTGACAATTAGCTACCAGTCTAGTCTATCACCTTTCAGGGACCAAATAAGAAAGCCTCCACACACTTCCAGTCAGATGCAAAATGTCTTTAATGTAGCAGAGCTTTGGGTCAGTTGAGCTTCATCAGACCATGCTATGAGGAAGATCGACTGACCCAAAGCTCAGCTACATTAAAGAAATTTGCTTCTGACTGGAAGTGTGCATAGACTTTTTAATATTTCCCCAGTTTTGTCTTCAGCACCGTCACTAATCAGGTCTGGGTGTGCGGTAGATTCTATTATCATTGGGGAACGATATGTTGTTGCAGTGTCCATCCATACCAGTCTTACTTAACTTCAATAAATGTAAAGGCTGAAAACATTACATCCATAAAGTAGCATTGCCATTACCACTGTATATTGAGATACTGTTAATTTTAGTGTTTTTTTTATTGCCATTTGCAAAATCCTTTGAGATTTTTACACATTTATGTAGATTTACTTAAACAATTTGTTTCCTTAATATGAATATAAATGTCTGCGCTTCACTAGATTTTATGTGTATTTTCAGTATTGAGAATAATAGTGAGATTCACTATTGAATTGTATGGGGGTGTCATGCTCTTGAAAACCGTCCATGTTATTTCTATATTGTATTAAATTGTAGGTCACACCATTGTTGTACCATGACCTTCCATTTGAATTAACATTACAGTAACATAAGTGTTAGGAATCTATTTCTGTGCTATGAAGGCGAAGATGAAATGCACCCACTCTTAAAAGACTTCTGGATATTTAAATCCAGAAATGAAGGAGAGAAGTCAACAGTATCAGATTTGAATATTTAATGGTTACCTGTAAACAAATAAAGATCCAGCTGGATGGAAAAGGACAGATGGTGATAACTCAAGACAGTATAACAGAGATATCCACAGATCCATCTTAAATAAGGTGCCTCTAGCAGGTCTCAGTGCCATCTGAGACATCTTTCACATTCACGCAAGGCTCTCCCTCAACTCTTCAAAACCTGTTCCCCCTTCCATAACACAAAGCCATGTGTACATGTTTAATGTGAGAGCAGCTTGAACTGAATAGGTGGGACATTCCTGAGAACGACAGAGATGCGACCCAGGTTACAGCCAGGGATCACATTCACACTGAAACGACACACACATTTACAGTACAGAGGACACTACACAATCATACGAGTCAGGGTTAATGATACAAATGAGTGATTTGACAGTTAATGGGGAAGACAGAAACACAGCATAGAAGAGTTAATTCTCTCTGCTAGAAGTAATACAGCATGCCCAAATATGGAACATAGCCATATAATTCTGGGTGGACAGGAAAAAACTTTTGACCGTTTTTGATAACCCTGTAGATAATTAATTCATGTCATTCATGTTACAATAAGGAAGACCAGAACCCCTTAACAATGGGTCTGCATTTTAAGGAAATATTTTATGGAAATCTTGAAGGAAAATCTGTACAAAGAACTTTGGTTGAATATGATTCTGCTCCCAGATATACCTATAAGTATACAATATACATATTTAGATACTCTATTTTAAATACTAGTTGGACTAATCTACATTAAAATAGTGTACATTATTGATATCTTGCATGTCATCCCACGGCTGTACAAAGCACTTATAACTCCTTATGTTGACAGTGTTGACAGTTATGATAGCTAAATATGCTTTGAAAAGCAAAGGTCTTCTTCCCTTTTGTATAAACAATATCATCAAGCACGTTTACATGTTTTACATAGCTTCATAAAACCAGAAATAATAAAGCATCTAGTCATTCTGTAATACTAAAGAATGACTGTTTGAACAGTACAAACGTATTGGCACCATGCCTTCTGGAAAACACAAAACACAGTTTCATTGTGGTCAACATCGCTTGGTATAAAACGGATAAAATACAGTATTGAAAATATCAACAAGGTCAAATTGAAATGGTCAGACAGTGAAATACAAAGCTCAAATGACAGATACAGCGTGTAATACAAATGGTATTGTAAGGTAATATTCTGTCTAGGAACGGTTCCTCTATAGCCCAGTATAAAAACACTCCACTTCTCCCCATTGCCTCCCTCTCTCTACTGCTACAGTGGCCAAACAATGCCTTTCCACAGAGGTGGATACTGTTTGAGACAGGAGGGGGAGAAAGGCACACCAACAAGACAAAGAAATGGAGGATGTTAGGTAGAATAGAAAGGACAACACAGTTTAACTCATGTTATATGAAACAACCCAATACTATGGTGTACTGGTACAGTATGTTGTCCACTCCTCACCTATCTAGGTCTTTTAGGTCAGTAAGTCAGATGCCCTGTGTTGAAACCAACAGGGTTGTTGTGACTTATGGCAAAGCACTGTAGAGCAGAGTTAAGTGCTGGTGTTGAAAGGAGAGGAAGTGGCAACATGGAGGCAGGGAAATGGATCCACAGTTTTGCATAACTGTTCATTAAAACCATCCCATTCCATGGCACATCCTACAATGTAGTCCCATATGTTTTCTGTTAGTCTGGTGGTGGGGGTTGGTCTGTAGTTTTAGGGGCGTGGGGGTCGAGGGTAACACTGAGGTGGGGTGACCTGCTCCATCCTCCCTCTCACGGTCATTAGTACTTCCTGAGGTGAAGGGTCAGGGGGCTGGTCACTGGGGTGGATAGAGGGCTTAGTCCAGCATGGCATCCAGCTGGTCAGCAAGGTCATCAAACATGTTGCCAATGTCATCCAGAATGTTGCCGGCTGACTTCACTGTATTAGCCCCCCTGTCAGGAGGAAGTGGGAAAACAAGCAGGGTTTAGTCATAGAGATAGCTAGAGGACTCTAGTGCTTAAAAGCCTGTTTAGCATGGGCAGCGCCATTGAGGAGTTTCATCATTTTGAAGTAGTCAACTATGGGTTAAGGAAGGATCACATAATTACATCCAGGTCATCAGGACGGATCAGCCAATGAATTATACTTGTGAGCAAACATTCCATAACAGCAGGTGACAGTAAATCACCAACCTTGGCTTTACACCAGTTCAAACAACACATGTTTACCAACTCATAGAAGTAGTAGAAGAAGAAAACTGACTACTTCAAAATGGAGATGGCCTCAATGGCACTGCCCATGCCCTCACAGACGCCATAATGGGACAGATACAATGTTGCATGAATGCTTCTTCAGTTCACATAACAGTAGAGTGTATATGGCCTGTAAATACAGGAAATGGTGAGTTGTTTATCGTGTTCTCTTACCCGTCAGTGCTGTCCTCCTCTGTGAGTTTTCGCTCCACAGCCTTTAGTGCTGCCTCCAGGGAGGTGCTTGTCTGCTCCAGCCTCTGCTGCTGCACCACCACTACCCCCGGGCCAGACTCTACCCCTGGGCCTGGGCCGACCATACAGACCTGGGGCTTGCCTGTCTGGGCGGCCTGGCTCTGAGCCACTGGGGTTGGGGGACACTGGCTGGGTGTGGGTGATGGTGGGGCTAAGAAGGCCAGACTCTGTACCACGTTGACAGTCACAGTGGGCGGTACTATGGCTGTCAGACAGGAAGCAAAAGCAGAAATTTCTGATAAAAGCCCAAACAAAAGAACATCATAATAAGGAGCTTACATGTGTAATAAATTACCTGTAGCAGCAGCCAGACTGTGTCGGGCCGGTTTGGGGGCGGTGGCGGGGGGTCCGTGGGAGCTGTGAGGCTTGGGGGAGACGGGGGGTTTGACGGGTGTGCCCGTCCCAGTCCCTGCTAGGTTCTCCAGCCCCTCTAGACTGGCCTCACTGATCCTCAGACTGACCAGACTCACCTCCTCACAGCTGTGGGACTGGGGCCTGCTGCCTGGACTGGAGTTTGACCCTATCTGGCCCTCACTGTCACTGGTGGGAGAGCTGCCAGCATGGTCTTTAGGCTTGTGTCTCCGCTTCACAGTGTCTGATTCCTTCAGGTTAAACTCAGGCACCTCCAGGGCTGTCTTGGTGGGCCCGTTCTTGTCTGCTGGGATCTCCACAGTGCTCTCGGCCCTGGGCGGCCCTCCCACCTTAGGCCTCTGCTTGATGGTGAGGTTGCCCTCCTCTGCGAAGGGGATGCACTCGCTAGAGCTACTGTGAGGGGATGAGGAGCCATCCAACCCCGGTGCCTTAGGTTCCTCCTCCTCAGAGTCTGACTTCACCCCTCGCTCTGGGTCTGGGTACTGGTCTGGGATGTCGGTCTGGGCTGGAACACATTCGCTCTGCACCCTCCTCCTCACCCCTGCGGAAGCCTCTCTGGGCTCCAGTCCTGAGGGGGTGAGGCTAGGGAGGGGAGGCTCTGGTTGGAGGAGGTCTAGCCTGGGCCTAGACAGGCTCTTCCCCTCAGTGGAGGCCTCCAGACAGGCTGCGAGGCTCCTCACACTCCCTGGGCTGTCTGTCTCCACCCCCCCAGGAGAGGTTGCCACATTCTCAGTGGACCCCACGCTGGGGCTGCTGCTCACCGAGCTCAGTCTCTTGGGCGGGGCCGGAGGGGGACCCTTTTTACGAGCGCGTACGGCGAAGGACTGGCTGCGTCCAACGGTGCCGTACTTTTCTGGTGTGGTCTGCATACGTGCCAGCTGGCTGCGTCCGGGCCGGCGGGTCAGGGTGGCGTAGGATGCTAGGGTGCCAGAGGGCGGAGTCGGGTCGTCATCCTCTTCGTCTGGTTCGCCGTCTGACAGGGCGTAGCGTGTCAGGCTCTGGCTGCGCTTCTTAGGCGGGGCCAGGGTCATGGCATGGTAGGTGTGTGCCAAGGGCTTGGTGGGCGAGCCGTGGCCCAGATCGGTGCTGCCACAGTGGGAGTGGAGGTAGCTGAAGCCCCTCTGGGCCGGGGAGCCCAGGGGAGAGGAGCCTAGGGAGTGAGACCCAGGGCCTTTAGGCTTGGCTGGGATGGCTGGGTACTTGAACACGGTGGCTGCCCCCAGGGGGACCTGCTTGGGCAGCTGCTGCTGCAGTATGGACCTCTGGTCCCAGCCCTCTGGAATGTTCCTCTCCTTGGCAGGGCTGCTGTCAGCACTGAGGCTGGTGGAGGTGCTGCTGCTGCCTAGGCTCTCCTGTGAGCGACTGTGGGGAGTGATGGAGGCCGTGGGCGGGTCCTGGGAGCGCCCTGAGCCCCTGGACCGGGCGTCGATGCTCTCTTGGCTCCGAGACATGCCCACGGCACTCTTGATGGCCAGGCCCTCCTGGTAGTGGCTGGACATGACTGTCTGCAGCTCAGCGCTCAGCTCGCTGTCCTGGAAGGTCAGCATCTTGGGGGTGTGGGGTGAGGGGCAGTCGGAGGCGCTGTCGGGGGGCTCGATGGTGACCAGGTGAAGGGCTCCGGGGGGCTTGCGGTGCAATGTGCCCTGGCCAGATTCTGCAGCCAGCATGGCCCTCTGGACGTCACACAGCTTCTTCACAGCCAGCATCATCTTCTTTTGGTGGCCCAGCTTGGTGATGCCGATCTCCTGCAGGTCCTCCCAGGTCAGGTCCCGTACGATGCTAATGGAGTCATAGCCGTTCTCTGACAGCTTCCTTTGGTACTGAGGCAGGCCTATGGTACTCAGCCACTCCCCCAGGTCTGCCTGGAGTAGGGGGGAGGGAGAAATGTCAGTCAGACCTACACAGTTGAAACCTTTATGAACGTAATGTAAAACCTGACATGCACACAAAAGAAGACAGAGACAGACAGACACACAGTAAGACCTTACCGGGATGTATTCAGGCAGCCACTCAGGGATGCTGAGGTTTCCTATCTCGATGGAGATCTTCTTGCGGTGGCCTGGCTTGGTGACGCCGATGGCCGTCAGGTCCTCTGGGGTCATCCTGCTGATGGTGGGGACGTCGTAGCCGGCCGTAATGAAGTTCCCGGTGTACTGCTCCAGCTGGAAGTCACTCAGCCACTGGTAGATGGCCTCTGCATCCTACACCACAGAGGAGTATCCCATTGACACCAATCACTGGCCTATTCACTGGCTTCCTTTCTTTTAAGAGCTACATTTATTTCATTGTAGCATACAGAGTATACAGAAAAATACAATCATGAGTTGTAATGTGTGACAAACACAAAAAATAGACAAGACAATATTGTCTGTCCTGTCCTGTGTCTGTTCTGTCATGTGTCTGTCCTGTGTCTGTTCTGTCCTGTGTCTGTTCTGTCCTGTGTCTGTCCTGTCCTGTTCTGTGTCTGTTCTGTGTCTGTTCTGTCCTGTGTCTGTTCTGTGTCTGGTCTGTCCTGTGTCTGTTCTGTCCTGTGTCTGTTCTGTCCTGTGTCTGTCCTGTGTCTGTTCTGTGTCTGTTCTGTCCTGTGTCTGTTCTGTGTCTGGTCTGTCCTGTGTCTGTTCTGTCCTGTGTCTGTTCTGTCCTGTGTCTGTCATGTCCTGTGTCTGTTCTGTCCTGTGTCTGTCATGTCCTGTGTCTGTCAGGTCCTGTGTCTGTCATGTCCTGTGTCTGTCCTGTCTTGTGTCTGTCCTGTCCTGTGTCTGTTCTGTCCTGCATCTGTCCTGCATCTGTCCTGTCCTGTGTCTGAGTCTCACCTTGCCCTCCAGTAGCTGCTGAGGACGTATAAACTGTGGGGAGACAAACTGCTGCTCCCCTGGTCTCTGTATGTTCACCATCGGCCTCCGAGGAGCACCCAGAACCACTACATAAGAAAACACACAACAGAGAATTAGATGAATGGTGTTTAGAATGTTTTCTAACAATAAGCACAAATCAAACTAGAAAGGTGAAGTTTCAGGAGAAAGGTTGTGGTATGCAACAGTAATGAGAGAAAGGGCTGGTATTCCTACCTGCAGTCAGGTCAGGCGGTTTATTGGGGACTGGTTGCCCTGAGTCACCAGCACAGGGCGCTGGCTGCAAAACAGAGTGTAAGACAAGTTACAGAGAGCACAGGAATCTGTTGACAGGCACTGCATACTCAGACAGTAAATGAAAATATAACATTTCCTCTGTTCATATCTGTGAGTAACATTTGCAATTATTTTAGCATGGTTATCTATTTCCCTTGTAATATTATTTAAATACGACTAGCCAGGATAAATAAAGCTGAAACAATAACAAGGTACCTTGGCAGTGTCTGGGAGTGCAGTGGTCTGGTGGTGTAGTCCATTGGGGGCAGTGTTGTTGTTGTTGCTCTCTGTGCTCTGTCCACTCCCAGCACTACGGGTGCTGCCCACACTGCCTGTACTCCCTACACTGTTTCTGTCACCTGCTAGATAGGACCACAGGAGAGGAGGATGGAGAGAGGGAGAAGAGAAAGATATAAGTGAGGGACGTTAAAGACAACCGTGGTGGCTGGACAGCGAGAGGGAGAGCAAAATGAGGTACTTCCCCTCTGTGTCCTTCCAGAGCTCACGACAATACAGTCACACAGACATCCACATGATTCTAACTGAAGCTGGCAGAGGTTGGGGCTGTGGACGTGTCACTGAGCCAGCCAAGTCATCACAGATCAGGGCAGGACGTCATAGGCTGCCATAATAAGCCAAGGGAGATGGTTGCATGGTGGAGCGGAGCGGAGCTGCAGGCATAGAGCAACAACAGCCAAGGGTACAGACCTACGTAACTCCAGAGGTAAACTACAACTACAGTCCTGTAGTAGGACAGATGAAAGGTAATCCACAATGGAAAATTCCTACAGCAAGTGGCACTGAGTACACAGAGCACCCATTAAGCTTGCAGTTTTCTGTAGACTGTCAAAATAGGTTTTTTTTTTGGTCACTGGAACAGGGGCTTCCTGGTGGCCCCATCTTGTGGCAGCAGGGAGAACAGCAGTAGCTATGGGAAGCTCAGTTTGAAGCTGGCACGTGACAAAGGTAGAGCATGGGGACAGGGGGCAGAGCCAGCCAGCTATTGTCATGGGGGGGGGACAGTGGAGGGACTCTTACCCGCGGTGTGTGAGTTCCTGAGCACCCAGATGTCCTCCAGGGGACAACCAGGCTGAGAGAGGCTGCTGTGAGGCTGACCTATCAGACACAACAACACTCTGTTGGGCCATGGGGGTACCATGGGCCATGGAGCAGCACTGGGGATTGGCTGGGCCTGGGCATGAGAAGGGTTTAGTGGGGGCGAACATAGGTGTCCTTGTACCCTCACCACGGTTCACAGTGGTGGGGGAGTTGGTCTGGCTGGTTTGGGGGCTGAGTACCTGTTTCGATGTGCGTCTGTTCCTCTGAGTGCATGTATAAGGGTGTGTGAGTGTATACCTGGGTTGGCGCTGAGGCCGTTGGCGTGGGGGAGGGCCAGGTGGGGATTGTTGGGGGTGTACAGTGTGTAGGAGTCGTCGGTCTGGGGGGCTGAGCTCAGGCTGGAGGAGAGAGGGGCTCTGGAGAGAAGCTGCTGGCGCTGGGTGGGCAGAGAGGCGTGCCGGGACAGGGTACCCCCTACAGGGTCAAACAGGTAGGACAGACAGACAGACAGACAGACAGACAGACAGACAGACAGACAGACAGACAGACAGACAGACAGACAGACAGACAGACAGACAGACAGACAGACAGACAGACAGACAGACAGACAGACAGGAGGTTAACGCAAGCTGATGGTTAGAGATGGACATTACATGGTATGGATGGAGAGATGCAGGAGGAAGAGAGAAAAATAGGAGCAAGGGATGGATTGGAAGCATGAGGGATTAGTCCAACCAAGCCAGTCTGAGAAATGGGGTGTTCTCTGGAGGGTCCAACCTGTAATGAAGAGGGGCCACCGCTGCTCTTCCAATGCAGTGATGATGTGTAGCAATACAACCAATCAGTGTGTGTGTGTGTGTGTGTATGTTGGTGGAGGGGGGATTTCTTTATTGAAGACTGTGAGAGATAAATTATACACAATATACACTGGAGCCAAGGGAGATACAGTTCCTTAAGGAAGAATTCACACCCCTTGACTTATTCCACATTTTGTTGTGTTACAGCTTGAATTCAAAATTGATTCGATAAAAAAATGTTCTCAACCACCTATACACAATACCTCATAATGACAAAGTGAATATACAGTGTATACTGTATGTATGTATGTATGTATGTATGTATGTATGTATGTATGTATGTATGTATGTATGTATGTATGTATGTATGTATGTATGTATGTATGTATGTATGTATGTATGTATGTATGTATGTATGTATGTGATCATTGCTAGACAGCCATTTTCATACCTTACAATAGATTGTCAAGCCAATTTAAGTCAAAACTGTAACTAGGTCATTCAAAGTCTGCTTTTTTTTTCATCTACCAATAGGTGCCCTTATTTGTGAGGCACAGAAAAACCTCCCTGGTCTTCGTGGTTGAATCTGTGCTTGAAATTCACAACTTGACTGAGGGACCACTTATTATGTGACTTTGTCAAGCACATTTTTACTGCTGAACTTATTTAGACTTGCCACAACAAAGGGGTTGAATTCATTTCAGCTGACATTATGGGGTATCGTGTGTAGATCAGTGACACAACATTTGAATGTAATACATGTTTTAATTCAGGCTCTAATACAAAATAACGTGGAAAGGTAAAGGGGTGTGAATACTTTCTGAAGGTACTGTAGGTGCAGAGGGAGAATTTAAGATGGCCCTCCCGTTCCCCTGATATTTTGTTGTGGTGACAGATTTGCAGAGAAGACAGAAACCTGACAGTGTTATTTTTCTCTGACTGTAGTGCAGAGCTGCTCCCTGTTCTGTCAAAGCTGCTCCATGAGTGTCACCCTGCTAACCTATTCATTCAGGGATTTCTCACTCTAGTGCACATCAAAGAGGTGGTGTGGGGCAGATTATGTTCTTCTGTGGTGTTAGGTGGGTAACTGACACCTTCTGTTAATCTAACCGGTGTTGCAGGTAGACCGCGTGGGTAAGGTTGGGAGTTTTTACATAATGTACAATAGCAGATGACTACTGCAGTTCCAAGTCATTTCCATTTCTGACTTAATCCTGCATTGTGAGTGTGCTGACACGTCTGGGAGATGAGTGAGTTAGTGAGTGTGTGAGTGTGTCTCTGTGTTGATGTTCCGACATGCCGGCAGCTGACTCAACAAGCTACGAATCCTCTTTTTGTTGCGGGTGCCACGTTTACGCAATGAAAGAGGCAAATGTCAGAGGGCTCTCTGTCTTAGTCCATTGCTTTCAGATGGGAGGGGGGAATGGCTAATGATTACACTGACCTTATAGGGTGTGTTGTTGTGACTGACCTGAGCGTCTGCTGATGACCTCTACAATATTTGGGGGGAAGTAGCCCACACGGTCGGTGCCCCTCTGGCTGTCGTGGATGTGCCCCTTCCAGCGCCCGTCCATGTGCTGCTCTAGGACCTGCCAGGCAGCCAATCAAAACAAACATTAAGACATGTCTAAACCAATCAGATGGCTATTACTACCCAGTGTCTCTCCATATTGAGGCAGGTAGGAGGTCTGTGAGATTCCGTAACAACCGTGGTGTTATTTCCACTAGTTATGTACGTGTGTAAAGGAGTGTACCTGACCTGAAATGTGCAGTTCGGGGACAATGACAGAAAGTACATGTTCCAACTTGAAACACATTCTCTATGTTAACAACTTAATCTGTGTATCTATGTCTCTGTATGGTTTGTTTTCATAATGTCAAAGAGACGTTTTACATAGGTTGGGAGGGTGATACAAAAACAGCACCACAGCCCTGAGATCAACTGTAGTACACCGACAGACCAAAATACAAGACATTACCAAACCAAAAGAGAGAGAACCAAAAGGTCAAGCACATAAATAGATGATGACAGTAGTCATGCGTTTCTGATCATGTTCCATTTGTCCACATGAGCTGCTAATACCCAGGCCATTGTCAGAGGATACAAGCCGAGGGACATTAGGGTTAAGGGGCTGAGGGTATGGGGGAGAAGAGGGGTGTTGGGTTGTGTGTCTGGTAAAAGGTGTGGGTAGAGGGGGAAATAGCATGTACTGAATGGGCAGGATTGGCAGCTACAGAAAAATACTTGAACGAATTGTCCAAGTTGGCAACGCATCTTTTTCTAAAGTCTTAAACTCACTAAAGGCGCACGTGTGAAGCGTGCAATTTATTTTTCAACACATTGTTTTGAATTCTAATAACCCAACCGAAGCCCGGTGGGCGCGCTGTACGCTTTGACGCCTCGCTGGCTCTGTCGTCACACAAAATAATATGAATAATAATAATAATACTGAAGCAACCTCATGCTCCACTGCAGCAGAATAGACCGACACACTCCCAAGAAGAAAAACAGGCCAGAGTTCATGAGACGGTGTGTGTGTGTGTGTGACAGCCATGAGTGTGTGACAGTAATGGTTGAGTCACTGCTGTGAGGGAGTGATAGATGAACACCAGGGCCTGTCCCTACCCGTCTCTCTCTCTCTCTGGGCTCAAATAGATCCATCCTTCAGATATAGGGGCTCACTGTATTCTTGCCCTATAAACTAGTTCACCCTCAGGAATATGGGTAGTGAAGTTCACCTGTTGTACACCATACCGCTAAGGACCTACAGGACCTTTAACTGATAGATCACATGCACAACAGGTGCAGTACAGTGATAGTCTACACCCTGTCACAGTCTTCACATTTTGCTGCTTTACAGTAGTAAAGTAATAACTCTGGGGTGTAAAGACATACACAATCAAGATATATGTTTTATTTTATTTTTATAAAATGTTCTATGATTTTTCTTTAACTTGGAATATGTTGTGTAGATCGGTAGGAACAAAATCAAATGTATTCCCCTTTGAGATAATTACACCGGCCAAACTCCAACGGCGCTGGGCCAATTGTGCGCCGCCCTATGGGACTCCCAATCCCGGCCGGTTGTGATACAGTCTGGATTCAAACCAGGTTGTCTGTAGTGACACCTCTAGCACTGAGATGCATTGTCTTAGAACACATGGGTTGTACACATGGGTTGTATGTTTACCGTCCTATAGTCCAGTGGTTTGAAAACCCCTGCTCTAGTCCACACAAATAATACACTGTGCCTACTGACTGCCAGCCTGTCTTCCTCTTGGCTAATAAAACACCTGTTTGAGAGCATGAGCCTGACAGTTCACTGGGGAAACAGGGGGTTTAGAGTGGGTGACAACATGGGGGCACGGTTAGGTTCAGAGAGTGTGGGAACAACACTGCAATGCCAGCTGGGGCAGATCTGAGGAGGTACAGACAGTAAATAGAGAGGGTTGTGTGTGTGATCCTGCTGCCTACCATGATGACATCCCCGGCCCGGATGTTGAGAGCGGTGGGGTCGTGGAGGTTCCAGTAGTCTTTCAGAGCTCTCACCTGCAGGACACCTGTAGCATCTGTGTGTGAGAGAGACAGAGAGGGGTAGAAAGAGAGATAGGGGAGAAAGAGAGAGAGAGAGAGAGAGAGAGAGAGAGAGAGAGAGAGAGAGAGAGAGAGAGGGGGAAGAAGAGAGAGGGGGAAGAAGAGAGAGGGGAAAGAAGAGAGAGAGAGAGAGAGAGAGAGAGAGAGAGAGAGAGAGAGAGAGAGAGAGACACACACACATACAAAGTTAGTTCAATCAATCAATCAAATGTATTTATAAAGCCCTTTATACATCAGCCAATGGCACAAAGTGCTGTACAGAAACCCAGGCTAAAAAACAAACAAACAGCAAGCAATGCAGATGAAGGCAGGAATTGGTATGAAGGATGGCAGTCCAATGATTGATAGATACTGACATGTACACCTTTTTCAATCCCCTTAAAGGAATATACCCAGATGCCGCTACAATCCCAGTGCCTGTTGTTTTTTTATTAGTCACATCCGGCACTGGTATGGAATGCAGTGACATCAGAGAGCAGAGTCAGTCAGTGCTGTATTCAGCCTGTGACTGGTTGGTACACATCAATAATGAACCCATGACGAGGAGGCGTGGTGGCTGATTGTGTTCTATTCATCTGTTATTCAGTCTGTCCTGAACACAGAGAGAGAGCTGGATCATAACAGGAAGTCTCTCTCCATAGCCTCCATGTTTGAAGCAGCAGTCTGCTGACTGAGAAACACAAGTGCTCATTACAGCCTGAGTTCCCAGGCTGCAAGAACCAGATCAAAGACCCGGGCCTGCTGGATTACAGAGGAGATAGCACAAACAGCAGAGGTCCAAAACACTCACTGGCTCATGCATGCGTACGTACACAGGGGTGGCACGCACCACACACACAAACAAACAAATGCATAGGTTGCACGCACTTACACACACCTAGTCTTTTGGGTGTATGTGTGTATGTGTGTGTGTGTGGGTAACCCGTATTCCCTGAGGTTAAACACAGCTGCTTGGTGAATTACAGTTTAGAGCATATCATATCCCTCAGTGTCTCCTCTGGGCCTATAGGAACGTCTGCACTGGCTCTGTCTCAGTCTGTCTCCTCTCCCAACACACACAGACACCTCTGAACACTCTGTCCTGCATAACTCAGACTGCAAAAGAATGCAAGTCGCTTCACCGCACAAAAGGACAAAGAAAGAAATCCGCTAGCAGGAATCTATGCTAAAACTTTTTCCAAGGAGCACATGTGCGCCTACTTTTTTATTTTTTATTTTATTTAACCTTTATTTAACTAGGCAAGTCATTTAAGAACAAATTCTTATTTACAATGACGGCCTACCCACAGGGTCAGCCCCTGGAGCAAATTAGGGTTAAGTGCCTTGCTCAAGGACACATCGACAAGTTTTAAAACATTTTTTTTTTTTTTTATGTACACAAATACATTTAGGAGCACAATGAAAGTATTAGAGGAAGAGTGTTTTTATGATAAGAAGTTACTAAAAGTTCATGAACAAAATTCCATGCTCAAGCAAGTAAAACGTACCCTCAAATATGTGAGTCAATTTTCAGCTGCCCCTTTAAGGGTAACAGTGAGACTGGCATGTCTGTCTGTGAGAGATGAAATTATCCGATGTCCCTTCACTAGCAGTTGAGTTGAGCAAGCTCAAACAAACTAACACTGAAAAGCAACCTAGCATGTAAACAAAATGATATACATAGCCAAGAAACACAAGGACACAGTCACACTAGTAGACTTTAGGGTAAATTCAACCAACTTCTATACCTGTACGCTTCTAAAAAATAAATCTTTCAGCACCACTCACAGTGCGCACAGAGCCACAGGCACTGTTGCTGCATGAGGTTGGATACATGGGACTCTACGTAGCCTAGATCTTTGTGTGATTAGCTACGAGCTATGAAACAAAACGTCCAAAATACTTTGAAAAGAGCTATGGCAGCAATTTTTATGCAATAAATCAAAACTCGCACGTGCTCATACTTGACTTTTTCAGTTTGCACACGTCATCTATATTTAGGCACATATGTGAGTAAAATGTTTGCACTGTAGAGCCCTGGTTAGAGGAGAATAAAGTAGAAGGGAAGTAGAGCCCTGGTTAGTGGACAATAAAGTAGGAGGGAAGTAGAGCCCTGGTTAGAGGACAATAAAGTAGAAAGGAAGTAGAGCCCTGGTTAGAGGACAATAAAGTAGGAGGGAAGTAGAGCCCTGGTTAGAGAACAATAAAGTAGGAGGGAAGTAGAGCCCTGGTTAGAGGACAATAAAGTAGGAGGGAAGTAGAGCCCTGGTTAGAGGACAATAAAGTAGGAGGGAAGTAGAGCCCTGGTTAGAGGACAATAAAGTAGGAAGGAAGTAGAGCCCTGGTTAGAGGACAATAAAGTAGGAGGGAAGTAGAGCCCTGGTTAGAGGACAATAAAGTAGAAAGGAAGTAGAGCCCTGGTTAGAGGACAATAAAGTAGGAGGGAAGTAGAGCCCTGGTTAGAGGACAATAAAGTAGGAGTGAAGTAGAGCCCTGGTTAGAGGACAATAAAGTAGAAAGGAAGTAGAGCCCTGGTTAGAGGACAATAAAGTAGGAGGGAAGTAGAGCCCTGGTTAGAGGACAATAAAGTATGAGGGAAGTAGAGCCCTGGTTAGAGGACAATAAAGTAGATGTGAGGTAAAGACTGAATGATATTTCATGGAATAATGTCTACATTTGTTAGCACCTATCTGCTGTCCCAGTGTATTCCAGTGGTGAGTGGTGCTCTGTTCACCTCGGAGGAGCTGCTTGATGTCCTTGCTGGCGTGAGAGGTGGTGAACTGGTTCACGATGTCCAGGGCTGTCTGGTTGTACGTGTTACGGATGTTCACGTCTATACCAGCCTGTCAAAAGAATACACAACATTATCGTCAATCAGATGTGCACTGACACACCAACACATTTAACAATGTTCTCAATTCTAATGCTGTAAACGGCAATGTACTGTACTGTACAGCCTATTCAATAATACACTTCACTTACTCTGGACAACATGTTACCAACTGTTAGTTGAATGTGGTAGAATAGTGATTGAATAAGACTAGTTAAAGACTAAATGAAGTGATGTTGATGTCCCTCCAGGTGTCTTACCTCTAGCAGCTGTCTGACCACCTCCGTCTTGCCGTAGAGGGCAGCCTCGTGCAAGGCAGTGCCAGCCTTGGTGGCCCTGTTGATGTCGATGCCAGCTTTAAGCAGCAACCTGAACCAGAGAGGAATGACACAATACTACTTGAGTACAGCTTCAAGTTTACAAAGGCTGTTAACTCCAGGGTGAATTGTAAAGGTTTCAGAGAGGCAGAGCCATGGATGGAGCCAGCAGGACCAGATGCCAGGACAGTACAGTACATTATGTCTATGGCAGAGTGTTACAGTGATCCACTGTAGCTAGTCTGCTCAACATCCCACATCACATTAACTCACTGAGGTGCCAGGGGGAAAGGTGGAGAATTCACACTGGATTCAAGCTGCACAGACACACTGCACAACACACACGCAGATGCAGACGCACACACACACACAGACACACACACACACACACACACATACTCACATGCCCTGGTATTAGACAAGTTAGGCTTTAGGAATATTAGTGGGAATGTCAATGCTCTTCTGGGAATGAACAGCATGGAAAGTTTGTGAGAGTGGCAGGAGATGTAAATTCACTTACACACACACTGGCCAAAGGGGAAGTGGGCATGCACACACGCCCATATCCAAAATGGTTTGGTAACTAACTACCACAAACCCTTAACCTCTGTCTGTCTTTCGATGGCATTCCTGCTCATCAACCAAACCACAACCATACAATCTCACAATGACCACTGTCACAATCACACCATCTATCTATAGTAACCTAAAATAACAAGACTAATTCAGACAGTGACAATGATTTGCATCATCAGTTTACCTCACCACTCGCTTTAGTAATTAACGCATGAATCTAACAAGAAGTTGCTTATAGAGAGAGAGAGAGAGAGAGAGAGAGAGAGAGAGAGAGAGAGAGAGAGAGAGAGAGAGAGAGAGAGAGAGAGAGAGAGAGAGAGAGAGAAAGACAGGGAATGCATTAACATAAGAGAGAGGGATTCTTGGGGCTCAGTTGCCGAGCAGAGAGCGATGACTCAGAAGACTGAGCCCTGGGAGAGGGGCCGTGTTGGGGACAAAGACAGGAGAGAGAGAGAGACAGAGATACAGAGACAGAGATACAGAGACAGAGATACAGAGACAGAGATACAGAGACAGAGATACAGACACAGAGACAGAGATACAGAGACAGAGATACAGAGAAACATAGACAGAGATACAGAGATACAGAGAAACAGAGACAGAGATACAGAGACAGAGAAACAGAGACAGAGATACAGAGATACAGAGACAGAGATACAGAGACAGATACAGAGATACAGAGACAGAGATACAGAGACAGAGATACAGAGACAGATACGGAGACAGAGATACAGAGACACAGAGACACAGAGACAGAGATACAGAGACAGAGATACAGAGACACAGAGATACAGAGACACAGAGATACAGAGACACAGAGATACATAGACACAGAGATACAGAGACACAGAGATACAGAGATACAGAGACAGAGATACAGAGACAGAGATACAGATACAGAGATACAGATACAGAGATACAGAGACAGCGATACAGAGACCGCGATACAGAGACAGAGATACAGAGACAGAGATACAGAGACCGCGATACAGAGACAGAGATACAGAGACAGAGATACAGAGATACAGAGACCGCGATACAGAGACAGAGATACAGAGACAGAGATACAGAGACAGCGATACAGAGACAGAGATACAGAGACAGAGATACAGACACAGAGACAGAGATACAGAGACAGAGATACAGAGACAGAGATACAGAGACAGAGATACAGAGACAGAGATACAGAGATACAGAGACAGAGATACAGAGACACAGAGACAGGGAGAGGAAGAATGCCCCTCCCTTACTTGAACTTCATTATTCTCATCCTGTTACAGATACTGACAAGGTAAAAATCTGTCGTTCTGCCCCTGAACAAGGCAGTTAACCCACTGTTTACCGGTAGGCCGTCATTGTAAATAAGAATTTGTTCTTAACTGACTTGCCTAGTTAAATAAAGGTAAAATAAATAAAAGCTCTCTCTCTCCCCCTCTCTCTCTCTCTCTCTCCCCCCTCTCTCTCTCTGCCCTGCGGCTGCTAAGCTCCGGGTCGGTGTGCTTGTTTCATTTCACCTTAGAAACACAAAGGAGGGCAGGCTCATCAAAGTCTCTCTGTCCCTCTGGTTTGAATGGATGCTGAAAGACAGAGAGAGTCCTATCCTGTTCTACTCTCCTCCTTTGGGGCTGCACTGACTCAATAACCCATTGTTCATATCCCCCTTCCCCATTTAATACCTCTATTACATGGATGTCTATGTAGAACCATGGGACCGGTTACAGAATGTATTGTGGTGACATAACCGTGTGATTGGACCACACGGCATTGTTATTGAGTCATATGGCCACTGGATCCTAGAGATCCTTGTGCCATGGTTGAATACACAGTTTCTCTCTTTCATTACCAATTGAAGCCAATGAAAGCCTTGACTGTTCCTTTGGTAAGGTGGTTTGTACCAGGGAGGTGTGTCACAGAGAAAACCACACCAGTAATAGGGCTCCTTAACACTAGAACTGCTAAAGCAGTCATTTTGACTGCTCATTCATTGTATTTATGTATTGCTCTGCCATTTAAGTCATGAACCCTCTCCATCCTTAATATCACATTCTCCCCCTATAACCAGTTTTAGGAGGGCATGTCATTTTTTTGTCATGGTTGCCCCTCCTTCTCCCAATAGTAGGGCCTGCTCCACTTCTTCTGACAGTTGAAAGTGCTGTACCCAGTAGATCATCTCCCCGATAATTGCCTCGAAACTGAACCTAAACTATACCGAAACTAATTTCACAAATAACAACAGATACGATAAATTAAGTCAGGTATGACGGGGAGAAAAGGGGGACAATGGGTGAGTTGATGAGCGAGGGGAAGAGAACGATGCAGAATTATGACATCACCAATTGTGAATGAAGAACACTGTCCTTCTATTGTATTGATCTGTTCTAATTATAACCTTAAAATGGTATCCACCCCCAAATCATTCCACTGATTCAAAGCAACCTTATCAGTCTACTCTAGCCTACTTGGAGGAGGCTACAAAGTGAGGGCATGAGTAATTATACATGCTGAACGGCTTTCACTATCTGGGAAAATATCTACATGGGGGCAGCAGGTGAGTGAGTGTCGGAGAGCTTACATTGGCAAGGGGAGAAATGTCACCATGGGCAATTTCTTAACTTCACTGTCATCGGCGAACAATTTGCTTGCAAAGAAAACAAGTCTGGCAGGCATCATGAGCAAAGTGAGACGGGAGCTCCCTCCCTCTGCGCATAAAAAGGCGCCTGCACAACGGTGCTGAAGAATGACAAGACAGGAACACAATAAAACCCAGAGACTATTACGCACTACAACCAAACAACGGTTTGTCAAAGTGTGTCAAGCAAGTGAAAGTTATGAAGATTTGTGTCAACTGGACAAGGGATAACAGCTAAATGAAATCCAACTGATGCCATTACGTGAAGATGCACACAATATAAACACAAGCTGACAATAATTGACTGTTTTTGAGTGCTGTCATATCGACACTTATATTCATTATAATAACATTATTGCAAAAGCGGTAATAGCATTATAATGAATATAAGTGTCGATATGACAGCACTCAAAAACAGTCAATTATTGTCAGCTTGTGTTTATATTGTGTGCATCTTCACGTAATGGCATCAGTTGGATTTCATATTCATATTAAGGCCACTTCACGCTTATAATGATGTTAAGGCTACTGATGTTTTGACCGTGCGTATTGGTGGTTGGGGCCTTTTTTTTTTGTAGTTATAAAAAAAAGCTGTTACCGTATATATTTTTGTTTCAGTTGTAACAAAAGAACTCCACTAACAACATTTGATGAACACTTTTGGAGTTTTTAATATTTTTGAGTATAGCTTACAACATAAACTAATGAAAATGCTATTGTGTTTGAAATAAAATAGAAATCGTATTCTAATGTTACCCAAGGCCTTCATAAGACAACCAAATGATTATTTTTTAGATAGCATATATGAAATATATTAATTACACTGTTAGAATGTTGCAGTCAGAATGACTGCTCATTCGCTTGAAGGTGGGGTCCATGGAGGCCCAGCGGTTCAAGTGTTAACTGTCTGATCCCAACTACTACTGATAGATCAGCAGCCACATCTCACTGGCAGATCTGGGTCACATTGGCAGCACTGCAGCCTCACACCAGAGAGCCTATCTCTCGGTCTCTCTCTCGGTTTCTCTCCAGTGTCTCTTTCTGCATATCCATCTCTCTCTCTCTCAGGCTGGTGACAGACTGCTGCAGCTGTCAGTGAAACATGGGAACAGGGCTGCAGAGTAGACCCCCTCCTCCTCCCCTCTCTGGCAGGGCTGAGCTGGGTGTCTGGTACTGGACTGTGCCAGACAGACTCTGATGTACTGTAGGTCTCCATGGAGGTACTAGGGGATTGGGGCTGTGGCCCCTGGTGGAGTAGACATTGGACAGGCCATTTTATAGCCTCCCAGCTAGCCAGATCAGAGACAGGGGTACTGAGAGTTGTTGAGGAAATATATGGCTAGATCCACTTGAGAGAGAGAATACACACACACACACACACACACACACACACACACACACACACACACACACACACACACACACACACACACACACACACACACACACACACACACACACACACACACACACACACACACACACACACACACACACCACAGTGTTCCAGAGAAAGGGTATGGAGACATGTCTGATGGTTCTTGTCTTGTCCATATTACAGTGGAGGAGGAGGAGGAGGAGGAGGAGGAGCAGAGAGTAGACCAATGGAAACCATTTACTGTCCTGTTGAGTCTCCCAGCACACCAGTTCCAGATCAGTGACCGTGTTAACCCTGTCAGACCCCTGTCAGACCCCTGTCCACCTCTACACCTCAGCGGAGGTGTTCAATCACACAGACCTGTACTGACCAACCATGATCAATCATAGCCTTTCATTTCGTATGGGAAAAATTAGAGGAATGACAGGCAGAGGAATAAGTCCCATAAGAAAATATAAATCTATCAATGGGCAAATACCGTACACACAAATCAGTATGGGCTGAATCTGAGCAACACAAATCTGCATTAAAATCTGCATTAAAACTTTTGTGAAAATCTTTAATTGACATCAACGCTTGATTTATACAACACTTATTAGTTTTGCGTAAGTTCAGATTGTGAAAAACAATAGAAAGTCTCTTACCGGATGACGTCCTTGTGTCCGTTGCGTGCGGCGAGGTGCAGCGGAGTGTTGAAGCCTGAGTCTGTAGGTTCCTTCCTATCACCCTCTAACAGAGCCACCACCATGTTACTGCTCAACAACAGCTGAGCAACCTGAGAGGAGGAGGGAGGGAGGGAGGTCAAGAACGGAATCAAGCCACAGAATAGAGGAAATTGAAGAACAGTAAGAGAGCGAGAGCGAGACAGAGAGAGAGAGAGGGCATCACCCTGCCCTGTACTCATCACAAGGCAGGGTGATGAGTACAGGCTTTAACTGTTACCAACACATGTACATTTCATTTTTGCACACACACACACGCACACACACACACACACACACACACACACACACACACACACACACACACACACACACACACACACACACACACACACACACACACACACACACACACACACACACACACACACACACACACAGAGAGACACACACACACAAGTTTGAAACTTTTAGGAGTTCTGTGATTTGACATGGGGTTGCCCCACAGGTGTGTGTGAGGTAACACAGGAGTGACCCAGGGGCATAAACAACCCAACACATCTGGCCCACACACTGGATGACACCTCAACACTCACTGACTGACTACTGCTGCTGGGAGACTGGTCTGGGACAGAGGACTGGAGAAAAACACACAGGGACTGAGAGGAGACTGGTCTGGGACAGAGGACCGGAGGAAAACACACAGGGACTGAGAGGAGACTGGTCTGGGACAGAGGACCGGAGGAAAACACACAGGGACTGAGAGGAGACTGGTCTGGGACAGAGGACTGGAGGAAAACACACAGGGACTGAGAGGAGACTGGTCTGGGACAGAGGACTGGAGGAAAACACACAGGGACTGAGAGGAGACTGGTCTGGGACAGAGGACTGGAGGAAAACACACAGGGACTGAGAGGAGACTGGTCTGGGACAGAGGACTGGAGGAAAACACACAGGGACTGAGAGGAGACTGGTCTGGGACAGAGGACTGGAGGAAAACACACAGGGACTGAGAGGAGACTGGTCTGGGACAGAGGACTGGAGGAAAACACACAGGGACTGAGAGGAGACTGGTCTGGGACAGAGGACTGGAGGAAAACACACAGGGACTGAGAGGAGACTGGTCTGGGACAGAGGACTGGAGGAAAACACACAGGGACTGAGAGGAGACTGGTCTGGGACAGAGGACTGGAGGAAAACACACAGGGACTGAGAGGAGACTGGTCTGGGACAGAGGACTGGAGGAAAACACACAGGGACTGAGAGGAGACTGGTCTGGGACAGAGGACTGGAGGAAAACACACAGGGACTGAGAGGAGACTGGTCTGGGACAGAGGACTGGAGGAAAACACACAGGGACTGAGAGGAGACTGGTCTGGGACAGAGGACTGGAGGAAAACACACAGGGACTGAGAGGGAAAAGGAGAGAGAGAAAGGAAGAGTAGAAGGAGAGGAAGAGATAGAAATAGGGAGGGCCTCGCCACACCCTGGCACCCCAACACAGCAGCTGATGCCCAAAAACACACCCACACTACACCCCCCCCCCACACACACACACACATCATTCCACGGTGGAGCCAGTGTCAGCATTCTAAAGATATTCCAGTGAAACTTAAATCAATCCAGGGGGACAGTAGTTACAGGCTAACTCTCTCAAGTCTCATTTAACAAACACACAAGCACAAACAAAGCTGCCCAGCAAACCTTTCAGTAAGAGGAGCTACAGACCGACCTGCCAATGCTTCCTCTCAAGCCCACATCCAGATAAATAACAATAAAAGAATAAAAGATTTTCCAACCCAGCAGGAAAGGAGAGCAGCGTTCACAATGTATGTGTTTGATTATTACTTCACCCTGGCTTGGTTCGGCTTCACAGTGTCCTATCCAAACTAAACGATGCTGCAGCACTATTTGGGACCAGGGACTTTGATTTAGGCAGCGCACCGAGTTTGAAATACACTCACATTGGCTTGGTGGTGTTTGAAGGGCTATTGGAACTGACAAATTCACATACAAAGCTATTGTGCGGTCAGGGAGAGAGTTGTTTCTGAAAGAGTCAAATTGGTTTAATGATGCAGGCCTAAACTGCCCAATTGACTATTAAGTCATAGCGACCAAATGTACATTTGAGATGGAGTGTGAAAAAATTAGCGTGTGAATGTGTAAGTGAGAAGAAGAAAGCGAGAGGGAGAGAGAGAGAGAGAGAGAGAGAGAGAAGAGAATCAGCATGTTCAAGGATGAGAGCGAGACTGAAAGAAAGACAAAGTAAAGAGTGCAGAAGTGATATGTATTTGATGGAAGATGAGCAGTTGTAACAATGCAGCCCATCCCAGCTCCAGAGGGGTCGTATTTATCCAGATGTGACCACTGTGTCTGTCCAGACTAACACAGGCCATGACAGAGTTACATCAGTTACACTCTCACAGCAGGCTGCAGCGCCCGTCTGTCTCTGTGAGCCTGGGCCAGTAGTGGGGGAGGAAAAACACACACAGACAATCTTACCTTGACTCTACCGAACTCACAGGCCAGGTCTAGGGGGGTCTTCTTGGTTCTGTTGATCAGACAGGGGTTGGACTGGTGCTGCAGCAGCATCTCAGACTGACAGACAAACAGACAGGGGATCAACACACACAAATATTAACACACACACACACACACACACACACACACACACGTTCACGAAACATGCCACCAGAGGCACGCATACTATGGCACGCAACAGTACAGCACACACAACATTACACACATAACCAAGATCAAATATCGTATACACATACGCGCTGTCAGCAGTGCCATTAGGGGTGTAGGCTACGTTATGTGGATGTGGTCATGCAGAGAGTATAACAACAGACATAGCCAGGGAGATGATGTCAGATGTTTCTATCAGCACCTGGTGCTGCCTGCCGTATCCAAGGACACAGAGTATTTGGTGAAAACAGAAAGTCCATTAGTCATTCTGCTCTGGGAATACATAGTAGACTAGAGGACCGGAGGCAGTTACAATCAAATGGTCAGTGTAGATAAAGGCTTTTCACACAAACTGTGGTCCTAAAAGGCCTACAAATCATTGAATGTTACATAACAAAAACACATCATGACAAAATGTTTGTAGGCTAGGTCCTGGGGGGGGGGGTATTTCAGGGGTAAGACAGGGGGGTGGTGCTGAGCAATTAACCAAACTTCAGTTATTTTCAACTAATTGACCAACATCAGTTCAATTATTTGAATTCCATTTTGTTCGTTTTTTTTCTTTGCGCTCAATGGACAGTTTCTCTAGAGATAAATCAGATCAAGGCCGAACTGTGCGATGTAGTAGGGAGTTGTAGTTTCCACTCATCCTACTCTAACCCTGCCATGTCACCTGTTTTGGGGCTATGGCTGTGATTTGTTGACAGTTTTGTTTACTGTTTAAGACTTAAATGGACTGACCAAACATGACCACACACACATCTAAATCTCAGATAAGTCACCCACAGTAACCCAGTGTCAGTGTAAGCTTTGTGGACATGGTGTGTGTGTGTGTGTGTGTGTGTGTGTGTGTGTGTGTGTGTGTGTGTGTGTGTGTGTGTGTGTGTGTGTGTGTGTGTGTGTGTGTGTGTGTGTGTGTGTGTGTGTGTGTGTGTGTGTGGACTGACCACGTCATAGTGTCCATACTGTGCGGCCAGGTGCAGGGGGATGTGTCCATCCTGTGAGACCCCATTGACTCCAGCTCCGGCCCGCAGCAGCATAAGAACAGAGTCAGCCTTGCCCTGCCACGCTGCATAGTGGAGCGGACGCATACCTGCAGGAGGCAGCACACAGCGCATCTATGGTCATATACAGTACACATATAAACAAACACTATTGTTATATTGTTATTGTAATTATATTGTTGCCAGCAGCACAGTTGCAGTCACCAGCGTCCAGTGTGCGCTCTGAATGCTCCAAGAGTGAATCGCTGAATTTACGAACAGACAATCTGACAACGCTCTGAATTTACGAACGCCCAGAGCGCACTCTGGCACTCCAGAGTGAATTTACAAACGCACCCAGATAGAACTAATAGAATGTACCAGCTTATATATACAGTAGAATCACAACACAATTACAACTACGTAATTTAGCAGACGCTCTTATCCCGAGCAACTTACCTACATTTTCATACTTTTTTCATACTAGTCCCCTGTGAGAATCGAACCCACAACCCTGGCGTTGCAAGCGCCACACTCTACCAGCTGAGGTACATGTTGCGAACTGGTCTGTACAAGCTAACATGAAACATCAGAGATAATGTCTGTGCTGACTGAGATGATCTCACTGAGGCCTGTGTTAGCTGTTTTGATAGATTATCTAAGAGCAGTGATAGTGCTCTGTCTCTCACTGAGACCTGTAGTTAGGTGTTTTGCTAGCTGATCTGAGAGCAGGTGATAGATAGTGCTGTGTCTGTCTCACCGTTCTTGTCCTTGATGTCCACGGTGGCCTGGGCCTCCAGCAGCACAGACAGCAGGTCTGTAGTCCCAGTTAGAGCAGCATGGTGGAGGGCTGAGAACCTGAGGACAACAACACACAGAAAGATGACAGAGGAACAAAGACAATGTAGAAGAGGAGATGGGAAGATGACAGGGGAACAAAGACAATGTAGAAAAGGAGATTGGAAGATGACAGAGGGATATAGCACAGAGGAACAATGGTCATATACAATGGTAAAATACAGTACACATATAAACAGGGCATTGGGATTGTTTGGCAGTGGGGAGGCTTAGAGGCCAATGGCATTGCTTGTGTCTTTCACCAGTAAACAACCCACCACCGGCACCCACCCACCCACCCAGACAGACACACAGGCAGAGAGTGAGAGACAGTACTCTTCCATTAGCCTAATAACACACCACAGCCTTGGGCTGTTAGTCACACACTTATCCTCTCACTGGTGACGATTCAATTAAAGTCTGCATGTGATCTGATTGTAAAGTGAATGGAAAACACATCTTCAATATGTAGAAAGAGGCCACAACATAAAGCAAAGCCAGGCCCAGCCAGAACCCTGCTCTGGGTTGTGGGTTGAGGACTGTGTTATTGGGCACGCCAGTACTGTAGTGTAGAAGCCAGCCAGCCAGTAGTCTAGGATTCACCAGACACCAGGAGACATGAATAACAGGAAAGATAATGGAGCTGGAGGCTTTGGCTCAATCAAGACCAGACTCCCTCTATCCTCAACCAGACAGTCTCTCCCCCCACCTCTCTCTGTGTTGTTCAGCTTTATCTGTTTTGAGGAGAAACGGTGGGAGGGAGGATATGGGTATGGGGGTAGTAAAACTGTCTGCACTATAGAGAGACGTCTATACTATAGAGAGACGTCTATACTATAGAGAGGCGGTCTGTACTATAGAGACGTCCATACTATAGAGACGGTCTGTACTATAGAGGCGGTCTGTACTATAGAGACGGTCTGTACTATAGAGAAGCGGTCTGTACTATAGAGAAGCGGTCTGTACTATAGAGAGGCGGTCTGTACTATAGAGACGGTCTGTACTATAGAGAGGCGGTCTGTACTATAGAGAAACGGTCTGTACTATAGAGAGTCGGTCTGTACTATAGAGAGGCGGTCTGTACTATAGAGAAGCGGTCTGTACTATAGAGAAGCGGTCTGTACTATAGAGAATCGGTCTGTACTATAGAGAGTCGGTCTGTACTATAGAGAGTCGGTCTGTACTATAGAGAGGCGGTCTGTACTATAGAGAGGCGGTCTGTACTATAGAGAAGCGGTCTGTACTATAGCTCTACAGGGTGTTCTGGAATAAGTGGTGCCTCTGTGGGCATGTAGCATTTCCTGTCTCTCTACCAGAGGGAGTTTGGGGGATTCTGCTGTGTCTGGGTACAGTAACAGACAGTGCCAGGATCATCTCTAAGAGTAATGGCATAGAATGAGGGCAAGAGGGAGGGGGGAAGGAGAGAGAGATAGGAGAGGAAGAGAGAGTCTAATCCCTCTGTACAATTCAGCAGTCTGACTGAGAGGTGATAAAAATAATCTGACATTAAAAATGCATGTGAGCATCTCTGCAAACAGCCTAGTTATCAGGACTGTTTCTAAAATCTAAATAAACAATGTCTGTCTATTGGTGGATAGGAAACAGGTTCACTCCAGCCTAAAGTCTATGGAGGGACTTCAGAGTAAAGACAATGGCCTACTGTAAAGACTGAGGTATCTTAAACATATGCCAACGTAAATAGACAGTTATCAAGTTTGATAATGTGATACTAAATACAGATAACCTGGAGGCTTCTTAACTAATTTAAGTATCATAGACTGATCTTACCATTATGTCAGCATATTATAATGGAGTTACTGTAAGCTGCACTCTAGGGCTTCCTTACACAAAGAGAGTCTGAAGAAAGAGCAGAAGTAGGGGAGACTAGACATGCAGGGAATGAAATTGATATTTTGTGTGAATGAAACCAGCTGCTGGGGCCCATGCTAGGGATGAGCACTAGTGTTGTCACGAAACAAGAATTTTGACTTGGATACCGATACCAGGTTTAGTATGACGATACTTGATACCAAAGCAATACCGTGGCAAAAAAAATCAGGGAGAATGTGATTTTCCCCAGTTTGTTAAGGTTTTCGGTCTAAAAAATAACACTTTTTAAAAGATAGAAAAACAACTAAATTGGATGTTCTAAGTCCACAAACAATGCTTACTTTTGAAGTATGGGAAAAATCAAAGAAATGTGTTTTATTGTAGATACCCTTTAATTCAAGTGCACACTCTTTTTATTGAGAAGGTTTTTGGGAAAAGCTTTGCATCTACCCAAAGACGGTTATCATTAACATCCATAATGGTTACACAAAGTGATAAGACATACGCGCACCGCACACAGACAGGGGCATTCATGTGTCGCTGCCTCTTCAGAAAATTGCAGGGAATACGAATCACTAATGCATTCTGTTCATGTGTTAAGATAAACTTGGGAAAATTAATAAATGTTCTAATAAAGTTCGATACAATCTAATTCAGTTTTTCATGCTGTAGTATCGAGTACAGATGTGTTGGTGTACCGCGTCCCAAATCACTTGATTTCCTAAGAGCTTCTGCAAACACTTCGCACCACTATGAGAGTCACACACACACACACACACACACACACACACACACACACACACTCTCTCCCTCTCTCTCTTCGTGAAATTTCAGTTGAGATCCCTCTAAACCTAGATGAACACCCATGTGATGTTGGTCTCATTAGGCCAGCCTTAGGGCCACTTAACCCAGTGAATCCTGCCTCTATCCTCTGAGGTAAAGCTCTGTTCCCTACCCTAAGATGTATTAAGTCACTCAGGGGCCAGGGGCTTTACACAGGGCCCAGCCATGAAAGAGGGACGTCATGAGAGGGAGGTGAGAGGCTGGAGGTACACAATCCCTCCTCTGTCCTTCCCTTCAATTCTCTCTCCTGTTCTCCCCCTGGCAGGACGTGAGAGGCCAGAAGAGAGAAAGGCCCTTGAAAAGGTTCTGTGTTCAAAGCACCCAGGTCTCACTCACTCGCTCACACACACTACTCCACACTGCTCCCCAGCCAGACCAGGGACAGTGAGAGAGAGGGAGAGTTACAGCCTCTCAGAGCCACGGCACCATCCTGTCAAATGACATTCCTTCTGATAGTGTCACATTCCCCAAGGTAACCCTAACCTGGCCAATATAGTATCTCTCTCTGTCTATCTGACTGACTGACTGACTGGGAGGTCAGAGGCTAATATCTTCCTTCCAGTCTGGGCTGAGTGCTAATCGTTTCAGCAAACAGAGTGGCCTGGCCATGTTCATCTAGGGACAGCATCAATGCAGGTGGGCCCTAGAGCTCTGTGTAGTATAGTAGTAGAGCCAATGAAATGGCTTGGAAACAAGGAAACTAAGACATCACTTTTAGCTACATTTCTATGGTGAGGTCTTCTTTGGATGCCTTTGGGATCTTTCCCATGTTCCTTTTATAAGTCAATGGATTTTGTATGACAGTACAGACCGTCTGAATGAGAACATTTACAGGGAATTTTTACGAGCGCAGGTTCAGGCACGCTGTTTCATTCTCTTAAATATACAGTCTTTCAAACACATACACATCTGTCTTCCTCCCACAGGGAGCTGTGTTGACATACACTTCTAACACGGCATGAATTTCCGAGTCTATGATAGTTTGGAAACAGAGCAGGCTTTCTGTCCAGCTCTCAGAGGGAGAGTTAGTAGTGTATAGTCCTCTCCTTCCAAGGTTGGTTCTTTCCCTCCATTGCTTCAGCTGACAGGGGTGTGTTGACGGGTCCTGGCAGTACTGCCCTCTGTGGACACACACACACAGACACACAGGCCAGGGATCCAACCAGTCCACCACACATTGGCACAGCCTTTCAGCCCAGGCCATTCCTGTGCTGCTCTCCATAGAAACTGCACACCAAACACCGACCAAAAGCTGGAAAAGTGAATGGAGACTCAAATACTAATTTGTCTCACAGGGATGCAGAAAAGAGATCATTTTACATATTACAGCACCAGTGTTAGTTCAGCATGCCTTTCTATGACACACACACACACACACACACACACACACACACACACACACACACACACACGCCTACTATCTCTTTCTCTCATGCATGCCCGTGCACCTTAATAAACACAGTTGTGTGAGATCGCTCCTACAGACAGTGAGTCAGGTGGCCATGGCTTGCTATATAAAGCAGGCAGACAGGCATCGAGGTATTCAGTTACTGTTCAAATTATCATTAGAATGGGCAAAACTAGTGACCTAAGTGACTTTGAGCGTGCTATGATCGTCGGTGTCAGGCATGCCGGTTCCAGTATCTCAGAAACGTCCGGCCTCCTGGGCTTTTCACGCACAACAGTGTCTAGGGCTTACAGAGAATGGTGCGATAAACAGAAAACATCCAGTCTGCGGCAGTCCTGTGGGTGAAAACAGCTCGTTGATGAGAGAGGTCGAAGGAGAATGGCAAGAATGGTGCAAGCTAACAGGCGGGCCACAAACAGGTAAATAATGGCGCAGTACAACAGTGGTGAGCAGAACAGCATCTTGGAACGCACAACTCGTCGGTCCTTGTCACGGATGGGCTATTGCAGCAGACGACCACAAGAGGCGGCTCCAGTGGGCACGGGATCACCAACACTGGACAATTGAGGAGTGGAAAAACATAGCCTGGTCCGACGAATCCCGGTTCCTGTTGCGTCATGCTGATGGCAGAGTCCATGGCCCCATCCTGCCTGGTGTCAACGGTACAGGGTGGTGGCGGTGGTGTAATGGTGTGGGGAATGTTTTCTTGGCACACGTTAGGTCCCTTGATACCAACTGAGCAATGTTTCTATGTTCCAAAGAATTCAGGCTGTTCTGGAGGAGAAAAGGGGAGTCCAACCCGGGACTAGATGTTTATATCAACCATGTCCATGAGTAAGAACCTTTCATCATCCTCTCATACAGGTTTGCACCTGAACAACATTCATGGTACTACATACTATAGAGCCGAGTCATATCCCCCCTCACTACTGCCAAGACAGACTGAAAACTTTCCATGATTGCCCAACAAGTGTTCTAGAAAAACCAACAGCCTACAATATACATGACTGATTACCGTTGTAAACATAATTGCTGTGTGCTGTGCTTCACCATGATGCCGTACAGCCTACTAATGGAGACATGGAGCGCTAGACTAAGCTATAGGATATGAGACTGAGTAGTGGTGATAAGATGAGGGGTTGGATTCCTGCAGTAGTATAGCCTGTGTTTAATGCTAGGGCGCAAAACAGAGCAGTGCCAACAGCACTGATGAATAATGAAAGACCTTTTCCTCCCCCACGGGGGCCATTAGAACCGAGCAGCACATATACACACCACACATACACACATGCACAGCCTGAGCCACACACAGCACGGCACAAATCAACACTCTTCCGACATGCTCATGTTGAGCTCCACATACACTATACAGTATATACAAAGGTATGTGGACACACCTCCTGTTTCAGCATGACAATGCCCACATGGATGGTTTGTCAAGATTGGTGGGGAAGAACTTGACTGGTCTACACAGAACCCTGACATCAACCCCATTGAACCCCATCAACCCCCTTTGGGATGAATTGGAACGTTGACTGTGAGCCCGGTCTAATCACCCAACATCAACTGTGGCTGAATGGAAGCAAGTCCCCACAGCAATTTTATTTTTAACCTTTATTTTACTAGGCAAGTCAGTTAAGAACAAATTCTTATTTACAATGACAGCCTAGGAACAGTGGGTTAACTACAGATTTTTACCTTGTCAGCTCAGGGATTCCATCCGGCAACTTTTCAGTTACAGGCCCAACACTCTAACCACTAGGCCACCTGCTGCCCCAATGTTCCAACATCTAGTGGAAAGCTTTCCCAGAAGAGTGGAGGCTGGTATAGCAGCAAAGGGGGGAAAAACTCCATATTATTAATGATTTTGGAATGAGATGTTCGACAAGCAGGTGTCGACATACTTTTGGTCATGTAGTGTATCATCATCATCATCAAGCCATCACCTCTGTTTCCAGCCACGTTTTTCCTCTCTGGTGCACTAGTATATAATTCCCGGACGCGGTAGCTGTCATCACTGCATTGAGTTGTGTGGCAGCTTTTGTAAACACTCCTATCTAATTGGTCACGGTCCCACCCTCTACGCCAGACAAACCCCACCCCTGACCCCGGCCCCCTCAGTCTCCGCCTCTGAACACCCTGCCCCCCTCGGGCCCTGAAAGTTGACAAAGACAGAGGAGGGGGTTGGAGAAAATGCATAACAGGCAGTAAACCATGGCCAGAGCCTGGGACCTGGGGGGGCCTGGTACCTGGGGGGGCCTGGTACCTGGGGGGTCCTGGGACCTGGGGGGGACTGGGGCCTGGGGGGGACTGGGGCCTGGGGGGGACTGGGGCCTGGGCTCTGATATATGGTGTACCAATGTCCTGCTCTCTGGACCGTTTTACAGCCATCTCAGGGGCACGGCTTATCTAAAGGTCTCCCACTGTTGTCTTGGCTCTACTCTCCACTTTTGTTACTCTGTTTATTTAGGCTGAGTGAGGGGGCACCAGTAGTGTCTGTAGAGGGGGAAGGCTGTTTGGATGGTTGAGGGAGACTGGGAGTATCCAGAGCTATAAGGGATAGTTATATGTGGGTATCTCGAGTTTGCTAACCCTAACGGACTCAATCTGAACTCAGAGTCAGAGAGTCTAACTGTGGACTTTGCCAGTTTACATGATCTACTTTTTGACCAGTTCATATTCTACAGGGGGGCTGAGCAACTCTTTAAAAAAGCCATGCTGCACCAAGGGATCTCACCAATTTCATCAATGTGGTGCTATTCTATTCTAGCTACTGAGAGCAATTGTGAAAACGAGTATGGCTCTAGCAGCCGACAAAAATATCTGTGATGAAAACACACCACCCTGCACTCTTAGAACAAACGGAGCTACCTAGAACCTAAAAGGGTTCTTTGGCTGTCCCCATAGGAGAACCCTTTTTGGTTCCAAGTAGAACCATTGTGGGTTCCATGTAGAACAATTTCCACAGAGGGTTCTACATGGAACCCACAATGGTTCTACTTGGAACCAAAAAGGGTTCTTTTTTTTTTCTAAGAGTGTGGGAGAAGGGAAAAAGAGGAAGTGAGAACTTTCATATGGGATCCAAGTCCCTCCACAAAGAGAAAAATAGATGAGGAGAGACTAGACCTATGCTAATAAGCGAGAGGGGAACATTTTTACAGTCAGCATTTTCACTGGCAGACAGGGTAACTGGGGAGTTAGTAGACTGTGGTGTGTCTGCTTTTCACTGGCAGACAGGGTGACTGGGGGGTTAGTAGACTGTGGTGTGTCTGCTTTTCACTGGCAGACAGGGTGACTGGGGGATTAGTAGACTGTGGTGTGTCTGCTTTTCACTGGCAGACAGGTTAACTGGGGGGTTAGTAGACTGTGGTGTGTCTGCTTTTCACTGGCAGACAGGGTGACTGGGGAGTTAGTAGACTGTGGTGTGTCTGCTTTTCACTGGCAGACAGGGTAACTGGGGAGTTAGTAGACTGTGGTGTGTCTGCTTTTCACTGGCAGACAGGGTAACTGGGGGGTTAGTAGACTGTGGTGTGTCTGCTTTTCACTGGCAGACAGGGTAACTGGGGGTTTAGTAGACTGTGGTGTGTCTGCTTTTCACTGGCAGACAGGGTAACTGGGGGGTTAGTAGACTGTGGTGTGTCTGCTTTTCACTGGCAGACAGGGTAACTGGGGGGGTTAGTAGACTGTGGTGTGTCTGCTTTTCACTGGCAGACAGGGTGACTGGGGGATTAGTAGACTGTGGTGTGTCTGCTTTTCACTGGCAGACAGGGTGACTGGGGGGTTAGTAGACTGTGGTGTGTCTGCTTTTCACTGGCAGACAGGGTGACTGGTGGATTAGTAGACTGTGGTGTGTCTGCTTTTCACTGGCAGACAGGTTAACTGGGGGGTTAGTAGACTGTGGTGTGTCTGCTTTTCACTGGCAGACAGGGTGACTGGGGGGTTAGTAGACTGTGGTGTGTCTGCTTTCGGGCAAGAAGCAGCAGTAAAAACAACATTTAAATGAGCGTTTTCAGCAGTGACACCTCGGCTTCTCTTCCAGATACAATTACCACTTAGTCTGCTTTGGCTGACTTAGCAGAAGGCCATGATTCAACCCAAGGCACACTAACGCAGAGCGTTTATCACAAGCCAAAACAAGCAAGCTTTAAAATCCCAGCACTTGTATCTAGAAGCTACACAGTGGAAATACTGTTTAACAGATAGGCAAAGAGTAGCTTATTGGTAGGCCATCTTTCTTGTTTTACAGAGGTTGTCAGTCTGAGTTCATTAGGGCAATGTTATCATCATCACACACTTACCCATCTCCATCCTGGTAGTTGACGTTCAGTCTCTTCGTGGAGCCCAACAACTCTGCAAAAACACAAAACAGAAAATAAATCAACATATACGCTTAGGATATTTTTAGAACAAACACTGTGCTACTGGTTAACCTAGAAATTATTAACTTTAGTCTGGAGGGAAGTGCCTTGCATGGTGCATATTAGGGATGAAACGGTTACCGGTTTCACAATAAACCACGGTAAAATTCCCAAAGGTTAGTATTACCGTTTAAAATTGTTATTATCATTAAAACGGTGTTTGATTACCACGGTTTGAAAAACTCACGGTAAATACTGTCCAGCATCAACCAAAGTTAGCAACAGTGTGATGCAGGTGCAGCACGCAACGTGGATTTTGTTTTTTGTGAAAACATGGAGAAAGGCAGTGACAGGGCTCAAATCTGAAGTGTGGTCATATTTTGGGTTTTACAAGAGTGCTGAGGGAAACTTCATTGAAGATGGTCACCCTGTCTGCAGAACATGCAAAAAAAAAAAATGCTGCGAAAGGGGGCAATACTTAAAATCTCTTGAGTCATCTTCGTGACCACCACCCACTACTTTATAGCGAATGCAAGGTAAGTTCAATTTTAGCTCAATGCATGATGTGGGGACTTCGGAACGGGGGAAAATGTCATGGTTTCTCTGTCTAACTTGCTAATAGCTTGTCAATAATGTAAACTGAAGCTTTCAGTGTTGCCTACTCTTGTAAAAACACTACACGTTGTTCTCCTGCTGTATGCGTCGTGTGTCTGCAGACTATTCGCCCATTGCACACGGTAACACGTTATGTAGTTTAGTCACCCAACCAACATATTTTGTTCATTTAAAATCCGGCAGTGGTCTACTTGGTTGTAAAAGTGTTCCAACAGGAGAAACACTATAGACTACACTGTATTTATGTCAATTGTTGGGCTCATTGCAATTACTATCACTGTCTTCTTAAGACTCATTTGTATTATGTAAATCGTGCATGGGGTCATTGCATATACTAAAACGCAACACAGAAGATAGATAATAATATAAATACATTTGATATTCCCTTGTTTACAGAGTGGGCGTGCAGCAGGCAAACCCAGTGATGCTACTGGTCCCTCCTCATCTACAGTTGTGACACAGACACTCCAGCAAGCATTTAAAAGGCAGGCTGCATTATGCACCCACATCAAAAAATGTTCAAGACCTCACTGCAGCCCTTTCATATTACATTGCAAAGGACATAATACATTTTTACATTTCAGTCTCAAGTGAACAAAGATGCATACGTACAGGATGTTAGGCCAGCAGCACTTTATTTCTTTATGAAGGAGAGAACGGACATACAATCAGTGCTGTTCATTTGATTTGTTTACATATTTTGTGTTGTTATTTTAATGTCAACACCTGCACATTGGATTTGTTTCCATATGGTTGTATTGTTCTTACATGCACATTTCTTTACTTGTGTTGCGTTTATATGCACATTTTATTTGCTTACTTAAGGTTGTGTTCATTAAAACCTGCACTAGGGAAACTTTTTTAAACTGTTATTATTTTAATGTTTATGCACACAAAGTGCATAGTGCTGCTAATTGCAATATAAAACTTGGTGAAATGATTTCAGTGTGTGCATCAGTACTTTTTGAATATTTCCGGCACATTTGAACAATACCGTGATAACCGTGACAATTTTGGTCACTATAATCGTGATATGAAATCTTCATACCGTTTCATCTCTAGTGCATATTCAGTTCATGGTTTATAGTAGTATACTGGATTGGCTTGCTTTTTGGTTGTGCAAAATCTGGAGGTTGAGCACTGTTTTACAATTATTAGTTCACTCATGATCATGTCTTTGCTTGTGAGCTCAAACCGTCCAGGCTCAACAAGATCCTCTGTAGGAACCAACTCAGTCATTCTAAACATTTATAGAGCATCTGATTCTGGAGAGGCTGAAGACCTGCAGGCCACAGGACTAAGAGATCCTGGTCCAGATACTCACCCTGATTAGAGGGGAATGAGTCAGGGTTCAGGGTTTAAGGAGAGAGTGACAGTCAGTGGAGTGGAGACTCCAGTTAGCTCACCCACCCGGCCCCAAACCAGTGAGACCACTATCCCAAACAAACTGCCCCTCATAGATCTGTCCCTTTCTCTCCGTCTCTAGAGGCAGTTCATTAGCCTCTGACCCCAGGCTGACCTCTGTGGCCAGGTCAGGAGACAATGCACTGTTCAGAGAACAGAGCGAGGGAGGAGACCTTGTTGTGCCGTTTGATCTTCTGCTACAGATGCCTCTCCATCAGCCTAGTGTGGCTTTAGAAGAAACAATGTTGTCACTGGCCACCACTGGTGCTTTTCCATCTAGAGTTAGCCCCACACCAGGGTGTCACCAGTGTTTATGTTAATGTTGGCTCTAGTTATTTTGTTTCCATCAGGAGTGTGACACTTGTGGCGAGCAGAATGAACAACCTCTGCATCATTAGACAACCCCTGTGAGTATCAAACACGTGTATGTGACAAATAACATTTGATTTGATTTGTATTTGATTCAAGAAGACTGTTGTTAAGAAGACGGTGTTAAAGTTCACAGTTAGTCATTGCTATGTAATTACCAGCTGAAAAGTACCCAGGGCTTTGCCATGGCTCCAAGTCAGAGCAGTAAAGACACAGGTGCCGACCCATGTAGATGGAAACAGAAGAGTCGGAACCTTTTGGGTAAAACACTGGTGTAAATCCTCATTGGACATGTGCCAATAGTCACTACAGTCTATATGGGCAACGTCCAGACCTGTCAACTAAACTGATGGAGACATCTCCTGCCCTCCCAAGATGTGATCAACCAATGACAGGGTCGTTCCCTCGTGTATCTCACTGGCCCTGCAGACACCCCAGCTCTCTTTGACATCTTTCATACAGCAATTTCTCCAAACATAAGCACAGACTCACCAGTTGCATGTGATAAGTAGGAGCGCATTCTTATCAACTCTGTGAATTCCAAGCAAAGTCTGTGCTTTGTAGAGTCATGCAGCTCATGCCCTACATTCAATCAGCATGTCAATGTGATGCCACAGTCATCGACCCTGAGCTGAAAATAGTCACTCATTTCACAGCAAGGTCATTGAGACTATGAATCAACACCACCAGCGGCAGACACAGTAGTCGTCATACAGTTTAATATCAGACACTAAGCGTTTGTCATCTGCTGTAATAGTAACAGAGGTCTGTGAGGCAGAGCTCCATCCATGTCAGCTGGTCATAAGATAGAGTCTGCACTTGTGTTCTGGTCTCCCATGGTGTCTGTGAAGGTGGGTCAGCCGCTGTGAGGGTCACTGTTTGGTATGAGTTCAGCGAGGTCAAAGGGCAGGCCACAGGGGGTAACACAGAACTGAGTGGGAAAGAATTCCCAGACACAGGATCCACTCACGGTGTGGAGACATGGCGACAGCCCCAGTATTACTGCTCATTATGTCTGAGCAGGAGGCGAGCAAGGCCAAGGTAGCCTCAACAGCCCCAAAACAAGTACTTTGAAGTGAGCTTATATTCCAGATCCCCGCTCCACAGCCAGTTTCTCCTTGGGGATCTCTGTGGCTCTTTGATTATGGCCTCAATTCCATAATTAATTAGATGTAGCATTGCGTGTCGCAGTCAAGTCATGGGAACACAATCCCCCCTCCAAGCACACACTGACACACATCAAACTCCTCTCATGTGACTGACAGGACAGGTTTCCTGGTTTCTCTTCACTACAGGAACCAGTCGCTGATGCTAAATATCGCGGACCAATTGCATATTGAAGCTTTCATCTGCTGCACATTTGTTAAAAGTAATTTTTTATGCAGTTTATGGAGACTGGGGAAAGCACAACATTTTGAGAACTCCATTTCTTTTTTCAATTTAAGCTGAAAGTATAACGTACCATAGATTTGGTGTCGCAAGAATGCTGGGCAAAGGGGAGATTTTGCTAGAGTCTGCACATTTGAGAATTCTGTCTTGGAACAAGTTCATGGACTCAAGGCGCAAACTGTGCCTCTGGTGCGAAACTGGCAGAAACAGAATCTGTTGTAAAATCTCAGACTAAAATTAGACAACCACTGAGTATCAAAACTATGATTATATGTTGTTCCATAAAAGAGCAGGCAACGCCTTAGAAATCCATTTTGTGTGTGGGGCTCAAATGACTGCACTTAGGTCCAGGCAATAAACATATAAAAGTTCAGGTCATAATTTTTTTCTCCATTGTGGTGGAGAACAGAGACCAGGGCACCATTATCCATCCAAAATGAATGTGAAGCAGGAACAGCTCTCTTACAGAAGAAATAGCTTTCAAAAGTAGGCCTTGTCGAAAAGTGCTCTGTGAAAAACGCCAGCAGTCCCATCCCGCCACATTCCCTGCCATTCCGACTTCATGCCCGAGATTCAAGCTTTAAGTTGCAATAAAGACGTTGCTTTAAAGGACCCTTTTAAAAACGCCACATGTCTACATCTTCCAGATTAAATGTGAGTAAATCCATATGGCTGTTTTGTATGGTTTTAAATGGCTGCATGGCTGGTTTTGGTCCAACACTACTATGGTATCCGCCTGTCGCAATAACAGGACTTACTGTGACTTGCATCATTCATTAAACCAGTAAATAAAAAGGGGACCACTGCCAAGATGAATACACATTCCTTCACCTCTGTGTTCACATATCTTTTCATTGTTTTTGAGAATATATTATACTCAGATAGTAACAAATGAGGTCTACTACAGTAGTGATTTAACTGCTGGCCATCTTCCTCCTCAGTAGCTTCCACTTAGGTGGATTCAGCTAGTCAGCGAGGAAACATCTTGCTTGGCTGATTAAAGCACAGAAGAAAGCCGTTATGGAGGCCTGATTGTTTAGTATCTGAGACAGAGTGTTCAATCCGACGGCACCATTTGAAGACTCAAGAGCATCACCGGAAACCCCGGGTCCACGACCAGGCTGGTGGATTCCAGCGACTTCACAGCTCTGCTGTGCTCCTCGGGCTCTCACAGGCCTGGCACTGGAACACAGGAAGCTGCATGTAGTTTGGCTAAGGAAGGAATGGGACAGGACCTGCAGCGTCTTACAGCCTCTACATTTTTCGTAAAAATACAGTCCAATGGATTTACATTAGTACACGCATCGAAAGTCCCAATGGATTTACATTAGTATACGCATCTAAAGTCCCAATGGATTTACATTAGTACACGCATCGAAAGTCCCAATGGATTTACATTAGTATACGCATCTAAAGTCCCAACGGATTTACATTAGTATACGCATCTAAAGTCCCAATGGATTTACATTAATATACGCATCGAAAGTCCCATTGCAAAGTTACACTTCACTTTCATGTCTGATTTTTTTTTACAAGGGTGTTGATGTAATATGGATTAGCCAGCAAGCCAGCCTATTCCCTATAATGTAAACTCCAACAAAAATAACTTCAAATGAAACCAAATAGCTTGCATTCACTACTGGTTTCAATTACATTTTCAGGGAACTTACAAGCAAATACTTTGAATTTGTTGTTACAAATCAACTAGCAAGGATGCCAGCCAACTAACCCGCTAATGTTAGCCCTACCAGCAAATGTTACATTAGCACAGCATGAATCAGCCATTTGCGATCAACAGCTAAATTAAAGTAAACCAACGTTTTGGAAATGCATAACGCCATCTAACCAGTTATCAAAGAATGTTATCAAAGAATGTTAGCTATATGCAATTGTTTTTGCCAGCAAGAAAGCCAGCCAGCTAACTATTTAACCAACTAGCTATTAGCCTAGCCAGCCTAGCCAACCACCAAGCCAGAGCACAACAACTGGAGACCAGTTAGAACACAACTAAAACATAACCGCAAATCAAAATCAGAGAGAGAGCAGAGACTTACAGATTGATGGCTGGGTCACATCCGATGGTAAAACTTTTAATAGAGTGCAGGCTGAGTTAGCTACAAAAGCGAGGGGGAGGCTGGCGCTTACCCAGGCTGAGGGAGAGTCAGTGAGGGAATTGCACCAGCTAGATTCCAGATGTCAGCTAGTTTTCTTGTGGCTACTGTGATATTTACGGTACATTTGAGCTGTGGACCAAAAATGTTGCGTTGCCACCCACAACGAAAGGTACAGTAAATGTGAATTGAACAGTAGAATTATATTTTGCCACACCGCTCCTCAGCCTCTCCATATCTCGTAGGGGGAATAGGGCCTTATCTGCTGAGTAAATGGGGACAGGAACAGTCACAGCGGAGTGCTGGGGTGTTTTATTTGCCTTATCAGAGCTCTGGGACAATGACAGGGTCAAACACAAAGGAGGCCGTTCCCCTGGCTAGTTCCCAGATCCTTGTCGTTTTTAAACGGCACTGTGAGGCGTCAGTGTGGCTATTCCCCGCGTCTAGAGGCACCGCTGTCAGAGTGGACCACAGGCACAGATTTCAACACAGATCTGTTTTATCTGTTTACTTAGCTTTCCTCAAATCAACAGTTACATGTGGAGAAAAGTCATCACACACTGCTAAGTCCGCTGGGTAAAGTTAGGTCCTCAGTTTGCCTGGTGGCTTGCCCACTTTGGAGCTTATAGCATTTTGGCAGTAGGACTATCAACACCTACCTGTTCCTGGTGCTAAGAACACCTGCGGAACTGCACCTGCCTGGTTACATGATAGGAAGCAGTACTCTCACTGCTGTGTCTTGAGGCCCCTTGTGCTGCTGCTCACTCCTCACATCCATGACCTGTCTGAACACCTGCCTCCTAGCCAAAGAGCGGGAAAATCCCTCAGCAATCAGAGCCACAGTTTCTGAACTCTCGCACTCAAACTATAAGGGGAAGTGCTGAGAGAGAGTAGGGAGTGGAAAGTGAAGGCCGTTAAGAACACAAGGTTAAGAACACACCAGGGTTGGTGTGTATGAGTATTTTTCCTAAAGTGATAACAATCTAAGCCAAATGTCCTCTCTCTCCATCTCGTGTCCATGACGGTTCTTTCTGCATGGTATTTTCCCACCATGCACACTGTACTGGCACATGATAGGACCCCATTGCTGGAGACCACGGTGAAACGGCACACACTCACACTCAGTTCCCCTCCCGGGCCTCTGGTGGTCCACTTTGTTTATGTGTTGTTTTTCTCTGGGGAGGAATGTACCTCGTATTGTGAGGCAGTTTTCGGGTTCGCTCCATCCCCTCCACCTCCTGGGGGTTGTGTTTGGGGGTGATCAGAGGGGGCCAGAGTTTTTCTTGAGGAACCGTGAGGAAGCACTGGCTGTGTGACCAGGAACCGGAGGTGTAGGAGTGTGTGTGACCTCAGGGGCGTTTCGTTGCAATCTGGCCGTGACACGGGTGGGGGGGACCTCTCAGAAACAAAGCAGGGACTTGAGCTGGGCCCCTTCTACACTTCCTTTCCCAAGACCATTGTTCCAAAGAGCGGGAGGCTTAAGCCATTGTGTGAGCCCCCTCCCAGGGGAGGGAGAAAGCGAGAGAGAAAGAGAGAGAGAGAGAGAGAGAGAGAGAGAGAGAGGTCCCTAAGCTCGCAAACCTTCGCTCTCCCTAAACTCTGTTCCTCCATCTCACTGACACTCCTCCCTCTCTCTTTCGTTCTCTCTGTCTCCCTGCCCCCTCTCTATTCTACCCTCGTTCCCCAGGCTCTTCCTCTGATGATTAGAGTACTGAGAGCCTGAGAAGCAGAGTTCCTCCTGCTCCATTCACAACTCAAACCAGGACCACCTCTAGTAAACAACCAGACACAGATAACCAGCTTCTCACACAATCAAGTAACCAAACAACCAACAACAAAATAATACAAATACACTTTCATAAAAATGGGAAAAACATTATTTAAGCAACTGTGCAATTGCTTAGGTGAATATGTAGCCTCATTTGTGTCAATCCCTGACACCTGACTAGTTTCAAAAATGTATTCTGATCAGAGCAAGGGGACAAGGGGAAAATGGCCTCCACCTGCCCTAAGCAGTACCCTAATGATTCAGACCTTTCACACACTTCAGCCTCTCCACAGAGGAATGTGTACGCTGCTGTACTGTAGCGTTTCACTGCCTGCCCACACCTGCTGTCCCACTCCTCTGAGGCTTTACTCACGCCACACTATCAGGAGACAAGAAAAGGCAGATAACACCGACATCAGACACGTAGCAGCACAGATAAGAGCAAGATTGTTCACTCCCCATCCTATCGGGGCCTACTCTCCTCTCCTGGCCCTCTAGGCTCCAACAAGCTACGTCCTAATGGCTGACAAGAATGTCAACATGCATGGTCTAATGCATGAGGCTGAATAGAGTTGAGGCTCCCAAAGTTTTCATTTGAGATGAAGTGGAGTGAAACCTGAGGCCCATGTGTTGTCTTCCCAGTCTGGCTCTGGTTCAGCCAGTGGGGAGTGTGGGGTTCGGAGCCTGGGCCAGCTTGGCATGGGGAGTAGCACCACGGTATGTAAATAAAAGAGGGCTGCAGATGGACCTGGAGGAGTGTGTGGTCACACACGGACACGGCACGCCAGAGGGTCAACACTAACACCAGCAGAAGAGATGAAACGCACATGTACACACACACACACACACACAACATGCCAGGTCAAGGGTGTTTATGGGTAATGGTGATTTGCCTTGTCAGTAGTTGAAACTGCTGGTGTCCCAAATTGCCTGTAATGACTTCACACAGCCATTTTGTTGTCGTCTGGAATGTTTTTTTTTCTGTCACTCTGTAGAAGTACTGCTGATCCCATTAGTCAGCAAAGATTAAGAAGAAAACAATTCACTGAATCCATCTATCTCATGAGGAGTTGCTAAAGCAGTCATTTGGACTGCTCATAAAAAAATTAATATTACTGACATTTTTGAAGTCATGTCCCCTTCAGTCCTTGACATTTTCTAAATGACCCTATAAAACACACTGTTGTTAGAATCTTAATATCACAAACTGGAGTTATAACCTGTTTTAGGGTTATATTTTTTTATGGTTTCCCCCTCTGCCCCTCCTTCTCCTGACAGTAGGGCCTGCTCCCCTCCTTCTCCTGACAGTAGGGCCTGCTCCCCTCCTTCTCCTGACAGTAGGGCCTGCTCCCCTCCTTCTCCTGACAGTAGGGCCTGCTCCCCTCCTTCTCCTGACAGTAGGACCTGCTCCACTCCTTCTCCTGACAGTAATAATAAAATGCATTGAACACTTGAATTTGTGTTTCTATTTTAGTTTTTACATATAGCCTATAGTAACATAAACTACTGAAAATACAAGTGTTATTTATATATATTATATATATATTAAATATTATATATTTGTATTCTAATTTTACAACCAAATTATAATAATAAATTATAATTTATAATTATATTATACATTTTTGGGATAGCATATATAAAATGTATTAATTACACTGTTAGAATTATATTGTTAAAGGGTATCTCCACCACCTTTCATTACCTCACCCCATTTTCATTATCTCCAGCGCAATACCAGTGTCAACATGTGAAAACGGCGCATTTCAAACATCATGACATCATTAAATGTTTAAACCTTTTAAAAACAGGGATTTTCAAACACTACGACATTCGCGGTGACATGGGGAGTAAGAAAGTACCATCCCTTGGGCTTGAAACTCATTGCAGGAAAATCACAGTTTTTCCCTTTTAATCCTACCCTGAAGCATTTTTTTAGGACCTTCTTATCTTTTTAACCACAGATCATAGAAATGCGCTGCTTTCACATATGTACACTGGTTTGGAGCTGGAGATTATTAATATGATAATGAAAAGTGGCAGAATTACCCTTTAAAGTTTAAAAGGGGAGGTTGCTTAATCTCCCGTGGTCTGCCGGGGTCTTGAACATGTTTGCGTTTGACCAGCGGTGAGAACAGAGGTTAGGAGGATTAGTACTAATAACGTTGTGGTCTTAGTTGAGGGAGGAAACACAGGAAAACAACCCATTTCCACTTAACACGGTGTGATAGGGTGAGGTACAGTTGTCATCCGGATGGCCAACATTGAGGAAAATATTGCACACTAAATATAATTAATGACTTAACGCAGATGAAAAGCTCTCTTTTAACCATGTTGAAGAGACAGGGTGGTAGTTGTACACAAGCAAAACCTCAGCGCGACATGTATTGATACACATCTAAAACGCCCAGCAGTACATTGTGGCCTTTCTCAGTAATACTGGTTATTTGATGTGTATCACTACATTCATTGTTCACTCAATAATGCATTTATTGCCGTTTCCTGCTTATGTACCCCGTCTCACCCCTGGCATTACATTCTCACAGTACACTTTTTGAGGAGAAGAACTTCAGTTTATTTACAGCTAGAAGGCATTTCATGTTTAGTGTAGGGATTTGGACGTTCCTTTCAAGCATGAGAAGACACTCACAGAGCGCTCTACCGCACCGGAGCTCCAGCTATTTCCAGTGGAGCGCCAGAGGAAGGCTGTGAACTGAACTGAATGAATGAAAGCATGGTTCACAATACATGATTAGTTTATTTGTGAGACTAGTGATCCATAAAGATGTTGTAAATGATGGACAATGCTGCTGTACCATTTGAATTGCAGCACGATTTCATTGAGGATGAAGTTTTACCGTAAGTCATCAGGAACCTAGAAACAAAGGTCCCATCCAAGGGCTTGAAATTGACACGCCGTAGCCAGCTGGCCGTATACATCAAGCAAAGGCTCAATTTATAACCCTTGAAACGGTGTTCAATTAACCAGTGCAAGTCCAAACTCTTCCCTTAAAAGATACAAAAAAAAACCTTTAAAGTCAGGAGAAGTGAACTTCCCGTAGAGCACAGGGAGTCATAAATAATGATTGTGTGTGATGCGTTACACAGGTCTCTGCCTCAGGGGGTGTGTGTGTGCACCTGGGCTGTGTGTGCAGTGAACCCTGCTGTCTGTGGAGCCGGCCTGTCACTTTCTGGGCCCTAATGGACACGTGTCCGTGACGACGCGGTGGTCAGGCACTCCACGTGAAGGAGAGGCCCACGAGACTTTCATCTCCGGGAAGACCGCTGGGGAGCAGGCTGCTGGGGAGCTGACCGCTGGGGAGCAGGCCGCTGGGGAGCTGGCTGAGAGACCCCAAGTATCAGAGCTCAGGCCAGCCTAGGCTACAGGAGGCCACAGTCACATCGTAGCAGGAGGCACCAACCTGGGGACAATACATCGAAGCCACCCTAAACACAGGCCTGGCTACTCAAAATCTTTGCTCCAGCCAAACGCTACGCCACACTCACGGACGTTAGTTTCTTCTCCACAATGAGTCTGGATCAGAGTACCTCCCAGGCAATTTCTAGAACGCAAACACATTGTAATTGTTCTGAGTAACCAATGGGTTGGGCCAGACCCGGAACACGTGGGTAAAGCTCCGTTTTTCAAATGCCTCATTGGCTTTGATACGCTGATTGGTTAGATGATCCAATCCCTGATTACTATTGTTTTGTACAACACACTCATTTTGACACACCACAAACGACTTCTACGATGGCAGACTCAGACTGAAGTATGTAGCGAACTTAGGGGAGCAGCGGAATAATTCAGTTTGAATCGTCAGGCAACCTGAACACTGGCCTGGCACTTCTTTTGTGGTCAGGGTTTAAATGCAAAGAAAAATAAGTCGTTGGTGCTTATGCAAAAGTCAGTTACATGAGAAGAACGCCCCAAAGACGTGTTTGGTTTAAGACAAAAGAGTAGGAGCGAGGAGAGAAAAGCAAAGGACAATGAAAGAGGGAATGCTTTCCTTGCCAAAGGGAGCAGAGAAAAACATCCCTGCTGTTTCATGACCAACTAACAGAAAAGTGCTTTAATTATATGTGTCCAACGGACTACCAGTACAGCTATGATTTGATAGGTAAAGCTGAACAGTGTAAGGAGGGCAGGCAGTTGAGAAAACACACATCATAGTTAATCTCAAGGCAAACCTCAGAAGGTTCAGTTTGGGGATTCAATCACTGGGTTTATTTTTCTACCCAAATGCGTCAGTTCAAGCTTATTCCCATCTGTCACAGACTTTCATCTGATGAAGTGTCAGTTCATGAAAGGAAGGATCAATCTCAGAAGATACACAAATCTGTCTGCATTCTACTATACAAATAAAGACAACAAAAATGGGACCCAACTGCGTAGAAAAAAACAACAATAGGTAGGTCGTCCAAACTGAAATAGAAAGAGTAGTAATTTCCTTGACCACATCCTATTTGTCTTAAAAGGATCACAAGAGAGGGTTAACCCAAAATGCCATGAAAAGGGAAACATCTGTCCCAAATAATATGTCTCTGCACCTCTGCCAATTAATTATTGAAGGGACTAAATGGGGTCAGCCCTAATGTCCACCAACAGGACTAGCAGCCACAGATGCTACAACACATCTGGTGTAGCAGGGTGAAACCGCTGCACCACCTTGGGAGATAATCCCATGGCTTCACTCTGGACCTGCTGCACTGTGATGCGCTGTGCTATGGCGTTATCCGCACCGGATGAAGAGCGGAGATTGCATCTCTGGATCCCAAACTGTAGGCCTACGCCCCAGTGCTTGAGCAGTGCCTGGAAAAGAGCCATGGACACAGATACTGACTCACCGCTATGCTTATATCATATACCCACTGCTGCCATGCTGGGAGATCCACCAAGACTGTAATACGCCCCTAACCTCAATGACCCTGAGACTAAATGCTGAACTGAGTTCATATTGAGAACTGTCCCAAAAGACAGGTCCGAATTCTTTGTCTAATGGGTGCAGCTATTGCTCAAATTCTCTTTTCCAGAGAACTCTATTATTTGCTTGAGGATCGCACACAAACACTAAAAGACAGTAAAACAATTGAGCTAAAAATCAATCACTCTGTCATTTGTTCCCAGGCCAGACAGAGCCTTTCTGGAAACCCTGGTGGGGGCCTGGCTGTGGGAGCTGGCCAGACAGAGCCTTCTTGGAAACCCTGGTGGGGGCCTGGCCGTGGGAGCTGGCCAGACATAGCCTTCCCGGAAACCCTGGTGGGGGCCTGCCCGAGGGGTGCTGGCCAGACAGAGACTTTCTGGAAACCCTGATGGGGGCCTGGCTGTGGGAGCTGGCCAGACAGAGCCTTTCTGGAAACCCTGGTGGGGGCCTGGCTGTGGGAGCTGGCCAGACAGAGCCTTCTTGGAAACCCTGGTGGGGGCCTGGCCGTGGGAGCTGGCCAGACAGAGCCTTCCTGGAAACCCTGGTGGGGGCCTGGCCGTGGGAGCTGGCCAGACATAGCCTTCCCGGAAACCCTGGTGGGGGCCTGCCCGAGGGGTGCTGGCCAGACAGAGACTTTCTGGAAACCCTGATGGGGGCCTGGCCGTGGGAGCTGGCCAGACAGAGCCCTCCTGGAAACCCTGGTGGGGGCCTGGCTGTGGGAGCTGGATGCAAAGTAATAATGTGAGAGGAGATTAGGTCCCTGGTCGGTCTCCCTGTTGAGGCCCATTAGACAGCTGACGCAAGTGAGTGCCATGCATGCAAATGACCTGCGTGAGTTGCATTGTGCCTCCGCCCAGCTGGGCGCCCACAGAGAATGGGGCTCGGGGGTGTGACACATACGGCAGGTTTTATTAAAGAAAGAGACACACATTCAGATAAAAGAAGGACAGCAGGGTGAAATAATCGTCCTGATAGGGGGTTCTTCATACAGACCCATATGGGCTGGGGGGTGGGGCTAAAGAAGAGGCAGCTGCATGACACCATCATCACAAGATCTGAGAGGAAATTAACAGTGATGTTTGCATATGATACATGCAGCAGATTACACAAACACCACTTTGTCTTCTTGGTTTCCCTTTGAAACATCCAAAGATATGCCGTTGGCTTGAAGTGAACAATAAACAGATGAAAACATGCACAAAATGGACATGGATCCTTTTTCTGGTGTTTTCTGGATGGATGAACACCTCATCTATAATAGGATGACGCACGGTGTGACCATACTGACGAACGACGACAGTGGTCTGGGGTGTTTTTGGTTGCTGTTTGTCATGGGGCCAGAGTCAACAAAGGCTAATGAAAAGATAGAGAGAAACAGACAGACAGACAGACAGACAGACAGACAGACAGACAGACAGACAGACAGACAGACAGACAGACAGACAGACAGACAGACAGACAGACAGACAGACAGACAGACAGACAGACAGACAGACAGACAGACAGACAGACAGACTGAGAGAGGATAGTAGCTCTGTGTTGATGCAGCTGGAAGCTGCTGACAGGGCTTAATTCCCACTGACCTGCAGGAATGCTTAACTGGACACTTCACCTCTGTGTGTCACTCTGGTCTGTGTGACAGAAAAGGAAGGCCCGGAGACCAGGCCCTAATGAATATAGCTGATTGGAGGATAGGCCCTAATAGGAAGCCTAATGGCCAGTTGACGATGTAGTGGCAGACGCTAGGGTCCTCTTGGAAGAGCTTGCCATGGAGGTATGCATTTAAAACTGACTGCACACAAAGAGAACCAAGCCCTTAATGAGAAACTTTTTCCCAGCGTAGAGAATGTTCCTTGGCTAAAAGAAGAAAACAAACATTTCATTGTTTTTGTCTTGAGGGGTGGAGTACAGCAAATATGAGTCTGTGTGTGTGTGTGTGTGTGTGTGTGTGTGTGTGTGTGTGTGTGTGTGTGTGTGTGTGTGTGTGTGTGTGTGTGTGTGTGTGTGTGTGTGTGTGTGTGTGTGTGTGTGAGTTCATGCCTCTTCATCTTTCAGCTAAACAGACACACCAGAACACTCATTTGGTCACAGGATAAGAGGAAACACCACACCCCATCCTTTGCTCATAATGGACTTTTAACTCTCCAGCGGCGCCAAACTTTCATCTACTGACTTCCCCACTACTAACTCCCCTCTCCTTCTGACAGAGGAAGCATTAGACTGACCATGTCAGTGTTTGGTCAGTGTGGGTGCAGTGCATCAGGCCTCCACTTACAGTAATGGAGATAAGGTGACAGATTAACAATCCAGGGAGAGATCCCAGCCAACTTTCCCTTTCGCTTCCGCCAGCTCCGCTCCTCTCCCCTTCACTATCAGCACCGCAGCCGAGACCACATTTCCTCATCTCCATGACAAAAGCTAGACTTTTCTTTCCTCTTAAACCCAAAGTCCTGTTTGAAGTCGCCTCAGACTCCTGGAGGGCAGAAAAGTAACAGTTCTGTTGGAAAGTTCTGAGGCTTCTTACCCTTCTCTTTGTCCTCTACACCAAAACTTTCATCTCAGTCTTCGTTTTAAGTCGAACTGTAATCGCACCAAGAGGAGTCGGATTCCAGTTCCAGAAATCAGATCGGAAGTATCCTTGTGGGGTACACATTCCAACAACATGACATCCTCCCTCCTATTCTTTTTCTGCATTCAGATACACTGTGCTGCTATGACGTGTCTTGGACAATGGTTGGCACAGAGAGCGGGAGGGATTTGGGGAAAATAACTGAAACCTTGATAAGACCAAGCAGTCCACAGCTGGGAGTCATAAATCATACTGTTCTGCTGCCCGTTTGGTGCCGTAACTTTTTGTCAGCGTTGAAACTGCATCTTAATGTACAGTTTTTTCCAGTTCAGAGTGCCAGTGTGCACCTGGGCCTATGCTCCAGTCACATCCTGCATGAAGGCTTAGTCATTAAGGCCCTCAACAGGAAGGGTGCTTTGAAAGCTCTGCACTGGTGTCTTTTGGAAAACCACTGCGCTCAGAATAGCAGCTTTCCACTATTACGCACATGTCAAAATGTGAATGTGTAAAGCCAGCCTTGAGCCATAAGAGGTACAGTTATGTGCATGTAAGCCTACATTTCTATGTTGTGGAAATACCATGACGTGACGTCCACAATCCCGTTTTGGGTCATTCTAATCTTGACTGTATAAATGTCTTGACTGTATAAGATGTAATACTTTTTCAAAAGAGGTGAACAATCAGTCGTATCTTAAAATGTTATGGTTGTTTAGTCAGGCAATGTCAATGATGGGACATTGTGAAAGCTGTACGTCTGACATGATGATGTGGGAACATGGCAAAGAGATAAGCAACAACAAAACTCTTACATAATACACCAAAACATTCACCCCCCCCCCAGATTATACACATTCTTACAGATTACAACCCCCCCCCAGATTATACACAGCACATGCACTAACATACAAAATAGGGCAATGTCATTCAACTTCTTTGTAAATAATGGCAGTGCATTCCAACGCTTGTTGCATCATTGTAATTGTTATCTGCTCTAGCGGGTAGTTCTGGACCCCCACCCTTTTAATTCCACTCATCAACAAAATTAAAGGATGGTTAAGTAGCGACATGAAAGTTCAACAGAAGTTCAGCAGTTTCCCAAATGCCCAAGGCAAGAGATATCCTTGAAACTGATATAGATTAATCTCGTTTTAGATGAGTAAAACTAAGAAATGCATTCATAAATATAGGATAGCTTGTCTGTGATACAACCGAGCAGAAAACAGAACACTTGACAAAGGGTCAAAGGTAGACCACTCTGGTAAAAATAACCTTTGCTTTTCCTATTAACTCTGGGTTTCTTCTCTTTCCACTTGCGTCAGAGACAAGACAGAAAACCCCTGACAGCGAGAGGTCCTGAAGGGTCCCATACCAACACAGACCAGGGCTTCTTCCTCTTCTGGGGCATAGGCTAACTGACCTCCTTTACAAGGTCTATGCGACCTGTCTGTTTAGCGAGCCAATTAAACATTTAGCACACCATCGGTAGAGTTGACGGGCAAACACCAGCGGCTTCAGTACAGAGACAGAATTTCCCGGTCTGTCTAAAAGGTTTTAACACTTTCCCATCAATATGCCCAGTCTGAAAAGAAAGTGGAAATGTCCTTCTCATTACCCTGTGCTGTAATTGAGGCATTGTGACATGGGAGAGGAAGGTGACAAGACTGAACATTCTGTTAAAACTCTGATAAACCAAAAATAAGAGCAGATGACTGAGAAAACAGTATGCTGTGTTTGCCTGAAACAAGGTCAAGTCTGTTTGCAAAATATCTAGTATGTTTGGATGGAAACTAGAAAAACTAGAAAAACACAATATTCAGATCAAGATCAAACTAGCTCATTCCTTTTGGCCAGTAGCAAGAAGTGCTATACTGGCAATGACTCGACTCTAAATGGATGGAGCTTTTCCCAGAATGATTGTTAGTTCAATAGTTCAACACTGTGATGCCTCTGTAGGAGAGGGAAGGAGGAGGTTGTGTGCCTGTCTGTGCCATGATGGCACAGATGTGCCAGCTATAGGCAGGAATAAGAAGGAAGCAGGAGAAGGCCTAAGTAAGTGGAATGAAGGGACTGAATTGGGTGTTTGGGTGGGCTGGCTCTGTTTAAACACAAACTTATGAATAAACCATGGCTACAGTATGGGTGAGAGGCCTAGCGGCCGATGGACAGTCACAGTGGGTTCTTTAGAAGTCTATCCCTGGCCTGGGGAGCCTGACAGCTGCTCCCTCTTGGTTATTCACCACAGACACCACCGCTGCGCTGAACGTTTTGTTTGGGGCTCTCTTAATGGCACTGCCTTTCATTGTGGCACAACAGTTTTACGAGACTCCGATAATGGGACATTGATGGTCTTCAATACGGAACATCGCTCCCTCTGGTCAATAATAATGCAGTGTGTGGCACACTTACGTTTAAAAAGACAGATGGTGATATATGCCAGGGGGGTTTCACTCCAAATGCCTGGGGGTTTGCATGGATGCAAATCTAAGATCAAACAAATTCCCCAAGCTTTATAGATCTAATTGGGCAACAAGCTGTGAAATATTTCTGGGCATAAAAACACAAATGAAACCTTATCAGCTTGAATAGAATATGTTGGACTAAATAAGTCCTTTCAAAAAGAGATCGGAGGAAAAGATAGTTTATAACAAGCCATGATGGAACCCAACATCAGTTTAAATATGGACCTCCTAATAGAGGACAAACGAGTAGCTACCTATAGTACACATACATGCGACCCTCTGTCACTCTAAGAGCTCCCAAATTCCAATATACCATCTGTCAATCTCAGACAAAGCGTTTTAATGTTTTAATTGCAGCAGCTCTGAACAAAGTCAAATCCACGTAACGGGGGGGGGGGGGGGGGGGCTGAAACCAATGCAACAAAAAAACGAAGGGATTTGTGGTATCTGATATCTAGGGGCTGTAATAAAACAGCTTACCACATGGATTTAGTCTATATTATCACACACAACCTCTTCAAACTAATTCCTAAACAATCCAAGCTGGGCCTCTCCATCTGTTGTGGCCGGAGTGAGAGAAAGAGGTCAGAGTCCGAATGTGTTTCCCTGAGCCAACAGACCTGGCTACATCCCACTGTTCCTGACAATCTTTGACAGTGAGACGTTGTACACAGTGAACTCACACCGCGCTGTTGCTGGCTCACCGGGGCCTGTTAAGGGTTTAGTTTGGCTGACTGCCATGTATGAGAGGGAAGAGGAAGCCCCGCTACGTTGTACCCCTCTTTCTCTTCCCAGCCCGACCCATAATTCCCCTTAATCTGGTTGAGCACCATATGAGAGGGAGTGGATCGGGTGAGGCTGAGACCTGAGGTACCAGATGTCAGAGAAACGGTTGTGTGATGGTGTGTTTGTTTGTGGAAACCTGATGGCGGGGGTAATGACTGTCCCCAAACCCATCATCTGTGTTGGAGCTCATAACAATAGCTGAGCCACACGTAACGTATAAGGTGAAAAATTGGGATGGGCGAGAGTCAGAACAAAGAGAGGGGGTAATCCGACAGTCTCTAGGAATCCCCTCAGGGACTTGGGGGCAGACCCAAGCAGCACGGCAGGTCTGTCAGCTGGCTGATGCAACTCCAGCCCAGCCTGGAGTGTAGGGGCCACAGGGGCCTCCCCTGTATTAAAGGGCAATTCCGCCACTTATCAAACTCATATTCATCATCTCCAGCACCAAACCAGTGTCTACATATGTGAAAATAGCATGTTTCTATGATCTGTGGTTAAAAAGATGATTTGAAATGTCCTAAATGACAGCTTCTCTGTCATAGGGTAGGATTAAAAGTAAAAAACCTGCAACGAGTTTCTAGCCCAAGGGAGGGTATGTTCTTGCTCCCCACGTCACTGCGAATCTCATAGTGTTTGAAAATCACTGTTTTTAAAATGTTTAAACTTTTGATGTCATCGGGTAGAACTTTATATTTGTTTCTACAAAACTTCGAAATGCGCCGTTTTCAAATCAAATCAGTAACATGCACCGAATACAACAGGTGTAGCCTTTACCGTGAAATACTTACTTACAACCCCTTTCCCAACAATGCAGAGTTAAAAAGTAAGACAAATTAGCAAATAAAAATGGTAACAATAAACGTATAAACAAGGAGCACCGGTACAAAGTCAATGAGTGCAGTTACATGCACACAATAATGCAATTACTGTGGATAGTCAGATTAATCGTTTGATTTACATGCTTTGCAAGAAAAAGCATGTAAATGCAGAAATTCGCCAATCAAACTAAAAGTTCTACCATGGCAAACCTGTTATTTTTGGTACCCATATAGTTTGGACATATACAGTTGGCATGTGAAAACTACTTGTAAAGAGGCCTACTTTGTTGTTCCGAACACACTTCACTCGTGATAAAGAGGGAGTCTCGCTCGGCTGGTGTTAGTACATAGGCAGATCAAATACACAGCTGGAATGCCAATTAAGGTGTTTACATGTCTTAATAATTTGATAATTGCTCAGAAAACCAGGTGTTTTAATCGGTGTGTGCTTACTTAGATTTTGACCTTACTGTGTCATTACAGTTTTTTACAATCACTTTGTTACTATTTTCAGAACCTTGATGTCATTTTTCACAACTCTAGACACAAAACTCACAACCAATGATCAAAATGCAAATTTTTCAAAACTCTAACCCTTTTCTCAATTGCTTGGATACAATAAACATAAAACTTAGATCATTTGTTCATTCAACAAAAATCACCTGTTCAATATGACACAACTTAACATCAAAGTACTACTATTTCAAAAGGCAATTCACACATTACATTTCAAATGAGTGTCTATTCATTTCCTTACAATGATCTAACTATCAATTGATACAACTGCTCAAAATGATAAGTAACTGTTGCATTACTCTTAATGCATAGTTGTATGGAAACAGTCAAACAATCTTCCATGTTTACAGTAAATCATGAAAGTTTCAAGATAACGAGATTCATTGTCACCAATTAGCGTGGAGCATGAACCAATTAGACTACAATATCCATGGATGTAGCCTAATATTTTATCATAATGCTTCATCAGACCGGTGTCTATGGTCCCAAATACTGTACCACCTTTTCAGACTATTTACAGTATTGACAGTACTGCACTGTATAGATGCAGGCCCTTGTAATTGCTTGTCCAATTCTGCCAACTCGTTACTGATGATTGAGTGCACATTGTGGAATGAGTATATAAAGAGTTGATTGGGATCCAATTGCAAGAGCATAGTGATACGTAACATGGAGCCAGCAGGTGATCAAGGTCACAATGGAGGTCAAGCAGTGGTGGGAGGAAGACGAGGAAGACGTGTTGGTCAAAGGAATGGCAGGGGACAGGCACCCCTTCTGAGAGGTGGTCGTGGGCCTCGTTTGAGAGGTGTGGGAGAACGTGGTAGAGGACAGGCACCCCTTCTGAGATGTGGTCGTGGGCCTCGTTTGAGAGGTGTGGGGGAACGTGGTAGAGGACAAGGCCACGGACCAAGACAGCGGCAGCAACAGCATAGAGTGTCCAGTGAAATTCGGGCAATAGTTGTAGACCATGTCATAAATCATGGCATGACAATGACTGAGGCGGCTACAATGATACAACCAAACCTCAGAAGGTCAACCGTGGCCTCAATAATTAGAACTTTCCGCAATGAGAACCGGTAAGTTATCAGCATGCACTAAACATTATGCTACTCTCAATTGTCAAATGACTGCATACCAATGTGTATCACAGAATAGGTGATGTGACCAAGTGTCTTCTTACTCCAATGTTCCCTGTAGAATTGTGACCAGGCCAAATAGTGGAGGCAGAGGCAAAATTCTAGCTGACCAACAAGAGCAGGCTGTGGTCGATTTGGTTCAGGCCAGAAATTATATTCGCCTTACAGAAATTCGCCAGCATATCTTGGACAATGAAGACATGTTCAACAATGTGGGATCCATAAGTTTGCCAACTATTGCACGCATACTGAAAAGGCACCAGGTATCTATAAAACAACTATACCGTGTGCCTTTCGAAAGAAATGCAGACAGAGTGAAGCAAATGAGGACTGAGTATGTTCAGGTAAGTTCAGTTTCAAGATGGCTGTTTTAAAAACATTCCCAAAAATTCTACATTGTACAGTAATCTCTAAATCTCTTTCCAAAATGTATTTTTAGAGGGTGATGGAGCTGGATGCTGATGACGACCATCACAAATTCATATATTTGGATGAGGCAGGTTTTAATCTGGCCAAGACAAGGAGGAGAGGTCGGAATTTCATTGGCCAGCGGGCAACCATCCAAGTACCTGGACAACGTGGGGCCAACATTACCATGTGTGCGGCTATATCAGAAGATGGTGTGGTGGGACGCAGACCTCATATTGGACCATATAATGCAGCTCTCCTTGTCACCTTTCTTGATGAGCTCGATCAGGTTTGTAGAGCTGAAGATGTGACCTATGTCATTGTGTGGGACAATGTCAGGTTCCATCATGCTCATGTGGTGCAAGCATGGTTTCAGGCCCATGCACAATTTACCACCCTGTATTTACCCCCATACTCTCCCTTCCTTAACCCGATTGAGGAATTTTTCTCCGCATGGAGATGGAAGGTTCATGATAGGCACCCTCATGAACAAGTCACTCTTCTCCAGGCCATGGATGACGCCTGCAATGACATCACAGCAGACCAGTGTCAGGCCTGGATTCGCCATGCCCGAAGGTTTTTTCCAAGATGTTTGGCTAATCACTCCTGTTTTGTTTCTTACAGTACAAGCAAGCAAGTTGAGGAACACTGCATTTGATGTTTTACAGTACTGTCTTTTCTTTTCTATTTCATAGCTAATTATTTTTGCTTTGATTCAAATAAACCTATGTTGTGATTGTACTGTAGTGTTTTGCATCAATATATTACAAACTTTGTTCAATGATTCCACTGTGTCTGTAGTATTTTCTCTACTACCGCAGTACTTTTACAGAGATGTATTTACTGTATATGTAGTACCATAATGAAACCTGTATCACCTATTTTGTTCTACAATATTTAATGATTGTACAAACAATGACACAGTGAAACTATCGGTTGCTTGTGTGTGGGTGATCTATAGTTATGTTTCAATGGTATTTCACAGTAAATTTGTTTTTGAACCAATGATTGTGCAAGTGCAAGATTTCTTTAAAGATGTGAATAAACAATGCAATGTTTTGAACATTAGACAGCCTGTGTTACAAGTGATAACCGTTTTGAGTTTTGTGTCTAGAGTTTTGAAAAATGACATCAAGGTTCTGAAAATAGTAGCAAAGTGATTGTAAAAAACTGTAAGATAAGCAGTGTAAGATGTTTACATGACTATTGCCATAATCAGTTTAATATCAAATTATTAATATGCATGTAAACATACTCAATGTGCAGAGGTACGAGGTAGTTGAGGTAATATGTACATGTAGGTAGGGGTAAAAGTGACTAGGCAATCAAAATAGATAATAAACAGAGTAGCAGAACCGTACATGAAGAGAGTGAAAGTGTGTGTGTGTGTGTGTGTGTGTGTGTGTGTGTGTGTGTGTGTGTGTGTGTGTGTGTGTGTGTGTGTGTGTGTGTGTGTGTGTGTGTGAGCGTATGTAGTCTGTGTGTGTGTATGTGTGTGTTGGAGTGTCAGTGTAGTATGTGTGAGTGTGTGGGTAGATCCAGTGAGAGTGCATAGAGCCGGTGCAAGAGAGTCAGTGCAAATAAAAAGGGGGTCAATGCAAATAGTCAGGGTAGCCAATTGAATAACTGTTCAGCAGTCTTATGGCTTGGGGTTAGAAGCTGTTCAGGAGCCTTTTGGTCATAGACTTGGTGCCCCTGTGCCGCTTGCCGTGCGGTAGCAGAGAGAACAGTCTATGACTTGAAATGGCTGGAGTCTTTGACAATTGTCAGGGCCTTCCTCGGACACTGCCTGGTATAGAGGTCCTGGATGGCAGGAAGCTCAGTCCCAGTGATGTACTGGGCCGTACGCACTACTCTCTGTAGCGCCTTACGGTCGGATGCCAAGCAGTTGCCATACCAAGTGGTGATGGAGCCAGTCAAGATGCTCTCAGTGGTGCAGCTGTGTGTTGACACTGGTATTACGCTGGAGATAACGAACATGAGGTTGAAAAGTGGTGGAGTTGCCCTTTAATATGAATACTTGACAGGGTTTATAACCCCATGGCAGACAAAGAGACCTTTATAGTGTAATTACATCTTGTGTCCACCATTCTTACAATATAATAGTCTGCTGAATTTGATAAACACAGGAAAACCACATGGTACACTGACACCACTCTTAACCCTGACAACCTCCCAAATCCTCATATCCCATCATCTCTCCCTTCTGCGTCAGAGCAATTCATGATGTTTGTTGTGAGCCAAAATATGTCCCAGAATAGCACAGAGGGCGATAGGTTATCACAATGATAAAGCAGCCCAACCTCCTGGACTGGGGCTCTGAGTTCTCTCAGTCAGTGTGCTGTGTGGTGTCATGTTGAACTCAATGTCGGACACTATCTCTACAGTGAATGAGCAGAGAAACAATCAACTAAACACAGGAGTCCTCCAGAACGTCTTGCACCTTACAACTTGTGGCATTGTTGTTGTGAAGAAACAGCCTCTAAACAGCCGCCCAGCAATGTAATTTGAGGACAACACTCATTGGACAACACTCATTGGACAACACTCATTGTCAGAGAAAAGGTCATCCTGGGTGTGTGAGTAAAGGTCTTTGTGTTTGTAAACAGTAGCTGAATTTAGTGATTGAAAGAGCGGACGGATAAAGGTGCGGTAAGTAGTTGGAGATAAGAGCTTTTGGGACGGAAAGATCGGAGGACTTGAAAGCTTAAGAAGAGGCACCTGAGCCCCCCCTCCCCTCAGACCTTTGAGGCATTAGTGATGGGGGTGTGCAAGTGGGAACCCACCCACCCCATCCACAAACCCTAATGCAGCGGATAGCTACTCTGGGGATAGAAAGTGTCCCTCTCAAAGAAACTCATATAGATGGCCGTAAGCTTATGGTTCAGTGAATTAAAACCCAGGGAGAATGTGTATAGGCTTTCAGTTTCCCCAGAGAGAGAGAGAGAGAGAGAGAGAGAGAGTTCATTAGTGAGCCATCCTCATAAGGGCTGGATTGGAGCTGGCCTGGCTAATCCGAAAGGGATAGATTTCCCTAAAGCTTTAGCTGAGGCTCAGCGTCTTCTGTAGTCAAGTTCCTGAACCTCGACCTCAGAGTAGAGAGGAGAGCGCACTCACCTCCTCTCAGCACAGCTCCCCTGAACAAACACACTCAATCACTAAACATGAGGATCACTCTACATTCAATAGGATTAGCTCCAATACTCCACTTTGTAAAAGGTAGGCTATCTTTCACATAATCCAATAACAGAGCTTATCACTTTTTCATGAGAAAGAAAATACACGTAACTGTGTGGGGTGGCAGGTAGCCTAGCGGATAAGAGCGTTGGGCCAGCAACCAAAAGGACGCTGGTTCGAATCTCCAAGCCAACTATGTGAAAAGTCTGACAAGTAAAGCACTTAACCCTATTTGCTCCTGTAAATTGCTCTGGAAAAGAGCGTCTGCTAAATGACTGAAATGGTGTAATGTTGAAATATTAACTGAGTCAACCAACAGACCTTGAAAACTGGTTGATGAGTCAGTTAGATAGCAAACACTGGCTTTTGCATCGTGTCTGAACAACGGAAAACTGTCGATGTCCGCTGGCTCGACTAGCCCACTCCTGTTAGAGAACCACTGGCGTAGATGTTTAGCAGGATCTATTGATTTGGGAGACGCTTAGTAGTTATGACAGGTGTGGCATCAGCAGCAGCAGATAGAACTAATCAAACCTCTTGTTTAAGCATGTTACTGATTGCCTTACTGCCTCCAGAGGAAGAGATTTCTGACTGTGCGCACATCTAATTGTCTTACTTATGCGCCATCTGCCTATAATCCTAAAGCTTGGGCAAATAAACATAACAGATGGATTGCACTGCACACTCCTTCAGCCTTTCTGCGTGCTAAAATAAATCTTGCTATGAGATTTAAGATTTAAGGGTAACTTGAGGACTCACTGTTTCGGCTGGCTTTGAGCTTGGCCAGTAGTTTCTGAGTGGAGGGCAGGTCTCCGTTCTTGACGGCCTGCAGTAGGTCCTGCTCCTTCCCCATGATGGTCCAAGGTGTGTAAGCGCTTCACTGGCGTCTGTCGAGAGTCCAGGCAGCGGCTTCCTCACAACTCCATTCTAAGGCACATCAACCTACCTCAGAGTTACTGTCCTCACGCTCTCACAGAAACACACACAGCTGACAGGTGAGGGAATGTGAAGCAGTAGAGGGGAGGACACTCACAGCCTCAAATCAGATGCCTCAACTCCCAGTCCGGCTATGGATGCCAAGTTAAGGGAGGCCTGAGATATGGAAAATCTCTTTCGCTGCTTAAATTTCCTGTTCAACTTTCTCTCTGTCTTTATTTGTGAAATATTTTATTGTACAGAGTGTGCCAGGGGTTGGAGTCATGTGGAGCTACCATTTATGTGCTGGAGGGCCCCTGCGGGTGCTGTGGTCAGAGCACTGAGAAGGCTGGAATGTAGTCACTTGAACCAGCAGTCCAGAACCTGAGTACAGAGAAAACGAGAATAACAGTTAGGTTAATAGGCTATATCATAGTGCAGACTCAATACTGGACAAATCACACAGACATGCAAATCTTTCAATGCCCATATGGCTATAGAACACATGGAAGAGAAACTAAAGCAGGGCCGGAAGAAAGTGTGTAACCACAAGGAACAGCAACAGGGTTTTTACCACGCTTCAATAAAATTCCCCCCCAATGCTATGGGCCTATTAATCTGGAAATTAATCAAAATATTAAACAAAAAGATTTGGCACAATTCCCAGCGTGCCTAGCATCTCTTTTTCAATGTTCTTTCCCTGCTTGAACATACAGGAAAACCAGTGGAGTGCTTCTCAGGAAACTGAAACAGTGAGGGAGGGAGTAATATCCTGAAAACCTGTAAAAAACCTCCCCACAAAATTAACATCTCACATAGATATATACGCATCGTTGTCACTTCAATTCATGGAGAGCAGCAAATATCTGAGATTAAATGAAGTAGCCTACTCTATCCATCCCCCTAAACAACAACACAAGTCTGGTAAACAGTGCAATTTATGATAAAAAAATAGCTTTTAATGACTGTAGTGCATACCAGGACTTTAAGGAGAAACGGCTCCTGTGAGAGCTATTTGTCCCTAGAGGATGATGGGCATTTTTTCAGAGCCTCTTCAACATGTGAGCTGGTGTTATTTACAGTTTTCCCTGAGGCTCTGATAAGACTTTCAATGCTTGACCATGTACTAAATGCAATTGAATTGGAGGCTACTTAAACTCTTCCAGCCCAATGGCCAAGAACAGTTGAGAGAAATGAGAGCAAGAAGTAGCCTAGTTTAGGAGTGTTTACGTTGCTTTTAAACAATTCACCTATATTTGTTGCACTTAGACGGTAGTAGAATTAGATAGAACTCATGCACGAAAGCACAATAACGCAAACTGTGGTGTTCACGATCACCCTGAACGAGTAACTGGGCAGAGGAGACGATGAATCTGAGGAGTTCCCTCTCCAGCCCAGTTAGCTACCATTAATTTCCCCATTAGACAGCTCAGCAAGCGTTATAATGTCAAAATACATAAATTACTCACCAAATATGGAGTTTCGCTGAGCAACTATTGTCATTTACTTCCAAAAAAGGTCTAAATATAAATGTACAAATAACCCAAAAATGTGTCTGGAAATAATGTTTTGTGCCAAATGCGCATGCGCCAAATCCAACTCTCCAGCACCACCAATAAAATCACTCATTACCAATAGTGTGCAACTGCAGCCCACAATTTGGAGCGTTTCTGCATGTAGACATTCCTGCTAGCACAGTGACGCTCCTGCCTGTTGTGTTCCAGAGTCCTCCTTACTAGCTAGCGGGAGCAACAATGGTAAACAGTGTCCTTCGCTCCCACCTACCCTCACTGTCATTTGAAAACACCTACCAGAGTGCTTATAAACACCACATGTATTGATCAGATTTTTACTAATACTGTTGAACTATGTTCAAAAGCTTTATCCGTACCCTTTGGACACAGTGATCACAACATAGATTTTGTAAAGTTCGTGTGGGAGAGGTGGATTTTTTTTTTTGTCGATCAATAATGACAAACCTCCTGGCATTGACAACTTAGATGGAAAGCTACTGAGGATGGTAGCTGACTCTATGGCCACTCTTAGCTGTCATATCTTTAATCTGAGTCTAGAGGGAGGTGTTTGTCCTAGGCCTGGAGGGAAGCCAAAGTCATTCCGCTACCCAAGAGAGTGGTAAAGCGGCCTTTACTGGTTCTAACAGCAGACCAATCAGCTTGCTGCACTGACACAAATGACTGATGATTGGTTGAAAGAAATTGATAATAAGAAGATTGTGGGAGCTGTACATAGATTTCAGTGCAGCCTTCGATATTATTGACCATAACATGTTTTATGGCTTTTCAACCTCTGCCATATAGTGGATTCAGAGTTATCTATCAAATAGAACGCAGAGGGTTTTATTTAATGGAAGCCTCTCTAATGTCAAACATGTAGGGTGTGGTGTACCGCAGGGCAAATCTCTAGGCACTCTACTCTTTTCTATTTTTGCCAATGACCTGCCACTGGCATAAAAACAAAGCCTGTGTCCATGTATGCTGTCGACTCAACCATATACATGTCAGCAACCACAGCTAATGAAGTCGATGAAACCCTTAACAAGGAGTTGGAGTCACTTTTGGAATGGGTGGCCAGTAATAAACTGGTCCTGAACATCTCTAAAACTAAGAGCACTGTCTTTGGTACAAATCATTCCCTAAGCTGGACAAATGTACTCATTCAAGAATTTTCTTTATTTTTACTATTTTCTACATTGTAGAATAATAGTGAATACATCAAAACTAATAACACATTTGGAATCATGTATTAACCTAAAAAAGTGGTAAACAAAGCCAAATATATTTTAGATTCTTCAAAGTAGCCACCCTTTGCACACTCTTAGCATTCTCTCAACCAACTTCATGATGTAGTCACCTGGAATGCATTTCAATTAACAGGTGTACCTTGTTAAAAGTTTATTTGTGGAATTTCTTTCCTTCTTAATGCGTATGAGCCAATAAGATGTGTTGTGACAAGGTAGGGGTGGTTACAGAAGATAGCCCTATTTGGTAAAATACCTAGTCCCTATTATGGCAAGAATAGCTCAAATAAGCAAAGAGAAACGACAGTCCATCATTACTTTAAGACATGAAGGTCAGACAAACTTTGAAAGTTTCTTCAAGTGCAGTCACAAAAACCATCAAGCGCTATGATGAAACTGGCTCTCATGAGGACCGCCACAGGAAAGGAAGACCGAGAGTTACCTCTGCTGCAGAGGATAAGTCCATTAGAGTTAACTGCACCTCAGAAATTGCAGCCCAAATAAATGCTTCACAGAGTTCAAGTAACAGACACATATCAACATCAACTGTTCAGAGGAGACTGCGTGAATCAGGCCTTCATGATCAAATTTCTGCAAAGAAACCACTACTAAAAGACACCAATAAGAAGAAGAGACATGCATGGGCCAAGAAACACGAGCAATGGACATTAGACCGGTAGAAATCTGTCCTTTGGTCTGATGAGTCCAAATTTTAGATTTTTTGTTCCAACCGCTGTGTCTTTGTGAGACGCAGAAGAGGTGAACTCTGCATGTGTGGCGCCCACCGTGAAGCATGGAGGAGGAGGTGTGATGGTGCATTCTGCAGCGATACGCCATCCCATCTGATTTGCGCTTAGTCGGACTATCATTTGTTTTTCAACAGGACAATGACCCAAAACACACCTCCAGGCTGGGTAAGGGCTATTTGACCAAGGAGAGTGATGGAGTGCTGCATGAGATGACCTGGCCTCCACGATCATCTGACCTCAACCCAATTGAGATGGTTTGGGATGAGTTGGATCGCAGAGTGAAGGAAAAGCAGCCAACAAGTACTCAGCATATGTGGGAACTCCTTCAAGACTGTTGGAAAAGCATTCCTTATGAAGCTGGTTGAAAGAATGCCAAGATTATGCAAAGCTGTCATCAAGGCAAAGGGTGGCTACTTTGAGGATTTGTTTAACACTTTTGGTTACTACATGATTCAATGTGTCATTTCATAGTTTTGATTTCTTCAAATAAAAATAAAGACAAACCCTTGAATGAGTAGATGTGTCCAAGATGGGGAGAGATGGGGAGAGCTATGTCAATAGTAAAGAAATACTCTGCCTTTTTGACACCACACTCCAAAAAGCAAGTTCTGCAGGCTCTAGTTTAGTCTTATTTGGATTATTTTTCAGTCATGTGGTCAAGTGCTGCAAAGAAGGACCTAGTTAAGCTGCAGCTGGCCCAGAACAGAGCAGCACATCTTGCTCTTCAATGTAATCAGTGGGATAATATAAATACTATGCATGCCTGTCTCTCTTGGCTAAGAGTTCAGGAGAGACTGACTGCATCACTTATTTTTATAAGAAACAATGTGTTGAAAATTGTTTGCATAGTTAACTTACACACAGCTCTGATACACACACTTACCCCAACAGACTTGCCATCAGGGGTCTTTTCATAGTCCCCAAATCCAGAACAAATTCAAGAAAGCGTACAGTATTATATAGAGCCATTATTGCATGGAACTCCCTTCCATCTCATATTGCTCAAATGAACAGCAGACCTGGTTTCAAAAAACAGATCTCATAGCACAACGCTTCTCCCATATTTTACCTATATATTTTGTGTGTATGTATTGATATGTAGGCTGTGTGTATGTAGTTCTGTCCTTGAGCTGTTCTTGTTTATTAATGTTTATTAATGTTCTGTATTATGTCATGTTTTGTGTTCTGTGTGGATCCGTGTGGATCCCAGGAAGAGTAGCTGCTCTTCCTGGAATCCTAATAAATACCAACAGAACTGTGGGAAACAGTGCCCGACAGGCGGGGGAGGAGCCCACTGTCTAGTACCGGTGGACCCTGCCTCCCACTAGCACAGCAGGCGCGAGGCTTGGGTGACACGTGTGATAGCTAGCTAGCTAATCAGCAACACGTGTGCTAGCTTGCTAGTTGCACATGATGTCGCCCCGCCTGCTGTGTACCGGACAAAACCGTTCCCGACAGGCAGGGGTGAAGGACACAGTCTACCGATCGCTAGCATAGCAGGCGGGAGGCTGGGGCGACACCATGGACTAGCTAGCTTGCTAGTTAGCTAGCACACAGTGCCGCTACCGGCTGCTGTGTACAGGTTCTCCTTAGGACTAGCTTGATAAGCTAGTACACAGTGTCCTTTGCCCCCGCCTGCCGAACACCTGCTCTCACTGTCGTTAACAGAACTGCGGGGAAACAGTGCCCAACAGCTGGGGCGAAGGACACTGTCTACCGGTGTATAGCTAGCTAGCTACTGTTGTCGCCCTCACCCCTTCTCTGTGGGATTTATCGGTGGCTGACATTCAACGTTATTGTGCGTTATATCCACCTACTGTACTGGAGCGCCCCGCCTCCTGCAACTTAAAAACAAACAAATATAAGTATAAAGAGATGCAGATGCAGGAACGCCTACATGCAGGAACGCCCTGAATTGCACTCTTCTCCTCATTACTGACATGCACAGGTCGGCTGATACAGCAACAGAAAGATCATTGATAAAACATTTATGTACTTCAAAAAAATACACATTTTTTGAAGTACATACCGGGACTTGACGGCAGTAAATGACCATAGTTGCGCCTCAAAACTCCATATTTAGTGAGTATAACGAACATATTGCAGAACAGTCTAATAGGAAAATGAGCGGTAACTAATTGGGCTAGAGGAGACTTGTCATATTCCTGTCTCCTCTGCCCAGGTCAGATTACCCTGGCCAGCAAATTCATGTACAGCAAAGTGTTGCTGTATAAACACACACCGTTTTGAGAAAGTTCACAGTGTGCACAGCATGATCACACTAATGAGATCGTGTCTGCACAGCACAGCTCTGCAGTCTGTACGGTTTTTTGTGTGAACATAACTTGCTACATTACATAACCTGGCAGTCTGAGTACACCACACACCCAAAGAGGTGCACAGGGCGTAAGCAAAGCTGTCATTCCCAATAACAGTGATCATGTCCCCCCAAGGCCATTAGCCAGTCTTTTCATGCTTGTTGCATTGTTGGCAAGGGGTCACACAATATGAATGTGTGCTTGAGAGGTTGGAGTGTGTAGCTGGTGATGGGGTGTAACTTTATTCACTGGACACAATGGAGAACTATACAATGATGCATGAATCAGATTATGGATAATTTATTGCCAATAATGTGTTTTTAGACCTAGTTAGTTTTTGTTCATGCAACTGTAAGAGTTATCACTCATTTATAACGTTATCCATCAATAAGACACACATTACAAAGCGTGGTGCAAACGTGCAATGCAACTTGAACTGGGTTATTATGAAAGGAAAAACACCTTTAGCGAGTAGTTCTTGCTCCATATGTAGCAAGCATCTACTTTTCAGTCTCGCGGTTGCTTCGTTCTAAAATAGCATGGCTAGCTAGCAAAGCTAACTTGCTTGATAGCGACCTTCGGACTGAACTTCCTAACTAGCAATACTAGTTTCCAACCCCGTCGGTAGGGGCCATTCCAGTCTTTATCCGTGATTATAAAGTTTAAATTCACATTTGTCTTACCTTATACAGTGTTGTTGCGTGTTAGAAAACGGAATACATGTCAAGGTGGCAGTTTTCAGACAGCCCTCCAAGGTCCAAGCAAAAGTAATCGTAGCCTTCCAATAACTCAAGGAAAGTAATTTTGAGTCAGTCTCCAGAACGCGAATCTTAGTACTCCTCACATTTCCCGTATACACGTAGCCTACTTATCTACTTATCACCAATATGTCAAATATAAAATACATAAGATTGTATAATTTCATGCAATATTTTCCAACTCCGACGCGAAATACAGACTGCTACATTGTGACTTGCTCCGCCAGATCCAATCCAGAATGTGTTCGTCCCTCCCACAGTCCACGGTCCCCGCTTTCCCCCTCCGTCTCCAAAAAGAGAGAGCTGTGCGTCCCGACTCGCGTCAGTGCGACTTGACAGGATATTTTTCCATCAAAGATGTGATATCCTCGACATTGCCTATCACGAACCAGCTGTTTATATTTTTAAAAGATCAATAACATGCACTACATTACAGTTTAAAGCTAGAATCCTTAGTTGCTACATACATTTTTTTGACATAAATTAATATACGAATTGATTATTGAAGATAACATAAATGCCTATGTGCCTAGTTCAACTGTTGTACCCCATCAGAACCAGAAATATATTTTTTGGGGGAAACAAACTGGTTACAACTATAATGTTGATATCATGGTTGGTCAGTCCTTGCATTCATAGCGCTATGAATTTGAGAGTGGTTACCTTCATCGTTGCCCATCCCTCAGCGTTTTAACAAAATAGAGGCCGGGTATCTGCTTTTCTATTGTTTCAATTAAGGACTAGCTTTAATTAGGTTTGTAACATTTAAATATTTGCTGATGGAATAACAAAACAATTGCACATGGGATGCCATCCCATAACACAGCTTTCCCCCAAAATGTGTACAATTTGTTACAAGTGGTCATTATCTTGCTTTTACAGTGAATGACATAATCTAGCTGCATTCACTAGTCTATTATCAGGATTTTTCATAACAACAGACACTTGAGGACACAGCCATGGAGATCCATTCTTGTAACAATAGTTCAGCAGATCAAAGCTTGAGTCTTCAAGAATGAGTCACATTGTGGCTTGGAGTGACCTATCCTTGATAGGCACTGGACAAAAGAGGCTGAAAGTCAAAGTGCACCTACAAAAAGGTTGGCATGAATGGACTGCTGGCTTCATAATGTGAATGCTGTCATTGTGAGTCCCAGTCAAACCGACAGTTTCAAATGAGAATAGGCATTGTAGGAAAATGAGAGAGGGATGACCGAGATACTATAGTCTCGGCTCCCTGCACCTGCCTTCACGGAGAAGTTAAGGGTTGTTCAAATGATCAAAGAAGGCCCGATCCCACAAACAGACGCTTTGAACACCTGAGCTTGGCTTTACACCGTCAAAGGCCTTTAATGTTGCTGTGTGACTAATGACAAAGGACGCCACACAACTCCAGCAGCCACCCCTTCAAAGGGACTACCTCCATGGCAAACATAAAGAGTTTTAACAGCACTTCAAGGAAGGCTTTCCACATGAAAATACAACTGCGTGTCCATCATTTCTCTTTTGTCCTCTTGTACAGTGACATTACTTTTCGTGCATGCAGTACCTCCCACAGCCAGCTCTCCATTTGCATGTCGTGGTTGGCATAGAAGCGCAGGGGCTGCTTCACAGCATCATAGTAATGGTCAGAGAAGTCTGCAAAGTTGTTTGTGATGAAACCATAGGCAGACACCTGCGGGACGGCAAGAGATTTGTTTACTTATGCATGAATGGTATTCTCAGTCAGCTGTGTAAATGTTTGCATGCATAGTTCAGGCTATAATACAGTATAGCACCAATACAGATGTAGGATCTTAAATTTATCCCCCTGTTGCAGGAGAACTTTCCTGCAAAGTGGTACATTTAAAACTTGTGTATTTGAGATTTATAAAGGCTTCTGAAGTTTGTAATTTCCACTTTTACATTTCAGACTTGGTTTTCCCTTACAAAAAAATGTATCAACCCCTACAACAATTCCCATTAATTATGATCCACATTTACTGTTGCTGCAGGATTATGTTAATTAATTACATTGACACAATCAATATGGAATAACTGTATATGGGGTCTGTACTATGACTATAAACAGAGGATGTAATGGTTTCCCAATAAATCACTTCAATACTGGCCAAGTTGCCATATTTCATTACACACTTGGTTGGTTAAACAGTGACCAATAGATGACCCAACTGCAAAGCATGTGGTGGTGGGGTGATGTGACCTGACCTGGTCACACATGTGCAGGGCGGTCAGAAGCATCAGAGCACCAGTGCTGGGCATGTAGAGCTGACTGTACTTCAGCAGGGGAGACTTCAGAAACCTGTGCAGCATTGACAGTCAATAGTCATCAATGTCAAAAGCAGTCAATAATTATCTAAAAGTCTCAATTTGACCTGGAAATACAAGTTCCCTTACCTTTGCGTTACATATGTAATAAAATCTGGATGAAGCATTTTAAAGTGCTGTACTGGTGGCTTAAATCCAAAGTATCCAGAGGGCCTGTTTGAGGGGACAAATGTCGTAAGAGGTGAAAAAACATTTTCCATTAAGAACATCACCTGAAAAAAGTAAATAATCAATAGCAAGGGAGCTTACAAATAAACGAGTATCATCATGTGAATTGTATGCCTACAGCCCTACCACCACTCACATGATTCTATCCATTGCGCACTGCACCACATTCATAGAAATACAACGCCACCATCTTGTGGTAATAATGTGAATTACAGTGGAGATAAACCCATTCACCAGCATAAGTGCAAGATCATTGTGCTTTCCTTGATCACAGTACTGTAACACAACATTGTATCATGCTGTTCAAATGTACTACTCTTCTTAATGTGGGATTCACATATGTGACCCTCAACTCACCAGTCCCCCTTGTCATGACCGGAAGTGACATGGAGACCTTGGATAGCAGCTGACATCATCACATAGTCACGTTCGTCGGATGGAATGAAGATATATCGGACTCTCTGCAGATAGGAAAGTAAAACCTTTAAGGAATAGTTCCATAAACAACCACTTGGTGTATGACAAATTCCTAACACTTTAAAATGGGCCGGATTCAACACTGTAGCCCAGGGTTTCCCAAACTTGGTCATCTTGACCCCAAGGTGTACATGTTTTGGTTTATGTACTAGCACTTCACAGCTGATTCAAATAATCAACTAATCAAGTGTTGAACATTTGAATCAGCTATGTAGTGTTAGGGCAAAAACCAAAACATGCACCCTTTGAGGTCCCGAGGACAGAGTTTGGCAATCGCTGCTGCAGCCTGTCCCAAAAGATCTTACCCGCCCCTGTGGGACCTTGGTGAAGGCATCTTTTCTGTACAATTTGAGGGAATTCTTCATAGTATTTGTGGTGAACCCATAGAAAGATGTCTTTGTGCCCACGTCCTCCTCAAAGTGCTTGGTGATTGCCCCATTGACCCTGGAACAAATCATTTACCATCAGTCTATTACTTATGCATTTGCTTATAAACTAAGTGGATTAATATAAGGAAATATTTACAATTGCAACAAACTTAATCTTAGTTATATGTCAAAGAGCAATAAGAGAAGTCAAATTGTAGCAGCACTACTGACCTGAAGACAAAGTGGTGACTGTCGATGGCCCTGCCTTGTTTGGAGCCTCGAAGGATGCCCCCATTGCCTACCACAGCACAGCGGACACACTGATCAGGCCACCTGCGCTCAAACAGGCGGCTGCTGGACGAGTCGTTGAGCAGGGCCAAAGTGGATCTCACAACTGATCAAAAACAAAGAAGCAAAAAAAAAGAGAGGGTAATGAGTTTATACACAATATTCCTGTAGTTTGGTTGAGATTATTAACTAGGGTCCTGGAGGGAATGTTCATACCGTCCTGGGGCAGGCCCTTCCAGCCATAGGGGGGCATATACTTCTCCAATCGCCCCCAATCTGAATGGCTGAAGCTCCCAGCCCACTGCAGCACAGGCACTTCAAAGTTAAAGCGTAGTCTGAAGAAGTTATCCTTTTTCACTGCTTTTCTCAGAGGACACAAACCCTTCAGCTGAGTAGAGAGACAGACCTCACTTGACGTTGTACTGTACAATACGTATATATGTGTGCCTTTGTTCTATTAGAGGCAACTACATCATCTCTGTGTGATTACCTTCTCTTCACAAGTTGTTGTGGTGTTGTCCCAAAGCTCATCATCGCGAGTCCAAATGCTATCAAACTCTGTGTCTTGACTGGAAGGAGAAGAACACATGTTTTATGATTAATGATTTTGATCTGAGGGTGTGGGCTGCCATTTGCCCATCCCTGGATTAATGAATGCATTTTAACAGATATTTTATGGTACCAGAAATTCAAACCATCAAAACAATTCCTAACATGCATTTTACAGGGACCTTTCCTTGGAACAGAGGAAAACAAGTGACAAGACACCTGACTTCAATTAAAATTACTGCCATAAAAGTGTTGTTATAGCTGTGCGCACTGTGTTAATTACTGCTGTCTGAGTTGTGTAATCAGCATATTACATTTACATCCACAATTTAAAAACCGGAGCACAAACAATGTCTAAACTGTAATGTAGACTGTACTTTGTTAATGTAGAACATTAATAAAAATAGAGGTCAGTTGTTGGATACCATAGAGCACAAATGCGTTAGACACATTAGCCTAGTCAGCAGCCTTACTACTAAGCTTGACAAGACGGCAAGCATTACTTTAATGACACCAGCAACACTGGAACCTCAAGCGTCCTCTCATTTAGTAAAACATTTCAATTTCAACTACAAAAATGAAGGTGGAGTCTTATATGAATGTGAAACGGATTATTACAAACTCTCCCCAAAAATGCAGGAATGTGATAAATGTAATCTCATCTGCCAAAATTGAACCATTCCACAATAAGACACCAGACAACTACAGTAGCCGTAGGTTGAGTGTGTCAATGTCCCAGTTCAATGTCATAGAATAGGATATGAAACTGTCAGGATTTATGGATTACAGGTATGAATAAACAGGTAGTCGATTTGCATGCAATTTGATTTTTCTGGGACAATGGTTTCCCAACTAAATAAGTAAGTAGCCTACATTACATTCTACAAACGTTTTAGAATCTACAAATATTTGAACGGGAAAACTACATAAGAAATCGCAGAATATTCACCTGTTCACGAGTCTGTCGTGGAAGAAGTTCAGGTCATAGTATTGTACATACATAATCGTGGTTATAGTAACACTTACACAGAAAGCCCCCACTAGGAAGACACACTTTCTCAAAGAAATCGTCATATTTCTCAAAACTAGAGAACATAATATCTGGTGCTGTTTGAGTAAAAAAAAAAAACTTTGAGTTTAACTTTCCAGTTACAAATAATTTACTGCTCTAAATCCCAGGTGAGTCAGTTGGGCGTACAAGGTCCATATCCTTAATGCCCCACGTGTTGTGCACAACAGAAGCAAAACTATTTCCTCTGCTTCTTTTTTCGATTGGAATGTGATCTGTACCGCAGTGTGACTGTTGTCTTTTTATTTGTTACTGTCAATGCTCCTTCCTCGTTTGTAGAGTTGTGTGAGTTATAGTTTTCTTTCTATGGAAATGTCCTAATTGGCAAATTAAAGAGGTGTGGCCATAATTAGGGACATTTGGGCTGGCTTGCGTTTCAATGATTCTTCATAACCTCTAACTTTTCTCCTTTTCAACTTGCTTAAACTTGATTACATGATTAGACTACAATTTGAGGAGAGAATAGTCTACATGTCATGCATTACATGTTCATTACAGGTGCCATTGTAGCTAAGATTTTAAGGCCTTGTCTTTGGAGTTATGAAATCATAGCTAGTGCCATATGAGAATTCTCTTAAATTCTGATTCATTATGTTACTTAGGCTGCGTTTAGACAGGCAGCCGAATTCTGATCTTTTAAAAAAAAAACGAATTGTCTTTTGACCAATCAGGTAAGCTCTGAAAAAGACCAGATGTGAAAAGATCTGATGTTATGGTCAAAATACCAATTAGTGGACAAAAGATCAGAATTGGGCTGCCTGTGTAAACACAGCCTTTGTGCTCTAGAAATGACAGCGTGGGATGGATGGAGGGGAGTAAGTAATTACATAGATTTGCAGATGGACTGGGAAATCCTTTTCCAGCATGACAGAATAGGATTGGGTTGTAATTGGTCTCCAGCTGATGACAGGACCCTTCAACCAGTAGAGCCCCTTTTCCCTTCCAAGGGCCAGGGGGAGCACTGAGAGACAAACAGCTGATGTCAAGGTGATTCCTGTCCAGACCAGAAAAATGCAGCACATATCAGAATGGGAACACTGTTGCATACCAGAATTTATTTCATGCAGAGATGGGAATGAGTGGTATTTTAATATATTTTAAAGATGCACTCCAGCTTTTTAAAAACTTTTCCTGTTGAAAAACAATAGCCCATGTATAAATACAATAATGTACACACACTGAGAGTTGGAATCCGTAGTGGTGAAACTGTCATGTTCATTTGCGACAACAAAGACTTTACTTCAGACAATGAACACTGTTTTGTTTCGGCAGACATCATTGTACATCATTGCACGTACGATATAACAGCAGAGTACGTACTCTGATTATTTTATTTACCTTGATGCTGGAGCTCCTCCGCCGTCTAAAGGTCCAATGCAGCCGTTTTTTATCTTAATATCAACAACTAAGTCCATTACTGTGGTTGTTTTCAATTAAATGGTCAAAAAGAGGACTGTCTTGGAGTGGTCTGAGTGGAGAGGGGAAAACAGAACATTTGCGGTTATTGGCAGAGAGGTTTGGAAATCTTTTTGTTATTGGTTGATTACCTAATTTACTGCATGGTGATGTCACCATGGAAGGCCAAAACTCCAAAACAAAACAGGCTGAAATTTTCAAACAGCTCTTACACTAAAAGCGCATTATCATAATTTTCACAATTTCACAGTATAGTTATTTGTCACATGCGCCGAATGCAACCGGTGTAGGCCTTACCGTGAAATGCTTACTTACAAGCCCTTAACCAACAATGCAGTTTTAAGAAAATAGAGTTAAGAAAATGCAAATAGTGCAGGTCCGTAACTACGAGGGTACGGCTAGGTTCGAGGAGTATAGGGAATAATTGGCTTAGTAATTAGATTCGGCAAGGTCCGTAACTACAAGGGTACGGCTAGGTTCGGGAAATTTTAGATAAATATTAGCGACCGGCAAGGTTCGTAACTAGGGGGGTACGGCTAGGTTCGGCGGAATATTTTTAGATATTAGGGCGGAGTTGAAAGTAAAGTTGAAGGGAGTGGTTAGTACCATAAAGGTTATCATTACAAAGTAACTGGTTGAAATCTAGTAATAAAATGGCATTAAAAGAATCAGACAGAATATTGGAGACGTTGAAATCCACATTGGAAATCCACGGGGGAAAGGATGTATAGGGAGTGGCTAGAAGATGGCTGGATCCAATCTTCTGATGGCATTCCTATTGAAGGCGAACCGGGTAGAATATTGGAAACATTGAAACGCAGAATCAAAAAAGTAGAGGAGAAATGGAAGAAAGAAGGGGAACCAAATAAAGGCAAACTCAAGGGAGTAATGGAAAAAGCCAGACTGGAGGAGAAAATAGTACTGGCCATGTTAGTGAAACTAAAGAACATATGGGAAGAAGGACAGAACAAAGACAAGAAAAAAGAAGAGGTAATAAAACTTCAACTATACCCGGTCCTGCCACCGGCACCTCCCCCATATGGGACACCAAAAGTGATGGCTCCAGTGTTGGACATTGTGGGAGAGGTCAAATATCACAAGCGACCAGATGATGAAGAGGGGGAACAATGGGTAAGAGTGAATGATATGGGAAAATGGAGACAGGAGGTGGCAGTATTATTAGAGGCAGCAAAAGCCATACAAAAGGTGGTTTCCAACTTGACCAGAATATCGACGGATGCGACCAGTATGAGTTTAACGGGTGGCAGTGAAAGTGGAGAACTGGTGCAGCAGGAATGGACTCAGATGGACCAAGAGGAAGGAGAAAGGGAGAGAATGGTGATAGAAAAGAAACGGAAGAGGAAGTGAGAAGAGGGGCAGAGCAGCTACAGGAAATGGAGAAAACGACAAGGGACCTGAGTGAGGAGAGAAAGAAGGGAAGTAGAGTTAGTACACCACCAAGGAGGTACAGAACACCCACACCTCCGAGGGGACACTTTATTGACTTAGGGGAACAGGAGGAACCAGTGGAGCAAGAGAGAAGGGATTTCAAAGTACTTTGTGGAAAATGTGAAGGAAAGGTGTGGGACCCATGTGATGCCCCTGCCCACCACACTAGAGCCAGAACCCGGGAGCAAGAAACCAGGGGCCAATACCCAATGAGAGACACACCAGGGGGTGGTGCCATTTACAAGCCATGGGCCCATAGAGACATACAAACCCTGGTGGACGTTCTCCCTACCCCAGAAGAGTCTGGAGATAGGTGGGTCAAAGCTTTTGAAAGCCTAACTGCTGCAGACGAACTTACGTGGCATGGCAGCGGTTATGAACAGATGCATGGGCGATCAAGAATGTCGGGAGATCATGACACAGGGGGGAGTAAGAGGAATGGAAGCATCAGCAACTCGATTTGATCAGCATCGCGGACAAATATGGGATGCCATAAGATGCAAATATCCGACCCAACCAAGACCTCAGTTGATGAAAACGCTGACACTGGAAGGAGAGGAGAGTGTGCCAGTGTATATGAAAAAGGCAAAAAACCTGTGGAGACAGGCCTGGAATGAAGAACCAGGAAAGGAAACCACCAAATACCTATTCCTGGCTAGCTGTTTGGAGGGACTCCCAGATCAGGTGAGGCTGGAATGCGAGAAAATGGTGGGCATCACTGCAAAGAGTGTGTTGGAGTTCACTGATATAGTCCAACACCATGTGGAAAGATGGAGGGAAGGTAAGCGAAAAGAAGAGGATGAAATTAAACAGCTACAGAAGAAGGTCTTAGAAAAGCAACTGATGGAGGATAAGCCCAGCAAGCAAATGGTGGTGACCAGTACACCTACGAGTGGGGCTACGACACCCACTCCCGATGTGGCAGCGTTAACTACAGCATTTCAGGCTATGGCAGGATTGATGGCCCTGGAAAGAGCACCATATCAGCCCCCATCACCACCCGCACCCCTGGTGTATGCTGAACCTTTAAATCAACAGTCAGCCTACATGCCGCTATCAACCCAGCCACATGATCTCAGATATGGGAACCAAGGATGTTTCAACTGTGGAAGACCCGGACACATGGCTAGACACTGCGCTCTGCCAAGACAACCATTCCAGACTAGAGGAAGAGGGTACATGGGCCAAACCAGAGGACAGTGGGCACCTCGAGACAGTGGTAACTGGCATGGAGGACGAGGTGGACAGAAGCAATGGCCCCTACAACAGCCATTCCAGCAACAGAGCCAATATCAGCCCGTGCCGAACCCAGCCCTGATCCCCAATATGGCCTGGGCTGGAGAAGGTGGCAACCAATGAAGCTGCCGGAAACCCCAAATAGCACCACCACCAATATCTACACTTTTCCACCAGATGTGGAACCAGTGGTGAAGTGCGTAATAGGAGGAAGGGAGCATGGTATGCTGATTGACACAGGATGCACCTGGTCTTCTGTGCAGACAGCATATCAACTCACAACGAAAAAACAAGCTTTTTCTGGGGTTTCAGGGACAATTATGAGAAAGCCATACACGGTACCACTGGAAGTGGTATGGGATGACCTTAAAGTAACACATCAGTTCCTACACAACCCAGAATGCTCCGTTGGACTGATGGGCAGGGACTTGCTATCAAAAATGGGGTGTAGTATATACTGTAATCAGGCTGGGATGCACATCTCAACCACCCCTATACACCAACTTATGCAGATTATAATGGACAAACTATCCGACCCTCCACGTAATCTCACTGCAGTCCTAAAGTGGACTACTGAAGCAGAAACGGCATTCATTCAGCTCAAACAAACCTTAGCACAAGCAGAAGCACTGTCTCTACACGACACCATTCCATCTTGATGTTTCAGAACAAGACGGGTTTGTTCATTCCGTCCTGTATCAGAAACAAAAGGGGGAGAGGAGAGTATTGCATTATTACAGTGCAAAATTTGGCAACATTGAAGCAGGCCAAACAGACTGTGCCAGACATATGGCTGCACTGGCAAAAGCAGTGGGAAAAACAGCACACATAGTGATGTGACATCCATTGGAAATCAACACAGACCATGGGGTAGCAGCTTTTATCGGTTCCAAGCTTTTTGCCCTGTCTAGCAAGAGAAAATCCGACATAACCAAGACAATTACGGCAAAACACATCACATATGTGACAACAGTCGCCAACATGACCGATGGCATGGGCAAGGGGGAACCACACGTTTGTGAAGACAGGGCAGCCAAGCAAATAAAGGTTCGAATGGATCTCGGAAACACACCACTGGATGGAATGAAGGAAACCCTATTTACGGACGGGTGCTGTTATAGGTCAAAGAATCCGAGCGAAGAAAACATTGCTGCCTATGCTGTGGTGCGCCAGGGAAAGAACGGAGATCATGAAGTGATGGAAGCAGGAAGATTGGAGCCAGCAGGAACCTCGGCACAACTAGCAGAACTGAGAGCATTGCGGAGAGCACTAGAGCTCTGCCAAGGAAGAGAGGTAGACATCTATACCGATTCTGCATACGCCCATGGAATTGCTCACATTGATGGCCCTCAATGGATGAGGAGAGGGTTCCTAACCAGCTCAAACGAACCTATAAAACACAAACAAAAGATCCAGAAATTGATTGAGGCAATCAAGGTGCCAAAACGGGTGTCAATCATGAAGTACACACAGTCAGTTAGAAAAGCAAAGGCCAGCGTTTTCAAACAGAAATTTGCTTCCTGTAGTACTAACTCCAAAAAGTTCTGGGACACTGTAAAGTCCATGGAGAATAAGAGCACCTCCTCCCAGTTGCCCACTGCATTGAGGCTCGGAAACACTGTTACCACCGATAAATCCACGATTATCGAAAATTTCAATAAGCATTTTGCTACGGCTGGCCATGCTTTCCACCTGGCTACCCCTACCCCGGCCAACAGCTCTGTACCCCCGGCAGCTACTTGCCCAAGCCCCCCCCGCTTCTTCTTCACCCAAATCCATACGGCTGATGTTCTGAAAGAGCTGCTAAGTCTGGACCCCTACAAATCTGCTGGGCTAGATAATCTGGACCCTCTCTTTCTGAAATTATCAGCCAAAATTGTTGCAACACCTATCACTAGCCTGTTCAACCTCTCTTTCGTATCGTCTGAGATCCCTAGAGATTGGAAAGCTGCCGCGGTCATCCCCCTCTTCAAAGGAGGAGACACTCTAGACCCAAACTGTTATAGACCAATATCCATCCTGCCCTGCCTTTCTAAAGTTTTCGAAAGCCAAATTAACAAACAGATAACTGACCACTTCGAATCCCACCGTACCTTCTCTGCTATACAATCTGGTTTCCGAGCTGGTCATGGGTGCACCTCAGCTACGCTCAAGGTACTGAACGATATCATAACCGCCATCGATAAAAGACAGTACTGTGCAGCCGTCTTCATCGACCTGGCCAAGGCTTTCGATTCTGTCAATCACCGCATTCTTATTGGCAGACTCAACAGCCTTGGTTTCTCAAGTGACTGCCTTGCCTGGTTCTCTAACTACTTTGCAGACAGAGTTCAGTGTGTCAAATCGGAGGGCCTATTGTCCGATCCTCTGGCAGTCTCTATGGGGGTGCCACAGGGTTCAATTCTTGGGCCAACCCTTTTCTCTATATACATCGACGATGTCGCTCTCGCTGCTGGTGACTCTCTGATCCATCTCTACGCAGATGACACCATTCTGTATACATCTGGCCCCTCTTTGGACACTGTGTTTACTAACCTTCAAACAAGCTTCAATGCCATACAACACTCCTTCCAAGGCCTCCAACTGCTCTTAAACGCTAGTAAAACTAAGTGCATGCTTTTCTATCGAACGCTGCCAGCACCCGCCCACCGGACAATCATCACTTCTCAAGACGGGTCCGAATTAGAATACATGGACACCTACAAATACCTAGGCATCTGGTTAGAATGTAAACTTCAACCATCTCCAATCCAAAATTAAATCCAGAATTGGCTTCCTATTTCGCAAAAAAGCCTCCTTCACTCATGCTGCCAAACATGCCCTTGTAAAACTGACTATCCTACCGATCCTTGATTTCGGCGATGTCATTTACAAACTAGCCTCCAACACTCTACTTAGCAAATTGGATGTAGTCTATCACAGTGCCATCCATTTTGTCACCAAAGCCCCATACACTACCCATCACTGCGACCTGTATGCTCTCGTTGGCTGGCCTTCATTATATATTCGTCGCCAAACCCACTGGCTCCAGGTCATCTATAAGTCTTTATTAGGTAAATCCCCGCCCTATCTCAGCTCACTGGTCACTATAGCAACACCCACCCGTAGCATGCGCTCCAGCAGGTATATCTCACTGGTCACCCCCAAAGCCAACACCTCCTTTGGCCGCCATTCCTTCCAGTTCGCTGCTGCCAATGACTGGAACGAATTGCAAAAATCATTGAAGCTAGAGGTTCCTATCTCCCTCAATAACTTTAAGCATCAGCTGTCAAAGCTGCTTATCGATCACTGCACCTGTATATAGCCCTTCTGTAAATAGCCCACACTACTACCTCATCCCCATATTTATTTTTGTTATTTTCACAAATCTTGCACTCCAGTATCTCTATTTGCACATCATAATTTGCACATCCTTCATTCCTGTGTTAATGATGATAACCTGTAATTTATTTCACCACTATGGTCTATTTATTTTCCTACCTCCTAACCCTACTGCATTTTGCACTACATTTTGCACTCTGTATATAGATTTTCTATTGTGTTTTTGACTATGTTTGTTTACTGTGTAACTCTGTGTTGTTTTTGTCGCACTGCTTTGCTTTGTCTTGGCCAGGTCGCAGTTGCAAATGAGAACTTGTTCTCAACTGACCTACCTGGTTAAATAAAGGTGAAATAAAAAAATAAAACAAATGAAATGTAAAGGACACAGTAAAGAAAGCACTAGGGAACGTGAAGGGAATGACCAAGCAGACCTGGCAGCTAAGGAAGCGGGAGGTTACACTGCACAACAGATGGTGCAGAGGACAACCCATAGCCAGGAAGAGCTGACAGAAGATACAGTAAGACAGTTACAAGAGGCTGCTGATGTTTATGAACAGAATGTGTGGAGCAGGCAGGGGGCAAGAAGGGATCACCAAGGAATCTGGAGGGCTACCACCGGAAAAACAGTGGCTCCTGCCAAACTCCTCAGATCTATCATCAGAGAAGAGCATGAAAAAGCACATGAAGGATTGAAGAGTGTGGGAAAGGCAATTGAGAAGCCATGGTACCACCCCAACATGACGGACATGGCCAGGGAAACATCTGAAAGCTGTGAAATATGCAAAAGTTACAACAACAACTCCCCAGGCTCTGACACACATCTAACCCCTCATGAACTATTGACAGGGCGTAGAATGCCAGGGCCACCAGCAGATAATCTTAGCATGCCTAGACTAGACATAGCTAAAATCAGATACACAGACTATATGCAGGCGTTAACTTCTCTTGTCGGAAGACTGTCCAAACAGGTGGTGGAGGTCCGAACTCCTGCAGTCGAAAACAGAGATATCCTGGTGGGAGACTGGGTGAGAGTAAAGGTGCATTCCAGAAAGTGGACGGAGCCCAGGTGGGAAGGACCGTACCAGGTGAAAGAGGTATCAAGTCACTCATTGAGAGTGAATTCAAACAAAAGATATTCGTGGTACCATAGAAATCACTGTGCAAAAGACGAAGGCCCAAATCGCTCATTAGAAGAGACAGGGCGAGACTTGAGCAAGTTGACGGATTCAGGCAAGAACATGTGGGGGATATGGGTGATATACATGATGGGGGGGGGTAACTCACTCTGCAGGAAGTATAGTTATCACTGTGTTTTTGCTTTTAATGTGCTGTGCTGCTTGTATCATCCCATGTTTGAAAAAGTCTGTTACAGATGTTGTGCAGGCTGTTGGTATGATGCCCCTACTTGGAGCTCAAGTAGCTGATGCTGATACCGAATCAAGTCTTCGTAGGAAGATGGGTCTGACTGAGGATGACCATTGGTTTGCTATACGGGAGGTGGTTGAATAAGGTGTTTTCATAAGTCGTTCTTTCACGGGTTTAAAAAAAAGAGGGTTTTAAGTTCTTGGGTGGCTGGTAGCCACTCAGCATAAGGGGTGGAGAAACTAAGGATGAGCGGGTTGGTTGATTTGCTGTTACAGATGCGAGGGTTGTAAGTTTTGGAGTGACTGGTAGTCCTTTTTATATCCAGTAGGTGTAGCTGTAACAGGTTGAGTGTTTTTTATTTTTTTAATGCATAAGCTTTGTATTTTTTGTATTGGGGTGAGTGACACCCTAGGGGGTGTCAAAAGGGGGATTGTAAGGGCTGATATATGTTTAGCTAATTAATATGTTAATCTACAACAAGAGTTATTAACTTAATGTATTGTGTGATCATATAACTGTAGAACTGCTGTAGGCTTGTGTGTGGGGGAGCCATGTGGAAAGAATGTGCTAGCTTAAGGGTTTCCCAATAGAACTGTGTCTTGTGGTAAACACGAGATAAGGACATCTGCTGAGAGGGAACTGCTTCCGTCAACTGGATTGCGTCACGAGGCTGGGACCAGCCTGCACGCCAACGATAGGCTGAGTAAGTTTAAACCACACTCAGCCTCTACTCCGACAGGTCAGCAAGGAGCGGAAACGATTCTGTCGGAGTATTTAAGGAAGAACAAAGGATAGGGGCGCTTCTCTTCTCTAGCGCTGCTGACTGTTTGCTCACTCACTCTCGCGCTCTTGCGCTCTCGCTCTCTTGCACTCTCTCTCTCTCTCTCTTCTCTGGCCCTGCTTGCTGTTTGCCCTGCGTGGTGACACAGTGAGCCTGTATATACGAACTTCATATTTACCATTTAAGGGTTTGCTAGAATAAAATACATAGATGATTTAAACGGCGTAGTAATCCTTTTGTTCCAATACCATATTGGAATTGACGCGACCTTAACATACCATTTGCTGAAAAGCAGCCCCACACCATGATGTTCCCAACTCCAAACTTCACTGTTGGTATGGTGTTTTTAGGGTGATGTGCAGTGCCATTTCTCCTCCAAACATGGTGTGTATTATGACATCCAAACAGTTCAATTTTGCTCTCATCTTACCGCACTATATTCTCCCAGTATTTCACTGGCTTTTCCAAATGTTGTGCAGCAAACTTTAAACAAGCTTCAATATGCTTTTTTTTCAGCAATGGAGTCTTGCGTGGTGAGCGTGCATACAGGCCATGGCGGTGGAGAGCATTACTTACTGTTTTCTTTGAGACAACAGTACCTGCTAATTGCAGGTCTTTTTGAAGCTCTCCACAAGTGGTCCTTGGCTCTTGGACAACTCTTCTGATTATTCTTTTCACTCCTTTGTCAGAAATCTTGCGAGGAGCACCTGGTCGAGGCAAATTTATGGTGAAATGATTGTCTTTCCACTTCCGTATTATGGCCCCAACAGTGCTCACTGGAACATTCAGAAGCTTAGAAATGCGCCTATAACCAATGCCATCATTATGTTTTGCAACAATTAGGTTGCGAAGGTCTTGAGACAGCTCTTTGCTTTTACCCATCATGAGATGTGTCTTGTGTGACACCTTGGCAATGAGACCTTTTTGTAGGCCCTCAGTTGGGACTGAACCAGCTGATATTAATTTGCACTGACAGGGGGCTGGATTGATTTTTAATTACTGATAGTTTTCAGCTGTTGTCTTGGCTTTCCATGCCTTTTTGCACCTCCCTTTCTTCATGTGTTCAATACTTTTTCCCTGTCATTTCACATTATTGCACATAACTTAATTTCTGAACTTATTTGTTTTGGTTTCTTTGTATGTATGGATTACTTGGGTTGTTACCAACATCTATTGACAATTTCATGTCAATAGCACCGTCACAATGGTGACGTGTTCAATACTTATTTCACCCGCTGTACATATAACAGAAACTATCTACACAAACAACAAGTGACATCCCCTAAAAAACACACTGATACCAGTGTGTGTGTGTGTGTAAGACATACACATACAGTGGGGAGAACAAGTATTTGATACACTGCCGATTTTGCAGGTTTTCCTACTTACAAAGCATGTAGAGGTCTGTAATTTTTTATCATAGGTACACTTCAACTGTGAGAGACGGAATCTAAAACAAAAATCCAGAAAATCACATTGTATGATTTTTAAATAATTAATTTGCATTTTATTGCATGACATAAGTATTTTATCACCTACCAACCAGTAAGAATTCCGGCTCTCACAGACCTGTTAGTTTTTCTTTAAGAAGCCCTCCTGTTCTCCACTCATTACCTGTATTAACTGCACCTGTTTGAACTCGTTACCTGTATAAAAGACACCTGTCCACACACTCAATCAAACAGACTCCAACCTCTCCACAATGGCCAAGACCAGAGAGCTGTGTAAGGACATCAGGGATGAAATTGTAGACCTGCACAAGGCTGGGATGGGCTACAGGACAATAGGCAAGAAGCTTGGTGAGAAGTCAACAACTGTTGGCGCAATTATTCGAAAATGGAAGAAGTTCAAGATGAAGGTCAATCTCCCTTGGTCTGGGGAACCATGCAAGATCTCACCTCGTGGGGCATCAATGATCATGAGGAAGGATCAGCCCAGAACTACACGGCAGGACCTGGTCAATGACCTGAAGAGAGCTGGGACCACAGTCTCAAAGAAAACCATTAGTAACACACTACGCTGTCATGGATTAAAATCCTGCAACGCACGCAAGGTCCCCCTGCTCAAGCCAGCGCATGTCCAGGCCCGTCTGAAGTTTGCCAATGACCATCTGGATGATCCAGAGGAGGAATGGGAGAAGGTCGTGTGGTCTGATGAGACAAAAATAGAGCTTTTTGGTCTAAACTCCACTCGCCGTGTTTGGAGGAAGAAGAAGGATGAGTACAACCCCAAGAACACCATCCCAACCGTGAAGCATGGAGGTGGAAACATCATTCTTTGGGGATGCTTTTCTGCAAAAGGGACAGGACGACTCCTTCCCTCAGTAAGAACATTGAAGATGGGTCGTGGCTGGGTCTTCCAGCATGACAACGACCTGAAACACACAGCCAGGGCAACTAAAGAGTGGCTCCGTAAGAAGCATCTCAAGGTCCTGGAGTGGCCTAGCCAGTCTCCAGACCTGAACCCAATAGAAAATCTTTGGAGGGAGCTGAAAGTCTGTATTGCCCAGCGACAGCCCCGAAACCTGAAGGATCTGGAGAAGGTCTGTATGGAGGAGTGGGCCAAAATCCCTGCTGCAGTGTGTGCAAACCTGGTCAAGAACTACAGGAAAGGTATGATCTCTGTAATTGCAAACAAAGGTTTCTGTACCAAATATTCAGTTCTGCTTTTCTGATGTATCAAATACTTATGTCATGCAATAAAATGCAAATTAATTACTTAAAAATCATACAATGTGATTTTCTGGATTTTTGTTTTAGATTCCGCCACTCAAGTTGAAGAGTACCTATGATAAAAATTACAGACTTTTCCCACTTTGTAAGTGGGAAAACCTGCAAAATCGGCAGTGTATCAAATACTTGTTCTCCCCACTGTACGTGTACATAGTTGGACTTCACATGTTATAATAAACACAGCTATAAAACATATCCTGGGGTAGACAGGTCCTTCACAGTTTATTATTCACATACTGGACATATACAGGCTGTCCTATAAAAACATTTCAACACTTCAGAAGACCTTCATTCTAAAAGGCTTCTATCTCAAGTCCACTGAAGTTACATACAGTGGGGAGAACAAGTATTTGATACACTGCCGATTTTGCAGGTTTTCCCACTTACAAAGCATGTAGAAGTCTGTAATTTTTATCATAGGTACTCTTCAACTGTGAGTGACGGAATCTAAAACAAAAATCCAGAAAATCACATTGTATGATTTTTAAATAATTAATTTGCATTTTATTGCAAGACATAAGTATTTGATACATCAGAAAAGCAGAACTTAATATTTGGTAGAGAAACCTTTGTTTGCAATTACAGAGATCATACGTTTCCTGTAGTTCTTGACCAGGTTTGCACACACTGCAGCAGGGATTTTGGCCCACTCCTCCATACAGATCCTTCAGGTTTCGGGGCTGTCGCTGGGCAATACGGACTTTCAGCTCCCTCCAAAGATTTTCTATTGGGTTCAGGTCTGGAGACTGGCTAGGCCACTCCAGGACCTTGAGATGCTTCTTACGGAGCCACTCCTTAGTTGCCCTGGCTGTGTGTTTCGGGTCGTTGTCATGCTGGAAGACCCAGCCACGACCCATCTTCAATGCTCTTACTGAGGGAAGGAGGTTGTAGGCCAAGATCTCGCGATACATGGCCCCATCCATCCTCCCCTCAATACGGTGCAGTCGTCCTGTCCCCTTTGCAGAAAAGCATCCCCAAAGAATGATGTTTCCACCTCCATGCTTCACGGTTGGGATGGTGTTCTTGGGGTTGTACTCATCCTTCTTCTTCCTCCAAACACGGCGAGTGGAGTTTAGACCAAAAAGCTATATTTTTGTCTCATCAGACCACATGACCTTCTCCCATTCCTCCTCTGGATCATCCAGATGGTCATTGGCAAACTTCAGATGGGCCTGGACATGCGCTGGCTTGAGCAGGGGGACCTTGCGTGCGCTGCAGGATTTTAATCCATGACGGCGCATTGTGTTACTAATGGTTTTCTTTGAGACTGTGGTCCCAGCTTTCTTCAGGTCATTGACCAGGTCCTGCCGTGTAGTTCTGGGCTGATCCCTCACCTTCCTCATGATCATTGATGCCCCACGAGGTGAGATCTTGCATGGTGCCCCAGACCGAGGGAGATTGACCGTCATGTAGAACTTCTTCCATTTTCTAATAATTGCGCCAACAGTTGTTGCCTTCTCACCAAGCTGCTTGCCTATTGTCCTGTAGCCCATCCCAGCCGTGTGCAGGTCTACAATTTTATCCCTGATGTCCTTACACAGCTGTTTGATTGAGTGTGTGGAGTCCGTTTGATTGAGTGTGTGGACAGGTGTCTTGTATACAGGTAACGAGCTCAAACAGGTGCAGTTAATACAGGTAATGAGTGGAGAACAGGAGGGCTTCTTAAAGAAAAACTAACAGGTCTGTGAGAGACGGAATTCTTACTGGTTGGTAGGTGATCAAATACTTATGTCATGCAATAAAATGCAAATTAATTATTTAAAAATCATACAATGTGATTTTCTGCATTTTTGTTTTAGATTCCGTCTCTCACAGTTGAAGTGTACCTATGATAAAAATTACAGACCTCTACATGCTTTGTAAGTAGGAAAACCTGCAAAATCGGCAGTGTATCAAATACTTGTTCTCCCCACTGTACATCCATTGGTATGAACACCTACCTGACAAAGGCACGTCAACAAAGGCACGTCTTAAGCATACAAAGCCCTAATAGTTACCAGAAATCATATGATGGGTGGTGCAATGAGAACGGCTATTATTGCGTATGTACAGTGCATTCAGAAAGTATTCAGACCCATTGACTTTTTCCACATTTTGTTATGTTACAGCCTTATTCTAAAATTGATTAAATTAATTAATTAATTTTACAGCCTCAAGTCTTCTTGGGTATGACTCTACAAGCTTGGCACAACTGTATTTGGGGAGTTTCTCCCATTCTTCTCTGCAGATCCTCTCAAGCTTTGTCAGGTTGGATGGGGAGTGTCGCTGCACAGCTATTTTCAGGTCTCTCCAGAAATGTTCGATCGGGTTCAAGTCGGGCTCTGGCTGGGCCACTCAAGGACATTCAGAAACTTGTCCCGAATCCACTCCTGCGTTGTCTTGGCCGTGTGGTTAGGGTCGTTGAACCTTCGCCCCAGTCTGAGGTCCTGAGCTTTCTGAAGCAGGTTTTCATCAAGGATCTATCTCTACTTTGCTATGTTCATCTTTCCCTCGATCCTGACTAGTCTCCCATTACCTGCTGCTGACAAAATATCCCCACAGCATGATGCTGCCACCACCATGCATCACCGTAGGGATGGTGCCAGGTTTCCTCCTGACGTGACACTTGGCATTCAGGCCAAAGAGTTCAATCTTAGTTTCATCAGACCAGAGAATCTTGTTTCTCATGGTCTGACAGTCCTTTGCGTACCTTTTGGAAAACTCAATGTGGGCTGTCATGTGTGAAGTGGCTTCCACTTGGTGGTTACAAACTTCTTCCATTTAAGAATGATGGAGGCCACTGTGTTCTTGGTGACCTTCAATGCTGCAGACATTTTTTGGTACCCTTCCGCAGATCTGTGCCTCGACACAATCCTGTCTGGGAGCTCTACGGACAATTCCTTTGACGTCATGGCTTGGTTTTTGCTCTGATATGCACTGTCAACTGTGGGACCTTATATAGACAGGTGTGTGCCTTTCCAAATCATGTCGAATCAATTGAATTTACCACAGGTAGACTCTAATCAAGTTGTAGAAACATCTGAAGGATGATCAATGTAAACAGAATGTACAGCTGAAGTCGGACGTTTACATACACCTCAGCCAAATACATGTAACATGTAAATTTTTCACAATTCCTGACATTTCATCCTAGTAAAAATTCCCTGTCTTAGGATCACCACTTTATTTTAAGAATGTGAAATGTCAGAATAATAGTAGAGAGAATGATTTATTTCAGCTTTTATTTCTTTCATCACATTCCCAGTGGGTCAGAAGATTACCCACACTCAATTAGTATTTGGTAGCATTGCTTTTAAATTGTTTAACTTGGGTCAAACGTTTCGGGTAGCCTTCCACAAGCTTCCCACAAAAAGTTGGGTGAATTTTGGCCCATTCCTACTGACAGAACTGGTGTAACTGAGTCAGGTTTGTAGTCCTCCTTGCTCGCACATGCTTTTTAAGTTCTGCCCACAAATGTTCTATAGGATTGAGGTCAGGGCTTTGTGATGGCCACTCCAATACCTTGACTTTGTTGTCCTTAAGACATTTTGCCACAACTTTAGAAGTATGCTTGGGGTCATTGTCCATTTGGAAGACCCATTTGCGACCAAGCTTTAACTTCCTGACTGATGTCTTGAGATGTTGCTTCAATATATCCACATAATTTTCCTTCCTCATGATGCCATCTATTTTGTGAAGTGCACCAGTCCCTCCTGCAGCAAAGCACCCCCACAATATGATGCTGCCACCCCCGTGCTTCACGGTTGGGATGGTGTTCTTCGGCTTGCAAGCCTCCCCCTTTTTCCTCCAAACATAACGATGGTCATTATTGCCAAACAGTTCTATTTTTGTTTCATCAGACCAGAGGACATTTCTCCAAAATGTACGATCATTGTCCCCATGTGCAGTTGCAAACCGTAGTCTGGCTTTTTTATGGCGGTTTTGGAGCAGTGGCTTCTTCTTTGCTGAGCGGCCTTTCAGGTTATGTCGATATAGGACTCGTTTTACTGTGGATAGAGATCTTTTTTTACCTGTTTCCTCCAGCATCTTCACAAGGTCCTTTGCTGTTGTTCTGGGATTGATTTGCACTTTTCACACCAAAGTACGTTCATCTCTAGGAGACAGAATCCGCCTCCTTCCTGAGCGGTATGACGGCTGCGTGGTCCCATGGTGCTTATACTTGCGTACTATTGTTTGTACAGATGAACGTGGTACCTTCAGGCATTTGGAAATTGTTCCCAAGAATGAACCAGACTTGTGGAGGTCTACAACTTTTTTTCTGAGGTCTTGGCTGATTTCTTTTGATTTTCCCATGATGTCGAGCAAAGAGTCACTGAGTTTGAAGGTAGGCCTTGAAATACATCCACAGGTACACCTCCAATTGACTCAAACGATGTCAATTAGCCTATCAGAAGCTTCTAAAGCCATGACATCATTTTCTGGATTTTTCCACGCTGTTTAAAGGCACAGTCAACTTAGTGTATGTAAACTTCTGACCCACTGGAATTGTGATATAGTGAATTATAAGTGAAATAATCTGTCTGTAAACAATTGTTGGAATAATTATTTGTGTCATACACAAAGTAGATGTCCTAACCGACTTGCCAAAACTATAGTTTGTTAACATGGAATCTGTGGAGTGGTTGAAATATTTTTTTTAATACTTCAGCCTAAGTGTATGTAAACTTCCGACTTCAACTCTACCAGAGCTTAATTTCGAGTCTCATAGCAAAGGGTCTGAATACATTTGCAAAAATGTATGAAAACCTGTTTTCGCTTTTTCATTAAGGGGTATTGTGTATAGATTGATGAGGGGAATGGAATTTATTTTTTATAATAAGGCTGTAAAGTAACAAAATGTGGAAAAAGGGAAGTTGTCTGAATACTTTCCGAATGCACTGTACATAGAGAGATTTGAAGTTATGATACCATAATCAATCCATGTATGACCTGATCTGGCTTACATAGAAAGATGCAATACATGACATACGGATTAGCATTGTGTTGTATGTAAATGTACTACAAAATGTGCTACAAAGTAGGTGAGCAAAACTCAATGATCAGATTAATTTACTACTTTTAATTATATGTGCTGATCTGCATAAAATGGAAAGATGTGTGGATTAATGGGTGGAAATTAGTAAAAGGCTTAAACAAGCATTGGTTTAGACAAACTGGCTTTTAATAATCAAGAGTTTACAAAAAGCCCAAAACAAAACATTTCAATCTCTCTACAAAAATCCTTATGGGTTGTCATACACATGTTCCACTTCAGCCATTCTAACAACCGAGCTCCAGTCCCATACGAAAATAAGCCCATTCATTGTCAGTGTGCATCGGTTACAATACTTCTAAAGTGACAAAAGCCCCAACGATAGTCAGAGTCAGAATATATGGGTTTCTCAGCATTCAGAATGTTACTGATTGGCATTAGTTACGTTACTTATAGTGTCTGGGACTGGCTCACAATAGACAGTGGCCACACAGACCAAGACTTGGATGGAGGGGACCTTTGCATGCAAATCACTTGTCTTGGCTTTAAATCACAGTTTCATATTTTAAAACAATTAAAAATAACACTACCCCATCCCTACACTTCACCCATAATAGCTATTTAAACACTTCCTTACTGTATTGGTATTGCAATGGTCATTGTTTTCTTCTAAACCAGGGGTTCCCGACATTTAGTTTTTCAGGAACTTTATTTGCACACCCCACACGTCATAAGCATGGATGTATTATCTTCAAACGTTCCTTTGCGACTATCAGACTCTCAGAATCCAGATTGAAGAATTCCTGCTCTAATCAAAGGATATACAGCAGATAGAAAGCAAAGGGGAGGGGAGTAAACATTCACATAGGCACTAATGTGTTTGATGTAATGCAGCGTGCTATTCACAGGCAGAGTTGAGCAATAGCCTTTCATTCACATCTTTCAAAAGCAAGAATGAAGGTAAGAAAAGGGGACAGGAAAAAAAGCAACTAATATTTTCCATATCAACAGCAAAGGTGCCTCACAATCAACAGAAGAGGTCGCTCTTCTCAGCAGAGGTTTCAAAGGTTCTTCTTCAGTGATCACTTTTCACAAAACAAAGTAAAGAACAGAAAGGTGTGGGTGTTGAGTAAAGAACAGAAAGGTGTGGGTGTTGAGTAAAGAACAGAAAGGTGTGGGTGTTTAGTAAAGAACAGAAAGGTGTGGGTGTTGAGTTAAGAACAGAAAGGTGTGGGTGTTGAGTTAAGAACAGAAAGGTGTGGGTGTTGAGTAAAGAACAGAAAGGTGTGGGTGTTGAGTAAAGAACAGAAAGGTGTGGGTGTTGAGTTAAGAACATAAAGGTGTGGGTGTTGAGTAAAGAACAGAAAGGTGTGGGTGTTGAGTAAAGAACAGAAAGGTATGGGTGTTGAGTCGTTCCTTATCTTCATCGCCTACTCAGCTGCACTGAAAAAAAAGAGAGAACTAATGTATCAGTACAATGTGGTACAGTTTTATCTATTGACACATAGGTATTTCATTGAAATTATTAGCTGGTTATTGTTATTAGCTGAAGAGACAGAAATGTTAAGTAGCTGTAGTATAGGAATTTGACTGATATCAGACTCAAGATTTGGAAAGGAGAGAGAGTGAGATCACTCACCATTGCCAGAGTTGTTATGTCAGCATGCAGCAGGTTTAGTAGGTTTCAGGAGACTTAAAGCAGACAGTGCTCTGACCAAAGGTTGATCAAAACATACCCGGAAAATAGCATACCACCATAGAATCCCCACCACCACCACCACCACCACAGATTCCCCTCCCCCACCACCTTCAAGTGGAGTATGGTGAAGTTGCCCCTAGATGCTGATTTTGGGTCAGTTTTGCAAATTCCCCAATAATTAGGGTTGTGAGAGGGGAAGCTGATCCTAGATCTGCACCTGGGGGAAACTTCACTCCGGAGCACCACAGAGTTCCCAGGCCAGACTAGACATAAAATAGTAAATGTATATTTTTTGCCACAATTTTGCCGTCCCTGACAAAACGTCCACGTTGTTGGCAAATTCTTAGGTCGCAAAAAAACGATTGTCGGACATCGTGGCTCGTTCAGTGTGACACCCTGTCTCTATCTAGGTCTCTATCGATTAAGCGCTGATTAACTACCACTACGTGCTATCCCAGGCTCCGACAAAGTTCTAGCGGTGTCGTCAATCAAAATAAACGTTCTACCAAAGTAACCATGTTATTTTGGGGAATCCTATTTGATTTGTATGTGAAAACTATTTCTAAGATACTTTTTTTCAGAATTCACTTCACTCGCGCATAAGCATTGAGTGAGGCTTGCAATGCCGGTGCTGGCATATGCGCAGATCAAATACACCGCTGCAAGCCAACTGCAGAATGTGACGACAGAACTGAAGCAAAATGTACAATCTGGCCAGGTTGATATCAAGTTTTTAATTTGGTAACGTTGCACAATGTGACGTGATAATCGTAAAAGACTGAATCCGACATACAGTCTGCAAATGCCGTAGCCCTTTCCTGCAGTCAAATTACTAGTGGCCTCATGGGTGGAATGTTATTAATATTATTCCAAATGTAATAATTAATAAACAGAAAATCTGGTGTTTCTATGTTGAACTGTTTTGTTAAATTTCAGTCTTCTGTGATGTATATAAAGTGTAATATTGGGATGCTAACTATATCTGACATGGTACAGGTGTCTCCTTTTTTTAAAGCCCATAACCATGTGTGTGAGGTGTATACTTTTGTTTCAAAGTAGTTTTGTTTAAGACTACCAAGAAACATTCTGTGTGACCCTGATTTAGCCCACTGCACTAAATGGTTAGTTAATGCCCCCAAAAAAGTAGGGTGTATGGCCGGGGTGGTTGACGAGGTGGTCTACCCGAGTCTAGGTTGCCCCTAGATGTAACAATGTTGTAATTGGAGATAGGACAGGCATACAGTAACACACAATCTAGATAGACCTACAGACACTGGTAGGCTGAACACGAAGAGTTTATGAGCAAAATATTGGTTGAGAACATACTCATATTCCAGTGAGTCAGCCTTATTGGAATAATAAAGTTGATCTTTGTTTGTCAAATAGAGCCAATAAATGCGGCTTGCAAATACTGGCCTGATTTTCCTTTTCAGGCTACACTGATCAAATGCTGTCACCATCTGGTTATTAGATGAGTGCATTGGGTATAAACTATACAATCTTGTTTCACTGTCTGACACTCTGACTTGGCAACATATCATGGCAAAATAAGTCCCAGCCCTGTTCCTCAAACCTTTTCTCAACATAGTGGAATACATCCCCCAATTTAAGTGTCTCACTACCTCGATATCACCTGCAGAGGGCACAATGGTATAGCAGCAAAGGTCTAAGATAGATAGATAGATGATAGATAGATAGATAGATAGATAGATAGATAGATAGATAGATAGATAGATAGATAGATAGATAGATAGATAGATAGATAGATAGATAGATAGATAGATAGATAGATAGATAGATAGATAGATAGATAGATAGATAGATAGATAGATAGATAGATAGATAGATAGATAGATAGATAGATAGATAGGTACTTTATTGCTCCCCCGGGGGGGAAATTTCATTGTCAAGCAGCTACAACAAAACACAGGGCAGGTGCAAAATGCCACAACGAAAAGTACACAAAAGACAGATACACGGTACATGATACATAGAGCGGCAGTATGAAAAAGTATAGAAATACAAGATATCTGGAGTGCAAAAAAAAAAAAAAGCTATAAAAGGACATTGCATAGTATGAGTGGTTGGCTGAATATGTACACTATACATTGTACACTATACATTGGTGGATGTTGGATGGTTAACTATACTATACAGGTCGATGGCAGAGAAATACTTCAGTAGCTAAAAATGCGTATGATATGAGCGAGGGTAATAATAGTTTACTTAATAGACAGACTGGGTAAATTAACAGGTAAGTGAAAATTTTGCATGGTTAAATTAGTTAAATTAGCTGTACAGTTAGGTATACAGTTATATTTACAGATAAGTGAATACTTGCATGTTTACACAAACTGTACAGGTAAATGACAGGAAGAGATACTTTAATAGCTAAATGTGTGTATGATATCATTTGGGGTAATAATAGTAATTCCCTTAAAATACAGTCCTTAGTGCGCAGGGATAGATAGATAGATAGATAGATAGATAGATAGATAGATAGATAGATAGATAGATAGATAGATAGATAGATAGATAGATAGATAGATAGATAGATAGATAGATAGATAGATAGATAGATAGATAGATAGATAGATAGATAGATAGATAGATAGATAGATAGATAGATAGATAGATAGATAGATAGATAGATAGATAGATATAGATAGATATATAGATAGATTTTTAAATGTATTAGTTCAGGGCTCAGCTAAAATTAAACTTCAAAACTGTAACTCCCTCTTAAGGTATGGCTCAGGCCTCATGTAGTTACCACATGACATGTCTGTGACATGGGACCTGCATTCAGGAACAGGACTTTGTGTTCCAACTCTGTTTACAGAGTGCTTAGCAGCTGTCTATATGTTCATGTCAAAAGAAAGAGCAATGTTCATAGTTACCATATGACTGTTTCATGTCCATATCGATTGAAAATAATATCTCATTCCATACTTACTACTACTTTTACTACTACTATTACTACTACTACTACTACTACTCATTATTTACATTGTAGCCTATCATCAGAGCACTTTCAGCACATAGCTTTTGAAGAAGCTCAAATGTATTCAATCCACATCATAGCTCTCTTCAAGGCCCCCTGAGTGTGTGCAAGCGCAGGGTGTAGCCCTGGTAAAAGTCCCACCCAACCACTAAATTATGAAACTCTTTAATTCGATCATGGCAGCCATTTTGGGTGTGCAATATTAGCAAGTGAGTAACGGATTCTCTCTCAAGCATTTGTTTAGCAGGTGTCATGCGCAACCAAACAATTCCAAATGGATTCCCCTCTGGCACCAGTATTAAGAGGTAAAGAATGTGCCTTTGTGAATGATTCCTCACAGATGTCATCTCAATAGAAGGTTGGGGGGGGGGGGAGTCTCCCCTGCAGCACTGACGATGACCCACATTGGTGCCCCAGTGCAGTATTTCCCATGATCGCAGGGCCCTTTGTTTTCAATGGCTGTGAGGCAGCAGCATATGATGACTATTAACTGTATCTTTATAGAACCTTAAGCTCCAGGATATTAGACACAGGGGGACGTAGAGGGAGGGATTGGGGAGGGATGTTGGGGAAGTGGTGTACAGTGCATTCAGAAATTATTCAGACCCCTTCACCTTTTCTACAATTATTTACGTTACAGCCTTATTCTAAAATGGATACAATTGTAAATAAGGAATTTCTGTTTTTTATTTTTAGTAAATTAGCTAAAATGTCTAAAAACCTGTTTTTGCTTTGTCATTATGGGGTAATGTGTGTAGATTGATTAGTTTTTATTTTATTTTATCAATGTGGAAAAAGGGAAGGGGTCTGAATACTTTTTACGAATGCACTGTAGGTCTGGTGGTCGTTGGCGGGGATCAAACAGAAAGTGTATAATAGAAAGGATAAAGCAAACTCTGCCAGCATGTGCCCTATCTGACACAGTTGTGTGCTCTACCACATCAGTGGAAGACTATTAGTGGCTAACAGGTCCCTTCAAAAACAAAAAAACAAAAAAACAATAGCCTACAGCAGCCCATTCGCCTGGTGGTAAGGTACACTGTTGGTGATGTCATACTAGTGTAATCAGTAAATGGGTGAATGCATAGACACACTGCTTTCACCAGAGCCATATGTATATACTGTATATGTCTCTGCCCTTCACCAGGGATGGAGTGGCAGTCACACAGTGTGTCACACCTTGGGTAGTGGGTGAGGGGAGCACGGAAAGGGAGTTGAGGGGGTCAGAGGGAGGTCGGGTGGTCAAGTGAGGGGTTTTGGGTTGTCAAGTGAGGCTGGTATTTTTGAGACTTTGGAGTGGATAAGAGGCTCTGGGGTGGGGGGTTAAAGTGAAATTATACCTTACCCATTATCCTTCCTAACTCACAGTGTGCTTGTCGATGTTGCTTATAGAGAGGTAAAGTCAGATGTGAGCTCTATCCTGAAAAGATAAAGGCAGGGTGAAAGCTGTTATCTACAGCAGCACAGAACTCTACACAATTCGACAGCTTGGAAACAGGCAACTTAACCACAGCTTTGTCTTTAACTTTGGCACTTATGGCAGTGCAAATGGGTTTCACATGCTTACATCTTTTCCACATCAAACCGAGTGCCAAAGGGTAAACATTGCACTGTGTTGTATGAAGTCAAGTTAAGGCCAAAGTTGTGGTTGAATTCAGGCCCAACGGTTGGTGCGGTGAGCAAGTACATGCTGTGCTTTCATGTGTAAACACACAAGTGAAAGGTACAGGGTACAGGGCACATGGATGTAGTAATATATAGCTGGGTTTGGGGCTGGAATGGGACTATAGTTTCTCGTATAAAGATGTATTAATACAATGTTGGTAATTTAAAACCCAGAGTCACTGCTCAGGCTTCAAACAAGAGTGGAAGCATACTCCCCAAAAAATACATGCCTTTCCTCTCTCCCCTCCTTCTTCTTCCGCAGCTCGTAACTCCATGGGAACATAATAAACAGAGCCAAGCCTGGCAGATATTTTTTAAGACCTTGATTCAATTCCTGTCTTAGAAGGCACAAGCTACCAATCACATGGCGTTTAAGACACCCACCCCCCCCAAAACAGAGTCCCCATCCGTCCCCTGTACGCCCCAGGCTCACTGCACTGCTCCACTAGCAGAGAACAGGACTGGCTAAACCAAAAGATAGGAGGCATCTTGCCCTGTTACATCACATAACGCCTCCCTCCCTCTGCTTATTCAAGTTCAAGCCCTAGGATGTGAGAGAGTGAGAGTGAGAGTGAGAGTGAGAGTGACTGTTCGCTCCCTATGCCGGCCCCCCACCACAGTCTGTAGGATGATGTTTATCATTACAAACTAAGAGTAACCTTTAGGCTTCGAAACAAGCAGTCTGTGTTGTTGTTTTTGTCTCCTTCTTTAAGTGCTCCTCAGTTTTCTTTAGTGAAGTTTACAAATCTTATTTTACAATCTGGTGACCTATAAAGATACAGAACATCCCACTGGACACACACTGGTTGAATCAACGTTGTTTCCACGTCATTTCAATGAAATTACGTTGAACCAATGTGGAATAGATGTTGAATTGACGTCTGTGCCCAGTGGGATGTCTCAAGTCTTTATTTCTTTTGAGGGAGTTAGTAGCTACAGGTACAGAGTCTGGAAAGTCCCTCACTGCTTTGGTGGGTTATTGGTTTAACTGTCCACTCTGTGACCAACCTCCTCCTCCTATCTGCAGGGGAGATGTTGTCATAGATGGCACCTAAATGCCAGGTCAACACACAAGGACAGGATAGGATAGGGGAGGGAGGAAGAGAGGGAGAAGGTGGTTGCATTGACGTGCAGTAGAATGATAAGTTAGACTAGAGTCACGCATCAGTGCCAGGAGAAGGGGGGCAGTAGGGAGAGAGAGGGGGGCACTCACCTCTGCTCCTCCTCCATCTCCTCATTGGTCATCAGCTTCTCCAACTTGCTAATTTTCATTCCTGGGGTAAAGTGCACCTCCTCAGCTGATGCCATGTCAGAGAAAACAGGAAGGACCATGGTCAACACACACATACACATCATTCATACATACAGTACAAGGACCCCTAATGTTTGCAAGCTCTTTTTCTCTCTCACACACACGCGCACGCTCACACGAACGCACGCACACACACACAAACACACACAGATTAATGTTTGGACTTGCTCGTTGGATCGAAGAGGGTTTATAAGTCCTCTGGGGCCTCTGTAGCTGTTAGTTACAGTATTGTTGTTGCTACAGTATATCAGGAAGGACATACGGTAGTAGAGTACAGTAAAAACGGAGCCAAGAGTGACCGTGTGGCTGTAATTAAATCCAGAGTCACATGGCTGATTGACTATGATGTGTGCCAACGTTGCTGATTCAATTTACAGTACACAGAGTGACATTACAACCCTGTTCTATTGGTGGAACCAGACGCCAGCAGTCCCGTGTCTTAGTGAGGCAGTTTGTCTCTCATCCAGAGGAATAGATTTTACTGATACAGACAGCTGTACAAACCTGGCCTGTAGCCACCAATGTCATATCCTATAGACAGGTCTGATAGTGAAAGAGACACTGATCAGAGTAAGCAAACAGTGTTTCAAGGAGTCCATTCTACAGAGACGATACAAGCTCAGTAATTAGATGTGGTGTTAAATGTAACACCTGAAAGGGTACATAGAGATCTTAAACATGATCATAGAATGACAAGAGTTAAGACCTCACATAGTTCCATGGAACTGCATTACAGTGAACTAGTATTTCATTTTCACTGTCAACTTCAAATGACTCAATAAATACACTGAGTATACAAAACATTAAGAATGCCTGCTCTTTTCATGGCATAGACTGACCAGGTGAATCCAGATGCAAGCTATGATCCCTTATTGATGTCACTTGTTAAATTGTTCTAAAAACCAAACTCCCCTACAGCAATCATCAGTCCATGTCCCTTATTGAAACTCATGTTTCACTGTCAATCAACAGTTAACTGTTGGTGAGGTGGAGACATGAGATCACATTTGGCCTCAAAGTCCACATTTCTCCCCTTTACCATCTCAACATACAAAACGGCAGCTTTACAATGAGTTTTTCCTGGAATTGAGTTATCTCCCCTGCACACACACACAGTGATGATTGCATACAGCAGTGGCCAGTATGCTATTAAGTGATGATTGCCCGCTAGCAGCAGCCAGTATGCTATTCAGTGATGATATACTGTAAGGCAGGGTTCCCCATCTGCAACAGTATAAAAGCCCATTAACACAAAGCTCTTGTGTTTGTGTGGCTCTGTGTGGTTGTATTGTACAGCATTCCACGGAGGCCTGACTGACTTCAGCCTCTCATCTGGAAACACTTACTGTAATCTGGCACAATGAGACCTGCCTCAATGGAGACCTGGGGCCTCGAGTGATCAGAAAAGACCTGACTGAAAGACAAAATGGTGGCTGGTTTCAATTCACGACTCAGTTCCAGTGAAAGGAGGGCAAGTCTCAAGACTGTAAGGGGATGTGTCAGTGGAGGATATACTCCACAGCGTATATATAAGCCAGCGTCTCCGCTAGCCACCCCAGATCCAGTTTAAATTAGGATGTGCATCCGGTTAATGCTGGCTAATGCATTAGGACCCTTTGAGGTTGGTATGATACAGCAATATGTTAGTCATTACTAAAGTCAATCCATTCAGGGAGTCAAACTTGATCTGCTTTCGGACTGACTGTACCCACAGCTGACAATTAGCTGACACCAAAGAACTATTAAAACATACTACCGTTGCTCTCAAGGTCCTCTGGCTCTGGCACAAAGACGGGCTCGGGGGTGGGTTCCCTCGCTGGCTCGGGGGTGGGTTCCCTCGCTGGCTCAGGGGTGGGTTCCCTCACTGGCTCAGGGGTGGGCTCTCTGACAGGGACCTCCTTCACCACGGGTACAGGTTCAGGTTCGGCGATGAGCTCAAGGATGGGCTCCTCAACAACAACTGGGATGGGCTCTGGCTCTGGGATGGGCTCAGGCACGGGTTCTGTCTCAACCTTGGGCTCTGGCACGCGCTCTGGCACAGCCTGCAGGGACAAAGTGTATAACAGATATAATCTACTGTACACCTGAAATGCTGTTTAGTACAATGGAATTGTGATTAATATTGGCTAATGGAGGTTAATAAGGAGTTGTTGTATTCCCAACCTAGCAGTTGGGAGACTTGTTTCTATAGTACCTGAGACGATTACATTAGTGGAACCAACTCCTCACAGTAATAACAATAAAAACTGATGAGTGTTGTTTGTCATGCATAGCTGTCACAACTTCAGCTGAAGTTGCTCCCTCCCCTGGGGCGGGCTGCCGGAATAGGTCGACATCGCCCGAGTACTAGCCATCACCGATCCACTACTCAGTGTCCGTTTGTCCTGTTCCCTTCACACCTGTTTCCCGTTTGTCACTAATTGTTTGTGCGTCTTATTCCCTCTGCTCCCCCCTGGTCTCTGTCGGTGATTGTCTCTTGTGAGTGTGTGTGGTGTGTACGTGTTCGACCGGGTTCCCTTGTTTCGGAACCGGCGAGTAGCTATCAGATTAAAAGTTTATTGTTTCGCTACCCTCCTGCCTCCCTGCGCCTGTTTCCACTACGCCTGCCATTTCACGCGGCTTATCACAATAGCCTCCTGGGGCATATAAGACAGAGATGACTGAGCCCAGTGGTTGTATATGAGAACTCATCAGCTCAACCAGTGCTGACTTTAGGAAAATGCCAAGAATAGAACCACTGTACAGAACTGTCTGTCAAAATGTCACTACAGACATAAATAGGACACCCCATAGTATCCAAATTGCCACATTCTATAAGGAGTAGGCCTGTGGTGGGGAAATATAGCCATATACTTAACGGGTATCGCTTCCCACATTCTGTAAAAAGTAGAAAAGGTTTTTTTCTGCCTCCACACCTCTCTGATTCAGAGGGCTTGGGTTAAATATTCCCACTTTCCCTTTCACATGCCGAATTGTAAAACTTGCATATTTTGTGCAAACCTCTATAAACTGCTGACTCAACTGCTGACCCCTGTGGATGTGATAACCTCTTGACACATTGTAATGGTTCTTCTATGAGTGACAGCTGTCATTTGCAGCTCACTCTCAGGTTCTTGTTTAGTGGTTGTGTTCTCTCTGTATGCCGTCTACCAATGACACAGGCACAAATAAAACTCACACACACACACACACACACACACACACACACACACACACACACACACACACACACACACACACACACACACACACACACACACACACACACACACACACACACACACACACACACATACACACACACACACACACACACACACACACACACACACACACACACACACACACACATGAACAAGTTATTTTAATGCTTTTGGTGTCTGATACTTGGGAGAACTAATCTCACAGTGAGCACACAGTGGGCTCAGGGCTTGACGCGCTGCCAGAGGCCTCCTGTCATCTCTGATCAGGGTAACAATGACTAAAGCCTAGAACGTAGAGTATAGGTAGGGTGCTCATTCACAGTAAAGTCCAGCTCTAAAGTAGTTCTAAAGTCTCCAAATGGAGAAGACCAAAGTGAAGGAAAGAAGCTGAAGGTGATTTAATCAAAATATTAAATGCTTTGTTGACATTTCTGCCTGCGCCAGTTCACATTTGTGTCTATATAAACTGGCCTCATGACTTTAAAGTGTATAAATGTATATTGGCACAGAAAGGAAAATTAAAGGAAGCTCATGGCCCCCTGTGTCACGACCCCTCCTCTCGGAGCAGACTTTATGACGATGGACATGTTGACTAACCCACCACAGTAACAAATGGCAGCAGACAGAGCAGGCCAGGGGCATGGATTCTACCAGGCCCAACTGTGTCTCATAGTCTAATCCCTGAGCAGCCCTCTCTAGGCTACTCACACCCAGCCACTGGAATGGAATCCATTTAGCAGACCTACCCACCAACAGCCTCTTCCCCCCTGCCACTGAATTCCTCAGCTATTAAACACCAGAATACTCCATGCATAGGACCCAACTCACACATTCACAAAATGTATCTTATTCGGGGTCCTACTAGGGCTAAATGTAGGTCTATAGAATCCCTTCAGAGCAATGGTATTCAAACCTTTTCAGCGGGGACCACATTTTTTTCCCAGAATTTATAGGGACCCCATTTGTTTTGCCAGAATTTCTTGCAACCCCACTCTACCCCAAATTTAATGACACAATCTTAAAATTGTTAAATGTAGATTTTTACACGTTCCATTCATAACTTTACTCAACAAAGATTTTTTTTTTGGAGGACCCCACTGCAGTTCCGCTGACTTTGAATACCACTGCTTTAGAATGAGATTATGCATCGCTCACATTTTGTAATTCTAAGATACACTGCCATCCCCAATACTAAATTTTTACATCTCTCTCCTAATTTGGTCAGAGAGCTCTATCTAGTAGAAGTGTATGAGGTAATTTTCCCATTATGTATCAGTCATCATCTCTCAGGCTGATCGAGTAGGTTTCATTTTTCTAATGGTGTCTGTACCACCCAGACACCAAACGTAGGCCAAGAGCTTGAGGGTGGCTTGTAGAGGATTTAGGGCCCTGTTAACAACTGCCTGTCCAATTAACCCCTCACTCAGCTCATACAGTGACAGTGACCTCTGACCTAATACTGTAGATGTGGCATCCACTGGCATGCCCTCAGCCATTTTGGGTCAGTACACTCTTATGGGCTGTCCCCATAGGAGAACACTTTTTGGTTGAAGGTAGAACCCTTTTGGTTCCAGGTAGAACCCTTTTGGGTTCCATGTAGAACCCTTTCTACACAGGGTTCTACCTGGAACCAAAAAGGGTTCTACCTGGAACCAAAAGGGTTCTACCTTCAACCAAAAAGGGTTATTCAAATGGTTCTCCTATGGTAGAGTCCAATGTGCATAGAGCTAGTGCATTTGATTAGCTATTCAGCAGTCTCATGGCTTAGGGGTATTTATTTTTTATTTAACCTTTATTTTACTAGGCAAGTCAGTTAAGAACAAATTCTTATTTACAATGACGGCCTAGGAACAGAGGATTAACTGCCTTGTTCAGGGGCAGAACGACAGATTCTTTACCTTGTCAGCTCGGGGATTACGGGCCCAACACTCTAACCACTCGGATACTTGGTGCACTGGTACCGCCTGCTGTGCAGTAGCAGAGAGAACAGTCTATGACTTGGGTGACTGGAGTCTTTAACAATTTTATGGGCCTTCCTCTGACACCGCCTGGTATAGAGGTCCTGGATGGCAGGGAGCTTGGCATACTCACCACCTTGCAGTTATCGTACCAAGCGATGATGCAGCCAGTCAAGATGTTCTCAATGGTGCAGCTATAGAGTTGGTAGAGTTGGTAGAGCATAGTTGGAAAGCCCTGCCACACCCATTGAGCGTCAGAACCTGCGTAGTAGTATTTGATCTTAGTCCTGTATTGACGCTTTGCCTGTTTGATGGCTCAACTGATGTCGTAGCAGGATTTCTTACAAGTGTCCAAATTAGTATTCCGCTCCTTGAAAGTGGAAGCTTTAGCCTTTAGCTCAGTGCGGATGTTGCCTGTAATCCATGGCTTCTGGTTGGGGTATGTACATACGTGGGGACGACATCGTCGATGCACTTATTATGAAATCGGTGACTGATGTGGTAAACTCCTCAATGCCAACGGATGAATCCTGGAACATATTCCAGTATGTGCTAGCGAAACAGTCCTGTAGCTTAGCATCCGCTTCATCGGACCACCTTCGTATTGAGTGCGTCACTGGTACTTCCTATTTTACTTGTAAGCAGGAAGCAGGAGGATAAAGTCATGGTCTGATTTGCCAAAGGGAGGGTGAGAGATGGCCTTGTATGCGTTTGTGTGTGTGGAGTAGTCTCTAGTTGCACAGGTGACATACTAACAATTGTAAAATTTCCGTTTCACCGGCCACGAGAAATGCCGACCTCTGGATGTGCATTTTCTTGTTTGCTTATGGCTCTATACACCTCGTTGAGTGCGGTCTTAGTCCCAGCATTGTTTTGTGGTGGTTAATAGACAGCTGCATAGCTGTGTACACCTGATACCTGGCATCTGCAAAATTGACAGTTGTCCGTGCACGGGAGGAGGCAGAAGAGAATAATATTTCTCTTCAAGTGGATACAGAATAATGTGGCTACCTTTTTATAGCAACAATAAACAGAATGTTGATAAGCTGCATTGGTCTCACCGGGGATCCTCTTAAGAGCTGTCGGGGTAGGGCCCTTGGCCCGCCATGTAAAATTCTATCTTCCCCAGGGAACTTATAGTGCTACTGCACCCCTTAAATGGGTGGTGGGCAAGAGTGGTGTTGATATCACACCTCTGATGTAGCGGGATGAACTTTGTGTATTTACTGTCCACGTCAAGACTGCATAAGCTGAGAATTCAGCTGAAGCCCCTTGGGTGTACTGTACCCTCTTATTTGCATTGTCCTCAAGTTCTGTTCTCTCACCTCCATTGAGATGTCTAATGAGATGCGTTCATACCAGGGGGTACCAGGCTGTTTGTGTCATGTTGTTGCAGTCCATCAGACAATCGCCTGAAAAGAGGCTCAGAGCAGTTGGCCAAGGCATTTGGGGGGTGGAATAGTGTCCCGTTGTCTCAGCAACCTCCCACCCCTGCTCTGTGTCTCTGCGTACACACAGACACATTGTTCCTCCAAAGCCACTGCCTTATCGGTGGCTGATATTACCAATGAGTGAAACAACAACAGACATACCTGGACAGTGGTCACAGTGTGCTGTGGCAGCCTGCAGGAATTAGATCCTACTCTATTGTGCCATCGATGACATCACTACTGGACTGGACACCGTGCGTGAGGTTTCATTTCAACATGTCATTGGCTCTGAATTGAGTCAATATGTTGATTCTCACAAGTAACGGATGACTTGGAATATATTGGATTATTACTAAAATATACAATTGTTTTGCCCTTGTTCTGTTATCCGAAACAGCTGACTTTTATTAAGTAATAAAAGCCACATGATGGCAATCGATGATATCAAAAGAGTGAATCACATGATACAGTTTATCTGTTGTTTTGACAGAACAATACACACCGCCTAGAGAAGCACCACTTCTATAGGAAACAGCTCAACCCACCATGACTTCCTCCATACATACCAACACTGTATAGAAAGCATGTGTTGTACTGTTTAGACATACAGTATACAACACTGCAGTTGACGGTAGCTTTTAACAGGAACTACCTGCCAAGAGGCCTGTGTAGGCCTGGCCAATGAACTTACAAAGAGCTGCTGTTTCTTAGCTTTTCACTGGGGGATTGGCTAACCTGTAAGAGTGGAAATGACTCCCTCATGCTTCCTCTCTCCCCCTCTCACTCTGGCACTGGGCAGACCTCCTCCATTCTTCTGTGTTGACTTGTCTAGTGCACAGCGCAGGGCCCAACATGGCCAGAAAAGACCAAAACACCAGGGTTTCAGCTCTATGGTGAGTCAAGCTGGGGAGAGAGGGAGTCAGTGCCCACTACACTGTGTCAGTGCCAACTGCCAACTTCTTGTCATGGGCCAATGCCCGTGTTTCAGAGGGGATTTAGCGGTTGTGTTGTGATGTGAAGCCATGGCATTGTCTTCTCATAGGGATGGGTGCCTGCCTGGGTCCGTGTGAAGTCCAGTCAAAGCTCTCGAACGCTGGGAAAGGAAAGAACAACAGGGCCCAGAGCAGACTGTAGCTCCAGCCTGCATGCAGAGGTAGGTAGGCAGAGATACGAGGGGAAATACCAAGAGAGGTAGGTCAGCGGAGTGCTTGACCAATGAGTAAGCAGCCCTGCAGCCCTGCAGATTCCATCACTACTGTTAGTAGTCTGACAAGCACACAAGAGAGCAGAGAGCTGAAGAATGTTCTGAGAAACATTCCCTGGTCTCCTCTTGTAGTCTGTGTATTATACACATAACACCCACTGTGTCCTGCCTTAAGTTAACTCAGTTTTACTTATGAACTGCCCTCATGGGACAGCTGACAAACATTGGATTTACCCAATGGGTACCATATGGGTACCACCCCTATACACTACAAATATTTTTCCTGTATAAAAACACACAAGCTTTTCACAATAAGTTAGGTGAATTTTGGCCCATTCCTCCTGACAGAACTGGTGTAACTGAGTCAGGTTTGTAGGCCTCCTTGCTCGCACATGCATTTTCTATAGGATTGAGGTCAGGGCTTTGTGATGGCCACTCCAATACTTTGACTTTGTTGTCCTTAAGCCATTTTGCCACAACTTTGGAAGTATGCTTGGGGTCATTGTCCATTTGGAAGACCCATTTGCGACCAAGCTTTAACTTCCTGACTGATGTCTTGAGATGTTGCTTCAATATATCCACATAATTTTCCTTCCTCATGATGCCATCTATTTTGTGAAGTGCACCAGTCCTTCCTGCAGCAAAGCACCACCTCAACATGATGCTGCCACCCCCGTGCTTTACGGTTGGGATGGTGTTCTTCAGTTTGCAAGCCTCCCCCTTTTTCCTCCAAACATAACAATGGTCATTATGGCCAAACAGTTCAATTTTTGTTTCATCAGACCAGAGGACATTTCTCCAAAAAGTACGATCTTTGTGCAGTTTCAAACCGTGGTCTGGCTTTGGTTGGTTTTGGAGCAGTGGCTTCTTCCTTGCTGATCGGCCTTTCAGGTTATTTCGATATAGGACTCGTTTTACTGTGGATATAGATACTTTTGTACCTGTTTCCTTCAGCATCTTCACAAGGTCCTTTGCTGTTGTTCTGGGATTGATTTGCACTTTTCATATTAAAGTACGTTAATCTCTAGGAGACAGACCGCGTCTCCATCCTGAATGATATGACGGCTGAGTGGTCCCATGGTGTTTATACTTGCATACTATTGTTTGTACAGATGAACGTGGTCCCTTCAGGCGTTTGGAAATTGCTCCCAAGGATGAAACAGACTTGTGGGGTCCTACAATTTTTGGGCTGATTTCTATTGTTTTTCCCATGATGTCGAGCAAAGAGGCACTGAGTTTGAAGGTAGGCCTTGAAATACATCCCCAGGTACACCTCCAGTTGACTCAAATTATGTCAATTAGCCTATCAGAAGCTTCTAAAGCATTGACATCATTTTCTGGAAATTTCCAAGCTGTTTAAAGGCACAGTAAACTTAGTGTATGTGAACTTCTGACCAACTGGAATTTTGATATAGTGAATTATAAGTGAAATAATCTGTCTGTAAACAATTTTTGGAAGAATTACTTGTGTCATGCACAAAGTGTCCTAACCGCCTTGACAAAACTATAGTTTGTTAACATGAAATCTGTGGAGTGGTTGAAAAATGAGTTTTAATGACTTCAACCTAAGTGTATGTAAACTTCCGACTTCAATTGTACCTCCACATAGTGAATAGAGCAGCATGGAGGAGAGAAGGGGGCCCTATTAATCTAAGAACCCAGTGCAGACATTGACTTGGCAATGCCTGGCTATTGGGAGTTAATAAGTCATGGCCCTTGATTGGTCACTACACTCTTAGAAATAAGGGTTCCACCCTTTGAGGAACATGTGGCATATTCACAGACTACTATAGGTGTAGGGTACAGTTAAAAAGGTTTGCAGACCCAGACCGATAACAAGCAAAACTAGACTGCTGTATATTGAATATTCTCTTTTCTAGTTTGCTACCCTCTGTAAGTACTGTTCAATATTGTTACACAATCCTCTAATGGAGTAGACTGAGGATATGGAAGAACGACTGTGGGTTGGCTTCTCTTTACATTTGTCAGTGGCTGCTCTATAGTGGCTGCTCTATAGTGGCTGCTCTATAGTGGCTGCTCTATAGTGGCTGCTCTATAGTTGCTGCTCTATAGTGGCTGCTCTATAGTGGCTGCTCTATAGTGGCTGCTCTATAGTTGCTGCTCTATAGTGGCTGCTCTATAGTGGCTGCTCTATAGTGGCTGCTCTATAGTGGCTGCTCTATAGTGGCTGCTCTATAGTGGCTGCTCTATAGTGGCTGCTCTATAGTTGCTGCTCTATAGGCTCTATACTAGTCTACAGGGTTTGAGAAGGGGGTGTGTCCAGGACAGTAACACAACATTTATGAGCACCTTACACTTACCCCCACACCCAAAAGAACACAGGAGAGTGAGAGAGAGAAGATTAAGGAACAGAAATGTAAAGTTAAAATAGAAGGGAAGACTATGGATGTGACACAGAGCATGCATCCGCTGCTAAGCACACACAGACATACAGGCGACACAAGAGGAGACGGAGGAAATGAAGGAGAGGAGAGGGGAGGAGAGAGGGTTGGAGTACTGGTAAGGGAAAGCTTTCAGCAAAGCAAGCAGCACTGGAAGGAGCCCCAAATTCCACAGCTCCCAGATGTAGCCTCGGTCACAGTGCAAGGGTTTAATGATTTTAGAACTCTGTACCTTTGGTTAGAATGTAAATATGCTGTTTGCACCGCTGCTGACAACGGTTATGCATACTATGCAGAATTGTACTGATTACCACCTATGGATCTATCAACATATTATTCCACTTCAATAGTATTATATTTGTGCAGAGTAGAGTAGTGCAGGTTAGTTTTCCAGCATGGTAAATGAGAGGCCAGATCAATGATGTGAAAGCTGTAAAACATACACAAATGTTATTGTAGATACTTTTAGACTTCAAACGTGTGCAGAGTGGAGCAGTACATGTTGGTTGTATAATTTAGTAAATGAGAGCCCAGCCCCAGATCACTGATTGGAACGCTGATGGTGATAAAAGTGGATTGCTAAAACAGACACCATGTTATTCTAATCTAGCCCCTCAGAAAGCCAGTCACAAGAGGTGCCATGCCATTCGTACTATATGTTGACTCGCCAGTGAGCTCCCCCAGCTCCAGGGCTGCAGCAGCACAACTTGGCTGGATCTCATATAGCAAGCAACGGAGAGAAGTTATGTCTCTCATAACAGAGGAGGCTGAATGGGATGGGTTTCTGTATAAGCACTTTTTGACACCTGCTGATGTAAAAAGGTCTTAATAAATACATTTGATTGATTGATTGTTTCAGCTTGAGGGAGGAGAGAGAGAGAGCACTCTTAAACGTGCACTTTAAATGCAACTGTAAAAAAACTAACATAATAGTAAAGCTCAGACAGTAATGCCGTGTTTACGTGCTAGCAGTAACTAGGAAACTATCCACGTGCCGCGTTCAACCAGTTAGGAAGTCTGACAATTCTGAGTTCCAACTAGCATTTGAGCGCGCAAAATGCACGGCAGGTGGTAATGTACACACAAACCACCTCAGCGTGGTTGGCATGGTGCCACTAAAATAGTGATTAAGTGAGTCTAACAAAGTGGACCATAAAGACACATTATATAGAAGAAGCTGTAAAATATAAATGAATGAAGTCACTTTTATTGTAAATAAGAATAGAATATGCTTCTGAACACTTCTACATTCATTTGGATGCTACCATGATTACAGATAATCATGAAATAATTGTGAATAATGATGAGTGAGAAAGTTACAGAGGCATAAATATCATACCCCCCACAAAATGCTAACCTCCCCTGTTATTGGTAATGGTGAGAGGCTAACATGTCTTGGGTTTCTTTTTATGTGTCTGTGTTACTTTCTCATTCATAATTTGTCATGATTCATTCAGTATTATATGTAACCATGGTAGCATCCAAATGACAATACTTTATTTACCATTAATTTCTATTGGGCACAAAATAATCTGAAACACAACCAAAACAAGGAATATAGGACCAAATACTCAACTTTTGACTACTTTAATGTCCAGATACTTTTGGTTCCCTAAAATGGGGGGGACTATGTACAAAATGTGCTGTAATTTCTAAACGGTTTACCCCATATGGATTAACATACCCTCAAATTAAAGCTGACAGTCTGCACTTTAACCTCATTGTTATTGTATAATTTAAAATCCAAAGTGTTGAAGTACAGAGCCAAAACAACAAAAAATGTGTCACTGTCCAAAAACTCATGGACCTCACAGTCGTTAAATATAGAATATACTGTATGTTTGGGACCAAATATAGAGGGTGTCCCCAATGTATTCTCTGTGACGTGTGTGTCGGATTACAGCAGCAGTGGGCACATTCTGTCTTTAGTCAGGGGCTTGTTAAGGGCTCATATAGGCTTGTGATGGAAAGGTCAGATGCACTATAGAATACACTGTGGGGTCAAAATGCTAAGTGCCCTTTGGAGACAAGGTACATTGAGTTCTGCTTATTGTGCCCTTTAAAGCATTCAATTTGGCATGCACATAACACAGTCATTAGCTAAATGGGCATTATAAAGGAAGTATTGTATTAATGGCCTTGGAGACACAGATGGTTTTTCATTGTAATTTTCCTTTCTGCGACAATACAAGCTGGGCTCATTTTAAATCCAGCTTGAAACATAAGGCTTTATTAACTGAATAAACACACACATTTCATGTAAGATTATCAAAAGAACAATTTCTCTCGGTGGAATTCGTATTTGATGTGAAATAGCCTGCAAGAGTATTGCATTGAGGCTGCAAATGATATGCTTAAATAGCGCGTAAATGGCACAATTTAACGCAAAATTGGATTTAAAACAATATTGATTTATAATACATTTAATATAAAAGCAGAGCAATTGCACAGTGTTTACTGGGCAGGCACTAAGCAACAAAGCCTGTGGTCAGTTCACCAAAGAGTCACTTCATCATCATCAAACCAATTAGTCAAGTAATTACCTACTCCCAGATGTTCTATTCATAACAGGTCAATTAAGCTAAATATAATATCTTACCTGAACCTTGGGGATAATTTCTGGCTCTTTTACTGTCTCTTCTTCTACAACATTGATCTCTTCAACTACCGGGGCAACTGTTTCTGGCTCGGGGATAACTTCATGTTGTATCACTGGTGGTGGTACCTCCACTTTTGGTACTTCCACTACTGGTACTGCTGGTGCCAATGCTCTGGAAGGAGGAATGTCGTCTCCATATGCTACTTTAACCCCCTTCTTCTTCTCCTCTGGTTGTTTTTTGGGGATGAATTTGGCTGCCAAGACAACAGCAAGAATGGTAAAGAAGAGCGCAGGGAGAATGATAGACGCGTCAAGTTCCATGGTGGTAGAATTATTTAAGGTTCACTTGAGAAATGTTATGTTTTCTGTATTTGTATGTGTACATACAAAATTGTCCTTCTTGTTGCAGATGACAGTTGGTGTGTTGGTCAGAGTGTAGTCCCGCGCACACTGTAGATCATCGCATCCGCGCTCCCACTGAACACAATCGTGTAAACGCAGGCTTTAAAACTGTACGTAATTTCGGTCGCCTTCCCCTGCTCCGGGGGTGGGGTATATATATATATATATTTTTTCAAATACTGATTTTAGAAACACATTGAATAACACATTCAAAAAAAGACTGTCAAGAAATAAATCATAAGGAATAAGGTTTCTAAATGTCTGTCCTACAGCAAATAAATAGATAGATAGACAGACAGACAGACAGACAGACAGACAGAGACAGACAGACACATATTTCACCCTTTATTTTTGTTGGCACAAAACTACCTTCATACTTCCATTCATTTGTATGGGTTACCTTTAGATGAGTCCCGTCCCTCTAAGCTGTGTGTGTGCAGGGGCACGCAGCTTCCCCGGGACTGCCCCGTCTGTGCTGAGAAACACAAGATTGAACTTCACTCAACTTTCTAGAGTTTTCCCTGTTATTTAACACTATCAATGTTTCCCTTTCCTATTAGAATTGTGATCGAATCAACGCAATATTAGCCACTTTCAATGCAACCTACTGAAACAAAACGATCTATGCATGACTTGTATGGAAAACGAACTATGCAAGAGATTTTGTTGTAGGCAGAACACATCAGAGTAGGATTCTATTGCATTGACATACACAGACCAGTGTGCCATAATTAATCAGGCAAAGTAGGCCTATATGCTAATCAACCATTGCCATATATGGATCTGTGCCATTCACTTTGAACTGGACTGTGTTTACAGCAGGAGCGGTCATGAGTAGATGCGCTTGTTTTGAGATCAAAGTGAGAGCTGCATGTAGCCACTTGTGCACATTTTGTTAACATCCTTTGATAATTAGTGAGTTATTAGCCCAGTTAGAGATCATTTGTAGTAAGAAATAGGGGAGTGATTGCTTCCTAAAAGAGCACAAAACATGTGCGCATTTCCAGCCATCTTTGAAAGGTGAGTCAAGTAAATAGCTTTTTTTTTGTCTTAAAGGGGCAGTGCTGTATATTCAGACAGGCTTGAATAAGCTAAGTATCCAATAGGCAGAGGGTAGCATAATTTGTCTGATTCTCTGTAATAAAGGTATGGGAATAATTATGCATTTTATTTTGTAAAGTTTCTTGCATCAAACAACAATATTTTCAGTCACCTCCTTGTAGGAAGGACAAGTAGATAAACAGATTAATGTCAGGCCCACAAGTCTCATGGAATATAAGCCTACAATGAACACCACACATTGGCTGCTACTGTACAGTAGGCTGAATGATAGAACAGCTATTTCATTGTTAAAATGTTATGGGGTGCATTTTCTCAATTGTTTCTGATGGTAGTAAGCCACTCTGGTAGGCCTACATTATGATCAAATAGCCACAGTAGCCTACTTGACCACTGTTAAACCGCAGTAAACGTTCGCCAGACGTTGACCACAGTAAACGTGCGCCGGAAGTTGCACAGGATTTTCACAATGTTCAAGTTTGCGTTTAGCAAACCTGAAATTTGCTTAGTGCCGAAAACAATTAAGAGGGAACATTGGTTGTAGGCCAAACAGTTCAGATGCTACAGACATTTTCTTGTCTGATAAACTGCGCTGTAGCTCTGACACTTTCAACCGCAGATGTGGAAGGGCCACATAGGCAGATGGGTGGATTAAGACACAGCCCATGCTAACGGATTTTGATGGGGATTTTTTGTTGACGTACCGGGGTGTCAATAGACTCTAGGGGGTTATACTGTTTTAAAGTCACCATTGGCCTCATGGTGAAATCCTTGAGCGGTTTCCTTCCTCTCCAGCAACTCAATTAGGAAGGACACCTGTACAGTGTATTTGATTTGACTGGGTGTATTAACACAACATTACCCATCTATCAATATGTGCCCTTCTTTGTGAGACATTGGAAAACCTCCCTGGTCTTGAATCTGTGTTTGAAATTCACTGCTCGACCGAGGGACCTTACAGATAATTGTATGTGTGGGTTACAGAAATTAGGTAGTCATTCATGTTAAACACTATTATTGCATGCATATATATTACATGCCTTGCTAAGCACATTTCTCCTGTTGAATTTATTTAGGATTGCCATAATAAAGGGGTTGAATACTTATTGACAAGACATTTCAGCTTTCCATTTTTTATTAATTTGTAAAAATATTGAAAACATAATTCCACTTTGACATTACGGGTATTGTGTGTAGGCAAGTCACAAAAACATCTAAATACTAAATGTTAATATTTTCAGAAGAAACTGTATTACCCTTACCATGTTCGCAATATCCATGAAAACAAACTACTGTTTGTGTGTGTACTCAGAACAATGAATATCCCATTCCCAATTTGACACTATCCCAGGCAGATTCCAGCCAGTGATACTAGTGCCGTACTTCTTTCCTCAGTATTTATGATTCACTAGGGTTTGCTTTAGCAATGGCTGATGGTCTACAGATGCTAAAACTATAAACTAACAACTGCAACTCTACTGATATGGGGTTAAGGTAAGAGTAGGCCACAGGTTTTGGATACTTAGTTGAACACTTTATTGATTTAGTTCAATCTATAAACAATCTGTAAGGGGATTCTGATGAACCTATGAATATGTAGAATTAAACATACCAACACATTATTGCATAAAAAAAGAATTTATTAACTCAACAATAATTTATTAACTTTGATCTGGTTAATGTCAAGGTATGTCTGGGTGTACATCTAAATATCTTAAAATGGCTTCCTCTCATCATTCTCCTTCATCTGCCCTGATCTGGACAGACAGGATAGGTGAAAGCCCTGATCTGGACAGACAGGATAGGTGAAAGCCCTGATCAGGACAGACAGGATAGGTGAAAGCCCTGATCTGGACAGAGAGGATAGGTGAAAGCCCTGATCAGGACAGACAGGATAGGTGAAAGCCCTGATCTGGACAGAGAGGATAGGTGAAAGCCCTGATCTGGACAGACAGGATAGGTGAAAGCCCTGATCTGGACAGACAGGATAGGTGAAAGCCCTGATCAGGACAGACAGGATAGGTGAAAGCCCTGATCTGGACAGAGAGGATAGGTGAAAGCCCTGATCAGGACAGACAGGATAGGTGAAAGCCCTGATCTGGACAGAGAGGATAGGTGAAAGCCCTGATCTGGACAGACAGGATAGGTGAAAGCAATACCCTAATAGAGGCCTTCCTTTTTCCAGTCCTGTAGATTTAGATCAGTGCGGCTGAAGGGAGAAGGTCGACCAAAGGAAGCCACATTAGACCACTGAGATGTACCCATGTAGGCTCCTGGTTTTCACACCATTCCCCCATCGAATCCAAGGCACTATGTGACCGATCCTAGGGACCGTAATAGCGCTAAATGCTTGACATGAGGTGAGTGCCTAATGGGTTAAAAACAGCACAAACACGAGACGCATTGACCACAAGTAGCAACACAACCTCTCATCTGCAGGCCAATGACAGAATCAATTGGTGCTTATAGGCACTTCTGTCTATAGACAGCGGAAAACACCTACTGCACAGACATACAGCAATTCACATATTTCAAAGTACTTTCACTCATTTTAGATGACAACGACAGTTTTAAAGCACAAAAAAAGAACAGTATTCACTTGACTCCATGTTAACCCCACAGAACAAAGTTATACAAGCAGAATCTGCATTCAAACCATTCACTTGTATTTGCTGAATAACAGTAACTTATTAGCTAGTTGTTTTTGTTAGAATTTACACTAACGAAATATAAAGCAGTTGAATCATTGTAGAGCAGCATATACCACATAACCCAGAAGCCACTTGGATAGAACTATGAATTTAGTCTATCCAAAATAAATCAACATATTCCCTCACATAAAACTAATTTGCAATGTTTCACAAACCCCCTTAGTTGCACTAAACAGAGAAATAAGATCAAGATGTGCAACTAAAAGGCCTACAATATGTTTACACTTTTCCTTGTGCCAGCCCTCATTTCTACTTTCAACACAACCGTATCTTCTGGACTCTAAACCACACACACTGGTGCCAAGTCGGTGTGAGAGCTCTGGCATTGGTGCCCCCTTCTGTATGCAATGGAGAATATAAACGGTGGCTCGGGATGAGAACACAGGGACTTGTTTCCTGGAAAGAAGTTAATTCTAATCCTGGTCTAAAAGGAATCCGTGATAGTATCTCTTCTTTGAAAGTGCCAGGAATAGGCTTGATCTGGGTCTGGGAAACATGCATCTACAACCGGGGTAAAATTAGTAGAACACCCCTAAGGGCCACATTCTGTCTTCATTGAGGTCCACTTGTATTGGTTATATTCCTCGCTGTCAAAATTGGCAAATAATAGTTATCTATCCATCAAATTTACAATGCTACCTGAATGTATAGCTTTCGTTTCGATGACTGTTATCAAGCTGGACAGGGTGAAGAGACTATAAAAGTATGTCCATTATAATTTCTACACAGTTTCGATTTGGTTTTAATCAAGTCAATTGAGCTCGTTCTTCTCCGGAAAGATTCATAAAAAAAAAAAAAAGAAACAGACACCCCTGATCAACAGCATAGCTGTGTAATGTCAAATAAACTGAGTAGTTTGATTTCAGTAATCTAAAAATGTTGATTAACATAGCCGCAATTGGCACATTTTTACACGAGGGGCATCACTACTAAAGAACTCAAATTGTTATCATAAAAATGTGAAAGTGTGTGCCAAAATTGTGTGAGTAAACCATACGTAATTAAATTCACAGAAACATTACAGTAAAAAACAGATTTTTGTTGTTGTTGATGATAGCCCAACATTAATTTGTGGCACCTGAGAGTGGCTAATCTTACCCAACCTGCAGCTAAGGGAGTGTAGTACAGGCAATTTCCTCCTAAATAGGTTAAGCTTTTGAATGTCAAGCTGAAACGGCTAAATCTAAGCCAGGGGGGAACCCTTGGCCTTTATAGTTGTTGCTGGATGACTTGTAAAAGCTGTTTCACTAGACATTAGTCTGCACTACAGATTCCAACAGCCGCTAAATAAATATGATATGACAGAGAAATGTCACCATGCAATCTTTTCATTGTTTTCTAGATCTGTTAAATGATATTGACTGGATTGTGGACTGTTGATTTGCTAAGTATTTAATTAAATTAACTGTAACTGAATTAACTGTTTTGATTGCAGCACATACACATACGAGTTAAACTGTTCCTAGCAAAAGAAGCCCAGAGGGTGAAAGCAGAAATTGTATCAAATAAAAATAATAATCTTCCTACACCCTTACCTCATACAGTATTGACTTACAGAACTCACAGTACACTTTAATATCTAAAGATGGTAAAATCTGCCATGAAAAAACTCAACTGGCATCCCATGTACTGCAAAGTAAAGTAAATCCAAAACACACCTATACATCCATCCATCATCTCACTGTGAATAGAAAACATTTTCCCACAGAGCAACATAAGACCATGGCACTGTAGAGGAGACAGACCAGCCTGATAGGCTCACTGCCTCAGCCCCAATACCTGGTGTACAACAGGTCAACACCCCTCTCTCTCACTGAAATACTGCTCTTCCCACAAACAACATCAATATATATTGATGTTTGACTAGAAGCTGAGCGGTGGCAGATAGATCCCCAGTAGGTTCACGCCTCAGGGGGAATCTCCTTTATCAAAGCCTAGGGTTAGGCTGGCTCCGACAGACAGACAGACAAAGGGCCACCAGACTCTCTTTTGGAGACACACAAATGAAAACAAACAAAATGGCCACTCTGCGTGTGAGAGTCCCCCTGGGTGTGGCCTTCTGGAGAGGCAGGGGCGGAGCGAAGGGGTCACCGGGAGGAGCTGCGCTCTTTGCTGACACAGTCATCCTTGGTGCTGTTGTCTCCATTGGACACCATGCCGCAAGTCTTCCTCTTCTTCCGCCGGTGAGACATGGCGTCCCCCTCCGAGCCAGACTCAGCCTGCAGGGAGAGAGGAGGGGTAAACCAGAGACTCAGCCTGCAGGGAGAGAGGAGGTGTAAACCAGAGACTCAGCCTGCAGGGAGAGAGGAGGGGTAAACCAAAGACGGGGTGGTCTTGGTTATATCTCTCCATATAACATAGTTCACATCTATTACATGCCATTTACATAATAAGGGGACTAGGTGCCACTGTTTACTTACAAACACCTGTTACCAATTTAACATGCTATATACAGACAATCATCTGATGACAGTAGTGTTCTTGTTCAACCACTGGAACACCTAAGTCAGCAGAACAGAATATCATATCCAGGGGAAGGCAGGGCCTACCAACCATTAAACGAGGGTAACCCCCAACCAACAGCCCAGCCCAACCCAACCTGATATGCATGTATATGTAACTACTGTCCACCAAGCAGGCCTCTGCTCAAAAGGCCGGGAGATATTCAACACCAGTTCCCCCAGCTCCAGAAACCCAAGACTGACCCGTGGCCACATTTCTGTGAACCAGCAAGCCAACAATATACCCCTAATATTTAAGGCATTATATAGGTGCGTGTTAAGGCAGGGAAATATACTAATGCACATGGAAATTACAAGATGTTACTACGTCTAGACTTCTGTCACCTCTGACTGCGGCATGTGAAGGCATGTTGTGTGTGCTCATATGCAGCAGTGAGAGACAGGACCTTTGCATAACAGCATTTCAGAATGAGGCGACGTGTGGCTATACAGTATGCGTGGCAGTTTCACATGCACGGCAGACCCAGTGACATCTGCCCAGATGTGAACAGGTGCCTGCTGCCATCTATCTTATAGTGCTACCTTACACCCAGCTCAGGGGTCCCTAGAGTAGGTGGCTACTGTATTTTCATGTGTGAATACCACACTGTGTGTGTTTTGAGGAAATAGGATGTACCTCTGAGTCGGAGTCAGAGGAGCTGGAGGAAGAGGAGGAGGAAGAGTCACTGGAGCTGTCCGAGGCGATGCCTGTCGATTCCTGGAGGTCTACTTTGTCTGCTAGGGCAGCCATGTCTGGCCTCTCCTGCTTCAGGATACTGAGAGAGAGAGATTTTATGTATGAAAATAAACACCCTCTTTTTTATTTATTTTATTTAACCTTTATTTAACTAGGCAAGTCAGTTAGGAACAAATTCTTATTTACGATGACGGCCTACCTACAGGGTCAGTCATAGTAGTATGGCGCCCCTGGAGCAAATTAGGGTTAAGTGCCTTGCTCAAGGACACAGAGACAGGTTTTTCACCTTGTCGGCTTGGCTATTCGAACCAGCACTCTTTCGGTTACTGGCCCAACGCTCTAACTGCTAGGCTACCTGCCACCCTCTTAGTGGAAGTGAGTGGATCTGGGGTTAGGCTGGGGGGTGAGATAGTTGGCCTAGTGTGAGTGGCAGAACCAGGCTGAATCCTATAGACCAAGGGTTTTCAGCTCTTACCCTACGAGGACCGGGACCTATTGGTTTTCTGTTCTACCTGATAATTAATTGCACCTACCTGGTGTCCCAGGTCTAAATCAGTCCCTGATAAGATGGGACCTTAGACGTTCACACCCCCTCCTCTTTAATCAGCACGGCCGTCTATGGGCCAAACAAACCCCTCCCCTTCCAAAATTCAAAAGATGCCAGGTGACAGTTCCTCTGCTAAATCGTAATTGGTCCAAATAAACAGTGACGCAAAGCCCAGTGTGCACAGAATTGTTCCTCATATTCCACAGCCTCCCGACAGACAAAATATTTGAATGCTTCTTCTTTCACAAAATACTTGTGTTCCTAGAGCTGTGTGCGTTCTGTTAGGAGTGCTTACCGATACCACTTCCTGGATAGTTTGGGTCGGCCCCGCACAGTTTTATGCCACACGATGGGGAAGTTGGTGGTGCTGGCAAAGTTCTGAGTGATAGCGATGGTGGTGTCCATGTTGAGAACCACATGCCACCAGCCTCCTAGAGAACAAGCAACAGAGATGACCAGGATTAGGTTTGGGATCATCAAACCACAGAAAAGAGAAAACAGAATGGCCAAGTACAAAAATACACCATCTGACCTTCTCACATTGCAGAAAACATACTCTGTCCTAGGACATTTTGATGCAAATCTTAGTTATTAGTTTATAAGACCTTTATGGAGCGGAGGAAGAGGTGGGTGGAAAGACAGAAATAGTCACACACTCCCTCAGCCATTAGGACCTAATATTGGGGTCTCCAACTTGAGTAAACAGGAAAAGTCCAAAATCTGGACCAGATCCAAAGGGAACAGAGAGTTTAATCCGGTCTTGTCAGTCAGTCAGTCAGTTAACCCAGGAGAGGCAGGATGCTGTTCTGGTGTGCAGAACAGCATCTAGGAACGCACAACTCGTCGGTCCTTGTCAAGAAACGGCTCCAGTGGGCACGGATCAAACACTGGACAATTGAGAAGGGGAAAAACATGGCCTGATCCTACAAATCCTGGTTCCTGTTGCGTCATGCTGATGGCAGAGTCAGGATTTGGAGCAAGCAGCATGAGTCCATGGACCAATCCTGCCTGGTACAGGGTGGTGGCAGTGGTGTATTAGTGTGGGGAAAGTTGTCCTGGCACAAGTTAGGTCACTTGATAGTGATTGTAGAATCCATGCTCCGAAGAATTCGGGCTGTTCTGGAGGCAAAGGGGGGTCCGACGCGGTACTAAAATATATACAAAAATATAAGCGCAACACGTAGTGTTTTTACAAATTCTTATTTACTATGACGGCCTACACCGGCCAAACGCAGACGACGCTGGGCCAGATGTGTGCCACCCTATGGGACTCTCAATCGCGGCCGGTTGTGATACAGTCTGGATTCGAACCAGGTTGTCTAGTGACGCCTCTAGCACTGAGATGCAGTGTCTTAGACCACTGGCTCTTCATGAGCTGAAATAAGAGATCCCAGACATTTTCCATGTGCACAAAAAGCTTATTTCCTTCCAATTTTGCACACAAATTTGTTTACATCCCTGTTAGTGAGCATTTCTCCTTTGCCAAGATAATCCATCCACATGACAGGTGTGGCATATCAAGAAGCTGATTAAACTGCATGATCATTACACAGGTGCACCTTGTGCATGCAATTGGCATGCTGACTGCAGAATTGAATGTTAATTTCTCTACCAGAAGCCGCATCCAATGTCGTTGTAGAGAATTTGGTGTCAATCCGGCCTCACAACCGCAGACCACGTGTATGGCGTTGTGTGGATGAGCTGTTTGTGAGACCGGAGTGCCCCATGGTGCCGGTGGTGTTATGGTATGGGCAGGCATAAGCTATGGACAACCAACACAATTTTATCAATGGCAATTAGAATGCAGAGATAACATGACGAGATCCTGAGGCCGACAGTTGTGCCATTCATCCGCCGCCATCACCTCACGTTTCATGTTTGAATGCACAACCCCATGTTGCAAGGATCTGTACACAATTCCTGGAAGCTGAACATTTCCCAGTTCTTCCAAGGCCAGCATATTCACCAGACATGTCACCCATTGAGCATGTTTGGGATGCTCTGGATCAACATGTACAACAGCGTGTTCCAGTTCCAGCCAATATCCAGCAACATTTCACAGCCATTGAATGGGACAACATTCCACAGGCCACAATCAACTGCCTGATCAACTCTATGCGAAGGAGATGTGTCACGTTGCATGAGGCAAATGGTGGTTACAACAGATTTTATTTTTTTATTTAACCTTTATTTAACTAGGCAAGTCAGTTAAGAACAAATTCTTATTTACAATAACAGCCTACAAAACAGATAGTGACTGGTTCTGATCCCTACCCCTACCTTTTTGTTTTAAGGTATCTGGAAACAGGTACAAAAGTATTTATATCCACAGTAAAACGCCATAAAAAAGCCAGACTACGGTTTGCAACTGCACATTGGGACAAATATTGTACTTTTTGGAGAAATGTCCTCTGGTCTGATGAAACAAAAATAGAACTGTTTGGCCATAATGACCATTGTTATGTTTGGAGGAAAAAGGGGGACGCTTGCAAGCCGAAGAACACCATCCCAACAGTGAAGCACGGGGGTGGCAGCATCATGTTGTGGGGGTGCTTTGCTGCAGGAGGGACTGGTGCACTTCACAAAATAGATGACATCAAAATTATGTGGATATATTCAAGCAAAATCTCAAGACATCAGTCAGGAAGTTAAAGCTTAGTCGCAAATGGGTCTTCCAAATGGACAATGACTCCAAGCATACTTCCAAAGATGTGGCAAAATGGCTTAAGAACAACAAAGTCAAGGTATTGGAGTGGCAATCACAAAACCCTGACCTCAATCCTATAGAAAATGTGTGGGCAGAACTGAAAAGGCGTGTACGAGCAAGGAGGCCTACAAACCTGACTCAGTTACACCAGTTCTGTCAGGAGGTATGGGCCAAAATTCAACCAACTTATTGTGGGAAGCTTGTGGAAGGCTACCCGAAACGTTTGACACAAGTTAAACAATTTAAAGGCAATGCTACCAAATACTAATTGAGTGTATGTAAACTTCTGAACTACTGGGAATGTGATGAAAGAAATAAAAGCTGAAGTAAATCATTCTCTCTAATATTATTCTGACATTTCACATTCTTAAAATAAAGTGGTGATTCTAACTGACCTAAGACAGGGAATTTTTAGTAGGATTAAATGTCAGGAATTGTGAAAAACTGAGTTTAAATATATTTGGCTAAGGTGTATGTAAACTTCTGACTTCAACTGTATATATACACAAATATATACACAGCACATAAAATAGGTATATCACTTCTCACCAAAGACCTTTCATACTCACTGTCTAGTCTGCCCTGCTTTTACATAATATATTTCCTAACTAACTAAGGACCCCTGGCCTTTTCAGATCTTGACAATTGATTCAAAATTGCTGAAGAAAGACAAAATCAACTTCTCTCTCTCTCCAGTCAAAGAGTATTCAAAGTGAAAGACAGACCAGACATGTCTATAAAATGGCAGCAGTAGCCCACTGACCAGGGACAAACACGGTCTCCCCTGGTCCCTGCAGGATCTCCAGGGGTCTGAACTCAGCTGGCCAGGTTGGCTGCTGGGTGCGTGGGTACACCACGTTGAACCAGGTGATGGCCTCGTCCTGCTGGTTGCCACCGTCCTCCCGGGTCACCTTGATCAGCTCCCGGGGAGTGTGGGTGGGGAACAAGCACCAGCGCTTGTGCCCCTGCACCAGGGCATTCCAGGCACTCGTACCCAGCGGGTCAATGTGGATGCCAGTGCCAGAGCGGGCAGGACCCATTACAAACCATCTGAGAAAAAATACAGAAAAATAAAGGGACAGGTGTTACTAGAGTTAGTTAAACTACACAGAACATACAATAACATTGCAGCTATTTTAGTTAACAAACCATTATTGAGCATAGCTCTTACCTGTAAGGAGGCCTACGCTTCTCCCCAGCGAACTGGAAGAGGTCGTCCCTAAAGTAGACTGGCACCTGGTAGTCCTCCAGCAGCTTACGGCGCTTGGCGTGCTCGCCGTAGCTGCTGTCAAAGATGTAGAGTGGGCTGTCGTCCTGTGTGGACTCCAGGTACTCCACGTAGTACTTCATCTTCATCTTCACAGAGTAACCGTCGTTGTCCTCACCACACTTGAACTTCTGGTTGCGGTACTTACGTTTGAGGCGCTCCATGGTCCACTTCTCGCGGGCAGGCCAGGTTTCCTGACAGTTGAGCAGTACCACAGGTTTGTAGGGCCTCTCGAAGCGTTGGATGAACTCCTCGGCGCTGAGACGCAGGGTGTCCACACGCTCAACATTATCCTGTGAGACGCATACGGCAGACATGTCAGTGCAAGGAAGTAGAATGGAGAATGTAGGCAAACAAAAAGGTCTGTTTGTGTGTGGGAGAGATAGGGTTGAGGGCTACATTTCATGAATGTAAGCCTACTTTAATCAATATTTCCTCAACCATTCTACCAATACAAATGACTTTGTACTGAATTTGAGGGGAACACTAGTCATTGTGCCTAGAACTGGTCTCGCATTTTACAAAACTGCGTCGCAATAAAGTATCAACTGTTGTTTAGATATAGTGCCAGGCTGTTCTTGAATGCAATGCAACCAACTAGAACATTAAGGAGTAGACTTGGAGAAAGACCATTTGACAGTCTGATCTGGGGCAAAGGAAATACAAAAGGTCATGGGCATTTTTGTTTACGCTTTTACATGGAATGAAAGGATCTGAAAAGTCCTCAAGAGTTGTTGACCTATTGGACAGCTTTTAAAATTACCTAAGCTTTGAGTGTCGTGGGTATTCTTAGCCACCAGAGCAGTCCTTCTTAACTCTCCTGATGAAAACAAATCTCCTGCTGAACCACTTGGCAATCACCCAGTGTCCCACATGGAGCAAATAAAATGCCCTCCAGTGGGCTTATTTCAAACATACAGTTAACAATGAAGTTTGTTGTAAGATCAATACATTATCAATCATACATTGTTGTTGTGATAGTGTCAATATAACAGTCAGAGTTTTATCAGGACACGCTGTGGAAAAGGTATGGGCTTTCCTAACCATGGTAGTTAGGACAAGGGAAATAATTCTTAAAGACATAATACAATTACAGTGTTCTTATACAATATAAAGTGGATCGAGGTAGGCAAAATACCATCAGCTGTCTATTTGGTCTGAGCACATGGGTCAGTAGGCTTGCTACCTGTTGGTGTCATTGTAAATAAGAATTTGTTCTTAACTGACTTGCCTAGTTACATAAAGGTTAAATAAGTCAAAAATAAAATGGTGGTGACTGGCTAATATTCACATGTAAGTTAAGCCTCACTGAAATACAATGTCACGATTTCCCAACAAAGTAGATAGACACCGTCAAACTAATGTGGTCAAGAATTAATGTAATGGGCTCTGAGACAGTGTTTGAGTCCAGACTGACAGATTTGACAGTTGCTCCAATGAAGACCGCTGTTCACTGAAAGTGCAGCTGCCTACGTGACCATCGGCACTGGTTTTGTAATGTGAAACGTGTTGCTAGCTAGCCTAGCATGGATAGCTTGCTACCGACAGTTTACCTTCACTGAACGGTGTGACACATCGAAAGTCTCGCAATACTCATGTTTCGTCCAGTCTGAAGAGTCCTTCAGCTCAGGTCTGGCGCTCCGCTTCGCCTCTTTGATCCTCTTCTTACTTTTATGGTTCATTCCTCCAAATTTAGGGAGTTGTCTCGGGTTAGCTAGCTAGCTAGACTGAGGGTGCGTAGACAAACACATTTGCTAGCTTGACTTGCTAGCTAGTAGGGAAGCTAACGTTAGTTTAGCGGCTAGTCTGGAGTTAAAGTTAAACGGTAAACAACTTCATACGAGTACTTTGTTGGTGTTACTGAAACACGACACGTTGGCCTTTAAATTAAGATGTTGTTCTAAGCATACTTTTAATTGCGAGGAGGAAGATGGTCGGATGAAATTAGTTAAGCAGCTAACTACAACAATGCTCTTGCAACCAAACGCGGGCGTGCCTACAATTTGAAACCCGCCCACCCAGAGAGCAGTAGGAAGCTCGTTGGCCACATACAAGAGAGTCATACATCCGAGAAAACCGATTGGATAAAATGTGAAATACGACTTCCAACCCCGTCCATCAGCAGACAGGCGCAAGCATGTCTGTCTTTTGGGAGACGGGCTTTAGGGTCGTAAACGTATTGTTTTATCTATGAATTTATTTACTAACTCTACAAGGTCTGTATATAAATATTCATGTACAGTTATATCATATCACGTGCAATATTGTAAGTAATTCTTGGACTGAATTTAGTCATTCACTCAGGAATGCATATTAGTATCCTGTCAGTTGCTTTTAGTGTATCGAATGTGCAATACGTGCATTTATCTGTAATAGAACGCTGCGCACTAAGGACTGTATTTTAAGGGAATTACTATTATATCATACACACATTTAGCTATTTAAGTATCTCTTCCTGTAATTTACCTGTACAGTTAATGTGACCATGCAAATATTAACTTAACTGTATATTTACCTGTACAGTTAAGATAGGTACTTTCTATTACACAAATATTCACTTACCTGTCCATATATTAAACCATTACCCTCACTTATCATACGCACTTTTAGCTATTTAAGTTTCTGCCATCGACCTGTATAGTAGTTAACCATGTAAATTCTCCTTATCTATATCAACTTGCAATATATATATATATATTTCACCTAACAATGTATAGTGTACATATTCAGCCATCCACCCATACTATGTAATTGTTTTTTTTTTTTTTTTATAGCTTTTTTTGCCCTCTGGGACCAATAAAGTACCCATCTTAGTGCTAGAGGCGTCACTACAGACATCGCTTGAATCCAGACTATCACAACCGGCCGTGATTGTGAGTCCCATAGGGCGGCGCACAATTGGCCCAGCGTAGTCTGAGTTTGGCCAGTGTACGCAGTCATTGCAAATACGTGTTCTTAACTGACTTGCCTAGTTAAAAAAAAAGGTAAAATAAAATTAGCAATTTCCGATTTTGAAAATTGCCCTGGTGACCATCTTCCTCTTGAGGAAAAACCCTGAGGCCTAATTTGACAACCTACCAAGAGAGAAGGTATGCCTTTCAGGACCGGTCTGTGGCCGTCAGTCAATGTCAAGTAAACATTACACAAATAGATTTTGGCATCATGTTCCAGTGCAGACTGGTCCACAGAGGCATTGCTGCACAAATGGAACCTGAAGCATGTCAACATTCCACTGGAGAAAATCCATGCCAATAAAGACCAACTAGCTGGGTCAACACTTCCTGGAAGACATACTGTACAATTGATAACAGAGGACAAGGAAAGCTAAGTGAAAATAGACATAAAATGGTGTGAATTTATCCTCCCGTTATTGCCAGCAAGCCATATTCAAATTCACCAGTCATCAAGACCCAATACAAGATCAATGCATTATACAAGTCTTAGTAAGTTGTATAGTGTTGTCAAATTAAGTTAAATAATGAAATTTATAACACAACCCAAACATTTTAGAGAATACATTTTTTTATTAGCTTTCACATTGGACACCTATACAGACTCCTGCAAGGGGGGAAAGGAATGCACAAAAGGCCAAGACAGAATGCGTCTGTTCGGTTTGACAATTAAAACAAATAAGCACACCATACTTAGTGGTCCGAATTAGAGTACATTTAAATTTGTGTTGAAAGAGAGAAGTCGGGCATTCTACCGATGGTGAATTTGTAGTAGCCATTTAAGTTGGCCACCATCACAGCATCGTAGCCACAGGGGCATTCCGGAGAACACTGGAAACAGCCAAGCACTGCAACACGCCACCTTAACAGCTAACCAGCAATACTCAACTGCTACACAACTGCGCCTAGTGCACAAAAAAAATACAGGAGAGAAGATTAGAGTCACAATGAAATTAAAAGAAACCTACATAGCAGTGTTCACTTGCAAGTAAATCCATGCCGGGTTCTTTTCATACTTATTCTAAAAGCCCTATCCATTTAAACTTCTGTAATGGCCTTCCACCAATCCTATAACTTCCGGAACAGTTATTTTCATGAAACCCAAACAGTTGTAAAAGCTAGGCCAGAAAATCTTCACTATGACAGTCTTAAATACTGAAAATAGCCATGCAGTCCAACACATTTTAATCCCAGCAGTATTAGCCCATCTACCTCAAAAGCACATGGACGTTTTTTTATTTTTTTAAAACATTGCACAATGAAAGACAAGCCTAGTCTGGGCAAATGGGGGGAAAAAAAAAAAAAAAAAAAAAAAAAAAAAAATTACACAAAGCCTTCAGATCAAGATACAATAATAACCTTTTACACCAGAAATGATTGTATGGACAGGGTCCTCAGTCTGAAGTGTGACATCCTCATTGGAGTCTCATCTGAAAAATTTTGAAAGACAACATGTAAGAAACGGGTGTTGGAAGACAAATAGCTAAATTGCTTTAAACCTCTAGTAATGAAGTGTCGACGACTTGTTAACCCCTCCCTTCAGATAGACATGGAGACACCTCCAGGCCACATGTATGGCGTAATCAGCTGGCAATGTAATGCCAACTTAATGTGCATTGCACACTTCTCCAATATTAGTAGGAAACTAGTCTACTTTTTTTTAAGTTACCAAATCAAAAGCTATGCCAACCCATTTCTGATGGTTGAACATGTTTGGTTCAAGGAAGGAACCAACGTCAAGAGACGCCAGGTCTTCAAAAACCTGAGTCAGACAAACCTTGGTTCCATCCTGAGCACAAGTACTTGTTCCCAACAGGCTGAGAGCATGACCTGGAGGACAATGCAAGGCTTCTGTCCATTGTCCTGCAGACGTACCTCAACACCACCCCAACACTGACTGCAACCTGCAACCGGCCTGCTCCATAGCAACCCCCACAGCAGCAGGTGCCCGGACAGCTCACACACCCAGCTCACTAACTGCTCATACTGCCTCAAACTCCTCTTTTGCAAACAGGATTCCGCAGCTTGGAGGAGAGAATTCCAGATTTTTTTCATGAACATTTTATTTTACGATAAAAATGTATTTTCAGATACCACAGATGTACATTGCAAGACAGGACCTAAACTTCCTCTACACTGATAACGAACTGGAACATTGGGCAGGACAGAGTAAAGTCGTGACAAAGGAATAGTCCCAAAAATCCACCAAATGTGGGTTTAAGGCAATAACCATATGGGACAGTTTTCCATTCCTCTTTCAATGCCCAGTGTTACAGTAATATGCATAACCATTGAGGTGGAGAAAAAAAAAAACAGTATTAAAGCAGCTCACATTTTGTCAAGACATCCTACAACCAATCCCCCTCTATTCAACCACAGAACCATGGAAAAGGGAGACATAGTGCAAATCCATCTCACACATCACACACTCCCCATGCTATTCATACAATTTAGTGTAACGCTAGACTTAACCTCAAACAATTTACAAAAAGTTAGTGTTACAGTTCTCCTTGCCTAACACTTACCATTTTGTCACTCATTTATGGAGTTTCAGCTCCATTCTCCCCAGGTGACTTGGGCTGGCTCTTGGATCTGGAACGTGAGCCTCTTTCCGCAGGGGTGTGGCTCCTGGAACGGGACTTTGACTTCGGAGACTTGGATCTGGAGCGGGACCTGGAAGGGGACTTGACCTTTTCTCTCTTAGGGGAGCGGGACTTGGAGCGAGAGTAGGAACGGGACCTTGATCGGCTGTTGCGGGAGCGGCTGCGGGAACGAGATCGGCTTCTGCTCCGGGATCTGCTGCGTCTCCGACGCCTCGGACTGGGGGGGAAACTAGAGTAAGTTCGGTATCTGGGTTATAGCCTAACTAAAACGGTTGTAAACTTAAGGACATAACACCCTCAAAACGCTGCTAAGTTACCAGGTCAATGAACCATGCATGTAATGGTGGCTGCTTGACGCTACATAATCAATCCAAGGACCATAAGGTACCGTTACAACATTCAAGTTACTACAAACATTATGCATCATAGCCAACGTTACCACGTAAAACGTACGTTTCACTGTAAATAATTATCACATGGTTATCAATGAAAAACGACCCAATCGAAGGAGAGCTAGAGCAACTACTTAACCATGTGCTCAGCTCTTACCTCCTACTTCGTCGGCCATCACCCCCGTACCTCCGGGGAGCACCTCCACGCCGACGGTCACCACGATCTCCACGATCACTACCGCCTCCATGGTGAGAATCTGGGGGACGTCCGTAGCGGGCCATCTGGACTCTCAGCTCGCGCCCGTCGAGCACGGCACCATCCATTGCGTCCATCGCATCCTCTGCGTCCCGCTTGTCATGGAATCGCACAAAGGAGAACCCTCTGCTCTCTTTCGTATAACGATCTCGGGGGATGTAAACATCTCCTACCCTACCATACTTTTCGAAGACACGGCGAAGGGTCTCGGGTGAGGTTCGGTACGTCAGATTATCCACTTTAAGAGAAGTCATGCCCTCAACATCGGGCGGAGGCCTACCATAACTCATGTTGCAGATATTAGCCTAGCTAACAAACACGCAACGATACTATCAGAAAAGTAGGGTGAAAAGTCAACACCCGCTTCAAGTTTTTGATTACAATTATCGTACTTAAACACCCTGCTCGCTATATGTCGAGTTTTTCTTAAAAAACTGCCATATAGCTTCCCCAAATTTTTGACGATTTCCTTAACGCCGACCGTTTGTTTGCACGAGCTGTTGTCCTTTGCTCCTCCTCGTTGAATGAGGTTGATAGGAACGTTGCTGCGTATTTATTTGGAGGGAAAAGCAACACAAATCTTAAAATTACACATTTTAAATCCTCATTCAATACCCCAAAACATATGATATGATATACAAATAACTCGGAGGGGACACAAATAAAAAATACTTTAAATTTAGTAATTGTTTTATTATTTTTTTGACCCGGAAACGAGTGACCTCAGACTGTAGCAAATAAACTCAGTTTCCCAGTGGGCTTTGGGTTATACGCCGTGCAATATCAGCTGATGAGCTCACATGACGAACAGTTTCGGTCACTCACTGTGAAATTTATTCAAATACCATTTTTGCGCTAGACGCGAGTAAAGTGTATTTTCTTTCTAGGATTTGAGTCCATATGGTATTTCCACAAGTCGTTATTGGTTTGCTAACTATGTAGCTTGAACACACAAGGACTATATAGTGCATCACTCGACTCGGTAACGTCAAATTGTTATCTTCTCAAGTGGCTAAACAGACAAAAGCAATGCAATACTGTAACTTAGTGATTATTTGGTAGCAGATCTAGCTAGATATGCATTGTCTGTTCAATAGCTCATACTCATAGCATTGTTTGTATTTCCCAAACTTTCAACAGATTTGTCAACAAGGTTGTTTTGATTCGGTTATTTTTCAGATGAGCTGTGGACCCCATCAGAGGTTTTTGAAATAACCCATTTCGTCAAGTAATATTACAGTGACACCCTGCAACAAACATGGGTCCAGAGGGAAAGACACTCTTGAACATCATAATCCTGGGTTTTGGATTTATGTTCATGTTCACTGCTTTCCAAACATGCAGCAATATAGAGGTATGGTTGAACTGACAAATGATACATCAAAATTCAAGCCACACAACTTTAGGGAACCTACAGGGAAAATTGATATTGATGGTGTAATTTTATGACTCATGCTTTTTCAGCAAACTGTGATCAAGAGTTTTAACAGCACTGAATTCCATGGGAGTGGATACACAAGGTAATTCACTTTGACTTTGTCCTATGCGGCTATTATGATATAGATTAGAACTGTTGGAAAATCGTAATCCTGGTCCCCCTAAGTGTCTCTCTCAAAGAGGTCTCCAAAGGTAAGTAAATTAATCTGCCCAGTTTAGGCAACAATGTTGACTTTCAGTTCTCTACAGTATCCCATTTTGTAAATAACATGCATATGACTGTGGTGTTGTAGGGCCTCGTCTGTGATTTAATTGCTGCTGTTGGCCTTTATGGACATCTTAATGACATTACCCGTGGCAGGCAAACACCTGGCTTTATTCAAACTCATCCTTAGTGACTTAGAATAAAATGCCTGCAGTTGTAGCCATGTTGCTAACATTTTCTATGAATAGGTGTATTACATTGGCGCAATATCATCTAATTCGTTTTTACACGTCTTTACATGTAGCATGGCCATCATCTATGGAGTTTTCTCTGCATCCAACCTGATTGCTCCCTCAGTAGTGGCTGTTATAGGACCCCAATTGTCCATGTTCTTTAGTGGACTAGTATACAGGTGAGCACACTCTTTTGACCTTTCTTTAAATCAACCCCCTGTAGCCTATACCTGTTTACAGAATTGTTTCTTTACGTATTCCCTCTTTGCGTGCATAAAGTACTTGTTTTCATTAGCTTATTTGTGATGTTAATGCTGTTCAATGTTTTGTTTCCATCAGTGGATACATTGCCATGTTCATCCACCCCTTCACCTGGAGCTTCTACACAGCCTCTGTAGTAGTTGGAATAGCAGCTGCAAGTAAGAAGACTGTGCTATTCTTACTTGAGAATGAAAGACTCGTATTTCCTATCGCCACATAACCCTCTTTTTTTTCTCTTTCCATCTGTGGCCTAGTATTGTGGACAGCTCAGGGGAACCTACTCACCATCAACTCTACAGATGCCACCATCGGCAGGAACAGTGGTATTTTCTGGGCCTTGCTACAATTTAGGTACTTCTTCTTATCAGCATACTGGTATTGATTGCAGCACTGTTTTAGCATAGCTTTTTCACTCTAGTACTGAATCCATGGCGATGCACTGCCTAACATGTATCTATCCCATTTTGCAGCTTATTCTTTGGGAACATGTATATTTATTTTGCCTGGCATGGCCATGTTCACATATCAGGTATGTCATCAGTTTATGGTAACTTTTTACTATAATGATGTAAATATATTTAGAATGTATTCTACCTAGATTCATTAGTCTTTTCCACTTTCCTTTTTATAGTATCTAGCATTCCCCTAAGTTCCCTTGAGACAATGAGGAAATCTAATTTTGGCACATGGTGCTGGTGTGTGTGTGTGTGTCTAGACAAGGATCGCCAGACGGTGTTCATCTCTCTCACGGTCATCAGCCTGGTGGGCAGCTTCCTGTTCTTCCTGATCCAGAAGCCGGAGCCTGAGGCCACACCCTCCGAGGCGTCTGAGTCACTGCTGCAGACTGAGCCCACAGAAAGCGCCTCTATCGTCATGTGAGTGCAGTCTGCAGACAGGCTGGAATGGAAATGTGGTCTAGGTCTAACGTTGCATGGTCTAGGTCTAACGTTGCATGGTCTAGGTCTAACGTTGTATGGTCTAGGTCTAACGCTGCATGGTCTAGGTCTAACGCTGCATGGTCTAGGTCTAACGCTGCATGGTCTAGGTCTAACGCTGCATGGTCTAGGTCTAACGCTGTATGGTCTAGGTCTAACGCTGCATGGTCTAGGTCTAACATTACTCTATAACGTTAGACCTAGACCATGTAAACTAGCACAAGAAAGATTGTCCTTATCTACCCTTTTATTGACCAGAGTCACGCATGTTGTCATACATACATACACACATATTAATATACTAATAGATAAGCCATACAAGTGGTGTTTGTGCATTCTGTACCTGTCGTTGTATGTAAGGTACAGTGTATTCCTCCATTGGCCTGGGTTGAATCTGGATACTCCTGTATTCCTCAATGTCTGGATAGGCTGTATTTAAGTTGATTTATTGATTTATCTTCCTTGCAGAGCGAATCCAAGTCTCGGTTCCCAGGCTCTGGATGCTTTCAGTGAGTCAGAGTTCATTGGTTGCTGCTTACTTCAATCTGTCATAGCAGCAATGACCACAAAGGTCAAGAGCTCAGCTGACTGATATGTGCCCTCTTCTTACAGAGAAAGCGTTGCAGTTGTCTGTCACTAAAGAGATGCTACTGCTGAGTATCTCCATAGCATACACAGGTGGGCAAATTCATTCAGAAAAATCTGGTTTGGGCAATTTCCAATATGAGGAAACTTTTCTCAGTGGATGCTAGTATAGAAATATAAACAGATTCATATTCAATTGACATTGAGTATGTTTGAATGCGTAACCATAGGGTCTATGTGTGTAACTTCGTCTCCACCTTCAGGCCTAGAGCTGACATTTTACAGTGGGGTATATGGGACATGTATAGGAGCCATGACACGATTTGGGGACGATGCTAAGAGTCTGGTCGGGCTCTCGGGCATATTCATTGGCCTGGGAGAGATCCTGGGTGAGTCAATGTTACCACTGTTGATTCTATGTTGTTTTTTTATCTTCAGTGCTGTTTTGGATCACATGATATACGTGAGGTTTGGAAAGCAGATATATTGATGATTTGAAGTCAACACCTCTGTTTTTGCTGTGCCTCTGTGTGTCCAGGAGGGGGCGTTTTTGGGATGCTGAACAAGTGCAACCGGTTTGGGAGGAACCCGGTGGTGCTGCTGGGTCTGATCACTCACTTCCTGGCCTTCTACCTGATCTTCCTGAACATCGCCAGTGATGCCCCTATTGCCCCAGAGGAGGGCACACACCTGCAGGCATACATCACTCCTAGGTATACAGTAGGGCTTACTCAGATGGCCCATAAAACAATGACCATCGATTTACTATTACAACAATTCTACTGTACTTTGCATAAGGATACAGCAGGTCAGGTCATGAGCATTATGTTAAGTGCATCAGTAGTGCATAATTGCATTTTAACTCTATCAGGTTACTGCAGTGTAAGTTGCCATGTCTGTATTAACCTGGGATGTTGTCTGTTCAGTGTTGAAGTTGCGTTGCCTTACTTGCTTAACCTGTTGTGTTGTGTTCTGATGTGTGTGGATCAGCTGTATTTTTGACTGTGTTGTGTGTTCAGTGTTGAGGTGGCTCTGCTGTGCAGCTTCCTGCTGGGCCTGGGGGACAGCTGCTTCAACACCCAGCTGCTGAGCATTGTGGGATTCATGTTCCGGGAGGACAGCGCTCCTGCATTCGCTGTTTTCAAGTTTGTCCAGGTACACTGATATCTGTTAGGCCTACACATACGGTGTGGTTTGCTATCTATGGTGATAATGTATTACACTGAATGATTTGAAGAAATATAATATTGAGCTATTTGCATGATATATTCCTCGATAATTCCCCATACTTGCTATCCACTGTTGTTGTATTACAGTGATGTAACTTGGTGCTCTTGTCCTCCACAGTCCATCACAGCAGCCCTGGCCTTCTTCTACAGTAACTATCTCCTGCTGCACTGGCAGCTGCTCATTATGGCTCTGGTAGGCTTCCTGGGCACGCTATCCTTCTTCGTGGCTGAGTGGATGGTGGTCTCCAGCAGACGGGACACTGACTATGACAGCATATGACAACCTATGGGAGGAGGGGGCCACGGTGAGAGGAACTATTCACACCTGGACGGGTCATCTGGGGAAGAGTCGGTGTAACACCTTCCTATTAACCCAGCTATCCTTTAGAATCCTTCAACTGACATTTTTTTGACTGGCCCACCTCAGCCCAATAAGCAGAGACTGTAGTAACGCTGTTTTAGCATAGTCATTCACAGCTCTATTGATTTTTGCCTTTCAAGTGCAAGAGACACTTAAATACTGTATGCTTTACTCTACTTGGAGTGAATCAGTTGTGCACAGAGGATCCTTTATTTTTACGTTCAATGTCATTCTGTCTTCATGTAGATGTTCAGCTGCAGTAGTCATTGACTAAGGTTTGGGTAGAGACTGATATTCCTACCAAAGTTTCCAGTCTCAACATGAATCTTATTATACTACTTAAATTTGATAGAAGAAGAAAACGTGGTACAGTCGAGGCTTGATAAGCGCACATCGGATATGTACAAATTCTGTTTACATGTTCTGTTTACCAGTTCCAATTCAAATACACTTTTCACTTTTGCATGCTCAGGTTTTGTATACACATTTAGAACACTCCCAAGCCATTTTTTAAATGTATTTAACCTTTATTTAACTAGGCAAGTCAGTTAAGAACAAATTCTTATTTACAATGACGGACTACCCCGGCCAAACCCGGATGACCCGTTGGGCCAATTGTGCTCCGCCTTATGGAACTCCCAATCACGGCCAGATGTGATACAGCCATTGCATTTATCAGGACTCCACTGTATCTAGATTTCTTGTAACATGGCATTTGTCATAAAGGGAAAAATTATCAAAATGCATATACACTAGCTTATTGTCATTTTAATTATTTTATTACAGTGAAATGATACGAAATTGTTGAACAATGCTGTAAATGTTATTTCTTTGTTAATATTTGCATCACACTTTCAGAGTATCTGTAGTATTCCATAGGTTTAGTCAAAAGTGGGATCCAAAAGGCCATACATAGTGTCTTGAGGATGATAGCATAGCCATGGTAAATATGGCTGTTGGATGAATGGTGAATCACTAAATGTAGACCAGAATTTTAATGTCTAAACTGCACTAGGTTATATTGCTCTGTTAAAATGTCACATAGAAGAACTCTGAGCTTATGAATTTATGAAGCTATGGTTTTATTTAGAACTCACATTGAAACAATGGCCTTTGCACACTGCAAACATCCACATTTCATCATGCAATTTAGATTGAGGTCACAAACCCTTAGTGTTTGTGCTCCTCTTTGCCAGAAAGGTCAAGTCTAATTCATGAATCATTTAATTAATTGTGTGGATTGCTGAATTTGTTGTTCTGTGGTACATGAACAATTTGATGTGAGGCAATCAAAATAGGATTTTGAGGGAATTAAATACGTGTTATGCATTATGAACTAGATGTTATACTTGAATGTAGTTACACTTAGAAAGGCACCACGATATGCACCCTTGTTTTTATTTTATTTGATTATTATTAAATTGTTATTTTGAGCCTTTTTCGTGTCTGTATGCTCATTTTCGCATACCTGTGGTGAGAACAGGTGATGCTTTTCATACGTTCTCAACAACACAACCCTTGTACTACCTGATGAGGATTTGTTGCTCAGCAACCAAAGACGCTGTGAGTCACAATGTGGGACGCAATTATTGTGTAATGGAAGGAGGCTACATCCAATCACAAAAGACAACTGTACTCACTGTCGTTACGTCCAATACGTTTCTATGGTAGGCGTGAGTGGTTAGAACCAAACTGAAACAATTTCTAAAGCAAGGTTACAAATGGCATTGGAATAAGAAACAACAGATTGAGTAGCCACGAAAAGGTATTGAAAAGTAGCTGTGTAGGGAAAATGTTGTTCTAATTTACAGACACTTTTTATTTATTACAGAAGAATCAAAGAGAAAGTATATATATTATATATCCTTTGTATTCGATCCTGTCGTTTTTTTATTTTATGTTATTTAAGTGAATCATTCTGGCGTTTAATTTTTACAAAATAAGATGGCAATATTGGAAGAAGCTTTCATATCCCTCGTAAATACATCTTTATAACATTGAAACTCAAAAGTAGTGCGAGCCAAAATGTCAGCTGACATTAGTTTGTTCGATTTGGTGAACCTGTCGATCGGGACACCTGAAGTTGGAGCTGTCAACTTCAATGCGTTGCATACCCTCCTCCACGCTATCCTGGGACACCTGAACATCCAAAATGTGACCACCGGCTGGAGAGAGGAGCCGCATGGCCCGCCTCTGTCCAAGTCCTCTAGCCCGTACTATCACATGGAGGACAAACTGCGGCAGATAGAGAGACAGATGGCCGCGCTGGAGAATCTTCCTAGCGGTACAGATCTACTGAGCCGCACTGCCTCAACCACAACACCGGTCAACGACATGTGGCAGCTGATGCAGCTCCACCGCAAGGCTCAGGCGAGTGAGGACGGCGTGTCCAAGGTGAGTCAGGATCTTCTTCAAAATGTAATTATTAATATCACACAATTTTATTATAAATTGAAATAATGTCAAGCGAGGATAGGTGAAAGTTGAACACTGCTGCTGTGGCAGTGCTGCCTCCATAAACTGTCAAACTGTGTTGAAACTTTGATTTGCCTGTGATGCACCATTGTCATAAGAGAGGTTCCAAATCATATTTGGGAATCTGTCCCAAAACATAATTTTGTGGTCATAGAAAAATGGCCATAACAGTCAATAAATAGGATTACATTTACATTTCAGTCATTTAGCAGACGCTATCCAGAGCGACTTACAGTTAGTTTATGCATACGTGTTCACACTTTTTTTGGTCCCCCGTGGGAATCGAACCCACAACCCTGGCATTGCAAGTGCCATGCTCTACCATCTGAGCTACACATTACAGTTCCACTGGGTATTCTATACTAGACATCCATCTTGTGACATATGTTAAAGTCTGGACTGAGGTTTATTTATTTACCCTTAGGAGAGGGGACTTATGAGCCAATTGGAAGCTGGGGATGATTAGGTGGCCATGATGGTATGAAGGCCAGATTAGGAATTTAGCCACAACACCAGGGTTAACACCCCTACTCTTACGATAAGTGCTATGGGATCTTTAGTGACCACAGAGTCAGGACACCGAAAGACAGCACCCTATGCAGAGAAATGTCCCCTTCACTGCCCTGGGGCATTGGGATCTCCTTAGACCAGAGGGAAGAGTACCCCCTACTGGCCTTCCAGCAGCATTCTGTCTCCCATCCAGGTACAGACCAGGATCAACTACTTAGTTTCAGAGGCAAGCCAGCAATGGAATGCAGGGTGGTATGCTGCTGGCAAGTGATTCAGCCCCTCTTATCTGTATTAAGTCCCTGAGTGCTTGCTCATCAGAGCCCTGTCCCGCAGCTGGGGGCCTGTCTGTGTGATGAATGGTGAGCATTTCACAGCACTCAGCACTGGATAAGGATATTGATGACAGAGCACAGCACAATAGGTGATGGGCACCACACTGTCTTCTCAAATGACCTCGCTGTGTCTCTGTTCCAGTTTCCAAAGGAAAGGCCACTCCCCAAAGATCAGCACCACTCTTGTGTGTATGATGTGGAACAAAACGGAATAGCTGAGTAGTACAGATCAGTCTGAGCATGTGTACTTGGGGGAAGCTGCTCAGAGGAACTCGGCTCATTGTAATGGCTGGAATGGAATAAATGGAATGGAGTCAAACATGTGGTTTCCAACTATTCGGCTCCAGCCATTACCACAATCCCATCCTCCCCAATTGAGATGCCACCAACCTCATGTGCTGTACACATTTTAGAATCAGTGTCAGTCCAATACTTCATACCACACTCTGAACAGTCTCAGCTGTTATCTGAAATGTCTAGGTTTGAAATTGTATTTTTTATTTATTTAACTAGGCAAGTCAGTTAAGAACAAATTCTTATTTACAATGATGGCCTAGCTACAGGGTCAACCATAGTAGTACAGAACCCCTGGAGCAAATTAGGGTTAAGTGCCTTGCTCAAGGACACATCGACAGGTTTTTCACCTTGTTGGCTCAGGTATTCAAACCAGTGACTTTTCAGTTACTGGCCCAACACTCTAACCGCTAGGCTACCTGCCGCCCCAAAATATATACAGTTGAAGTCGGAAGTTTACATACACTTACGTTGAAGTCATTAAAACTCATTTTTCAACCGCTCCACAGATTTCATGTTAACAAACTATAGTTTTGGCAAGTCGGTTAGGACATCTATGAAAGTACTTTGGTGCGAAAAGTGCAAATCAATCCCAGAACAACAGCAAAGGACCTTGTGAAGATGCAGGAGGAAATAGGTACAAAGGTATCTATATCCACAGTAAAACGAGTCCTATATCGACATAACCTGAAAGGCCGCTCAGCAAGGAAGCCACTGCTCCAAAACCGCCATAAAAAAGCCAGACTACGGTTTGCAACTGCACATGGGGACAAAGATCGTACATTTTGGAGAAATGTCCTCTGGTCTGATGAAACAAAAATAGTACTGTTTGGCCATAATGACCATCGTTATGTTTGGAGGAAAAAGGGGGAGGCTTGCAAACCGTAGAACACCATCCCAACCGTGAAGTACGGGGGTGAAAGCATCATGTTGTGGGGTGCTTTGCTGCAGGAGGGACTGGTGCACTTCACAAAATAGATGGCATCATGAGGAAGGAAAATTATGTGGATATATTGAAGCAACATCTCAAGACATCAGTCAGGAAGTTAAAGTTTGGTCGCAAATGGGTCGTCCAAATGGACAATGACCCCAATGTCTTAAAAAAATGGCTTAAGGACAAAGTCAAGGTATTGGAGTGGCCATCACAAAGCCCTGACCTCAATCCTATAGAAAATGTGTTGGCAGAACTGAAAAAGCTTGTGCGAGCAAGGAGGCCCACAAACCTGACTCTGTTACACCAGTTCTGTCAGGAGGAATGGGCCAAAATTCACCCAACTTATTGTGGGAAGCTTGTGGAAGGCTACCCAGGAACATTTGACCCAAGTTAAACAATTTCAAGGCAATGCTACAAAATAATAATTGAGTGTATGTAAACTTCTGACCCACTGGGAATGTGATGAAAGAAATAAGGTCTTGGCTGATTTCTTTAGATTTTCCCATGATGTCTAGCAAAGAGGCACTGAGTTCAAAGGTAAGCCTTGAAATACATCCACAGGTACACCTCCAATTGACTCAAATGATGCCAATTAGCCTATCAGAAGCTTCTAAAGCCATGACATCATTTTCTGGAATTTTCCAAGCTGTTTAAAGGCACAGTCAACTTAGTGTATGTAAACTTCTGACCCACTGGAATTGTGATATAGTGAATTATAAGTGAAATAGTCTGTCTGTAAACAATGTTTGGAATAATTACTTGTGTCATGCACAAAGTAGATGTCCTAGCCGACTTGCTAAAACTATAGTTTGTTAACATGAAATCTGTGGAGTGGTTGAAAAATTAGTTTTAATGATTTCAACCTAAGTGTATGTAAACTTCTGACCTCAACTATGTATATATATATGGACACTGATATAGACATGACAGTCAATAAAGCAAGTAGGAAGATCGAAAGATTGCACAGGACTTAGCTATTTTCACTGATGTTGCCCAGACCTGCCCCCCCCCCCCTCTGTCTCAGTCTCAGTCTCTGTCTCTGTCTCTGTCTCTGTCTCTGTCTCTGTCTCTGTCTCTGTCTCTCAGGTAGATAAGGTGTAATTAGTTTCCTGCAGAGAGATGACTGAGGAAGAATAACACTCAGATGGTATGAGGGAGGGACAGCCAATGGGTACAGGCGAAGGTGCCTCTTTGAAAATCCTCTGAATCTTTCATGTCTCCTGTGGGCATACTGCTGTGTGTCAATACCAGTATCCACTGGCCCCGTTTGGCCCAGTCTGGACCTGTCTGGCCCTGTCGGGCCTTCTCTGGCCCTGTCTGCCATATCGCTGAAGAACCCCACTAAGTCAGTTTCTGCCTCACAACTCATAGCAGTATATTGTATTTGCCGCATACAGGCCCTTAACCAGGGTCACTCACTTCTTAACCCATGGCAGAGGTAGTCAGGGGATTGTTGTGGTTGATAAGGGTGTGCTCCGCTGTGACCCCACAGGGTACATGTCCTGGCTCTGAGAGGGCAGCGAAAGGTCTGCCCGAGTGGCGCTCTGTGTTCACAGTAGCGTGGAGGGATTCTAGGCCACCGGCCATCTTAGTCAGAGACAGTTAATGGCTGACTAAAGAGTACCAGGGAGGTAGAGTGGATGGCTTTCTTCCCAATGGCAAATAACTTCCTTATCGTTGTATATTATGTTAGTTACTCATTTCCTATTCCTTTTACTAGAGTTTTGCTTGTTGTCAGAAGGCGCTTGTATTTATGTTTTCCTGTCCGTTACAATTGGCAACATACTTGTGGGTGATACTGACCCAGATGTTGTGGCAGAAACAAGAAGGGGAATGTCCGAACAACATCCTCACAGACAAGCAGAGGACTAGGGACATTGTGTCTGAGCAAGATAACGTTGTGGGTGTCCCCTTGTGAGGGAGCCCAGCTCCTTTGAGGGAATAAGACTATGCATACATTTTGCCTACTGTGGCTGATGTAGGCTATTGTCATAATTTCCTGTGTACTCAATATGTCCAATCAGCCTCACAAGGAGCTTTTAAAGTGTCATAGGAATCTCATAGGAATTTAACCATACCCTGGACTCACTCATCAAAATGTGATGAATACAGTTGATAGCCTCTGTTTATCATTAGGGATTGGGTTGGTTGCCAGGTTAATATTTTCTAGTGTATGTCCTGCTTACAACATTTGATCATGTTTTGCCTAATCTCATGTCTCTGAGATGCTTGAAGCGCTCATTGAAAAAGTGGTCGCGTCCAGAAATTCCATACACGCCGGTCATATATCACTTCCACGTTTACAGCTCACTTAACAATCCATTAGTTATTCAGCCAATTGGTTGACGACCTGTGCAGCTCAGTGGGGTCGCTATGCATCATTTCATGTCTGGGTGCATTTGACAAACCCACGGGAACTCTGGTCAATATGTTCAAAGCCACCTGTTTAAACATTGCTTAGTAAACCCAACCTATTTCGAATTTGCAACACCCAGAGTAAATGTGTGGGTTTACTCTGTCAACAAGGCCTCAGCTGTGTTAAAGAGAGGGGGGTGGTTCCTTATGGGCAGGGTTTATGTACTCTGAAAAACATGGATAATCTGGAGACAGACAGGTCCTACCACTGCTATGTAACAGCTTGTGTATCTCATCTAATGCATATGGACGGTGGTGTCCTAGTAACATCCCTTGGGGTGAAAGGTCAACTGGATGGCGCCACGGAGAGGGGTTTTGGGATTCCTCCTAAATGAAGGGGTTTAGGATCTTTCTACTGATCTTCAAAGGAAGCAGCCAGGGGGAATGGTCACATATACCGTATATGGCGTTGGTCAGGGGGATTTCTACATTACTGAGTCCCCTGCCCGCTTCAAACTTTCACAGTCTTACTGTGGGGGATTAGAGAACTGTTTCGAGAGTCAGTTTCAAGTGTTTTGGGCATAAAGAAAAAGGAAAGCTGTGGAAACGATTGTGTGTTGATTTCACCCTGAAGAAAGCACAGTGATGCCGAAACGTTGGTGGTTTACCCAATACATTACTGGGAGCTTAAATATAGAGTGTATATAGAAATACTTTATTTTTTATAGCCTACGATTCAGTCATCATAACAGAAACTGAAGACTGTGTTAAATGATCTGAACAGTGATGTGAGGTTCTTTGAGCTTTGAGTCCTTCGAACATACTCTGTTGTGTTTCCAGTCTATGTCGCTGATCCAGGATCTGCTGAAGGAGATCCAGGACCTGAAGGAGTCCAGAGACAACCTTAAGAAAGAGGTCAAGAGCCTCCAGAACCAACTCGACCAGGTCAGACACACATCCACACTGGCAAACCCTCCTAGTGAGGGGGGATTGCAGATAGACAACATTTGGCGACCTTGCTCATCTGCCTCATTAGTCTACAGTAGGGGATACACCCAGTGCTCATCACTAGGGAATCCTTCTCCATCTCACCTCCCCACACAGTGGTGAAATATAGCGTAATGTAGAGCCTGATCCACCCTGGCTCTGGTCCACTTCATCCCTCCATCACTCTCTGTAGGGGACATGGAGTCATACAGAGGGCAACAGCATCAAAGAGCCACAGTTTATCTCTGACAACCTCGCCTGTCACTCACCCCAACAATAGAGCGAGGGTAATAGGGATCATCCTACATATCTGTTTCCATCTGGTAGCATGATGTTGCTCAGGGGGTTTTATGTGTTTCAGCTGAACATGAGTGAGCTGGTTGACAGAATAAACGAAGTGGAGCAGTACTGCCACCGACTGGACAACCTGGACTCTGCCACCGTGAGTTGGAACTTACGAGACTACTTCCGAGCTCAGAAACTATATACGACATTGCTAAGAGGAGCCAAACAATGCTACCCTACCAATTAAAAAGGCAGTAAATGCTCATAGCGTGGAACTGAGAAAAATTGCTTTTATTTACCTTGGTTTCACTGTAACATTTTGCTAATATGACCCTCATTTTCTCCAAAACACAATACAATCGAGGCAGGATACTTGTCCATATGATTAAGCATGTATTTAAGGTAAGAAAAATGACGTTAACAAATTTTCGACCAAATGAGAAGTTACTGCCTTTTTGCTTGGTAGGGCAGAGTAGTACAGTATTGTTGTAGCTAACTCTATTAAATAGAGGTTAATCATGACTTCCCCTCTTGTCTTCTCTCTATCACAGAAAGAGCTGCAGGACAGAGTTGGGCGTTACCCAGACCCAGACGAGCTCATCCAGTGTGTGACCTGGGACATCATGCAGACCACCTTGGTTAGCGAGCAACAGAATCTGCAAAAGGCATGTCTTATGTCTTGCTCAAAAGAGCGAGAGTCCTTTATCAAGCAATCATATACAAGACAGAGGAATAGACATGAGCTTTGTGTTGATGGTAGCTATTTCTCCAATAGGAAATCAGGGACTCAGTCCCTGTCGCTGGCCCCACTTCAGTGGTCATGACCACCATCACTCCTTTCAGCGCCTCTGCTAATGCCAACACTGGAGCTGCTACCTTCACTCCTGGCACTGGCACTGTAAGCCAGCATGGCGGGGCGCTGCCCCAGCACTCCCTCTCTGGTGGAGCTGCTGCCTTCACTCATGGCACTGGCACTGTCAGCCAGCAGGGCGGGGGGCTGCCCCAGCACTCCCTCTCTGATGGAGCTGCTGCCTTCACTCATGGCACTGGCACTGTCAGCCAGCATGGCGGGGGGCTGCCCCAGCACTCCCTCTCTGATGGAGCTGCTGCCTTCACTCATGGCACTGGCACTGGCACTGGCACTGTCAGCCAGCATGGGGGGACGCTGCCCCAGCACTCCCTCTCTGATGGAGCTCTGATGGTGCACAACAAACCCCTGTCTCGTGTGGCCAGCGGGGCAGAACGTTACCCAGAGACAGTGGAGGCCCTGAGGGACGTGGGCAGGCTCAGGGAGAGACACAACACTCTGGAGACCAGAGTAGCGCTTCTGGAAGCAGGCAAGGCCGACCAGGCCCAGCTCCAGCATCTCCGGGAGCTCCTCACTGACATGGGTAAGATAACAATGTGGAGATTGGATAGTGTAAGGCTATTCTATGTTTTCTTTTACTGAATTATGTATTTTGTGTAGGTGACAGGGATGTGCCTGACAACTTGATGGATCAACTGAATCATCTGAGAGTTCTGGTCGACAGCCTGATGGGTGACAGAGCCAAGGTGAGGGAGGAACACACACACACACACACACACACACACACACACACACACACACACACACACACACACACACACACACACACACACACATTGTTGATGGCCCCATGTCCCTATTGTAGCTGGGAGAACTGGAGCAGCTGATTCTGAACATAGGGACAGTCCAGGGCTCAGAGGGAGGCTCAGAAATGGCCAAAGGGTCAGACAGTGAGGACTCCTCTGACTCTCCTAAGCAAGGACAGCTCAGACTGCAGATATTATACCTCAGGTAAACTACAACACAGGAAGGCTAAATAGAAATTATAGATCATTTTTATGGATACTACATTTTATATAGTTTGGTAGTCTAAGTCATTTATAAGTAGTTTGAAGTTTTATGGCCAGTTGAGATGTGGTAGTTTTTCATTGTAAGAGAGCTGGTGGCCTGCTACTCATGACCTGGTGATTTTCGTTGTAAGAGAGCTGGTAGCCTGCTCCTCATGACCTGGTGATTTTCGTTGTAAGAGAGCTGGTAGCCTGCTCCTCATGACCTGGTGATTTTCATTGTAAGAGAGCTGGTAGCCTGCTCCTCATGACCTGGTGATTTTCATTGTAAAAGAGCTGGTAGCCTGCTCCTCATGGCCTGGTGATTTTCATTGTAAAAGAGCTGGTAGCCTGCTCCTCATGGCCTGGTGCTACTGTTCCACCACTCTGTGTTCAGGAACGCTGTGCAGAAAGTGGAGGAGGAGGTGCTACTGCTGAAGACTGAGAACACCTCAGCCAAGGCTGAGCAGAATACCAAGAAAGACAGACATCTACAGGATCAGGTTAGACAGACAGACAGACAGACATATTTCAGGGCATATAGACATTTGAATACACTGTCAGGTCTAAACACCAGATTACTCTGTAAAATCTTCAACTGTAGAATATAGCTGAGAAAACACCATCCATAATGTAGTAGCTAGCAGCCCCTCATGGCCCCAACATGGCCTTCACACTGACCTCTCACCCCAGATGGACAACCTGCGAGGCATGCTGGAGGACATGATGGCGTCCTCCTCTTCGCTGCTCTCCCAGAGCCTCCAGCAGGAGCCCCAGGGGCCAGAGCAGGGCCAGGGCAGCAGTCAGGCAAGCGGGCAGCAGGGCTCCACGTGCCCCTCCTGCTCTGTGGATGTGAGCAGGAAAGTCAGCCAGCTGTTCCAGCGCTATGAGAATCTTCAGGGCCTGGTTAGCAGCTTCATGAATCAGCAGGGAGGAGGCCGACCTGGAGCAGAGGTACTATAGGCAGGGCCAGGATAGAGGAGGAAACAGAATAGGAAAGGGTCTGTTATGTTGAACCCTGAGGGAGGGACGCGTTCTGAGATGATATGTAAGGGAAGCTCTATCAGGGCATCAGTGTGTTTAGAGATGTGTTAAGGGAAAGGAGTGTCAGTGTCAGCGTGCTCCATGGCACTGGGGCCATGGCTTTGTAATACAGATGTAGAAACCTGTCTCTCTGTGTTGTTTCTGCCAGAGCTCGGAGCTGATGAATGACGTGCAGGGAGCCATCCTGCAGCTGCAGGCTGAGTGTGAGAAGCTCCACGGCACAGCCAACCACCTGATTGAGGAGCACAGCCAGAAACAGGTCCACATCGACGTGAGTCTGGGAGGGAGGGCCGCAGCACGGGGAGGCCCATAGGGGAATAGGAGAGACTCCATGCTGTACTTCTGTTCCAATCCACAGAAAGATGATTCTCAATAATGTCTTTCTTTCACAGCATCTGTACAAGTCCATGGAAGAGCTGGACAGGAAGAAGGCTGACAAAGAGCTTGTGGAGATGGAGATTGAAATCGTGAGTGTCTTACCACAACATAGTTTAGCTTTCCCTCAGTGTGTTATACTCTGCTACAGTCCATTCAATACCATAGGGGTACCTACAAATCCCAACATGCTCAAGTTCACCTGTACAAGCCCATGCTAAACCCTACCAAGGCCTTACAAGTCACCACAAACACATACGTGTCCATACACAAGTTCATACACATATGTATTAATCCCTACAAGCCCATGCAGGTTTCACTTAACCCGTACAAGCCCATACTAGTACTGACATGGCCCTGACAGCATCTCCTCTTTCCCTGTAGAAAGCAGACAAGCGTGCCCTGGAGACCAAGGTGAGCCGCATGCAGTTTGACTCCATGACAGAGGAGCTCAACACCATGTTCCAGGAGCTGCTCAGCAAGATCACCGGCCAGGAGCAGGACTGGCACAAAATCATCGACAAAATCTCCACCGAGATGGATTGCAAGGTGGGACTGAGCAGGAAGTTACCCTGCTAGATGGATGTTTATATAATAGGCCTACATGTCCATTGATACACGCCATGCTCTGCTGTTATTACTGTGCTATCACTATTTTATATACAGTTGAAGTCGGAAATTTACATACACACATTTAAACTCAGTTTTTCACAACTGACATTTAATCCTAGTAACAATTCCCTATCTTAGGTCAGTTAGGATCACCACTTTATTTTAAGAATGTGAAATGTCAGAATAATAGTAGAGTGATTTATTTCAGCTTTTATTTCTTTCATCACATTCCCAGTGGGTCAGAAGTTTACATAGACTCAATTAGTATTTGGTAGCATTGCCTTTAAATTGTTTAACTTAGGTCAAACGTTTCTTTAACTTCCTGACTGATGTCTTGAGATGTTGCTTCAATATATCCACATACTTTTCCTTCCTCATGATGCCATCTATTTCTAGCCCTAACACACACAAGAACCCAAAGTGTGCCTGGGCACTGCTAGAACATAAATAGAATCCCCAATTAGAGACAACTCAAGACAGCTGCCTCTAATTGGGGATCAACCAAACTGACAATAGAGTTCGCTAGAACTCTGTTGTCAGGTCCTGACTGTGGCCTCTCGACTCCCACAGAGGATTCAAGAGGCCTGCCCTCAGTCAGGACCTGACAAGTTACAAACCGTAGTCTGGCTTTTTTATGGCGGTTTTGGAGCATTGGCTTCTTCCATGCTGAGCTGTCTTTCAGGTTATGTCGATATAGGTGTCACGGTGAGGAGTGAAGGGACGATACGTAGAGCGCTCGTGGAGTGTCATCCTGGTTTATTTTAATGAGGTCTTCTCACAAGGCATGTAAAATAAACAGGAGAGTACAAACTAACTACAAACAAAACTAAACACAGTGACTTACGTTGTGGGCTGCTTGGAGTGCAGACAAACGAACAATGAACAATGATCCACACACAGGTGGAAATGTGTGGGTCCTATATACTATCCCCAATCAGAGACAACGCTAGACAGCTGTCTCTGATTGGGGATGATAATCACCCTAGTTAGGGTGTGATGACTTGGTTGTGTGCCTCTCTCCTCCCCTAGGTGGGAGTAAGAGGCCTTACCACAACCAAGCCATCACAGTACCCCCCCCCCCAAGGTGCGGACTCCCGATCGCACCATAAATCCCCCCTCTCCTGAAAAGAAAAAAAAAAAAAAATGTCCAAAAAACTAGGGGGGACATGGCGGGGTACTGAGATGGTTGCTGGTGGAGGCTACGGTTCTGGTTCCGGGCGTGGCGCAAGCTCTGAGAGTAGCTTCTCTCCTACCTCTCTGTTGCACGCCCGGTCCAGTCCGGACCCCAGCACGATGGTTCCCCTCTCAGTACTCCCGCCATTTACCAAGTCCTGTCTGGACCCTGGTGTGGGAGCCCTCGACCCTGGAGAGGGGCTGACCACCGGCCCCGGACTGGGCACCGGTGGAGCTGACTGCTCCGTCACTGGAGCTACGTAGATGACCGGCCCCGGACTGGGCACCGGTGGAGCGGACTGCTCCGGCACTGGAGCTACGTAGATGACCGGCCCCGGACTGGGCACCGGTGGAGCGGGCTGCTCCGGCACTGGAGCGACGTAGACGACCGGCCCCGGACTGGGCACCGGTGGAGCGGACTGCTCCGGCACTGGAGCGGCGTAGACGACCGGCCCCGGACTGGGCACCGGTGGAGCGGACTGCTCCGGCACTGGAGCGACGTAGACGACCGGCCCCGGACTGGGCACCGGTGGAGCGGACTGCTCCGTCAATGGAGCGACGTAGACGACCGGCCCCGGACTGGGCACCGGTGGAGCGGACTGCTCCGGCACTGGAGCGACGCAGACGACCGGCCCCGGACTGGGCACCGGTGGAGGAGGCTCCAGGCCTTGAGCTGTGGCTGGAGGCTCCGGAACGCTGGCGTTCGCTGGAGGTGGCGGAACGCTGACCTTCGCTGGAGGTGGCGTGGCGCTGACCTTCGCTGGAGGTGGCGTGGCGCTGACCTTCGCTGGAGGTGGCGTGGCGCTGACCTTCGCTGGAGGTGGCGTGGCGCTGACCTTCGCTGGAGGTGGCGTGGCGCTGACCTTCGCTGGAGGTGGCGTGGCGCTGACCTTCGCTGGAGGCCTCGGGCTGCTGACCTTCGCTGGAGGCCTCGGGCTGCTGACCTTCACTGGAGGCCTCGGGCTGCTGACCTTCACTGGAGGCCTCGGGCTGCTGACCTTCACTGGAGGCCTCGGGCTGCTGACCTTCACTGGAGGCCTCGGGCTGCTGACCTTCACTGGAGGCCTCGGGCTGCTGACCTTCTCTGGAGGCCTCGGGCTGCTGACCTTCTCTGGAGGCCTCGGGCTGTTGACCTTCTCCGGAGGTCTCGGGCTGCTGACCTTCTCCGGAGGTCTCGGGCTGCTGACCTTCACAGGAGGCCTCAGGCTGCTGACCTTTACAGGAGGCCTCGGGCTACTGATCGTCACAGGAGGCCTCGGGCTGCTGACCTTCTCCGGAGACCTCAGGCTGGATGCCGTGCCCACCCTGAGCACCGACGCAGAGGTGGTCTTCAGCCCTGCAGCTGGTCTGGCTGTCGGCCCCAGACTGGGCACCGACACGCTATGGAGCTCCTGCTCCACAGCGGGACTGAACGTCGTGCCCACCCTGGGCACCGACGCAGAGATGGTCTTCAGCCTTGCAGCTGGTCTGGCTGTCGGCCCCAGACTGGGCACCGACACGCTATGGAGCTCCTGCTCCACAGCGGGACTGAACGTCGTGCCCACCCTGGGCACCGACGCAGAGATGGTTCCCAACCCTCTGGTGGGGCTGAACGTCGTGCCCACCCTGGGCACCGACGCGGAGAGGGTTTCCAGCCCTGTGGTTGGGCTGGCTGTCGGCCCCAGACTGGGCACCGACACGCCATGGAGCTCCTGCTCCACAGCGGGGCTGAACGTCGTGCCCACCCTGGGCACCGACGCAGAGATGGTTCCCAACCCTCTGGTGGGGCTGAACGTCGTGCCCACCCTGGGCACCGACGCGGAGAGGGTTTCCAGCCCTGTGGTTGGGCTGGCTGTCGGCCCCAGACTGGGCACCGACACGCCATGGAGCTCCTGCTCCACAGCGGGGCTGAACGTCGTGCCCACCCTGGGCACCGACGCAGAGATGGTTTCCAGCCCTCTAGTTGGGCTGGCTGTCGGCCCCACACTGGGCACCGACGCGCTATGGAGCTCCTGCTCCACAGCGGGGCTGAACGTCGTGCCCACCCTGGGCACCGACGCAGAGATGGTTTCCAGCCCTCTGGTTGGGCTGGCTGTCGGCCCCACACTGGGCACCGACGCGCTATGGAGCTCCTGCTCCACAGCGGGGTTGAACGTCGTGCCCACCCTGGGCACCGACGCAGAGATGGTTTCCAGCCCTCTGGTTGGGCTGGCTGTCGGCCCCACACTGGGCACTGACGCGCTATGGAGCTCCTGCTCCACAGCGGGGCTGAACGTCGTGCCCACCCTGGGCACCGACGCAGAGAGGGTTTCCAGCCCTGTGGTTGGGCTGGCTGTCGGCCCCAGACTGGGCACCGACGCGCTATGGAGCTCCTGCTCCACAGCGGGGCTGAACGTCGTGCCCACTCTGGGCACCGACGCAGAGATGGTCTCCAACCACAGAGCTGTGCTGGGGAAACGCACTGTTGGGTTGTTGCGTTTAGCTGGCACGGGTCGCGCCGGGCTGGGGAAACGCACTGTTGGGTTGTTGCGTTTAGCTGGCACGGGTCGCGCCGTGCTGGGAAAACGCACCGTTTGGCTGGTGCGCGGAGCAGGCGCGGGCCGTACCGGGCTGGGGAAACGCACCGTTGGCTGGGTGCGTTTAGCTGGTACGGGTCGCACCGGGCTAGTGTTGCGCACCGATGGTTTGGTGCGCTGAGTCGGTCTCCTCCTCCTCCGACTCTGGACCGGCGCTGGAGGCACCGGACTGGGAACTGGCGCTGGAGCACGACTGTCCCTGTCGTGCCTACTCCACCGCCAATCCCCATCCTGTGAGGGTTCTTCCGGGAACCCCCACGAGTGAGGGAACAGAAGCACATCGTCGTCGTCTTCCTCCGACTCCTCTATGTACTCCCGCTCCCATGGCTGTAGGGGCTCCTCCTGGAACCCAAACGAGTGCAGTAGTCGGGGCTCTTCTCCCTCGATCCCCGACCACCCCCATAGCCCCCCCCCAAAATCCGTTTGAGGGGTTTTCTGGGCTCCAGGCTGGTCCTCAACCCTAGCCCGGTGACGTGTCCTCCGTCTCCGGCGCCTCGGCTGCTCCGGACCCCAGCCTTCCTCCACCGAGCGATAATAGGAGTGTTCCTCCTAAAGTTATTCCCCGTTGCGTCCCAGGGTGGTGGATCATTCTGTCACGATGAGGAGTGAAGGGACGATACGTAGAGCGCTCGTGGAGTGTCATCCTGGTTTATTTTAATGAGGTCTTCTCACAAGGCATGTAAAATAAACAGGAGAGTACAAACTAACTACAAACAAAACTAAACACAGTGACTTACGTTGTGGGCTGCTTGGAGTGCAGACAAACGAACAATGAACAATGATCCACACACAGGTGGAAATGTGTGGGTCCTATATACTATCCCCAATCAGAGACAACGCTAGACAGCTGTCTCTGATTGGGGATGATAATCACCCTAGTTAGGGTGTGATGACTTGGTTGTGTGCCTCTCTCCTCCCCTAGGTGGGAGTAAGAGGCCTTACCACAACCAAGCCATCACAATAGGACTTGTTTTACTGTGGATATAGGTACCTGTTTCCTCCAGAATCATCACAAGGTCCTTTGCTGTTGTTCTGGGATTGATTTGCACTTTTCACACCAAAGTACGTTCATCTCTAGGAGACAGAACGCGTCTCCTTCCTGAGCGGTATGATGGCTGGTGTTTATACTTGCATACTATTGTTTGTATAGATGAACGTGTTACCTTGCTCCCAAGGATGAACCAGACTTGTGGAGGTCTACGAATTATTTTCTGAGGTCTTGGTGATTTCTTTTTATTTTCTCATGATGTCGAGCAAAGAGGCACTGAGTTTGAAGGTAGGCCTTGAAATACATCCACAGGTACACCTCCAATTGACTCAAATGATGTCAATTAGCCTATCAGAAGCTTCTAAAGCATGATAACATTTTCTGGAATTTTCCAAGCTGTTTAAAGGCACAGTCAACTTAGTGTATGTAAACTTCTGACCAACTGGAATTGTGATATAGTGAATTATAAGTGAAATAATCTGTCTACAAACAATTGTTGGAATAATTACTTGTGTCATGCACAAAGTAGATGTCCTAACCGACTTGCCAAAACTATAGTTTGTTAACATGAAATCTGTGGAGTGGTTGAAAAATGAGCTTTAATGACTACAACGTAAGTGTATGTAAACTTCCGACTTCAACTGTATCATTATTTGGTAAAGTCTTATGGAATTTCTGTCTGGAGTGTCTAGTGGGAGTGTAAATCTCTGGGATCCCTATAGTAAATCTGTTGTCTCTCTGTGTAGCTGGACCGGATTGAGCTGGATCCTGTGAAGAAGCAGCTGGAGGACCGCTGGAAGAGCATCCGTAAGCAGCTGCAGGCCCAGCCTGCCCCGAAGGAGGACGACGCTGCAGGCATCAGGAAGTAAGTCACATGTTAGGTCCAGGTTCCTCTATGGAGTTGATCATGCCTTCATTGTCTTCCTGTGTTTAACGTCTATAATCTACATTCTATATTTGATGTCTGTCTGTATTCTGTCTATATTCTGTTTATAAACTGTTGTTTACTCACTGTGTATGTACATACTGTATTCTGTTCATAGCTCATCCTAATATACCTACTACTGTACCTACCATTATCCTTACAAATGATATACTGTCCATACACACCACATATTTATATTCTAGATTCTGACACATGCTCACTCATATCTACTCTGGATTGTTAATTTGTTTAGATTTCATGATTATTTGTGTATTTGTAATGTATTTGTGAGATATTCTACTGCACATATGGAGGTAGACACATAAGCATTTCGATGCACCTGCTATAACATCTGTGTATGCAACCAATACACTTTGGTTTTGATTTGTCTTTGTTATGTCCCTTTCATAGACAACTTGTGGCAAGGTTCCACTGCATCTCCTGCGACCGCCCGGTCGATATGCTTACCCCAGGACCGTAAGTGAATGATAATAAAGTCCTATTTTTATACAGTACAAATAGACATTGTGGAAACATTGTGGAATTTGAAATGATAGGATGGTGGTGCTCCTCTTTTCACCACTTGACAACAGGCACTTGGTCACTGTGCCCTCCATTCCTGTCCTACCCTCCCACAAGTCCAACCGACCGTACACCATCTATGAACTTGAGCAGGTTCGCCAGCATTGCAGAAGGTGAGAGCAGACAGTCATACTACTATACAGTATATCTCAGTCAAACATCACAACTGAAACTCTTACTTATCCCCATCTTAACCAGCAGGGAGTGCCAGAGTCCCAATATACAGTGTAATCAACGTTATCTTACCCCCAAAGACCTAACACCCACACTAGACCTGTCAGAAGTGTTCCATAGTGTCTGACATTAGCCAGCTCTCCCTCCATCTCAGGCCAGGGACCAACCATAGCCACTTTGAGATGGCCAGCACCGAAAGGGCCATGATGCAGGTGCAGCGGATCCACACCACGATGTGTAGGCAGATAGAGAGAGTGCAGAACCACCTAGCTGGCCCAGAGCGCACCTACAGCCAGGGAGCCCTGAGGGAGATCAGGCCCTCCTGCTATCCACACATCCGGAGCCCGCTGCAGAGTCTGCCCAAGCAGTGAGTCAGTCAGTCAGGCCAGGGGCAGACAGGGAAACGGGAAGGGACAAAAAGTTGTCCATATTGCTTTGTTATGGTTTATAGAAGGGTCAGGGAGGCAAGTTGCCCCCCCCCAACTACAAACTATAAATACTGTACTGTCAGTTCTGTTTAAAACCTCTAGAAGTGTTTATCTTCCGACCTTCATCCTCCTCTCCTGTGTCCATCCTAGCGAGCGCATCCCTGAGATGGCGGACTACAGTTACCTGGCCATGTCCCGGAGCTGTGGAGGCAGCCACACCGTGACCTACCCCAACCGCCGATACACCCGCCTGCAGCACATCAGCCACTTCATCCAGGCTGAGGAGGAGACACCGCACATCTCCAGATCCACACTGCACATTCAGGTGAGTGAGACCAACCTCACTTACAGTGGGTTACTGTAGTGACAGACAACTAAACCACAACCAGCCCATAGGAATACAACTGGTTAATCCCATGTTTGTTTAGACATTCATACAAGTTATCATGTTGATGTACAGAGTATTCACTACCGTTCAAAAGATTGGGGTCACTTAGAAATTGCCTTGTTTTTTAAAGAAAAGCACATTTTTTGTCCATTAAAATAACATCAAATTGATCAGAAATACAGTGTAGACATTGTTAATATTATGAATGACTATTGTAGCTGGAAACTGCAGATTTCTTTTATGGAATATCTACATAGTCATACAGAGGCCCATTATCAGCAACCATCACTCCTGTGTTCCAATGGCACGTTGTGTTAGCTAATCCAAGTTTATCATTTTAAAAGGCTAATTGATCATTAGAAAAACCTTTTGCAATTATGTTAGCACAGCTGAAAACTGTTGTGCTGATTAAAGAAGCAATAAAAACATTCCATAAAACAATCAGCAGTTTCCAGCTACAATAGTCATTTACAACATTAACAATGTCTACACTGTATTTCTGATCAATTTGATGTTATTTTAATGGGTGTATTTGACAGTTGTTAAGTATGCAAAATTTGACCTTGTCCTTGTGCCTATTGGTCAGCCGGAGGAGGTGGACATCCTGGGATTGGACGGACACATCTACAAGGGTCGACTGAAAACCAGATCGGTCAAGACTGTGGATGCCAGACTACCCACCATCTTTCCTAAAGACGGTACAGGGTTCCCTGGACTGGGATTATATTCAGCTCTACAGTACTGTGTATTTTTAGAGTGGAATTACATGTATTGAAAAGCAAATGGAATCTGGACAATTGTGAACAAAAGCTAGACTACTTAATTAATGTTACTCAATTCAAGCAACTGCAGCTCAGTAAAACTATTCCCACCGGTCTAATTAGATTTTTAATGCCATTGATCCAAAAAGTGACCTAATGTTGAGTGTGACATGTCTGCATGCTGTGGGCAGCTGTCGTGGTCCGGGCCGGGATAGGGGTGATGTCCAGACTCCAGTTCTGCCAGCCCATATGGACTCCTCATGGGCAGTGCAGCACACTTACGAAGATTCACTGTCACCCCTGGGCCCAGTTACACAACGCATCTTAAGATTATGATCACACTGCGCCGTCTGTCCAGGCCCCAACTGCCCTTGGCCTATTTCCTCTCTCTCGGTACCTGGACAACGTGTCCAGAGTTGGGCTCACAGTGCAGGGATAAAGAGTAAAGTGGAGTGTGGGGAGGAAGAGTGAGGGGGGACATCATGTGAAAAGTGGGAGGTGGCGGGTCAGGAGAGAAGCAGTAGGAGACTGAAAAGTGGTGGTGCGTTGAAAAAGAAAGTGGTCTGTTTGTTTGGGAATGAGAATTTAAGGAGGGATACAGTACGGTGTTAGAGTGGTGTGTGATGAAGGATTAGGAACAAGGGTCTAGAGGAGGACGAGGGTGAGGGGATTTAAGGAAGGAGAGAGGAGCTTAGTTTATGGGAGGGAGTATTTTGGGAGGGTTTTAATAGCAGTGTGGTGTTCCTTCCGGGGTTTAGGAAGTGAGTTAGCAATAAGAATGGGCTGCACTGGGGTGGGGGGAGGGTCTCTGGTTGGCATAGTGTTCGACACGGGAAAGAACCCAATCTTACTATGTTATAGAAGTCAGGCCTTTGTCTGTAACGATCTGTAGATATAGCTGGACCTGGGGTAACACTGCTTGCATTACATAATTTCTCAATATCCTTTTCATCTGTTCATACAAATCAAGCCCTGTAGGAAGAAAGATGGAATTGTGCTGTCCTGTTTGATGCCTGGGATTTGGTGTTGTGATTCACAGACCATTGAATGAGTCAAAATAGTATTGAAAGAGTATTTTGGTCAAGACTTGGAAGAAGGTGTATGTCTGGTATGGGTGTGTACAGTATGGTATGGGTGTGTATGTACTGTATGGCTATGGGTGTGTATGTACTGTATGGCTATGGGTGTGTATGTATGGTATGGGTGTGTATGTACAGTTTGGTATGGGTGTGTATGTACAGTATGGGTGTGTATGTACAGTATGGTATGGGTGTGTATGTACAGTATGGTATGGGTGTGTATGTACAGTATGGTATGGGTGTGTATGTACTGTATGGCTATGGCTGTGTATGTACAGTATGGTATGGGTGTGTATGTACAGTATGGTATGGGTGTGTATGTACAGTATGGTATGGGTGTGTATGTACAGTATGGTATGGGTGTGTATGTACAGTATGGGTGTGTATGTACAGTATGGTTTGGGTGTGTATGTATAGTGTGCTATGTGTGTGTATGTATAGTGTGCTATGTGTGTGTATGTACAGTATGGTATGGGTGTGTATGTACAGTATGGTATGGGTGTGTATGTACAGTATGGTATGCGTGTGTATGTACTGTATGGCTATGGCTGTGTATGTACAGTATGGTATGGGTGTGTATGTACAGTATGGTATGGGTGTGTATGTACTGTATGGCTATGGGTGTGTATGTACAGTATGGTATGGGTGTGTATGTACAGTATGGGTGTGTATGTACAGTACGGGTGTGTATGTACAGTATGGTATGGTGTGTATGTACAGTATGGTTTGGGTGTGTATGTATAGTGTGCTATGGGTGTGTATGTATAGTGTGCTATGGGTGTGTATGTACAGTATGGTATGGGTGTGTATGTACAGTATGGTATGGGTGTGTATGTACAGTATGGGTGTGTATGTACAGTATGGGTGTGTATGTACAGTATGGTTTGGGTGTGTATGTATAGTGTGCTATGTGTGTGTATGTACAGTATGGCTATGTTTGTGTATGTACAGTATGGTATGGGTGTGTATGTACAGTATGGTATGGGTGTGTATGTACAGTATGGCTATGGGTGTGTATGTACAGTATGGTATGGGTGTGTATGTACAGTATGGTATGGGTGTGTATGTACTGTATGGCTATGGGTGTGTATGTGCAGTATGGTATGGGTGTGTATGTACGCTATGGGTGTGTATGTGCAGTATGGTATGGGTGTGTATGTACAGTATGGTATGGGTGTGTATGTACAGTATGGTATGGTGTGTATGTACAGTATGGTTTGGGTGTGTATGTATAGTGTGCTATGGGTGTGTATGTACAGTATGGTATGGGTGTGTATGTACAGTATGGTATGGGTGTGTATGTACAGTATTGTATGAGTGTGTTGGGGTCCTGTCATTCCCATGTTAAGGCCGTGATGTGACGTTGTTGTTTTGATGACTGCAGGCATGTACAAGAGCAAAGACAAGGTCATGCGATCCCAGTCCCAGAAGTCTGGCTGCACAGACCTGGGCCGTGTGACCCCTGTGCGACCCCAGAGTGCCAAGACCCAGCACAGCCGCTCAGGTAGGTCACACCAGCGTCATTACCCATTTACAAAATAAATAACAATTTCACTGACTGGAATAGTGAATACTATGTAATGGTACTGAAATAACATTCTTCTTTGCTGTTACTGCCGTGCATCTGTTAAGGTTGATTGTAGCAGACACCGGACCCCTAACTCCTGACTTTTCCCCCTTGCCCACCTTCCTCTCTTTATATCCCCCAGCCTCAGGTAGCTCTGTGCGGGACCGGCCCATGTCCTCTTTAGGCTGCCTGTCCCAGGCTACCCTTCCCCAGAGCTCGTCCCATGCTGACACCACCAGCGAGCTGCAGCAGCAGCAAGATCTGGAGCTTCATGTGGACCTGAGCCAGTCGGAGGAAGAACCTGTCATCACCCTGTAGGGGGCGATGAAGGGCCCCACATCCTTTTTCTACCTTATTTTAATAAACTGTTTACAGCAGCAACAGGAGGGTACCCGGGTCTCCATTTTGTAATGGAGCATACAGACGTTGTGAAATTCAAGTCTGATATTAGTCAGTTAGGTTATTTATGATTTGTAATGGAAGAACAAAATTCAGGGACATATGAACAGTGTTTCCATGCAACAAAATAGCTATGAGTCTTCTGCAAGAAGTGTAGGTCAGACACCTTAGGTTTGGCTACATTACCATTTTGGTTTATGATGCCTCATTTTCAATGACACCCGTAGAGAAGCTTTTAGACAGGTGACCTCAAATACCAGACTTTGTTTGGACGCAGAAGAATACCACCACGGAGCAATTCATCTGACGTATAGGGTCTTATAGAGCGGTATCATTAAGGGTATTGAAATGTATTCCCTCTCACAGACCCAATTTCTATAACATCTGATTCATTGTATTAGTTTCTCAAGTTGTTCCATCACATGATAAGAGGAAAGACATTCTTGTGTGCTGTCATTACCACAAACATGTACCCGTGTCGCGTGTGCTGTCATTACCACAAACATGTACCCATGTCGTGTGTGCTGTCATTACCACAAACATGTACCTGTGTCATGTGTGCTGTCATTACCACACACATGTACCTGTGTCATGTGTGCTGTCATTACCACAAACATGTACCTGTGTCATGTGTGCTGTCATTACCACAAACATGTACCTGTGTCATGTGTGCTGTCATTACCACAAACATGTACCTGTGTCATGTGTGCTGTCATTACCACAAACATGTACCCATGTCATGTGTGCTGTCATTACCACAAACATGTACCTGTGTCATGTGTGCTGTCATTACCACAAACATGTACCTGTGTCATGTGTGCTGTCATTACCACAAACATGTACCCCTGTCGTGTGTGCTGTAATTACCACAAACATGTACCCCTGTCGTGTGTGCTGTCATTACCACAAACATGTACCCCTGTCGTGTGTGCTGTCAGTACCACAAACATGTACCCGTCGTGGACTCATAACAATGGTAGCCAGCCACCTGCATCTATTGGGTAATCAAAGCAGCCAGGGTCGTAAAACCGGCCCAGATGGCGTTCCCTTCAAATGTCTCCTGGTGTCTGTGTTTTAAACAAGGGGGTTAACTATGTGTGCCTCACTCTGTGGCACAGCGTAGCGTTTTTAACCATGGCACAGCATTGGGTATCATAGCATAATTTTAGCGTAGCGCCATGTCAGCACTACTGCAGTTGTCCGGGCCAGAGTGTTGCACAGGAGGAGTTGCACAGTTCTAAAAGCCTGTGTAAATGCAGGGCAGGATATTCATTAATAAACTTCAAAAGACAAACTGTACTGTCAAAGAGGAGAGGGGTGACAGTTTCCTAGAAGCAGGGTCTCTGCTTACACTAATGAGACAATTTTTGTGTCAATGAGAAATATGATTTATATTTATCTCTATCCAGTTTATTAGGTACAACCATCTAATACCAGGTCAGACCCCCCCTCCAGAACAGCCTGAATTCCTCAGTACATGGAAACGTTACTCAATTGGTATCAAGGGACCTAACTTTGCCAGGAATACATTCCCCACACCATTACACCACTGCCACCAGCCTGTACTGTTGACAGCAGGCAGGATGGGGTCATGGACTCATGCTACTTATGCCAAATCCTGACTCTGCCATCAGCATGACGCAACAGGAACCGGGATTCGTCGGACCAGGCTATGTTTTTCCACTCCTCAATTGTCCAGTGTTGGTGATCCCGTGCCCACTGGAGCCGCCTCTTGTGGTCGTCTGCTGCAATAGCCCACCCGTGACAAGGACCGACGAGTTGTGCGTTCCAAGATGCTGTTCTGCTCACCACTGTTGTACTGCGCCATTATTTACCTGTTTGTGGCCCGCCTGTTAGCTTGCACCATTCTTGCCATTCTCCTTCGACCTCTCTCATCAACGAGCTGTTTTCACCCACAGGACTGCCGCTGACTGGATGTTTTTTATTTGTCGCTCCATTCTCTGTAAGCCCTAGACACTGTGGTGCGTGAAAAGCCCAGGAGGCCGGACGTTTCTGAGATACTGGAACCGGCGTGCCTGACACCGACGATCATAGCACGCTCAAAGTCACTTAGGTCACTCGTTTTACCCATTCTAATGTTCATTCGCACAGTAACTGAATGCCTCGATGCCTGCCTGCCTGCTTTATACAGCAAGCCACGGCCACCTGACTTGTGAACGAGGTGGTGTACCTAATAAAAATCCCTTTTATAGCATTTGGACGTATTCAGGAGTAATGATGCTACTGAAAAGTATTTCAGGAGAGTATTTAAGACAGGCATTTAATCTGAATGTAAGATTTCCATTGGTAGATGTATCATTGTTTTCAAAGATAAATGGGCCTTCATGGAATATGTGATGTCATATATGTGTCATATGATGTCCATATAACTGCTATATGAACATATGTTGACTCCTCATTGACTGTCTGCAATGAATGTTACTTGTGCTACCTAAATATATCAGTATATTGTTTTTGTTTTACACGACTCCACCATCACATGCAAATAATGCAATATGACTGTGAAGGCACATTTTGTGAGCCACACTGTTATGACATGCATCAATTTCACACACTGGACACGTTAACTGGGCTGGATACACAGTTCTAACCACATCCTTCCTCAATGAACTGCAACTCTGTGTTTATTGTCTCTCTTATATAGGCCTACTTGTTCCTTTGTACTATAGAGACACTACTTACAGGGATATATAGATTACTATAGTATTATGCAGTGTCATATAATTACTGAGGAGGTTCCATTACAGAAAATATCTCAAAAAGAGCAAAGTTACTACTATGTGTTCAAATGGGTCTGTTGCCTTAGCAACCATATTTCATAAAAGCCCTAGAATAAAAAAACAAGACCACAGAACAACTCCAATAGTTAGCAGATCATACCTTATTGTATTAAACATATAAATACACATTTCAACAGGGGAAAGAAACACAAAGTACAGGAGAGAAATATCTATATAAAAGAGCCGGATTAGAGAGCTGTAAATGAGGGTCCATGAGAAGTTCTTATGTGGCACTCAAGTGCACTGCCAATTGGTTGGTGTTTGACTGGTTTTAGGATTTCCATCAGGCATTCTGCACATCTTGTATGGGTAAACATGACGTTTGAACATTTCATAACACCCAGTTTGTACCGATATCATGGGGGCCCAATCTGTCGTTGGTCAATGATCTACTGTTGACCCAAGACTTATGAGAGCCTTGTAAAATATGTTGATGAATTCCAAAGCTGTGGCAGGAGAATGGAGACCGAGTCACATCACCACAGGAACCCTAATCACCCAACACTACTGGGTCTGGGTGTGTTCGTTACCACAACAGTACTGAGGAGGAGGAGCCAGTAATCCACACAGCAGGAAACACTCATTATGGGGCCAACCTCCACTCCCACCTTGTTAAAACACAGAACTGGAAAAGCACCAACCAAAATACATGCAATAGACCCAGAACAAACGTACCCCCTTACTAGATCACATGAGTTAATGAATGAGGTGGTGTTATGAACATCCCAAGAGGAACCACAGTTGAGTTTCTAATATCCATCTGAAAAGATCCATGGATATAGAACAAGATCAGGACTACATGGCAGCACAGTGGAGCAGTGTCCCTTCTGTCTGGTGACATTGACAAGAGTCCATATTGTCCAGGTGGCATCTGTCCAATGTTACATGACTGTCCCATGTTGTTCATTATAAAACCGTCCCCCACAAGGTCACAGCTTGACAAATGTGGCTTTCCATATATTCAACCAGAGGGAAGAAAGAACATTTGAATATGATTGTGATTGCCTGGATGAAGACGTGGCAGGCAGGCATAATATACTTCAGTGAAGGCATGAATGAATGTGACATTATTTCCGATTAAGTACAACTGCAACCTGCTCACATCTCCCTGTTCCCTCTTTATTGGGATCATTATAATATAAGAATGATTGTGAAAATGGCTACCATCATTGATAGATTTGCAAATGTTCTGACATGGGCTGTTGAATGATGAGCTCACCTATAAGTAAGACTCTGGGTTATGAGGCATCCAAGGTCATTGTTCATCATTACACTGAACTCATAACATGTAAACATTGCCTGAACAATCATTTAGTAAATATTTGCAACCCGTACTGAATTCATAATTCTATAGTTGACAAGACACTCATTTCATCATCAGTCAATCAAGTAATTCCACTATTCTAAATGGGAAATACATACATTTTGAGCACTAGGAGAGATTCTGTTAATCTGACCCATTGAACCTGACTGTTTCTGCAGGGAATACATTCGGCCTCTCCTCTCCTATTTAACCAGAGGTAGGAGCAGTTGATCTTGTGCTAGAGGTTGTGTAGAAAATCACTGTGGGCCTCTACCCCCCATAGAAACCTGAAGAGGTAACCTACTGGTCACTCACACCCATCTATGTTTGTCAAAACATTTGCAAACCAGATTAACTTGAGTGTTGACAGAATAACTGAGATCTCAATCTCGTCCCCAGCCAGGTTACGGAGTTCAACGTTTTTGCACTTTGTTTCTGCTGAGCCTCTATTTACAATGTAGTTTAGAAGATGTTTCCATAATTGCCACAGAAAAACAGTTTGCATTATCAAACAAAGGAAAGTTGATTCACGCCTCCTTGTTAAAAATGGGACGGATGTAGAAAGTCGCAACACCAAGTAACAACGTCAATTTCCTTTGATATCTGCAGGTAGAAAATGTTCCCAAAAACAATGATGTAAATGCATCAGCCTTTTAACTGGCTTCAATCTTCCTCAAATTATTGCAGACTTTGCTGTAAACTGAATTACGGTATTAACATTTCTTTACATGTCTCCTTAAAACACCTCTGACACGAAGGTCAGTCTTCAGACACACTTTAAAAACAAAGCTTAAAGTCCACATACTGAAGAGCACACTTCTCAGACACAAGAGCATGCAGTGTAGCCACTGTGTCAAGTTTCACTAAGCTACATACAGGGTTGGAGAGTAACGGATTACAAAAAAACGGTAACTGTAATCCGTTATGTTAACAGCAAAAATATTGTAATCAGATGGCAGATACTTCTGAAAAACTACATTTTTACTTTGAGAATTACTTTTAATTTTTTAAAGCTGTCATCAAGGCAAAGGGTGGCTATTTGAAGAATCTCAAATCTAAAATATATTTTGATTTGTTTAACACTTTTTGGGTTACTACATGATTCCATATGTGTCATGTCATAGTTTTTCACTTTCATTCTACAATGTAAAAAATAGTGCAAATCAAGAAAAACCCTTGAATGAGTAATATTACAAACTTTTGGCCCCCAGTTTATATTAATGTAAAGATATAATATAATCGTATTATTATATGCAGTAGAAAGCCTACATAACCAACCCATAAAGTAAAATATAACATCCATATATGGCCATGTAAAACTTTCAAATTGATTTATCCTGCAATAGATGTTGTTCAATTGGTAACATACATTTTTGTCTTCTTCTAATGCCTCTTAAGGGGAAAGTAATTTGAATCTATTCAGATTAAGTTAATTAGTTTGGGTAATCCAAAAGTTACATTACTGATTACAATTTTGGACAGGTAACTAGTAACTATAACGGATTACATTTAGAAAGTGAACTACCCAACCCTGGCTACATAGTACTTACAAAATAGACATTTTAAAAAGGGATACATGGCTACATGAAACTTGACAAAATGGCTACAGTGTTTGTCTATGATCTGTACTATACAGATGCCCATACCACAAACAATATTGAAAACATATTTTTCCAGGACCATGAGATCAGCTGAGAACACAAAACCATTTACCATCATCATATGTGTTGCAGTCCCATTTTGTTTTTGTCTGCTTGTTATTGCAAAATCCGGTCACATATCTGGAGCGTTATTGAAACCCAAGAATTTCTAAAAACAGCCAATGGCCAAGCACTTTAGCAGATCACATGGCTCCTATCCTAAGTAAGTGCTCTGCTGGGTCCAGGGCTTGACTTGCATTGATGAAGAAAACGTCATTTCCCAGAGTCCTTTAGGGGGGGTTCAGAGACTCCACCCCTTTCGTTATTCCACTTCCTCATATTGTTATTAGTGGTCCCCCAACCCCCACCCCCCCACCCCGGTTCTTCCCAGGCTTTGATGAGTGACGATGAAGAGAGAGAGAGGAAATAGACGTCCTCCAAAGGAGACATTGTTCATCGTTATTTTAGAAAAACAGAAAGACAGGAAGGAAAACAACAGTAGCGTGTATTTTCCTCTTGGCCCTCAAGACCCTTTAATCCTGACACCTCTTTACCCACCCAAACCCCCTAGTAGATTCATTAGGCTACACATAGCCCCACCCTGTCCTCCCTCCCTACCCAGCCCCGCTCCCTCCCTCCCTCCCTCCCACACCCTGGGTAGAGTCTCATCTCTGGCCATGCAGGGCCGATACAACAGGGGTCTGCTGGGCGCTGCCGGGCTGGGACACAGGGGGCCACATGGTGGTCTGGTGCATGTGGTGGTGGTGCTGGTAGTGGTGGTGGTGCATGTGGTGGCTTGTGGGTGAGGAGGGGGGCAGCCAGACCGGCTGGTGGTTGGGCGGTGATGACGCCCAAAAGGATCCGAAGCCAGCTGTGGAGGAGGGGGGGGAGCAGGCTATGGACACCTGGGTGGGACCGCCGCCTCCGGAGCTCCCCGAGCAGTCTGACGCCCTCAGCTTGGAGAACATGGTGATGGTGTCGGGGAAGTTAGGCGGCGTGGCTGGGGTGTTCCTTGGAGTGCACATCTGGAAAACAGAAGAAGACACGTGGGGTTTAAAATGAGTGACTTACATTGAGTTGAATGCAAACACTTTGTCCCAATGATGAATGTGGTCCCTATGGGGTGCTTCCATTGCTGCTGCCTGCTGTGAATTGTATGTACCAATAGAAGGCATGATTGGTGAGTTCATAAAACACATAGCCTAGACTAGTTAGTTGCTGTTGTGGGAGGCAGTTCACTTGTAGAATACAAGGTTTCTAAACCCTGCAGTCACTTATGTCAGATGTCTCCACTGAGGCCATCTTCATTTACCTTATAACTTGTAATTTAGACTAAGTGTGGTGCCTCAGGATAGAACCCCCCACCCAACAGGGATCAGGTAGCAGGCTAGCAGCCATAAAAGGAAGGAGGACTCTTAGCATTGCAGCAGGAGGTCAGGGTGAGGGCTGTTTTATTTATGACACACAGCCATGGCCCCGCTGACATGAGGGTCACGCACGCACACTAAATGTACCTTTAATAGTATGAAAGAGGTGTCTAAAGTTGAAAAGGTAAATTGATTGGGTCACCAAACCAGATTAGAGCCTGGGGCAGGCATGTTCATAGCTAGCTAAGATACTACACATTTGGCAAGTGGAGGGAGCAGAGAGTAGTTTACAGTATAGTATTGAGCAGAGAGTAGTATACAGTATAGTATTGAGTGTATCGTGAGGGAGAAGAGAGTAGTATACAGTATAGTATTGAGCAGAGAGTAGTATACAGTATAGTATTGAGTGTATCGTGAGGGAGCAGAGAGTAGTATACAGTATAGTATTGAGTGTATCGTGAGGGAGCAGAGAGTAGTATACAGTATAGTATTGAGCAGAGAGTAGTATACAGTATATCGTGAGGGAGTGAGGCACAGTCTCAGTGTTGATGTGAGGTGACCGGTCTGTCAGAGTGAGCAGCAGCTGCTCCAGTTAGGAGATGGACAAGCAGGGTTTCAGTCTGTCTGGGTCTGTGGTGGTTGACCACAATGAAACTGCCACTCCTGCAGGACCCAAGATGGTGGTCCCTACAGGGGATTTCCTGTTTTTCTTTGGAGAGACATGACTGAGTATTGCTTTAAGCTGTGAATTATTCAACTTGTTTGTTATGGAAATCCATAGTAAAGGAGATATAAAACGTAGCTATAAAGCAATAAAAGTCGACTGAGAAGCACTTGTCTACAGCTGCTTAGACTGTCCAGTTGCAGCTGGCTTGCTAAGTATAAGGTCTGATCCCAGTGAAGCAGTGAGTAGGTAGACAGAACAATAACAATGGCGACCGTAGGCTGGGCTACAGTGCTGGGAGGGTGTGGCTAGGGCCTTGTCTAGCAGGTTCGTCTGAGAGGGAGGACAGGTCTGGACTGGACCCCGTCTGCCGCCCATATGACATCCACCGTCACACAAAACACACACGTATGAACATTACTTACTATCAAGTTACAACTGTTGCGATATCATCCTTAATGTTTACAATACTGGTACAGCTACAGGACTAGTAGTAGTAGTAGTAGTATTGGTGATAATAGTAGTAGTAGTGGTGGTAGTAGTGGTATTAGTAAGTGTGGTAGTGGTAGTGGCAATAATAGTAGTGGTAGTAGTAGTGGTGATAATAGTGGTATTAGTAGTAGTGGTGATAATAGTGGTATTAGTAGTAGTGGTGATAATAGTGGTGGTGGTGGTGGTAGTAGTGGTGATCATAGTAGTGGTGGTGGTGGTAGTAGTGGTGATCATAGTAGTGGTGGTGGTGGTAGTAGTGGTGATAATAGTGGTATTACTAGTAGTGGTGATAATAGTGGTATTAGTAGTAGTGGTGATAATAGTGGTGGTGGTGGTGGTGGTAGTAGTGGTAATAATAGTAGTGGTGGTGGTGGTAGTAGTGGTGATAATAGTGGTATTAGTAGTAGTGGTGATAATAGTGGTATTAGTAGTAGTGGTGATAATAGTAGTGGTGGTGGTGGTAGTAGTGGTGATAATATTAGTGGTGGTGGTGGTGGTAGTAGTGGTGATAATAGTAGTGGTGGTGGTGGTAGTAGTGGTGGTGGTAGTGATAATAGTAGTGGTGGTGGTGGTGATAATAGTAGTATTAGTAGTAGTGGTGATAATAGTAGTATTAGTAGTAGTGGTGATAATAGTAGTATTAGTAGTAGTGGTGATAATAGTGGTATTAGTAGTAGTGGTGATAATAGTAGTGGTGGTGGTAGTAGTGGTGATAATAGTAGTATTAGTAGTAGTGGTGATAATAGTGGTGGTGGTGGTGGTAGTAGTGGTGATAATAGTAGTGGTGGTGGTGGTAGTAGTGGTGATAATAGTAGTATTAGTAGTAGTGGTGATAATAGTGGTGGTGGTGGTGGTAGTAGTGGTGATAATAGTAGTATTAGTAGTAGTGGTGATAATAGTAGTATTAGTAGTAGTGGTGATAATAGTAGTATTAGTAGTAGTGGTGATAATAGTAGTGGTGGTGGTGGTAGTAGTGGTGATAATATTAGTGGTGGTGGTGGTAGTAGTGGTGATAATAGTAGTGGTGGTGGTGGTAGTAGTGGTGATAATAGTAGTGGTGGTGGTAGTGATAATAGTAGTGGTGGTGGTGGTGATAATAGTAGTATTAGTAGTAGTGGTGATAATAGTAGTATTAGTAGTAGTGGTGACAATAGTAGTATTAGTAGTAGTGGTGATAATAGTGGTATTAGTAGTAGTGGTGATAATAGTAGTGGTGGTGGTAGTAGTGGTGATAATAGTAGTATTAGTAGTAGTGGTGATAATAGTGGTGGTGGTGGTGGTAGTAGTGGTGATAATAGTAGTATTAGTAGTAGTGGTGATAATAGTAGTATTAGTAGTAGTGGTGATAATAGTAGTATTAGTAGTAGTGGTGATAATAGTAGTATTAGTAGTAGTGGTGATAATAGTAGTGGTGGTGGTAGTTTGACTAGTTTAAAGGAAGGTCCTAATAAAGGAGTAATTAATTATAGTTGGTCAGGCTCTGGGCTCAAACCAAAACTTCTCCAACAGTATTTATAGTATTGTTTTGTCATCAGAAGGCACAGGGAGGAGCTTGTACGGCCCCACATCAACACACTCCATGTACCTCTGAAACAGTCACAACCCTCATGGGCTCAAACACCAGAGGGGAAAGAGGTGAGATGACATATGCATGACACGTGTAATCATCATCATCTACTACTACCACCACTACTACTACCACCACTACTACCACCACCACTACTACCACCACCACTACTACCACTACCACCACCACTACCACTACTACCACTACTACCACCACTACCACCACCACCACTACTACCACTACTACCACCACCACCACTACTACCACTACTACCACTACCACCACCACTACTACCACCACCACCACCACCACCACTACTACTACCACCACTACTACCACCACCACTACTACTACCACTACTACCACCACCACCACCACTACTAACACTACTACCACCACCACTACTACTACCACCACCACCACCACGAGTGCATTACAATCTACAGAGTACACATCAGCCAGAAAATAAACAAACAGTCATTCAACTGGTTGTGGCTTCCCTTCACCAGATTGAGTACATATTAAATTGATATAGGAATGTCATCCTCTAGGACACCAAACGTATGAAGAACTAACAACCCCAGCCACATGTTTACAACAAGCAATGCAACCCTTGATGTCAAGTGGTAATGTCCCTTCTGTGTAGGCTATGAGAGTCCCTTATATATATATATATATATATATATATATATATATATATATATATATATATATATATCTTTGTTCTTAGTATATAGTCAATAGTGTTTGATTGAGGGCAGTGTTGTGTATATTATTGTTGCTACACTGAGATCTTTCTTCCCCACGCCCACTCCTTCCCCTGTGGCTACCCCAGGCCCCAAGGAGACGGCAGGGCAGCCGAGAGAGAGAGCGTGAGAGAGAGAGAGAGAGAGAGAGAGAGAGAGAGACTAACAACACCAATTCATGGAGATGGCTTGCAGCTGCTGATAACTGCCTCTCCACAATCACTCTCTCTTTCTTTCTCTCTACCCTTTAACAGCCCTTCCTCCTCCTCTCTAGCAGATAGGTCTATTACATCACTCCTCCTCCCAACATGCACATGCTCGCCTCACACACAAACACACTTGTACGCACACAAACACCCTCCAGCGGTATGATGTAATCGCTGCACTGAAAATAATAACAAACCCTGGCCCCACCACTCACACAATTCCTCTTTCTCTCCCCCGGTCTCTCTCTCCCCCGGTCTCTCTCCCCCAAGGTCTCTCTCTCTCCCCCGGTCTCGCTCTCTCCCCCCCGGTCTCTCTCTCTCCCAAGGTCTCTCTCTCTCTCCCAATCTCTCTCTCTCCCAAGGTCTCTCTCTCCCAAGGTCTCTCTCTCCCAAGGTCTCTCTCTCCCACCCGAGAGGAAGGGAAAGAAAGGAGAGAAAACAAACCCTCTGTTCCAGTAGCAGCAGAGCAGACAGACAGACATATGTTAACCCTCTGTTCCAGCAGCAGCAGAGCAGACAGTGACAGATGTTAACCCTCTGTTCCAGCAGCAGCAGAGCAGACAGACAGATGTTAACCCTCTGTTCCAGCAGCAGCAGAGCAGACAGTGACAGATGTTAACCCTCTGTTCCAGCAGCAGCAGAGCAGACAGACAGATGTTAACCCTCTGTTCCAGCAACAGCAGAGCAGACAGATGTTAAACCTCTGTTCCAGCAGCAGCAGAGCAGACAGATGTTAAGGGGGTGGCTGGGTTCAGTGTGCACACAAACACTGCATGCTCACAGCACAGCCTCCATATGGGATTCATTATGTTACATTTCCAGTTTTCTGTTTTTTTAATTTATTTCTTATTTAACCTTTATTTAACTAGGAAAGTCAGTTAAGAACAAATTCTTATTTACAATGACGGCCTACCCCGGCCAAACCTGGACGACGCTGGGGCAATTGTGCGCCGCCCTATGGGACTCCCAATCACGGCTGGATGTGATACAGCTTGGATTCGAACCAGGTACTGTAAGGACGCCTCTTGCACTGAGATGCAGTGCCTTAGACCGCTACGCAACTCGGGAGACGTTCCAGGGCTTTAACTGGTCAGTTGAAGCAGAAATGGTGTCATGCACGGACCACATTGTTTGTTTACTGTGTAACTCTGTGTTGTTTTTGTCGCACTGCTTTGCTTTGTCTTGGCCAGGTCGCAGTTGCAAATGAGAACTTGTTCTCAACTGACCTACCTGGTTAAATAAAGGTGGAATAAAAAATAAATAAAAAAACATGATCACGATAGCTGTTAGGGAATAGCATTTCGTAAATTGGCTCGGGCCAAGGACAGGGGCTAGCCTTGTGCCATTGCTTTCATCGCGATTAAATTAGCTATTGGGACCCAGCTACTTAGCTGTGCCTGGCGTAGGGAGTTGGCAGAACATTGCAATATTTAAAAAAATATTGTGTAAGGTTTAAGAATTAATGATATGAAACATGTGTTGCACTAAAAAGCATGGTGCCAGTCCATGTGGAAGTATCTCTTAAGTAAGCTTACCCTAAAAGGCTTGGGCAGTGTGGAAAACCATTAAGCACTGTGGCGTAGTACAGTAGGATGTAGGCTATACGCCTCAGGAGAGATAACTCCATTGATGTCACTCTGCCAGACACAGCTGTACTACTATGCCCATAGCTCTAGTCCTGTCCTGTCGGTGCATATGTCCCTCTGTCTCACTGACTGAAGAGGAGGAGCAGACTGGCCTGGCCACTGACACGGCAGCCATGCTGCAAATTAGCTCCCCGAACACACTGACAGAATGTAATACATGCCTTAAGCTCTGTTGTCTTTTTTTAGGGTGAACCAAATGCACTTACCATCTGGTGGTGATGACTAGGGATGTTGGCCTCCTGGAAAAAGGAGCTTAAGGCGGTCTGTAGAGGGAGAGAGAGAGACAGAAAGAGGGGGAGAGAGGAAATTGTGTGTGAGAACATTGTGAGCACTTGAACTGCCGTTTGCGGTAGGGATAGGCATTTGACCTTCGACTGTTCAAGTACACGCATTATTTTTTTCAGAATATAACATATAATATTTGCACATTTATCTATGACAACAATGCCCAATTTATAGTAACCTTTAAAAATAATGAATCCTAATTGCTAAATTGCCTCATATATATATATATATATATATATATATATATATATATATATATATATATATATATATATATATATATATATATATATATATATATATATATATATATATATATATATATATATATATACACATACAGTGAGTGTACAAAACATTAAGAACACCTTTCTAATATTGAGTTGCACCCCGCACCCATTTTGCCCTCAGAACAGCCTCAATTCGTCGGGGCATGGAGACTCTACAAGGTGTTGAAAGTGTTCCACAGGGATGAGGACCCATGTTGACTCTAATTCTTCCTCCAGTTGTGTCAAGTTGGCTGGATGTCCATTGGGTGGATGACCATTCTTAATACACACAGGAAACTGATGAGGGTGAAAAACCCAGCAGCGTTGTAGTTCTTGACACAAACCAGTGCGCCTGGCACCTACTACCATACCCCCGTTCAAAGGCACTTCAATATTTTGTCTTGCCCATTCACCCTCTGAATGGCACACATACACAATCAATGTCTCAATTATCTCCAGGATTAAAACATCCTTCTTTAAACTGTCTTCTCCCCTTCATCTACACTGATTGAAGTTGATTTAACAAGTGACATCAATAAGGGATCATAGCTTTCACCTGGATTCACCTGGTCAGTCTGTCATGGAAAGAGCAGGTGTTCATTATGTTTTGTACACTCAGTCAATTAAAAAACAAGTGCCATTTAAGATACTGTAATATCAACTGGTTATATTATATTGTGGAACACAATCTTCAAAAAGGTAGTAACCTTAGCAGTGTGGCACTTTCTTATAACTGTGTAATGGCATAGCATTTGTTTTGTTAATTTAGCAGACAAGACTCTTTTTTCCCCGAGCCCTTATCACAGTCAATACACATCTATTTTATAGTAGCGGTTAAGAGCGTTGGGGCAGTAACCGAAAGGTTGTTGGTTCGAATCCCCGAGCTGACTAGGTGAAAACAAATCTGTCGATGTGCTCATGAGCAAAGCACTTAACCCTATTTGCTCCTGTAATTTGCTCTGGATAAGAGCGTCTGCTTAATGACTGAAATGTTAAAATGTTTATGTAATGTTGAAATATTAATTGAGTCAACCAGCAGACCTAGAAAACTGGTTGATGAGTCAGTTAGATAGCAAACACTGGCTTTTGCATCGTGTCTGAACAACGGAAAACTGTCGATGTCTGCTGGCTCGACTAGCCCACTCCTGTTAGAGAACCACTGGCGTAGATGTTTAGCAGGATCTATTGATTTGGAAGACGCTTAGTAGTTATGACAGGTGTGGCATCAGCAGCAGCAGATAGAACTAATCAAACCGCTTGTTTAAGCATGTTACTGATTGCCTTACTGCCTCCAGAGGAAGAGATTTCTGACTGTGCGCACATCTAATTGTCTTACTTATGCGTCATCTGCATAAGATGACGCAAACCCCCAATTTGTTTTCTATATTTCAGACGTTCAATGGAGTTTATTCTGTCTGTTCTTTGGAATTTTCTAAATGGAATAACAATGCACAGGGATAAATTATGACCATGTCACCTGTTTGTTGCCTAGGCTTAATGATTCTGATGAAAATACGCTCTGTCTTTATGTTTACAGGGGGTTATATATAGCCTAGGCTAACCAATTCTAAATGGCACTAGTAGTTCGCAAAGTGGGGTCGTCACTAGTAACCACAAGGTCATAAACCCTGCCTGTTTCTACAATGTCTCTTCTTAAAGTCTGATTTTAAACCAAACCCTAACCTTAACCACACTGCTAACCTTATGCCTAGGGTTGGAAAGGGTCTGACATTTTCCGGTAAATTCCTTAAATTTGTCCTGACATTTTCCATGGGAAGTTAAGCCCAGGAATTTGGGGAATTTTGCTTAAATTCATCAAAAGAGTTAGCTTATAACTGTGAATCTTTTTTGTGGGATACACATAAGGCAATTCTAGGTCTTGTGGCATATTTTGGTTAAGCTATCCCCAATTCAATTAAATTGCAACCCTCTCATGCACAGTGCATTCTTCCATCACATGTACAGCTGATTCTCAAGATCTTGCACACTAATGAGATGCTATTGTGTCCACACTACTACACTGTGTGAGCCAAGGACTACATGCTTTCTAGTAAGTTTTGATTACAATACTGGGTGGGGTGAATATATTTGATATGACATACATGATTTTTTGTTAACTAGTAAACAGTAGCCTACAGCAGAGTGTGTTTAAATAATTTCTAACTTGTTTCTGCTAGTTAGTTTTTGCTACCATGTGGGTTTTAGCTTGCTTGAGCCTGCTAACTGAGGAGTGTTAATGCACCTATTTCCATACATATTTCATTTTAAAACATGTATCTTACAAAGGAGTTGTTTAATCTAACTGCTTAACTATTTATCTGTACATGGAATTGTATTATTTTATTTTTTTACTAATTTCTTTCTAATCTTTACAGGAAAATGCCACAGGCACTATGTGATGTGTGGAGACATTTCACTGCAGCTAATGTAGAAGGAAAAGCTGTGTATATTTGCAAATGCTGTGCCAAATCATATGTGAAGAATGCAACAAAGACGCAGAATCATCTGACCAAGTGCATAAAGTTCCCTCAGCGCTCACAACAAGCAACCTCTGACAAAAGTCCCTCTACAAAATTCCCTCTACTTCTATTCGAGGTGAAAATGACGAATCAGACACCATATCAATAGCAACACCTCATGGTCCTCCTGGAATCAGAAGTTGTTTTGACTCAATGGAGGAACGTAATCAGAGAAATGCTGATGAATGTCTTGCTCGAGCTGTGTATGCAACTGATTCACCTCTGATGCTCACAGGCAGAGATTTCTGTCACGTGTCGGTAGTGAGCGAGACCAAGGCGCAGCGCATTCATAGTTCGACATTTATTTACACCAAATGACGAACTATACAAACAAAACCACGGGTACACAAAACCAACGTAATACACCTACTTGTGACCTGCGACATATAACGATACATATATTATGACCCACCGCCCCGGTGTGGAAACATACATGCATATGTAGGATCCCTAATTAGAGACGATGCAATGCAGCTGCCTCTAATTAGAGATCCTACACAAACCACCTACAACCCCAGGAAATGATAGACCTGTCAGACTCTGACCATGGCACATAGAGAAGCAATAGGCTTCTCTATGGCCAGAGCCTGACAATTTCTGAATGATTTCTGATTTCTGAATGCTTTATCTACTCATTTTCTGGATGCAGTTCAACAGAGTTCAAGTGAAGGTCAAGCAAATCATAGAGAAAGCAGACTGTATTGCAATAATCTCTGATGGGTGGTCGAATGTTCGTGGGCAAGGGATAATTAACTACTACATCATCTCCATCCCTCATCCAGTATTCTACAAGAGCACAGACACAAGAGACAGACACATAGGCCTCTACATTGCAGATGAGCTGAAGGCAGTCATCAATGACCTTGGACCACAGAAGGTATTTGCACTGGTGACAGACAATGCTGTGAACATGAAGGCTGCTTGGTCTAAAGTGGAGCAGTCCTACCCTCACATCACACCCATTAGCTGTGCTGCTCATGCATTGAATCTGCTCCTCATGGAACTAAAAACAATGGATACATTCTACAAGACAGCCAAGGAAATTGTTAGGTATGTGAAAGGTCATGAAGTTATAGCAGCAAACTACCTCACCAAGAAAAGTGAGAAGAATAAGAGCACCAAATTGAAGCTGCCCAGCAACACCCGTTGGGGTGGTGTTGTCACCATGTTTGACAGTCTCCTTGGAGGGGAAGGAGTCTCTACAAGAAATGGACATATCACAGTCTGCCGATATGGACAGCCCCATCAAAAGGATCCTCCTGGATTATGTATTTTGGGAGAGAGTGGTAAGCAGCCTGAAACTCCTGAAACCTATAGAAGTAGCCATTGCACGGATTGAGGGAGACAATGCCATCCTGTCTGATATTCAGACTCTGCTTGCAGATGTAAGAGAAGAAAACTGTACTGCCCTGCCCACTTCACTGTTGCTCCAAGCAGAGGAAACTGCAGTTCTGAAATACATGAAAAAGCGTGAAGACTTCTACCTGAAGCCCATACACGCCGCAGCGTACATGTTGGACCCCAAGTATGCTGGCAAGAGCATCCTGTCTGGTGCAGAGATCAACAATGCCTATGTTGTCATCACTACAGTGTCTCGCCACCTTGGCCTGGATGAGGGCAAGGTTCTTGGCAAGGGCTTTGGGATAGAGATGCAATATGGCAGTCGTGCCAACATATCTCATCAGCCACCTGGTGGAAGGGACTTTGTGGATCTGATGCTCTTTCCCCTGTTGCCTCCATCATCCTCCAAATCCCACCAACATCAGCCACCTCAGAGTGCAACTGGTCCTTGTTTGGGAACACACACACACACCAAAGTACAGGCTGACCAATACAAGGGTTGAAAAATTGGTGGCCATCTGGGCGAAATTGAGGCTTTTTGAGCCTGACAACAATCCTCAACAAGGTTGGAAAGTGACAGTGAAGATGAGGCCTCAGAGTCTGATGTTCAAGAGGTGGACATTGAGGAGGTCCAGGGAGAAGACATGGAAGCCTGAGAGGAAGACAACCAAAGCTTTAGTTTCTAGACTATCATTTTACAGATGTATGTTGAAAAGGTTTTTGGGAGATGCGATGGATCATTGGGGATCATTCAATATTCCCTTTCTTTTGTTGTTCAGTGAAATCATCCCATGTGAAGAGTCAACTCATTTAATTAAAGTTCAACCTTAAACCTTAAATTAAGACCAAAAAGCACATTTTTGTTTTCATTAATTGTTACGTATTGTCAATTTTGACTTTGTGGTTGTGGTAACTAGTGACAACCGCAAATTAGCATAAGCGGAAAATGGCGCAATTATTCCAAAATCACAGATCGTTGGAACACATATTTCCATAATTTAGTCAACCAGTCCATTTTGAATTTGTGATAAAACTGACGTCATTTGGCAAGGAATGTAGCTTGTGTATCCCATCAGTTAGATACGTTTTTATAGGCTTTTATTTCTGTAGGCCTAACGGGAGCTGTGTGCACTTAGCACGCGTGTGTAAAGGGAGCGGTCGGAACGCAATTGAGTGAGATGAGGGTAAAGGGAATTTAGGGAGAAGAACTGTGTGATGTTTGGCTTGGTTTCTTTTTTGTTGTGTTCCACAAATGCATATGTGTGATGTTTGGCTTGGTTTCTTTTTTGTTGTGTTCCACAAATGCATATGTACAAATTGAACATTAGATTCAAAGAAAATTAACAATGTCTTCAAGAAAGAAGGTCAACCAGAAAGTTTTACGGTATAAAAATAATCATCTCTGGTTAAAGATCCAGTTTTGACGTCCGTTAGAGTACTCGATTAATCATGCCCATTCCTAGTTTGCGGACCACAAAAGAGTAACACATTTCACCTTCCTATTCGCTCACACTGGAGAGCGTGAACCCCCATCCCCCTCTGTTAGCATCAGTCTATGGGTCAGTTGGTAAGAGTAGATCACATGACTCTGGGGTTAAAAGTATTATCCTCTACTGTCTAAAACAGGGTTTGTAAACCACGCAGAGAGAGGCAGTGGCAGACAGGCTAACTGCTCAGTGAGAATGTACACACTACACAGGCTTGTTTAAAACCATAATTGTCATGAAAAAAACTTAAAACTAGTGTTTACAACTCAGTGACATGTAAACAGTTTAGGCTATATAAACTACTGTGAATAGGGTATGCGCTATATTCTCTGGGACAATTCACATAGGCCACAACAAAGCCTTTCTTGTGACAGCCTTGTTTCCGGACCAACGTAAACAAGTAGGCCTACTTTCAGTTGCTGCCCTTGAACACAAACAAGGAAGTTAATAGGCTACTTATATTGTTTCACTCTGTTGTGAATACAAAAAGCCAGCCTGCTAAGGACGCCATGGTCCTGAAACAAAAATACACACTGATACCAAAACATGTCCTTAATAGTTTATCTGATTTTATGTTCTTTTTAAGAGGTGGAAAATGTTCAAATGCTGTGTCATTCTTTGGTATACAAATTCCCTCGAATATGAATGTGTCTTAGTAACCGGATTAATAGAACTGCATGCAGCCTACTACTAGAATGAGTAGGCTGCTAAACCTTAGTCCTTAGTGCCTTGCCTAGCCTCCATTTCCCTTCACTAGAGTTTCTCTTTGCGAACATTTCAATGAATGTGTGGTTTCCCCTCCCGGCTGAAGCCGTCCCCCTCCCCCCACACACCACGCTCTGTGGTTGTTTGACAACAGCAGCAGTAGTAGTGCAGGAATGTCTGCTGCTCAACGTGACACACATATCAACATGAATGTGCTGCACAGCCATTGTCTACCAGGATACTGGGATCACACTGCTCTATGCCTATTTATGTTTTTTTAAGTGTGTTTCTGTGTACATCCAAGACCATGAACAGAGCCGTTTCACACACAGATAATGTAGGTTACAAAAACACAGTGGAACACCGTATCTAAGAGCATCGGCATAAAGGTTTCAGTACTACTCATGAGTTTTAAGTGAGAGCATCCGTTACCTTACGTAGCAGTGAAACTACCAATGGAGCAGAGAAGAGACATGACAGTGTTGCTTATGTAACGTGACTGACAGAACACTGCAATGAAACCCAGCACTAAGCCTATATAAAAGCAGAAGAATTTAACAGGAAATCATATTTATAAACTGCCTAAAATAGAAATAGGCTAAATAAAAATAGGTGAACACAAAAAGAATACTTAGGGTGATGTGGAAGAGCACAGAAGAAAGAAGAGCATTAATAACGGTGTAGTAACTGGGCTATTGAGGCTGAGTGGGGGCTGTGCCCTGAGGGAGTGACAGACTCCGGAACATGCCAATGGACACGAAAGACACAGTCTGCCCTGCAACCAGGAACATGAGCAGCCCAGTGAGAAACCAGGCCACTGCTGTGAGAGGGACATTATACTGACATCATAGAAATATGCCTAACCACAAAGGCATTCAATTAACTAATAAAAGGCTAACATTTTGAGATTGTATTATACATACATATTTATATAGAGAGACTATATACATATACACATACAGTACAATATCTATACACAATATATCCACTGAGTGAGCACCCCCTTTGCCATAAGAACAGCCTCAATTCGTCGAGGCATGGACTCTACAAGGTGACGAAAGTGTTCCACACTTCTTGATACACACGGGAAAATGTTGAGCGTGAAAAACCCAGCAGCGTTGCAATTCTTGACACACTCAAACCAGTACGCCTGGCACCTACTACCATACCCCGTTAAAAGGCACTTAAATATTTTATCTTGCCCATTCACCCTCTGAATGGCACACACACCTTTTTTTATTATGTTTATTAAACAATCAATGTCTTGATTGTCTCAAGGCTTAAAGATCCTTATTTAACCTGTCTCCTCCAATTAATCTACACTGATTGAAGTGGATTTAACAAGTTACATTAATAAGGGATCATAGCTTTCAACTGGTCAGTCTATGTCAAGGAAAGAGTTCCTAATGTTTTGAACACTCAGTGTATACAATACATACATATTTTGCGAGATGCATTATTACACGTGCCACGTTCCTAACCATTCCTATTCCTCTAATCCCCAACAACTGTTTTCACCTCTGCTCCTGTTCAGATGACAATAATGAGAAGCCTTGTGTCTGACAGTCTCTGACAATCCACTCCTTAGCCAACAGCACCTGGGGGAGCTCAGCCCAGCCATAGGCAACTAGCCCTTTGACCTTGAGCCAGACAGGTTGCCCAGAGGAGGCTAAGATGCCTCTGCAATGCATCCGCTCCAATCAAGCTGCAGGCTGACTCTGCTCTCAGATGCTTGGGAGTAGCTGAGTAGCCTCGTCAGCCCCTTTGAACCACCTGACCCAGCCACTTCTGCTGGCCGGTACACACTAACAAAAGCTTGGTCATTAGACAGAGCGGAGGTGTGTTTGGGAAACCCTCTGGAAGCAGAGGCATGACGTCTCAGATCTTCTCAGCATCTCTTTGTTGTCCATACTTAGGTCCTTGTTGGATATTTCAAACCAGTTGCCAACTGAGCTCTTCAAACAGGAGTGGATATAGCATTCAAAGACTTGCATACTTTTCATTATACATTAATCTAATGTGTGCTTCAACATAGACTGGAATTTTCTTTCACATCATGTAGTGAATTATTTATTTACTAAAAGGTATGTTACTATTATGTTAATTCAAATGACAATTTCACCTTGCTGCTCTGGGTGTAGCCATGATTGAAAAGGGTCAAGCTATGTGTCAGCTTAGAAGAGACGCTTGTTCATACGGTGTGGATCTCTGAGCCAGGACTAGGATTACTGTATATGAACAACTGGAAGGATAATGCACCGTAATCTGCCTAAAGATAGATATCCCCTATGAATACTCCTGGACAAGAGTGTGGTCAATCCAGGAGATCCGCTGTGTCCCCTTTCCCTAACCTTTTTCAACAAGCAATCATAAACACAATGTTCTTTAAATGTGTGTTTGTGAGTGTGTTTATTGGTGCACTACTCATATGCAGCCAGATATGGAAAGTAATAAATAGTAGAAGCTTGTTCCAAAACTGGGAGTGTGTATTGACTGGTCATAAATCATACCAGTTGTGAATGAGGTGAATGTACTAGCTATGTAACATACATGCTATTACACTAAATAGCCAACACATTTTCAGTGCAGCGACAATATACAAAATTGAAAAAAGGCAACTTTTACTTACTACAATAATGGGGTCTGGACCGGAAGTGCCTCTGCCTTCGCATGTTTGGTGGCGTCAAGCCAAGAATGTAAACAAAGTTAACGTTATGGATTCAAAATCCTCAACCATTTATTTTCTTTCTGGACACTGTCCTATTCAGAGATAATTTATAGAACTCACTACTATCAACTGCAACCATGGCTAGTTAGATAATACACATTTATATTTAATAGAATCAAAATGAATAACCTAACATAAAATAACCCATGTAACCAGCTGTCAAAACAATAACGTTGGTTGCAACAATTTCCCAGCAAGCTAACGTTAACTTGTGGGAAAACAGTCAAAGCGAAAAATATATGACAATGGATTACTCAAAATAAATGGCAAACACCGCATTTCATAATGTTAGACAGAGTCTTCCGGATTATACAGGGTCGCATGACTGGGTTTAGTTACATGTTGGAAGAAAAAAAATCGCCATTCACTAATTTCGGAGAACTTCTCCTTATTTGCCTTTGTTAGCTAGCTAAAGTAGCTAGTTAGCTGCATCGCCATGAAACCAGCGCACACAAATAAACACACATCGCATACCTCGAATTGCCAGTGAGCCGCTTGAAGAAGCTGCTTCGCTTGATCAGCAGCACAACCAGCAGTCAAAACAAACTGGTTGATCATTACTTGATGCCTGAGTTCATCCATATTCACCGACATCACCCCTTTTCACCCCACCTAAGTTATTTTCTCGTTTAAACCTGGGAAAACAAAGGCTCGGGGTTTTTTGGGTCAAATGTTCTAAATCAATCGCTTAAATCGGACCCTCCTTGCCACACTCTCTACCCTCGCCTTCCAGTAACAACAAATATGTCCATGTCACCACCAACAACAAAGCCAAGCACAACAGCTGATTGGATAACTAAGTCAGCAAGATGGTACGGGCTGGTACCCGATTGGCTATCACGCGAGCCAGCAAGCCGTTGGAGTGACGCAATTGCAGGGTACACATCTTCATGGATTGGATACTAGCGTTGAGTAAATCACACCTATTGGTCTATTTCTATAAGAAGGTATATGAGGTTCGTTCAATAATTGGTCCATTTAGGGATAACGTATTGAAAAGGTCCAGGATTGGTATTTCTATTGTAAATATTTACAGTAACGTTATGATGATTGTCTTTGTGCCAGACCAAACAGTCAGAGACATATTGTACTGATTACAATATAAACATGTTTCAAATTATGTAAATTTAATCACAATAACAGTAGTCGATAATATAATAGTTTATGGACGGTGAGCATAGCCTACTATTCATCCTTTTCTCCCAAAGAGAAAATAAATCGATAATAATAAATGTGCTGTGCAGTCGGTGAGTCTCTGAATAGATGATACTAAACAAAAGATGGCTGTTATGAGACAGCATATACAGAAGAATAGTGTATTAATCTCTGGCTGCATTGGTTCCCAAACACGTTCTGTGTGTTATTCTATGTGATTATCTCTGAGTACTATGCACTAGGACTAGGCAGTGGGATGTCAAACTCCCTCGCTGCAAGACTGAATAATTCAGCTGAGGTGTAGGTATACAGTATATTAAACTTGAAAGCCTGATAGCGAAGGCAATCTATTATGTATTGTAGGTGGGTGTTACCTGGATAATGTGAATTTGATGGTGTCTATTAATAATGGATTTGAGACTACACACACAGCTCTTCAAACAGTCAATTATGATAATAATCAAATCAAATGTTATTGGTCACATACGCGTGTTTAGCAGATTATTGCGGATGTAGCGAAATGCTTGTGCTTCTAGTTCCGACAATGCAGTAATATCTAACAAGTAATATCTAACAAATTACATAATATATACCCAATACACACAAATCCAAGTAAGGAATGAATTAAGCATATATACATATATGGAAGAGAGCGATAATATGTTATATGTTAATTTATAGTGTTCAAAATCTATAATCTGAAATTGGTTGTAAATAGGGGTTCCCAAAGGTTCCCAGTGGATCTCAAACCCCACCTTTCCTCTATTATTTTATTGCATAGTAACATAGAACCCCATAGTTTGTTTTAATCGGTTGCCTGTTTATTTTGAATAGGCTCACAAATGACATGCATTTTGGCCCATTTATTTTGAAACTGATGGGTAAATTCACTCTACTAATTATTGGAGATGTTTTCTTTGGAATGAGACTTCGGAAACGTGATTTCTTTCACATGGATAGATAGCTCTGGGAATAGTGACCTCATGTTACAGAATGCTGTATATTATTTAGTTTCAGCCCTATTGAACTATTCAAGGGAATCATTTATTAGATTTGTGTTTATCAGTTATGAGCATCTGTTGGGTGTTTATCATGATGACTTTCAACAAATGACTTATTCTGTTCATTCTACACCACACTTAATAGGCAGTTTGTTCAGCAAATAAGTCATTACACTAGAAAGTCATGGGACGTTTTTTGTTCAAACTTGAAACAAACATACAGAAGATGAGGACATAAGGACAATGCTGCCATTTTGACTTCACACAACTAGAAAGTGAAAGTCATTCTGTTGTTTAATTTTCAATGAAACAATGTCATACACCGTGTCCATCAAGCCCACATGGTACCCATGTTTTTATCTTTTTGGGGATAATAATTTGAACAAAAAACAACAAATTTCCTCTCTAAATGGGCAGCATAAAACATTTATCCACACAAAATATCTCAATACTTGTCTCTTTGCTTCAAAGGGTCAGACCAAAGGATCTGAAGCTCATGTGAGAGGTCAGTCAGTTAAAACTACTGAAAAGTAGGCTACTGCTGAATGGCCACCTTATCTGTTCTTATACGGTGTTATTTTGCCCCCTTAAAGCTTATCTGGACAAATGCCCTTGCTTTAAAGGGTGATGTATTCTGTATGATTGTATTACTCACACTACAGGAAGACATAAGCTAGCCTGTTATCGTCTCATGCAGATCACTATCTGCATTCATATACCAGGACCCTAGGCTCTGAAAAAACATAGAGCAAATGGGGTGGAGCCATACGTTCAATGTTCAATGATTAACATGATCTTGACAGAGTGGACTTTGTTTTCAGAGATACTCAGGATGTCTTGCTTGTTTTCTTGCCCAAGTCTTAACCTCCATCTTGGTTCCCCCCACCAACCTGAGTCTGTGACTCACAAGTCAGTCACCATTTTCCTTTTGTGTCTCTGTCAGAGCTGTGAATGCTGGTTCATTGTGTAAGTAGCACACAGCCATGGTTTCCTGGAAAAGCCCCTTCATTATAGCTTTGGGGCCCACTGGAAATAATGAATAAACTCTGTGTATAACAGGCAGGGGCTTTGATTAATATATATATATATATACAGTTGAAGTCGGAAGTTTACATACACCTTAGCCAAATACATTTAAACTCAGTTTTTCACAATACCTGACATTTAATCCTAGTAAAAATTCTCTGTCTTAGGTCAGTTAGGATCACCACTTTATTTTAAGAATGTGAAATGTCAGAATAATAGTAGAGATAATTATTTATTCCAGCTTTTATTTCTTTCATCACACTAAACATACACTAAATTAGTATTTGGTAGCATTGCCTTTAAATTGTTTAACGGGTCAAACGTTTAGGGTAGCCTTCCACAAGCCTCCTACAATAAGTTGGGTGAATTTTGGCCTATTCCTCCTGACAGAACTGGTGTAACAGAGTCAGGTTTGTAGGCCTCCTTGCTCGCACACGCTTTTTCAGTTCTGCTCACATATTTTCTATAGGATTGAGGTCAGGGCTTTGTGATGGCCACTCCAATACCTTGACTTTGTTGTCCTTAAGCCATTTTGCCACAACTTTGGAAGTATGCTTGGGGTCATTGTCCATTTGGAAGACCCATTTCGACCAAGCTTTAACTTCCTGACTGATGTCTTGAGATGTTGCTTCAATATATCCACATAATTTTCTTTCCTCATGATGCCATCTATTTTGTGAAGTGCACCAGTCCCTCCTGCAGCAAAGCACCCCCACAACATGATGCTGCCACGCCCGTGCTTCACGGTTGGGATGGTCTTCTTCGGCTTGCAAGCCTCCCACTTTTTTCTCCAAACATAACGATAGTCATTATGGCCAAACAGTTCTATTTTTGTTTCATCAGACCAGAGGACATTTCTCCAAAAAGTACAATCTCTGTCCCCATGTGCAGTTGCAAACCGTAGTCTGGATTTTTTATGGCGGTTTTGGAGCAGTGGCTTCTTCCTTGCTGAGCGGCCTTTCAGGTTATGTCGATAAAGGACTCGTTTTACTGTGGATATAGATACTTTTGTACCTGTTTCCCCCAGCATCTTCACAAGGTCCTTTGCTGTTGTTCTGGGATTGATTTGCACTTTTTTGCACCAAAGTACATTCATTTTTAGCAGACAGAACGCGTCTCCTTCCTGAGCGGTATGACGGCTGCGTGGTCCCATGGTGTTTATACTTGCGTACTATTTTTGTACAGATGAACGTGGTCCCTTCAAGCGTTTGGAAATTGCTCCCAAGAATGAACCAGGTCTACAATTATTTTTCTGAGGTCTTGGCTGATTTCTTTTGATTTTCCCATGATGTCGAGCAAAGAGGCACTGAGTTTGAAGGTAGGCCTTGAAATACATCCACAGGTACACCTCCAAATGACTCAAATGATGTCAATTAGCCTATCAGAAGCTTCTAAAGCCATGATATAATTTTCTGGAATTTTCCAAGCTGTTTAAAGGCACATGCAACTTAGTGTATGTAAACTTCTGACCCACTGGAATTGTGATATATTTAATTAATCTGTCTGTAAACAATTGTTGGAAGAATTACTTGTGTCATGCACAAAGTAGATGTCCTAACCGACTTGCCAAAACTATAGTTTGTTAACATAAAATCTGTGGAGTGGTTGAAAAATTAGTTTTAATGACTTCAACCTAAGTGTATGTAAACTTCTGACTTGAACTGTATATATTTATATTGTTTGTCTGTTTTTTTTTCCAGAAAACAAATGATTACACTACACAAATACATATTTTGAGGATTTAAAGAAAGTACATCAAACTATTTAATAAATATGATATTTTATATTTGTTCAAAAATGTAACATTCTAGACATCTCCATTGGGCTGTTGTTCTCCTTGGAGAACAGAGCTACACTGTCATTTTCTATGATATAGCGCCCTCTCCTGTCAGTTGAAACTCATTGTCACAAACCCTAACGTTTGCCTGAGTAAAGTTTATTTTGTGATGTGATGCAAGTTATTCTTAGACAGGTGGACTAAACATTAAATATCCCAGATGTTGATCAAGTTTGAGTAATGAAACACCCATATCATAAAGTCTAAAACCTGTATGAATTTAAAAAATGTGGCCTATGCATATATATTTTGTGTGTCTATGTCCTTAGGTTTATGCATCAGGTTAAGTTGACCAATAATTTTGTTACAGACAATCATCAACTCTTGTTTGAGTTGATGATTGATGATAGTAATAAAGACTGAAGTTGTGCTGAGGTTTGATGGGTATTCCCCAGCTTTTTCCAGCTGTGACTCTGCCAAGTCCATTGGTGTCTAATCTCTGTAGCTTCCCTATTTCCCAGACAGACCTCTTCTCATCTTCCTGTCAGCATTACTGTGCTTGGCTACTCTTTGTCTGACCTCTGACTTCCCCTCAAGGTGGACAGAGGAGGAGGGCTGGGGGCTGGTTCAGAGTCTGACATGAACAATCAGGTCTTGTCAGAACACCAGCCCTACAGGGCCCAACAATGGGCTGTGGATTTCGCGGTTGAGCGGCAAAAAGGGCCGACTGGTACTAAGAGGAAAGTACTCAGGGAACTGGCCCTATTCCTATTCTCTCTCTCTCTCTCTCTCTCTCTCTCTCTCTCAGACTGGAGTGATCTCGCTGATTGGTCTGTTGTTTTTTCCTTGTCTACCCTCGCCAAACTTGGTAGAGAGTGCTATAGGTACACAAGAGAGCTTTGCCCTTGGTGTAGGCTACATGTATGGTAAAATGTCTAATTTGTGATTGATTAATTTTTTGTTGTAATTTTTACCATATGTTGGCAACAAGTTATGACGATGGAGGATTATGCAATAGTAACTGGTTATGATTGAATGAATCAGCGCCACAGCGATAGGGTCTTGGAACTTGGATGTACCCTTTGGACATCCAGGAGGGCATCTGTGAAGGAATGTACTTTTGTTAATAAGACAGAAACATAAGGGAAAAAAAGAGAAACATAAGGGTTTAGCCCCTTGGAAACTCTATTAGTGTGGCTGAGTGGTTTCCTGAGACTCTTGACAAAAGCAACTGTAAAGCAATAAAAAGGCTTCCTCATCTCTTGAGTTCTGTCCCCACTACAGAGATGGATGTCTGCTTTTTTTCATATGACATTTTTTGGACAACGTCCACTCAGAACTGGGTCAAACACTCCAAAATGTCTTATCTTCAATGCCAATGCCACTCAGAGTTCAATGCCAATGCCACTAATTGCAGTTCTCTGCAAAGTTTAGGGTGAACAATTCATGTACAATTTATTTAGGACAAAAAATATATATTTTTTATTCACTTCCAAAAGTTGTTGCAAGGTATTGGGTAAAATACCCTACTCAAATGAATGGAAATATGTTGTAGGCCTATTATAATACCAACTCGATCTGCTTGAACTTTTAGATAATAAATGCAATTGTCTATTTATGCTGCATGTCAAAACAGTTCCATTCAAAACATTTCATTAAATCATCAAGCTGATTTGTAAAAAATAAATAAATACAAAAATAATAATAATCCTGTCAGTCCTTCCAACTCCCTTTTGGGACACTAGACTGGATTTACTTGCGTGACGAACAAACCTGGGTGAGAGTGATTAAAAATGAGGCACTATAGCAACAACCAAGCCAATAGAAGAACGGGAAGCTGTTTACAAGGGGTGTACCGTTTCTATGGTTGCCGGACAAACCTCCTGCACCAGGTATTAAACTGCCCCCGGAGTGATCCTTTAGCCGCTGCCACGGTTATAAAGACCTGTGTTTGAGACGTTGAATTGAAGAAGCGCGCACCAGAGCGCCAAATACATCTTCAGGAATTTTTTCATACATTTTCAACAGGTGCAAACCCTCAAGGCTAAAGTGCGATTACACATTTATCAGCTGGCCAGTTGGATTGAAAGGTATTTTCTCAGCATTATATCAGATCAAGGTAAATATATCATGTTCTTACATCCTTTTTTTTTTTTTTTTTTTTTACAGGTGGTGACACTTGAAACCTAAAACATATTAGAATGAAGTAGGCTATCATTAAGTTGTAGCACATTATTATTGCTGTCTTGTTAAAAAAAGTAAAAGTTGTTAATTGTAACTATAGCAAGGTTTTGTTAAATTACTAGCTGTCTATAAGTATCTTCATATTTTTTTAAATAATTGAAACTGTTAATCTACATTTTCAACTAATCTTAAATGTTATCTGATTTGGCACAATTCATGATTTTGTCAAGTGTCAATAGCCTACTCTATTTGATCACGTTTTGATTAGTTTATCATAAATTCACTCGACAGAAATAAGAGTTTATAACAGTTATTTTGTCTCAGCCTTTTTGTGGAGAGTCCCGTTGTGTGGCTATAGGCTATTATGTGTAGCTACTGTAGGTAGGCTAGACTGCGCTCCTATCATTTTGCACGAAAGTTCTATGACCTCCAGACAGTGAACATCGGAATAACGCGTGAGAGAATAAACATAGCAGGTCTTTCGCACATAATTTATTAATAACAGTTGTTATTCTGGGATTACAATTACAATTACTCCTTTTGTTAAGCAGTTTCTAATCAAACATCAACATTTGAAATATCTCAACTACATGCAGCTATTGTTCCTACAATTTGTTTCCTTACAAGTCACTGAATAGAACGTGCCATTACCACATAGAGAAACTATTTAAATTTACACCCTGACATGCCTCAAATTGCTGTTTTCAAATAGGGCTATCATTGTTCCTTTCAGCTTTCTTCAAGTCTTGTGTGTATTTTCTCCTTGTTAGGCTGTTGTCTGGTGGTGTAGGGGGGAGAGTGAGGCATCGGAGCGGAGGGAGGACCATGCTGTCTCTAAGCTGTGCAGACCCCTGGCCAGAGGGCTCGGTGGGGCTGGAGGAGGAAGTGGTGACTGCCGCTGCTCATTCTGAGGAGCTGGACCTGGACGAAAGCTCAGCCTCAGCGGGCTGCAGCAGCACTGGGGGCTCTGTCAACCTGGATGACAGCCTGACCAGCCTTCAGTGGCTGCAGGAGTTCTCTATCCTCAATGCCAATGGGCCTCAACAGGCTCCTCTCTCCACCCACCAACAGCCTAACTTCTTCGGCCATCAGCAGCTGGGCTCCGAGGCCCCCGCTTCCCCTCTGGCAGGTGACCCTGCATCCATAGGGATGCCCCTCACCCCAGGCAAGCCCACAGCAGCAGCCTACTGTAGGATGCAGTCCCTGTCAGCCCTCCCTGGCCTAGTGGCCCATGGTCACTGCCCTGATGAGGTGGACTACAAGACAAATCCTCATATCAAACCACCTTACTCCTACGCCACACTCATCTGTATGGCCATGCAGGCCAGCAAGAAGACCAAGATCACCCTCTCCTGCATCTACAAGTGGATCACTGACAACTTCTGCTACTTCCGCCATGCTGACCCCACCTGGCAGGTACATGTTGCTACACACACGCACGCATGCACGCACGCATGCACACACACACACACTTGAACATGTGAAAATGGCTCTAATAGGTTGCTTCAGACTAGGCCCTGTGAGTGGCTGTCAGTCACGTTTGTATACCTGACTATGTCTCAAGCAGCTAGATAGTGAGAGAGAGAGAGAGAGAGAGAGAGAGAGAGAGTCCTCTTCAGCATCTGCCACAGAGGGCTCTGCATGTTTTGGAATGTGGCCAAGCTGCAGCTGGGCACAGAGTTATTATTTAACAGGAACAAGTGAGAGCACAGTCTATACTTGGAGAAGCATTAGCAGCTAGGGGTTTATGGGAATTAAGGGTTCTCATGGTACAAAGATGGCAGCAAATACTCCCGTAACGTCCAAAGATTGTAGAAAATACTGCCTTGCTAGCACGCATCGTGCTTTAGAAGATTTCATCCCCACACAACACACATTTCAGTGTGTGTGTGTTTTTATAGCCCTTACATTCTTTTTCAGAAATAGCTCCCAGGTTTTCTGCTTGAGCAACGAGAGGCAATGGGGGAGTATGGGGAGGGGCAGCATGGCATCAAAAGTGCAGATTCCCCATCAAAGGGAAGGAATTCTCTGGAAAAAGTTCATTTACTGGATAAATTATTCATTAAGTTGTTAGCTGTACTCCCCAGTTCCAGAAGTTATACTAATTTCCTGAGCATTCTGTTATTGTAAGCCAGTGCATGTGGCAGATAATATTTAACAAAGGTCAGCAGGTCACTCCTGTATTTAGACTAGTGTGGGGTGGTACACAATGCATTCATGTGATGTATCGTTTTCACACATCTGCACTTCCTGTTTCAAGGCAGTGAAAATTGCAATGAATTTAAAGGTGAATTCACAAGCTTCTATTTGATGGAGCAGGACTGAATGTGTACTGTCATATCAATCCTGTCCCCCTCATGTGCTATTTCAGAACTCCATCCGGCACAACCTGTCTCTGAACAAGTGTTTCATCAAGGTTCCGCGGCAGAAGGATGAGCCGGGGAAAGGGGGCTTCTGGAAGATCGATCCCCAGTACGCAGAGCGCCTCCTCAATGGGGCCTACAAGAAGAGGCGGATGCCCCCTGTCCAGATCAACCCTGCCCTGCAGAACAGGCTTAGGGCCAACCCTCAGCCCCTGCCCAGGGACCTCTGTAACCCTACAGGCAGCCAGAGTGGGCTATGTGTCAATCCAGAGGCTCAGCAGCTCCTCAGAGAGTTTGAAGAGGCCACTGGGGCTGACCAGAACTGGGACCCCTGTCTGGCTGAAGGCACCATGCTGGGGGCCTGGCCCATGGGAAAGGGAGGCCCTGGACACAAGAGGAAACACCCGCTGGGCTCCAGGACTGCCATGGTCAAAGTCCCCAGGCGCTCCAGCTCTCCTTTGCTGTCTGTGGAGGAACATAAGGAACTGGGCTCCCTGAAGGGAAACTTTGACTGGGACGCCCTCCTGGATTCTGCGCTGAGTGGGGAGCTAAGTCTGGATGGAGGGGGTCCACTGAGCCCCATCCCCCAGGAGGAGGACCTGATGGTGCGGGGGACCCACATATGCCCCCTGGAGGCCCCTGTGGGAACAGCAGACAGCAGCCACGTGCTGGCGGAGACCCAGAGGAGCAGCGGAGCAGACTTTGAGGAGACGTTCCTGGCCACAGCATTCCTACAGAGCCCCTGGCCAGAGGAAGAGGAGCAGGTATCTACCAACTTCCTATGCAGCTCCACAGTCAACCTGGAGCAGCTCTTTGATCTGGGAGACTCCCTCGTAGGGGACCTCAGCAGTAAGATAGAGTGTCTTCTCTAAAGACATCTTCTCCAACTCTTTGGCCTCCAAGACTCTTTGACTATACTGTGATAATGACACTACTAGATTATTGTATAAAAAGAGAGGCACCACATTAACTAAATTTACCTTTTTACACAATAATCAACATCAATGGTCCACACGTTTAAAAAAAAGATTTCTAGATTATGTTTATTGACAATGGTCCAATAATGGATGACTCCATTAAAATGCCTACAGAGCGAAAATGCCACAATGAACTGCAGCATTCCAAATGATTACTGGACAAAAACTATATCAAACGTATTGTTGGGACCATGACATTGGATAATAGACATTATCGATAAGACTATTATTCCTCTTTGAGGACAGGAAAACCACCAATATGTCTTTGTTTACATTCTGAAAGTATATGTGGTATTGAATGGATTGCAGGTTGACATGGGGAGGAATTGTCATCTAAGGCTAGCAACAGAACATTGGAATTGTACATTTATTTAGCATTAGGTTAAATGACAAAGTAAGACTTTACAGTCGATGTACTCTTTGAAAGTTATGGACAGTTTCGAGATGCAAGGCCAATAGCTAATGATGAGATGAGGTGTTGCAACGTTTTAGCTGCTTAAGAATAGGTGGTTTAGCATGCTGAATATTTCCTAAAGGTTTAGATGAATCCTGTTTGTTGTGAAGATTATTATTGTTAATGAATTAGAATGATCACAGTGCTGCTGCTGCACACTAAAATCTCAGAGAAGGTCATGGAATGTATGCATCAAGACTTCAGGGATTTCGGTCCTGTACTGAATTTTTCTACTGAAAAGCTGAATGATGGGAGTTTCAACGATCTGTGGATGCATTTGGATGAAATTCTGAAACTAGTGTCTATTTAATGTTAATGTACAATATCTGTAACTGAAGTGAAAGTAGTACTATGATGATCAATGAAGAGATACTTGCCAAATTACTATTAATTAGAAGAGTTTTTAGACTTAAAATTGTTTTATGTGTGGGGTTTTCTATAATGACTACTTTCTGAATGCATTCTTCGAATAATGACCTTTTCACTAGACAGTTACAGTTGGATTTGAACAACATTTATGCAGAACAATTAAAAACAGGTTGTTTTTAGCAAGCTTAGGATTGTCATATTGTTAGCAGAGTGTACATTTATATTTAATAATCACAAATTCAACAAATTTCGGTGAGTTAACCGGTCACCGAGAGCTGTAGAGGACAGATCTCGATGTCGTAAAGACAAGTTAATTCCAATGCAGAATAGCTCAAGGCCAACGTCTCCTTTGCAAAGGTTTCGGTGGCTTGTCAATGAATACCCAACCTTCAGGTTAGATGTGCCAAGAACAACACTTGGGACCAGAAGACTGGCAGTGTTAGAGGCTGTGTTTTCATCAGGGAAAGCTGATGGAAGCCTATTGGTTAACAGAAGGAAACAATGCAGAAATTCTGACATAAACAACCAGGAATTAGATGGACAAAATGTTAAGTTATGAGACACTCTCTTGTTTTGTTTCAAGTCTACCTTGAAATGATTGTCTTTCCTCTGGCCTTACTAAACCAAATCACACTGTTTCAAGACACGAGTGAGTCTTAAAGGTCATCTTATGGCACGAAAAACGGTCAAATTCCACAACTTTCTCAATTTTCAAACAGAAATGGGGTGTGTCTTTGGTGGTTCGTCGATGTGTCATTCTGGTCATGCCCGCCGTGACTGACATAGATAGTTTGTTAGCTAAGATAGCCACTTTAGCTAGCCAGTAACTCCTCCAGTGTGTTGATGTCATTTAACAGGATTTGTTTTTGGAAAGAAGCTGTAGAGATCGGTACAAAATTGCCCTTCTTTAGCCAAATATCTTATTCATACATTTTGGTTGTGTTTTTAAGCATTAAATTACCTGGTATGATGATGCATTGATCAGTTATATTTTTAAAGCCGCTATTTTTGTGTTGTTGCCCAAAGTCAACCTTTAACATGTATATTCAAATGTGCTTATAGTCGTAATCTTGCAGAATAACTACTCCTGCTTAATTCATTTTTGTAAATCCACCATGAAGTGTGAAAGTGCAATCAATGAGTGTCAGTGAGTGATACTTGGTCTGTTTTACGTTACATTGAAGGGTAGTAATGCAGTTTACTTAGTCAGACCCAGTTCATGGTTTATTGTGTGTTACGGTACGGATACATTCTGATGGAAGGAAACTCCTCCTGTAAAAGTGAATGAACTACTACAATATGTTGTCAGTGTATTAGCTCTTCCAAATCACTTGTCATCCAAGTTGACCCTATTGGCATCATACCTCAACATTTGTTTTCTTATGGAGATATGCATTCATACTTATTTTTCTGTTTTTCATTGACAATAAAAAATCTTCAAACTTTTCTGAGTTTTTGTATATCTTGGTCCGGTGCTGTCCGTATTTCTCTGTCTCTATTTTCTTTCTGTACATTCCTGATTCCACTCCATTAGTGTGTCTAGTGTGTGTGTGGGTTTGTGTGTCAGTGCGATTTATGCTTGCCTTTTCCTGCTCATCTCTTTTCGAGGATGACTGTGCTCAGGCAGTGGATTGGGGTCTTTCTCTGGCCTTTGTCTGTTCTCAGTCAGACAAAGGGCAGAGGTTCTCCCTCCTCCCCCCCTCTGTGCTCCTCTCACTGGGTCAGTGTGGGGTCTAACAAAAACAAGTGTCCCACGCCTCCATATGTCACTACCCTGTCTGTTCTGGACCACACCGTCTCTCTCTACTCCTGAGGATTAGCTAGGTAACACGTTCAGGGAACTATATGAAACTGTGGCGTTTTCAAATGAAGCCCAGTGTGTAGCTAGCGTGCCATGATGTCAAAGACTGGGACTGTCTTTATGACATGAATGCCTCATGAGGTAATCCTGAAAAATGTCAAGCACACTGGTGAGAAATCCTATACCTCTGTATGGTGGACTGGACACCCAACCCTCCACGGGATGGGCACAGTTCTCCATCTCCATCCAAGTTGCTCTCTCCTTGGGAAAGAAGAGCTGACAGTCTGAGTTAGCCTTCTCCCCCAGCCTAGCTCCACAGAGGCCCCCTGGACAGCAGCTATTACATGGTACAGTTATCTGTCCAGGTGGAGTGCAGGGTTCATAATTATAATGTGGCAGGCTGGTTAGATGAGAGGCTGTTGGTAACATGATGCAGCCATTCTTCCCCAACCCTGCTGATGGCTGCAGGTAAGGAGAGATCCCTGGTGAAACACTAACCCTCCCCGCCACTCGCCCCAACCCAGGAACGCACCAAACTGAAAGTGCAAAAAGGCAACAACAGGAAAATGTGAATACCCAGTTATACATTATTCCGTCAAGGGACAGCAAAGAGACTTATCTTAGAGGTGTAAAGCGATAAATGTGGAAAGCTTCCATTTGTTTTATGTGATGAGCAAAAATGTGGTGAAACACAAGTAGGAAAAGGAGAAGATTTTTTGGGGAAATAAAAAAGAAACATTCAGCTAGGTTAACGCCCAGGAGGTCACAAACCGAAGAACATATCAGCCACTAGAATGAGGGCACCAGGGCGTTGCCTTCACAATGTATTTCTCCCCGTTGCCCCCACAACTCCATTGGTATTCAACCAGGCTGTGTACTGCAAAGGAGGGAGCGAGCCGCCGATGGCTTGGGCAGCTCTACTCGTGAGTTCAGCTTATCCATCGGCTCCAGAAAAGAGGGAAAAAGGGAAAATACAGAGAGAGGGGGAATACATCTTTTTTATCACACGGCCAATGAAAGGCTGGTCTCCAGGGTAACTGCTGGTTCCATTGTTATGTAGACTGGACGGAGAATGGGAGAGGGTATGTTACTGGTCCCTGCAAGGCCCAGGGAGGGGTTGATTAGGGTTGTGGACGGATGGCGTGGAAAGAGAGGGAGGTGGACAGCCCGCTCAGATTTATTATAGTGACGGTGTAAGTCTTTGTAAAAGTGCATTTACCTTACCAAAGTGAACCTCTACTCACACCCTCTTTCTGGGTGGGGAGGTGATATATTCACAGGGTCTGCCTTAAAACACTTCACTGTCTTGAATGCCCTAGATAGTTCTCTGAATGGCCAATCCTATGGGTAAAATAGGATACACAGCCCTGACAAGATAAGTGGATCGCTACAGACCACTTTATTTTTTACCGTATGTTGTTAGTTTGTCATCTCTGTTGAGTGGGTGTGTGGAGGCGGAAGTAAAAATGCGCCTTATCACATTTTCACTATGGTACATGAAAAATAAACAAGGTTACCACACACCATAAAACACATTAGAGAAGCCCTTAAGTTTTATGGTGTGCTTTTGTGTTGATTTTACTACGCTCTGAAACAACCTCTAGAAATGTATGTTTCAGTACAGGTTCACTGCTGTGAAATGATACAAAATACTGGTAAAAGAAGAATATGTCAAAGGTCAAATAGAATCAAAGTCAATATTAGGCTGATGCCATGTGTGTTTGATATGTGGAGGTCAGGCGAAAGCTGTGGACCATTGTGGGATGGATGTGTGGTGGTGGGTGTATATTTGGTGTGACTGTGTGTGTGTATGCATGCGTGTGTGCGTGTCCGTGTGTGTTCTCATCTGCTGCAGTAGTGTAGGCCGAGGTCTCTTTGTCAGTGGGACACAGGCAGAGGGGTAATCTGACATCCATCAACAGCTTAGTGAGCAATACACACAGTGTGTAACCACAGGGAAACAATACCCAGGGAAACAGTGGGAGGGCCCAGCATGCATTACACAAGGCTGGGGACGATCTTTTGTAGGTGTTGAAGAAGACAGAATGAGACAGCAAATGATCGCAGTGACAAAGACATTTCTGGGGTTTTGCAGTAAACTTGAACTTTTTCTCCTATGGCTGAGAGAGGATGTTGTTATCTTCCATGGAGGTTACTATTAGACAGATGGAAAACTAGCCAGTCAGTTTAAGGGTGCCACACTTTGCTGTTAGGAAGAGGGAAGCAGTTGAATGTACTAAAATTAATAGGGGGGAAATAACAGGTGGGCTCAAAGTGTATTTGTATTTATTATGGATCCCCATTTGCTGTTGAAGGCAGCAGCTACTCTTCCTGGGGTCCAGCAACATTAAGGCAGTTACAGTTGAAGTCGGAAGTTTACATTCACCTGACCACATTAAAACTCGTTTTTCAACCACTCCACAGAATTCATGTCAACAAACTATAGTTTTGGCAAGTCGGTTAGGACATCTACTTTGTGCATGACACAAGTAATTCTTCCAACAATTGTATACAGACAGATTCATGGGAAAATCTAAAGAAATCAGCAAATACCTCAGAAAAAAAATCGTAGACCTCCACAAGTCTGGTTCATCCTTGGGAGCAATTTCCAAACGCCTGAAGGTGCCACATTCATCTGTACAAACAATAGTACGCAAGTATAAACACCGTGGGACCACGCAGCCGTCATGCCACTCAGGAAGAAGACGTGTTCTGTCTCCTAGAGATTAACGTACTTTGGTGTGAAAAGTGCAAATCAATCCCAGAACAACAGCAAAGGACCTTGTGAAGATGCTGGATGAAACAGGTACCAAAGTATCTATATCCACAGTAAAAGAGTCCTATACTGACATAACCTGAAAGGCCGCTCAGCAAGGAAGAAGCCACTGCTCCAAAACAATAAAAAAGCCAGACTACGGTTTGCAACTGCACATGGGGACAAAGATCATACTTTTTGGAGAAATGTCCTTTGGTCTGATGAAACAAAAATAGAACTGTTTGGCATAATGACCATGGTTATGTTTGGAGGAAAAAGGGCGAGGCTTGCAAGCCGAAGAACACCATCCCAACCGTGATGCACGGGGGTGGCAGCATCATGTTGTGGGGGTGCTTTGATGCAGGAGGGACTGGTGCACTTCACAAAATAGATGGCATCATGAGGAAGGAAAATTATGTGGATATATTGAAACAACATCTGAAGACATCAGTCAGGAAGTTAAAGCTTGGTTGCAAGTGGGTCTTCCAAATGGACAATGACCCCAAGCATACTTCCAAAGTTGTGGCAAAATGGCTTAAGGACAACAAAGTCAAGGTATTGTAGTGGCCATCACAAAGCCCCGACCTCAATCCTATAGAACATTTGTGGGCAGAACTGAAAAAGGATGTGCGAGCAAGGAGGCCTACAAACCTGACTCAGTTACACCAGTTCTGTCAGGAGGAATGGGCCAAAATTCAACCAACTTATTGTGGGAAGCTTGTGGAAGGCTACCCGGAACGTTTGACCCAAGTTAAACAATTTAAAGGCAATGCTACCAAATACTAATTGAGTGTATGTAAACTTCTGACCCACTTGGAATGTGATGAAAGAAATAAAAGCTAAAATAAATAATTCTCTCTACTATTATTCTGACATTTCACATTATTAAAATAAAGTGGTGATCCTAACTGACCTAAGACAGGACATTTTTACAAGGATTAAATGTCAGGAATTGTGAAAAACTGAGTTTAAATGTATTTGGCTAAGGTGTATGTAAACTTCCGACTTCAACTGTATATACAATTTTAAAAACATTACATTATATTTAAGTGTGTGCCCTCAGGTCACTACTCTACTACCACATATCTACAACACAAAATCTATGTATATATATGTGTGTATAGTGCATATGTTATCGTGTGGGTATGCATGTCTGTGTCTCTTCACAGTCCCCACTGTTCCGTAAGTATTTTTATCAGTTTTTTCAATCATATTTTTCTGCTTGCATTAGTTACTTGATCTGGAATAGAGTTCCATGTAGTCATGGCTCTATTTTTTATGTAACCTTTATTTAACTAGGCAAGTCAGTTAAGAACAAATTCTATTATTTACAATGACGGCCTACCCTGGCCAAATCTAGACAATGCTTGGCCAAATGTGCGTCGCCCTATGGGACTCCCAATCATGGCCGGATGTGACCGGGAGCCCAAAATGTAGTACTGTTCACCTCCCATAGTCTGTTCTAGACTTGGGGATTGTGAAGAGACCTCTGGTGGCATGTCTTGAGGGGTATGCATGGGTGTTTGAGCTATGTGCTTGTAGTTTAAACAGACAGCTCAGTGCATTCAACATGTCAATACTTCTCACAAATACAAGTAGCGATGAAGTCAATCTCATCTCTACTTTAAGCCAGGAGAGACTGACATGCGCCCTCCGTGTAAATTTAAGGGCCAGCCATGATTCCCTGTTCTAGGCCAATTTAAATTTTCCTAAGTCCCTCTGTGGCACCTGACCACAAGACTGGACAGTAGTCCAGGTGCAACAAAACTAGAACCTGTAGGACCTGCCTTGTTGATAGCGTTGCTAAGAAGGCAGAGTAACACTTTATTATGGACAGACCTCTCCCCATCTTAGCTACTGTTACATCAATATGGTTTGACCATGACAGTTTACAATCCAGGGTTACTTCCACATTATTCATTACAATATTTAGTTGAGGTTTAGGGTTTAGTGAATGATTTGTCTCAAATACAATTCTTTTAGTTTTTTTTTATATTTAGGACTAACTTATTTCTTGTCACCCATTCTGAAACTGACTGCAACTCTTTATTACGTGTTGCAGTGATTTCACTTGCTGTGGTAGCTGATGTGTATAGTGTTTAGTCATCAGCATACATAGACACACAGACTTTACACAGAGCCAATGGCAGGTCATTGGTAAAGATTGAAAAGTGTAAGGGGCCTAGACAGCTGTCGTGGGGAATGCCTGACTACCTGGATTATGTTGGAGAAGCTTTCAGTAAAGAACACCCTCTGTGTTCTGCTAGACAGGTAACTCTCAATCCACAATATAGCAGGGGATGTAAAGCCATAATATATACGTTTTTCCAGCAGCAGATTATGATCTATAAAGTTAAAAGCTGCACTGAAGCTCCCACAATCTTTTATCATCAATTTCTCTCAGCTAAGTAATTTGTATAAGTGCCGTACATGTTGAATGCCCTTTCCTATAAGTGTGCTGAAAATCTGTTGTTCATTTGTTTACAGTGAAATAGCTTTGTATCTGGTCAAACTCAATTTTTTTCAAAAGTTTACTAAGGGTCGGTAACAGGCTGAATGGTCGGCTCTCTCTTTGAGCCAGTAAAGGGTGCTTTGCTATTCTTGTGTAATTACTTTTGCTTCCCTCCAGGCCTAAGGTCACACACTTTCCTGTAGGCTTAGATTAAAGAGATGGCAAATAGGTGTGGCAATATCATCCGCTATCATCCTCAGTCATTTTCCATCCAAGTTGTCAGACCCAGGTGGCTTGTCATTGTTGATAGACAACAATACTTTTTTCCCCTCTTCCACACTCAGTTTACGGAATTCAAAATTACAATGCTTGTCTTTCAAAATTTGGTCAGTTATGCATGGATGTGTAGGTTCAGAATTTGTTGTTGCCATGTTATGCCTAAATTTGCTAATCTTTCCAATGAAAAAAACATTAAAGTAGTTGGCAATATCAGTGGGTTTTGGGATGAATGAGCCATCTGATTCAATGAATGATGGAGCCGAGTTTGCCTTTTTGTCCAAAATGTAATTGAAGGTGCTCCAAAGCTTTTTACTATCTTTATATAATTGATCTTTGTTTCATAGTACAGTTTCTTCTTCTTTTTGTTCAGTTTAGTCACATGATTTCTCAATTTACAGTACGTTTGCCAATTGGCTGTGCAGCCAGACTTATTTGCCAATCCTTTTGCCTCATCCCTCTCAACCATAACAATTTTGAATTCCTCATCAATCCACAGGGATTTAACCATTTTTACAGTCATGCTTATTAGTAACTGGAATAAGCAATTTCATAAATGTGTCAAGTGCAGCGTCTAGTTGCTCTTCATTACACAATTCTTCATTTACATTTACATTTTCAACATAGGAATCACTACAAAACTTATTGTATGACCTCTAATACACTATATTAGGCCCAGCCTTTGGAACATTGGTTTTCATAGATACTTTATGGCTACTATAAAGTATATAAATTAATAATATAAATAAACAAATTAAACAAATGCGATTAAAGTTCTGCATCATGGTTAGCTGTACTAATTGTTTTAGAAATGTGCACCTGTCAAGAAGTGTTCCCTACTCAGCCATAAGTGTTATGTGTCATGGTTCCTGTGTTTCCTAATTAGCATGTATGTTACGCTGTCCAGGTAACAACTAGCAAGGTGAGTCACTCCAGAGAGAGAACAATAGTCCCAGAGATCTAGTCCCTCTGAAGCCGCTTAAAGCAGAATCAGTCTCAGTTTACACCTCTGTGTTCAACATCTAACATCATCATTGTTCCCCCTTAGCAAGAAATTAAGCTGATCATGACATGATGTGGCAAAAACATACAGTATAATGGTGGAGGAAGGAATTAATTGGTTGTAGTGTGGGCACTCTATGCATTTCCCAGCAAGCCTTGCGGCAGTGATAAACTAAAGCACCCTATTGGCCCTGAGCAGGTGACGCAGGGAGACAGCAAAACCGTTGTGGAGACAGACAATACAACAGCAGCGATGCACACCTTGGCCACATACCTCTGGAGGAAGTGACCAGGTCACCTGACACCTGATCATGCCGTACTCTAGAGAGAGCTAAAAAACAAACATAAACAAGGATCATGGCAGCTGGGGGCAGGTTGAGCCGTATGAGTTCCTGGCAGTCGTGGCCCGGCTTTGGCCGGGCAAGCCCAGACCTGCCTCTCAATGCTGGGTGGGAGACGCACCAAGCCGCTTGCAGGACTTGGCCAGACTCAATGAGAAAAGAAAATAACACTCTGGGCAAACAAGAGCATAGTAAGCTCATTCCACCTCACTCCCTTTTTTATGGATTCCTTTATTTATTTCTCAACCCTCATCAGATTCCAGCTTGGCTGCTGCCCCCCTTCGCATTTTACTACAGAGGACACTTTCTCTTTTCTCTTATTCCACTCTTTCTGCTCCTTTCCAGACTTTAATTTGATTTCTTTATTTCTTTGTTTTTCACAGTGGAGATGATACTTTGAAACGTTGCTGTTTTACATATCTTAGGGGCTCTCCTCAATAGGTGAGCAGCCGTGGTGACAAAAGCCACAAAAGCCCCCTAGGCCTGGTCCAAGCGTAGGACCCCCTCACTGCTTGGCCCAGCCAGAGCTTTTTCTCAGCACCCCTTCACGGCGCTGTCCCTCCATTCATTGGTGTTGCCTCTCACCCCTAGCAAAGAGCCTGGCGGTTTGCAGCGGGTGCATCCACTAAATGACTTGATCGGAGGAGACGTGGGATGGAGTGAAACAGAGACCTCCCTGGCCATTTCCCACACCACATCACAGCCCCCAGTGTGAATGTCTGGGATTCCCTCTCCCTTTTCATCTCTCTCTCTCTCTCTCTCTCTCTCTCTTTTTCTCTCACTCTCTCTTTTTCTCTCACTCTCTCCCTTTCCATTTTCCTCTCTCTCTCGCTCTCTCTCTAGGTGTGAAATTAGATTTTATTTATTCCCGGTACAGAAGAAATAGAATTACACACACAGTAGAATCCCTATTAATTTAATAGGATCTCTGTGGGCCTAGTCGTAAAGATTTGTCATTTAACTTTTAAAATGTATTACCTTTTATTGTGGCATAAACACAACCAATCATTATGTTTTCATCTGATTGTCAAAAATCACTTCAAGGGCTCCTTTACTAGGCTACCCGCGCACGTTCATCCACTCGCAACATATTTCCAGCCTCCAAACAGTGGTGAATGGAAAGAGACACATGTTACACAAAACACCACACAGTGTAATGACATTTTGGAGATTGTCATCAGGCCAGAATGTATGCATCCACTGCTGTCCGTTTTTGTTTCAATGATTGTGATAGGCTCGGACTGTACAGCCTCTCTCTCTCTCTCTCAGTTGACAAACAGTGGTTGGCTTCATGTGTCAGCTGTGTAAAGGAGTTGATTAAACATTCAAACCTTGTGTGTGTTTGCGTGTGTGTGTGTGTGTGTGTGTGTGTCAGAATGCGGTTGCTCCACCTGACTGGCTGCTGTAGATCGGATCAGCGCAGCCACCTCTTGCTGCTGTCTTTACAGCTTGGCCATGGGAGGGGCCAGGTTGTTTGCGTGGGTGATCTTTAGCCCCATGTCAGGGATCAGACAAACACTTATTAACTGAGAGGAATGCAAACAAGCGAGAGCTAGAGCTGGGACACAGGACAGGGATGGAGGAGTAGGAGGAGTGTAAACTCCCCACGGAGGGATTCATCCAGAACATTCTAGAACAATGGAGATCCACTGGGGGAGTAGGTCCTAGAACACTGTGACCTCATCTGTTACAGAATACAACAGATTACACAGCATGTTTCTCTTACATCATTTTAGTAAGTTTTATTTGTTCGCTTGTTTCTTACTCAGGTTAAAAGCATCTAATAACTGAATTCATGTTTCGTATGTTATCACCCGACACAACTTAATTTATAAGGCCACAAAGGTACTGTTCTCTTGTTGCAAGGTACAGTGTGAGAGGTGTGAGAGGTGTGAAGAGGAATTACCACCTGTTTGGTCTCTACATCCCTATAGTCACCATGTTCTAACTTGTGAAAGTGGCTTGGGACTAAAGACAAATGACAACAGATTTAACAGATTAGTGCCGGAGGACCCACAGCACGTGGATGAGACGGAGCGTGATGCTGAGGATGTGAGGTGTTAGACCCTCTCTGTGGTGTGCCTTTGTTTGCTAATGGTTTAGGGCTAGGCAGTCAGATTCACCACTGCCCTCAAGATCTGTTTGCAAACAATCCTGATTGCTGGATATGTCTAGCCTATAAACAGACATCCTATACCTTTTCTTTAGTTTGAATGTGAACGTATGTTTTGGTGGACAGTAGTGGGTTGGGTACATTTGGTTTAGTATTTAATTGCAAGGGGATGGATTATTTCCTACATTCTACTCCATACATCTGCACAATTTTATATGATTGGTAACCCATGTAAATTCATTTCAAAAGGCCCAATGCACCATACCATAGTAAATACTGGATGTTGACTTTATGTAATTCCTCTGTCTGTATTCTGTCTTTACATGTGTCTATTGCTGGCAGCACCACTTCACTAAGTCAAATTCCGGATATGTGTAAATGGAGTTGGTGAATAGAAGTGATTCTAATTCTAAAGAATTGTAATCTTCAATCTAAACTAATACTTCTCTACACTGGGCGCTATAACTGTGCGAGCAATAAGGAGGACATTTTAGTGTGACCTCTCTGGCAGTCAGCCCTCAGTGTTACAGTTACTGGGGTCCTTAGGGCGTGTTTTTTTGCAAGTCAACAAACCACACAAAGCAGGAATACCCTGCTCTGGCCGATTGAGAATGCAAAGGCCCAATTCAGTGCGTTAAACAGCAGATTAAAGAGTCAGGCCGACTGAAAGACCACAGCGCAACCCCAAACCCAGGAGTTAAGGACCCATGAATAAGATGAATAAAATGTGGAGACTCACACACAAAGATACTGTGTCACTCACACCAGAGACGGGAATGTTGACGTCACGTCTCGCACGGGAATACGTCTAGGTGTAAAACATGCTCTGCCACGGTTGACTGAAAAGTTTTATTACATGTTTGAAATACTGTGCGTATGTCCAAAAATATGTCTACATGCAGCTCATTGTTGAGGATTTGTTATTTTTTCCCAGACAACGGACGTGATAGCAGCACAATGGAGCTTTAATAATGTGATACATATTGTTATATCAGAAGTATTTCCGCATGGGTGGCCTAGTTAGGCTAGAGGACACAGCATTGTCAGCTCTGGTAGTGGTCACCATGGAGATGGGCTAGACTTGGGGAGCTATCCAGCTTACTGGAAACGTGGTTTATTGTTGACTTTCAGGGAAGGGGAGGGGGCCTGCTTGTGGGATGAGGGGTGGGAGGGGAGCATGGTCTCTTACTTCCTGGTAGTATGGACGTTTGCTCAGCGGGGCATTCTCTCCATTGTCCATGCATCTAAATGCATCTCTCTCACCTCTCAAGTCAGGTGTAATGACTCGTGGCCAGACCTGTCAACGGGCAAGTCATATAACACATGTTCCCTTCCAAGAGGCCTTTCATTCACAACACTGGTAAACTATTTACATTACAAAGTGAGACAGTAAAAAATATGATATGATAAAAATGCAAAGAAGGCATTTATCAATATTAATAAAAAATAAGGTTATCACATATGAAGGACATTCCAGTGGTGCTATGGAGCAATATGATTGTGTTTAACACAATATTTAGAGAAATGCAACACATTTTTTAGCCAGGTGATATCATTTTTTTTATCCTCATGCTTTGTTTAACAACTAAGCTGCAGCTCTGGGAGACTGTTTTCCCTGTGGCCTCATCACAGCAGATAAAAAGCCTTATTTCCCAGACTTAGGATCAGTGATATGAGTGTATTGTGGCGTTCCTGAAATAACAATGTAAAATGTTGTGCTTTGCTGCCCTCTTGTGAACATTATGAGAACTTCCCTAGAAAATGTATCGAGGGGTGCACTAGGACCCGGTTGTCACTAGTTAACACAGCCACAAAGTCATAATTATGGCTAAACCCCGTCTATTTCTACAATTTATCTTCTTCAAATCAGATTTAAAACCTAACCTTAAATGAAGACCAAAAAAATTATGTTTGTTAGAAGAAAAAAAAACGATACATACAATTTTGACTTTGTGGCTGTCTTATCTAGTGGAAACCCTAGGAGCCAGGATGATTTGACGGCAGTCTACCTATCAAACATGGCTGACCCAAACAAAACACCAGCTGAAGTCCAATTCGGCAATGAAATACTAAGGTAAGAGTACAGTTTAAACGCCGTGTCTTTGAATAGTCACTGGGTGAAACGTTTTTACATACTAGTTTTTGTCAAATAAGCTAGCAAATTTCGTAGAGTTTTGTTGTGAAATTCGAGTTGTTTACTTATACACGTGTTAGCAGCTAGCTAGCTAGCTAACCTATTAATTGACGCTAACTGCTCCGGACAACGCTAGCTATGGAGTCTGAATATGTGGTCGTCCTGTCTTGTCAGCGGTCGGGTATTTCAACGGCGCATGTCTAACCGAACTAACTTGGTGTGATTTCTTACCATATATAGTGAGAAAGACACGTAGCCAGTGCTGACACCAATTGTAGACAGTCCGTCCCTGCAACTTATTGTGATTCTGATCAGTGGTACTACATTGTCATACTTGAGTAAAAGTAAAGATACGTTAATAGAAAATGACTCAAGTAAAAGTGAAAGTCACCCAGTAAAATAATACTTGAGTAAAAGTATTTGGTTTTAAATATACTTAAGTATAAAAAGTAAATGTAATTGATAAAATGTACTTAAGTATCAAAAGTGAACGTATAAATCACTTCAAATTCCTTATATTAAGCAAACCAGACGCCTAAAATGTAAGGAGTACTTTTAGGTGTCAGGGAAAATGTATGGAGTAAAAAGTATAGCATTTTCTTTAGGAATGTAGTAAAGTACAGATACCAAAAATAATTACTTAAGTAGTACTTGAAAGTATTTTTACTTAAGTACTTTACACCTCTGATTCAATCACAGCCCATCTGAACTGTTTGAAGCCCGCACGCGCAGCCACAAGATCCCGGTGCGCGGGCAAAAGGATTTCATTCCCACTGGGTCGGATGGCCAAAGGGATAGGCTTCAGCAGAGTTTGGATGAGCACTGGAATCTAGTATCTGAGGATCGCGTGGAGCGGCTGTGAGTAATGGATGGATGGAGGTGGAGGAACCAAGGACAACTAGACTAGGGTGACGTTTACTAGTACAATTAGATACTTTATGTGTCATCAACTTTAGATAGTGTTGGTAGATGATTAGACAAAGTCCATGTATTTGCAGCTAAACATACAATTAATTGGTATTACTGTGCTTTACAGCTGGTGGCATGACTGACTCCTTGTATGTTTTTGTGTCCAGAGGGAACCTGGTGAAGTCTGTGTGGATTCCCAGTGACAGTATAGTGGAGCTGCAGTCACCAGCGGTGAGTAATGGTCCATCAGAGAGAGAGGGACTTTGCCACGACAAGCTCTCTGCCTCTGATCATGTCTATTCGAGCTCAACCTCTCATTAACATTTATAGGCTAATGGCTAAAGATTTCACATGAATACTGACATTACATTACTTCTCTGTTCTGCTGTAGGGGAAGTTTTGGCAGACTATGGGGTTTTCTGCCCATGGTAAGCAATGTCTACATCCAGAAGAGGCGCTCTATCTAATGGAGTGTGTAAGTGCATGGCCTCTGCGTTGCCAATAAACATGTTAATGGGAGAGTTGTTACCACCTCACACCATTCAGGTTATAATTATCCCTGGCCGGAATGTTGTTAACCTAATAAAGACATTTCCATTAGTTTGATACATGTGGATCCAAATAAGACTAACACAGTTAATGTAATTCATACAATCATGTATTTATCTTATAATTGTTATCCCTTGTGATCCTCAAAATGAATAGGGAAACCTGCAAGTGTTTTACCAAGACCTGCCACTGTCCATCCAAGAGGGCTATGAGAGATTTCTATACTCCAAGACGATGAGTTTACAGCATTACCAGGTATGAGAAAAGACTATATAATAACATTCAAACCGGTCTAAACTTATGATTTGACCTAACGTGATAATTTTATTTCCTTTTATTTAAAGGTTTTTGGCCATTTGAAGCGACTTGGCTATGTGGTGAACAGATTTGATCCCAGGTAATTGTCTTCTGCACAGGCATGAACTACTCTAGGTTCTAAGGCCATTCCTTCTCTTTAACTGGAACCTTTTCCTTAGTTGCATGCAAGCGACTGTATTTATGATCTGAGGATCGGTGTTGTTCCCTGTAGTTCTGTGCCATCGCAGTATGAGAGGCAGTTGAACCTGCCCCAGTCCCGAGACCAATCAGGAAGACTTCCGAAGAGGAAACGCAGCCAAAGCCCCACCTCCAGGTGAGTGTGCAGACACACCCAGTTATATTTAGACATGGTTTAATCACTAAGTCAACCCACATGCCTCAAAGCGATCCATGTCCAATGTGAAACCATGGCTTTCTGCCTCTTCTACTGCGCTCCAGGCACACAGGAACACAGGAGGGCCCCACTTCTAAGAGAATGGAGGAGGAGAAAGACTGCAACAGAGAGGAAGAGGACAAGAATCCTGACCCTCTTCAAGATCTTACAGCCCCAGACATTGATGAAATCCAGACAGCATCAAATGTTCCCCCCACCATCTCAACCGAGGGTGGCCAGGGCAGGAGCTGGTGGTCAAAGGAAGGCTCCCCAGACCCTGAGCTGCCAGGTCAGTCCCAGAGCTCTGGCTCCTCACGCTGGGACTTCAGCTCCATCCACTTCCCAGACCTGGGCTCCAGAAGCTGTCTCCCCAGCAGCCTGACTTCCCCAGACCCTTGCCTGCTGCCCGGGGCTATGGGGTCAGTGGGGGCCTGCGATGTGGCCCCCTGGCTGCAGAGGCTCAACCTGCGGGAGGTGAGGATGTCCCGGCGGGAGAGGGAGAGGGAGCGGGGCAGGGACCGGTACCGGAGGGACGTCAACCAGGACAGAGAGGTACGACGTTGCAGGAACTGGGCGGAGTACCGGGAGCTGCAGGAGAGAAGGATTCAACAGAGCCGCAAAGATAGGCCAGCACACCTGTGGGAGGGGCCGGTCACGCCCCTACATGACCCTGCACAGGTCTCTTCAACTGGTAAGACTAATCTGGACTTCATTGCTGTCAATGACAAATTCATATAAGTTCCAATATCTGTTTACTCTCTGTGATTCATCATTACATGAACTTATTATCCCATGTGGTTTAAGTTGAATTACATTGTTCATATGCAGCATCATGAATGGTTAAAGGTCTAAATGGTTTTGACGTTTCTTCCTTCTAGGTGAACTGCTGGATAAAATCAGTGTGATCAAATCCACACGGCTGCTGGAGGGAGCATCCAGGTATTCCTCTCTTTAGGATCTTATCTAGAAAGTGAATTTAGTGGTGAGTGTTCTATCCCGGTTAGGGGTAATTGGATCTCCCTGCTCATGCATCATAACATCTATTAAGATGAGTGAAATTACAGTTAACGAAAATGTATGCTTAATCCAGTTAAACTAATGTATAGAATGTATTATACAAGATAAACAATTCACAAATTCTACAGCACAATGGCAGAGTCATGTCTTAAGTGTAAAACTAATAATGACTCAACAATCCATGCTTTCTGGGAATGATATAAAGTCTAGAAGTTGTGGGTGGAGATAGAAAGAAGTATTAGAATGTAAATGTACTTTTAATTTGTCTGTCTTCATATTTCAAGACATGGCATATGGGGGTGGTTAGATACCCAATAGGCTGGATGATACTCATCTTGAGAAAAACTAAACAGGAAAATCATTAAATCTGTCATCAATAACGCAATGGAAAAATCGAAAGTTATTATTGAAATAACATGGGCAACCAAGGAAAAACAAATTGATACAATTTCGGGCCAAGTGGCAAACAATAATACAGGCACTAGGGATGGGGGTGTGAGCATGCGGGTCTGGGCAGATGAGATGTAGACATTGTTTGTGTGGATCTGGAAGTTGTTGTTTGTATGTATACATTTGTATATGGAGTGAAAAAATAAATAAGAATAGTGAAAACCTATACCGTGGGTTTGTTGAATATGATTAACATTGTCTTAGATGACATGTACGATATGCCATAATGGTGCCTGCCATAGAAATATATTAGACCTATTTCAATGGTGTCTGCCTTGTTTGACATTTGGCCTTGTCCTCTCAGTTTGAAAGGTTCAGAGGAGTGGAAGATCTGTTTCAACATTTACCAACCTGACACTGTCGCTGAATTCAAGAAGAGCACTCCTGGAAAACCTTATTCTCGCATTTGTGTGTGCAGGTAAACATCCAAACACTGGCGGGGGGGGGTTGCATACTTTATAATCAGTAAAAACAATACGATACCATGTCACAGACCACCTGCCATCGAAAGTAATCCTTTATGCACTATTATCAAATGCTACTGCACAATGAATAATGTCTGCTGTCTTCTCCCAGTTTCAGTGGTCCAGTGCCTGACTTGTGGACACTGAAATTACTGGCATTCCAGAGTGGGGACGTCCAGGTCACCTATGCAGTGGTGGACCACGGGGACATCTCCTTCTACTCCTTCAAGGACTTCCAGATACCCACAGACGTGTCCTTCTGAGGGCCTGGCCACAGAAAACAGTCACATGGCCCTGGTTTAACTGCTGCACCATGCCAGGGCTGCCTGGGGTGGATCTGAAACTCTGCAACTGGAACTAATGCCAAACAAATGAAACTGAATTCATGGACTGCAGTCCTCACACTGCTTGATGCAGTGGTATTCCTTCCTTCTGTGTTGCAGACTTCTTTTAGTGGCATATGGTCATCTCCAACTGATTGAAGGTAACCTTCATTGTCACCTCTCCAAACAATGTCACCATGTCTCATACCAAGCATGGTTTTGTAAAGCCTCATTTTGAACCGAATTGACTCGGTTTTCTGCCTTTATCTCATCACCACTATTGGTTATCTGGTATTCATATACTGTATCACGAGTGGCTTCACTAGGTATGCACTTAGTATAGATACGGTATGTGTAGATCATACGTATGTCTCAGCCCTTTGTTTTTGTCTGCTATCTGCCCATATTTTAGATGTATCGAATCAGCTTTACTGACTGGCCTTTTGTTTCTGTAACCTCTGTTTTAAGTTACCTGAATCCTGTTCTCTTGTTTTTGTTTCAAATTGCTTGTAAATGGCGGCCTGTATCTGTAGCGTTTATCTTCACATTATGACTTTCTGGCTGAGTTATTGTTGCATCGTTCTAATTTGTTTACTGTCATTCCTAACAAAACCAGTCCCCCAAAACCCAAGTCGTGCCTGTCATACACTTCTGCCCATAACAACCTTTTATTATACTTCAGTGACATTTTGTCTGCAATCTATGGGTCTAGTAAGCCTCTCTGTAATAACCTTTTCTTTCCATTTCATTTGGGTTGCATAATCTGAAGTTGTAAAGCATATATTCTTCTCTCTTATATTAGTCCACAAACTCTGGTTTTAAATCATTGAGATGAGGTTATTCACCACAACCTGCTCCTCTCAGCTCTAGTTTACCAGCAAACCCTGTCCATCAGTCCATCTGTGACGTGCAGTAATAAACTGGATCTCCACCATTCAGGATCACATTGTCGCTAAGTCAATAGGTAAGGAGGTGCAGGGTCATTCCATGAAAAGAGGGCCTTTTGATATTTTAAGTAGAAATTATTATATTAAATGAAGTGCTCTTTAATATAGACCAGATGGGAATTCAATTAATATGAATAAAGGCTTGGCAGAAATTCAGCATCAATCCTGTGCCACTTCTAGGAAGATTGTAACTCACTTAATCCCAACATTTCTCCAAGTTTCACCATCATTGTAATGCCCTAGCTATTTTGTTGCTTTGACAGTCATTTCTGAAGATTATTATTTATTTCATGTAATTATGGATTTAATTAATATGGTGAATATTGTAAACTATTCCTTTTTAAATGTGTTTCAAAATAAACATTGAAGATATAATAGTCAAATCACAGAGTAAAAGCAGATGAGCTGGTTCTACTCATTTTTTTTGTGCCATTTTCTGGTGGAAAAATGCTTGACCTGCTCAGTTTAAAACGTCAACCCTGTTACACATAGACAGGCTAGACAATTTTTAAATTAAATTTTTGTGAAGTTTGCATTTAATTACTACTCCCTGTTGCACCCAACAAGCTTCCATTCCCCGTCACAAGGGGACTTAAGGCTGATTTAAGAAGACATCATAATCCCTGTTACTTTATTTGGCACTTAATAGGCTTATAATAGGCTATAGTATTTATTTTTATTTTATTTATTTTTATTTAACCTCTTGATGGGGGGAAAAAAAAATTTTTTTATGAAGTTGATCATGTGCTCTTTATGACAGATTGTTAAAATCAACAAAATACATTGACCAAGTTACACTTCTCAAAAGGCACTGCATTTGTGGAATGACCCAGAAGGTTTTGGCTTGAACACTCTTTACCTCTGACAATGGCTCTGAGTAAAGTCAACTAGCCTTTTGATTGGGCCACACTCGCATAATGCTCTCACACACATAAAACACAGCCCTCTCCCACTTGGACACCATTCTGCTGGACCTGTGAGCCTAAACATACAGCAATGAGCACTTTGTGGCTTCTGTGCTCACTCACTCTGATGGGTGAGTTCTCATTTTTGATTTCTCTCAGCTCCTCTCTTTCTCCTTGTTTGTCTTTTGGCTTTTAAGAAAATAATATTTATTTTGTCCCATATTCTACCACATGTATGGATAACCCATCCACTGTGCCACTGTTTATCAGTTGTGATCCATGTCTTCTGTAATCTAAGATAGGGTCTATTCTCCTTAGCAGGTGGCATCTCCACTATGGAGGACTGTTCCTATCAGCGTCTTCAGGATCATCTGGGTCTGTCACAGAAAAATGAGAGTACAACAGGTCTGCGACCTGTGGTGCACTGGACCAATTCTACACAAGTTATGGTGGACATGATTCTGTTTGGTATTATGGATTTGGTAAGTATTTAATAAGTCTTTAAACCCTTGGGCAACATTTTGTTGGGTGAGCTCTGCCAACCATTTGCAGGTCTTGTCATAGATTTTCAAGCATATTTCATTCAAAACTAACTCAGCCACTTAGGAACATTAATTGTCTTCTTTGTAAGCAACTCCAGCGTAGATTTGGCCTTGTGTTTCAGGTTATTGTCCTGCTGAAAGGGGAATTCACCTCCCAGTATCTGGTGGAAAATAAACTGAACCAGGTTTTCCCCTAGAATTTTGACTGCTTAGCTCCATTCGGTTTAATTTTTTGACCTGAAACTCCCCAGTCCTTAACGATTACAAGCATACCCATAACATGATGCAGCCACCGCTATGCTTGAAAATATGGAGTGTGGTACTCAGTAATGCGTTGTATTGGATTTGCCCCAAACATAACACTTTGTATTCAGGACACAAAGTGAATTGCTTTGCCACATGTTTTGCAGTTTTAATTTAGTGCCTTGTTGCAAACAGGATGTATAATTTGGAATATTTTTATTCTGCACAGGTTTCCTTCTTTACAATCTGTCAATTAGGTTAGTATTGTGCAGTAACTACGAGGTTATTGATCCATCCTCAGTGATTAGGAGTCCCATAGGGCAGCGCACAATTGGACCGGGGTAGGCCGTCTTTGTAAATAACAATTTGTTCTTAATTGACTTGCCTAGTTAAATAAAGGTTAAATAAATAACTTTTATTTATTAAAATGTTTTCTCCTATCACAGACATTAAACCTTGTAACTGTTCTTAAGTCACTATTGGCCTCATGGTGAAATCCCTGAGCGGTTTCCTTCCTCTCCGGCAACTGAGTTAGGAAGGACACCTGTATCTTTGTAGTGACTGGGTGTATTGATACACCATCCAAACTGTAATTAAGAACTTCACCATGCTCAAAGGGATAAATATTCAATGTCTGCTTTTATATTTTTACCCATCTATCAATAGGTGCACTTCTTTGGGAGGCATTGGAAAACCTCCCTGGTCTGGTTGAATCTGTGTTTGAAATTAACTGCTTGACTGAGGGATTGTACAGATAATTGTATGTGTGGGGTACAGAGATGAGGTAGTCGTTAAAAAATCATGTTAAACACTATTATTGCACACAGAGTGAATCCATGCAATGTATTATGTGACTTGTTAAGCACATTTTTACACCTGAACATATTTAGGCTTGCCATAACAAAGGTGTTGAATACGTATTGTCTCAAGACATTTCAGCTTTTCATTTGTAATTAATTAATACAAAATTCAAAAAACATACTACTTTGATATTATGGGGTATTTTGTGTAGGACAGTGACAATCTGAAGTTAATACTTTTTTTTCAAATGTTACATACATACAAATATATACAGTTGAAGTCGAAAGTTTACATACACTTAGGCTGAAGTAATTAAAACAAATTTTTCAACCACTCCACAGATTTCATGTTAAAAAACTATAGTTTTGGCAAGTCGGTTAGGACATCTACTTTGTGCATGACTCAAGTAATTCTTCCAACAATTGTTTACAGACAGATTATTTCACTTATAATTCACTATATCACAATTCCAGTGGGTCAGAAGTTTACATACACTAAGTTGACTGTGCCTTTAAACAGCTTGGTAAATTCCCGAAAATGATGTCATGGCTTTAGAAGCTTCTGATAGGCTAATTGACATAATTTGAGTCAATTGGAGGTGTACCTGTTGATGTATTTCAAGGCCTACCTTCAAACTCAGTGCCTCTTTGCTCGACATCATGGGAAAATCAAAAGAAATCAGCCAAGACCTGTAAACCTCCACAAGTCTGGTTTATCCTTGGGAACAATTTCCAAATGCCCGAAGGTACCACGTTCATATGTACAAACAATAATATGCAAGTATAAACACCATGGGACTACGCAGCCGTCATACCGCTCAGGAAGGAGACGCGTTCTGTCTTCTAGAGATTAACGTACTTTGGTGCCAAAAGTGCAAATCAATCCCAGAACAACAGCAAAGGACCTTGTGAAGATGCTGGATGAAACAGGTACAAAAGTATCTATATCCACAGTAAAACGAGACCTATATTGACATAACCTGAAATGCTGCTCAGCAAGGAAGAAGCCACTGCTCCAAAACTGCCATAAAAAAGCCAGACTAAGGTTTGCAAACCGTAGAACACCATCCCAACCGTGAAGCACGGGGGTGGCAGCATCATGTTGTGGGGGTGCTTTGCTGCAGGAGGGACTGGTGCACTTCACAAAATAGAGGGCATCATGAGGAAGGAAAATTATGTGGATATATTTAAGCAACATCTCAAGACATTGATGGGGGGAATTTCGAATGGGTCTTCGAAATGGACAATGACCTCAAGCATACTTGCATGGGGCAAAATGGCTTAAGGACAACTAAGTCAAGGTATTGGAGTGGCAATCACAAAGCCCTGACCTCAATCCTATAGAACATTTGTGGGCAGAACTAAAAAAAAGTGTGTGCGAGCAAGGAGGCCTACAAACCTGACTCAGTTACACCAGTTCTGTCAGGAGGAATGGGGCAAATTTGACTTATTGTGGGAACCTTGTGGAAGGTTTTTTTATTTTTTTTATTTTTTTTTCACCTTTATTTAACCAGGTAGGTCAGTTGAGAACAAGTTCTCATTTACAACTGAGAGGCAAAGCAGTGCGACAAAAAACAACACGGAGTTATACATGGGAAATAAACAAACGTACAGTCAATAACACAATAGAAAATCTATATACAGAGTGCAAATGTAGTGCAAAATTTAGTAAGGTTAGGAAGGTAGGACAATAAATAGGCCATAGTGGCTAAATACATTACAGATTAGCATTAACACTGGAATGAAGGATGTGCAAATGATGATGTGCAAATAGAGATACTGGAGTGCAAAATGAGCGGAAGTAAAAAAATAAATATGGGGATGAGGTAGTAGGGTGGGCTATTTACAGAAGGTCTATATACAGGTGCAGTGATCGATAAGCAGCTTTGACAGCTGATGCTTAAAGTTAGTGAGGGAGATAGGAACCTCTAGCTTCAAGGATTTTTGCAATTCGTTCCAGTCATTGGGCAGCAGAGAACTGGAAGGAATGGCGGCCAAAGGAGGTGTTGGCTTTGGGGGTGGCCAGTGAGATATACCTGCTGGAGCGCATGCTACGGGTGGGTGTTGCTATGGTGACCAGCGAGCTGAGATAAGGCGGGGATTTACCTAATAAAGACTTATAGATGACCTGGAGCCAGTGGGTTTGGCGACGAATATGTAGTGAGGGCCAGCCGACGAGAGAATACAGGTCGCAGTGGTGGGTAGTATATGGGGCTTTGGTAACAAAACGGATGGCACTGTGATAGACTACATCCAATTTGCTGAGTAGAGTGTTGGAGGCTATTTTGTAAATGACATCGCCGAAGTCAAGGATCGGTAGGATGGTAAGTTTTACAATGGCATGTTTGGCAGCATGAGTGAAGGAGGCTTTGTTGCGAAATAGGAAGCCGATTCTAGATTTAATTTTGGATTGGAGATGGTTAATGTGAGTCTGGAAGTTGAGTTTACAGTCTAACCAGACACCTAGGTATTTGTAGGTGTCCACGTATTCTAAGTCAGACCCGTCGAGAGTAGTGATGATAGTCCGGTGGGCAGGTGCGGGCAACGTTCTATTGAAAAGCATGCATTTAGTCTTACTAGCATTTAAGAGAAGTTGGAGGCCAGGGAAGGAGTGTTGTTTGGCATTGAAGCTTGTTTGAAGGTTAGTTAACAGTGTCCCAAGAGGGGCCAGATGTATACAGAATGGTGTCGTCTGCGTAGAGATGGATCATCGTTGATGAATATAGAGAATAGGGTTGGCCCAAGAATTGAACCCTGTGGCACCCCCATAGAGACTGCCAGGGGACCGGACAGCAGGCCCTCCGATTTTACACACTGAACTCTGTCTGAGAAGTAGTTGGAGAACCAGGCGAGGCAGTCACTTGAGAAACCAAGGCTGTTGAGTCTGCCAATAAGAATGCGGTGATTGACAGAGTCGAAAGCCTTGGCCAGGTCGATGAAGACGGCTGCACAGTACTGTCTTCTATCGATGGCGGTTATGATATCGTTAAGTACCTTGAGCGTAGCTGAGGTGCACCCATGACCAGCTCGGAAACCAGATTGCATAGCAGAGAAGGTACGGTGGGATTCGAAGAAGTCAGTGATCTGTTTATTAACTTGGCTTTCGAAGACTTACCCGGAACGTTTGACCCAAGTTAAACAATTTGAAGGCAATGCTACCAAATACTAATTGAGTATATGTAAACTTCTGACCCACTGGTAATGTGATGAAAGAAATAAAAGCTGAAATAAATAGATCTCTCTACTATTATTCTGACATTTCACATTCTTAAAATAAAGAGGTGATCCTAACTGGCCTAAGACGGAATTCTTAGATAAAACATGCAGTACATGGTACTGTAGTGTTTATAGCTTAATGTGGTTATTTCATGGTTTATTTCATGATATTACATGGTACTGTAGTGTTTATAGCTAAATGTGGTTATTTAATGGTTTATTTCATGATATTACATAGTACTGTAGTGTTTATAGCTTAATGTGGTTATTTCATGATACTACATGGTACTGTAGTGTTTATAGCTTAATGTGGTTATTTCATGATACTACATGGTACTGTAGTGTTTATAGCTTAATGTGGATATGTCATGGTTTATTTCATGATATTACATGGTACTGTAGTGTTTATAGCTTAATGTAGTTATTTCAATAATGGTTAGTTCCATGTAGAACCCTCTGTGGAAAGGGCTCTACATGGAACCAAAAGGGGTTCTCCTATGGGGACAGCCGAAGAACCCCTTTGGAACCCTTTTTTTCTAAGAGTGTATGCACTACTACCACCACATGCAGGTAACTGCCAAAATAATGGAAAAACTTGAGTAAATGAGGGATACAATGTATATTGAAAGAAGGTGCTTCCACACAGGTGTGGTTCCTGAGAAAATTAAGCAATTAACATCCCATCATGCTTAGGGTCATGTATAAAAATCCTGGGAAGGCCATTATTTTGGCTACCATGGCTATGACCCCATAGGATGACAATGACCCCACCCACAGGGCACGAGTGGTCACTGAATGGTTGGATGAGCATGAACATTATGTAAACCATATGCCATGCCAAGCCATCTCAGTTACCAGATCTCAACCCAATTAAACACTTATGGGAGATTCTGGAGTGGCGCCAAGACAGCATTTTACACCATCAACAAAACATCAAATTATGGAATTTCTTGTGGAAGAATGGTGTCACATCACTCCAATAGAGTTCCAGACACTTGTAGAATCTATTCCAAGGTGCATTTAAACTGTTCTGGCTCGTGGGGGCCGAACGCCCTATTAAGACACTTTATGTTGGCGTTTCCTTTATTTTGCCAGTTACCTGTACATCAATTTGAAATTATTAATTTATGTCTGCAGAACGAGAAGTCCTCAACTTTCACCAGCTATGTCTTAATCTCAATAGTAAGTACAGATGCTGTTAATATTTTTTCACTATTTCCCTCACGGTCTGTTGTAATAATGATTGATTTCCATGTACCTTTTACTTTCTTAACTCCTGTATTATGTACAGGCCTGGGTGAATTACTTCATAGCTTGGGAACCAAAGGAATTTTGTGGAATTTCAAAAATGACTGTTCCAAGAGAAAGAGTCTGGATACCAGATATCGGTATCCAAGAAGAGTGAGTACCATTCATACGTCTCAGCAATATTTCAGCAGTCAACCCATTTTCACTATGGAGTGATTTTTTCCCCTTCTGTTTCCTTAAAATGAAACCCATTTGAATAGCTTTGTAATTATACTATAGACATGAGATAATAACACAAAGGTGATCCTTCACTACTTCATCATTAGCCTTTATGTACAGTCCATCACAATGAAATACCATTTATCAAAGAGTTTCCACAATTGATGTCTGTATGTTTGACAAGGGGTCAAATAACACTAAACAAAGTGCTTTTACCACACAGTAAATACTACATAACATAGCATGCCAATAAACCACCTGTCGTTGCTGTACGTTTCTTTGCTGTCGTCCAACAACGACGAGACAACCTACAGGGAGGACGTGAGAGCCCTTGAGTGGTGCAAGGAAAATAACCTCTCCCTCAACGTCAACAGAACAAAGGAGCTGATTGTGGACTACAGGAGACAGCAGAGAGAGAGTACGCATGGACCGGGACGCAGTGGAGGGCAACAAAAGCTTCAAGTTCTTCAGCGTGCACATCACTGAGTTCCTGAAATGGTCCCTCCACACCGACACTGTGGTGGAGAAGGCACAACAGCACCTATTCAACATCAGGATGCTGAACTTTGAAATGTGGCTTGTCCCCTAAGACCCTCAAGAACTTATACAGATGCACCATTGAGAGCATTCTGTCAGGCTGTATCACTGCCTGGTACAGCAACTGCACCACCCACAACCGCAGGGCGGTTCTGTCAGCCCGACGCTTCACTTGGGGGCACACTGCCTGCCCTCCAGGACATCTACAACACCTGGTGTCACAGGAAGGTCAAGAAGATAATAAAGGACCTCAGCCACCCGAGCCACAACCTGTTCACCCTGCTGCCATCTAGCAGGCGGAGACAGTTTAGGTGCGTCAAAGCTGGAACCGAGAGACTAAAAAACAGCTTCTATCTCCAGGCCATCAGACTGCTAAACAGTCATCACTAGCCGTCCTCCGCCCGGTACCCTGCCCTGCACCTTAGTCACCGTTACTAGCCTGCTACCACAGGCATTTCGCTGCACCTACGTTAACGTCCTGTTATGTAGTCAGGAAGCAGGTGCAGTTGGTGAGTTTAATAAAAAACGAACATGGAGCGATACAAAGCGAGAGAAGCGTCTGACATGAAAACAGAACCAATACTGCCTGGTGAGAAAAGTTACAGAGTGCTAGATATAGGGGAAGTAATCAGGGTAGTGATGAAGTCCAGGTGTGCCTAATGATGGGGCGCAGGTGTGCGTAATAATGGTTGCCATGTGTGCATAAGGATGGGTTGCCAGGACCGGTGGTTAGTTAACCGGCGACGTCGAGTGCCGGAGTTGGGGAGCAGGGGTAGATGTGACACATCCGCTAATCGGTGTACGCGACAAATAAACTTTGATTGGATTATTTGTAGTTGATTGTCAACCATAGAAACCATAATGACATACTGATAAAAACGGATAATCTTTCAGCTAGCCTTTGTAGAGAACAAACAATGGGCATTGGAGCTGAATATGAGAACCCTATGTCTCTGTGTGTTTAGTGCACTGTTTCAGGGGCAAAATACAAAGCTTATGAAAAGTCTGTTTCCACCAATTAAAACTGGTCTGTTTGGTGTTCTTTGAAACCTGATCTCAGTCTGGGATTGGATGAACAACCTTTTTTGCCTTTGCACTGTCCCACTGAACTAAACTTCTGAACTTTACTTTCTTTACCAATTGCCCAATTTAGATATTTTATATAATGTTGTAACCTTGTAAATCTGTGAATTTTTGGTCCTTCATAGTAACAAGCTTTGATGTTATTCAAAAGTAACAAATATCATTGTCTTCCTTGGTAAAGAAAGTAAAGTCTTACAGTGGCCAAATACTGATACATCTTTGTCCGCACCTTCAGCATCTCTGATACAGGTAGTACCATATTGAGCCCATATGTCCAGGTGCATCATAATCGGTTAGCTCAAGTGATTGACCAGCGCCGGCTGACCACTTCCTGCAAGATGGATCTTTATAGGTTCCCCCTTGACACGCAGAGCTGCAGCATCACCTTTAAGTCTATGATACACCGAGGTACCCCCCCAACACACAGACACAAACACACACACGTGTTGTTGTAACTTTGCCTTTTTATCATCCCCATTCAGATGGTTGCGGTAGTTCTATACAAACATGTAACATCAACATCTTTTATCTCTTCAGCATCAGAAATAAGATTGCGGGCATTCGCCAGCACCACTGCAATGAACCACATAGCTAGGGAGAGCATGACTACACTGGATGAATGGGACTTCCTGGGCATTGCTATGACTGAGGAAGAACTACATTATGGTGGTGAAGAAAAATGGCACCAGCTGATATACAAGGTATTATTGGAGGCAAATGAGAGCATGATTTAAAAATGGAATGACTGTTGTTATGTTAGGCCTATTTCATAATTTACAAGAGACTAATACAAACTGAAGGGATCACACTTGTCCCTTTTTATAATTATAAGTATTTTCAATGTCTTTTTTTGTCTATTGTGCATTCAAATGTATATGATACTTTTCCCCTTCCATACAGATCACCTTACGAAGGAGGCCACTATTATATATAATCAACCTTGTGGTACCAATCGCCTTTTTCCTTGTGCTGGATTTGGCCTCCTTTTTCATCAGTGAGGCCAAAGGGGAAAAGCTAGGCTTCAAAGTGACCATACTCTTGTCCATATCTGTCCTATTGTTGATTCTCAATGACATCCTGCCCTCCACAGCAAACAACCTGCCAGTGATAGGTGAGAGGTTACCACATTATAGGTTTACCCCCTGTCTCCACACTGTATTCAGCCTTATGTCATTTGAACAGTCCTATTCTCATCTTTATTCTGAGTTTTTCCCCATAATCTCCTAAGTGTTTTCAATTTATATCAATGACATCTCCCTTTCTCCAGCTCTTTACTGCATTGTAATCTTTGCCCTTACGGGCCTCAGCCTCCTGGAGACAATGCTGGTGAGCTTCCTGGTTGATATGGACAGCAGGGTTGATCAGAACGTCCAGACCTCTGCTACGACCTGTGAAGAGACTGACTGCCAAAGAGGTGAAATCTCTTGTTCTTTTGTCATTCTCATAAGAGATTGATTAAGATCCAGGACATTACTGAGGCCATCAGAGGTAAAATATAACACCCCCAACAACATTGACTCGACTCCAGCAACTTCCAATTTTCTTCTTAGAGCCTGAGAACGATGCTGAGAGCAGCCTGGAGAAGGTGGACACCCTTAACAAGAAGAACCTTGATGGAGACTGGCTGAACAACCCCCACCTGCTACAGCTGATCCTAGAGGAGGTGCAGAACTTACGGCAGGAATGGTTCTCTGTTAATGTGAGATGTGGCAAGAAGAAGCCTGGGTACTGGGAGAGAGTGGCCAGACGCATTGACCAGGCTTACTTCTGCCTTTATCTCATTACCACCATTGGTTTTCTGATATTCATACGTTTTATGTGGCTTCACTAATAGTGCACAGTTCACTTACAATATATGAGGATGTTTAGGCTCTTTGTGTTACTTATATGCATAGATTATTATTTATAAATAGCTGTTTCGCTGCAAGCCCTGTAGACCAAAGCCTGTAACAGTATACTTTACATAATCTTAATTATCTGAATCCGGTTCACTTGGCTACTGCTTCTGTTAAGGCTATTGTTAATGTTTGTGATTGAGCTAACTATAATAAATAAATTACTATTTGCAACATTCATTAAGTTGTTTCCAGTAGCGGTGTGTGGGTAAAATCCCTATGCAAGGCTGAAAAAAGGCATATTACAACCTATGTGTTGTGATAATTGCATTGTTTGCTCTATAACCTGTTAGTTCACATGCTTTGACACCATGATATATAGGCTGAAGGCCAAGGCAATAAGAAGACTGGTAGAATAAATTCAACCACACCTTTGTTTCATCACAAAACCGGAGAGAAACCTCTGTCCGGTGAAGTCGCAAAGCATATTGCATGTAACAAACAGTTACATGACCTACAGCACGGCCAAGCAAGTTAATGTTGTTTCCGCCATTTTCGGAAACCACAAAGTTACCGCAAGTCGCAAAGAAAACGGGCTGCCGCCACTGTCCCAGCACCATTTCAACTTCAAGTGTGTGTGTGTGTGTGTGTGTTCGTGCACTACTTGTAGACAAATGCCAATGCCATCCTCCTCTCATGTTGATGAAACGGTCTAGGACTCTGTCATACAGTACACACTTTTATTTTTTGTTGTCCTAGGCTACATGGATAAAATGCTTGCTCGCTAGTCTAACTGCCTTTCATGGGCAACGTTAGTTAGCCTTTTACATCTAGCTACATATTGAACTTGCATATTGAAATAATCGCAGTAAATAGTCCTGGCACACCCAAAAAGTGTCAAGGGAAGCCAGTTTGGATTTTGCTTCACTCCAATCACATCGAGAGCAATACGTCATTGACAGAAACAACTTGAATTGTTGCATCTCGTTGTGTTGTTGTCCTCCAGTGGTTAGCTAGCTAGCTAGCTAAAATTAGCTGTTTCCTAAATTAGCCAGGGATGGGGATGGGGATTTGAACTTAATTCTCCGTACTGGGTGCGTTCCTTTGCCCAGGCGTTGCTGACGCATACCAGATCTTATAACATCTGGATAGGTATTTTACGCATCAGCTAACCACGTCATGGTCGCGTTCCCCTGCTCACACGTTGCATGCATCAACCAATGGTTGAGTGCCACGTCATCGACTGACATATTGCTATAACATACTATGACTTGGTTAGTTGATATTTAAAATGTCTAGCCAGGCATTGTAAGATCTGGCAGGAGTCAGCAATGCCTGGGCAGAGGAACGCACCCAATATGTTAGAGCAATCTGACATGTCACGTAATCATTGGTTGATGCATGCAACGTCTGAGCAGGGGAACGCGTCCAGTGCCTACAAAAAGATGCCATTACTATTGCCAAAGACAGTACAGTATGAAGATAGAAATCCCTTACCACGCTTGTAGGCGATGTCATGGCGATGTTGGTTGGCTAAACTCATGCCCAGAAACAAGTTATCCGGTCTAACCAATAATTTATATAAACATTTATCTATATAAATATAGCTGATGATATGTGTGCTTTGAAGCCACAGGTCGGCTATATTGACACTCCCCAATAGGAGCAGTCCTCCATAGGAATGAATGGAATTCTACAGTATTTCTTTTAAATGTATTTAAGTATTTTGTGTTATAGTGGGGACAGTAACATTAGTAATCTCTAAAAATTATATTTTAAGGAAATGTTTAGATCACATAATATAATTTAAAAGTATGCATTAAGGTGTCTGTAATAGAATAAATGTGGCAAAAACGAATGTACAGTCGTGGCCAAAAGTTTTGAGAATGACACAAGTATTGATCTCCACAAAGTTTGCTGCCTCAGTGTAGATGATGGTAATTTGCATATACTCCAGAATGTCATGAAGAGTGATCAGATGAATTGCAATTAATTGCAAAGTCCCTCTTTGCCATGAAAATGAACTTAACAGTAAAGCATCCTGAGACCATTACTTCCCCAGCCAAGGGAGTGGGCTCACTCACAATTTTGCCTAAGAACACAGCCATGAATAAAGAATGGTACCAACACATCCTCCGAGAGCAACTTCTCCCAACCATCCAAGAACAGTTTGGTGACGACCAATGCCTTTTCCAGCATGATGGAGCACCTTGACTCTTTGCATAAAGCCTTTGACATTTATGGAATACTTGTAATTATACTTCCGTGTACCATAGTAACTACTGACATAAAGATCTAAGAACACTGAAGCAGCAAACTTTGTGGAGACCAATACTTGTGTCATTCTCAAAACTTTTGGCCACAACTGTAGACATTAATAAATGCTTCCAAATGTGTTTTTACAACGGTGGGGTAGTGCCAAGATGGAGGCACCGGGGTCTCAACACAGAGCCCCTTTATTAGTCATCTAGTGTATATATAAATAGTTGTCAAACGGTTGCCTGGAACCGAACTGCACAAATAAAACGAACTCCTTTGATATAGTTGTTTTTGACTACAATGAAAACGTGTCAGTTTGTCACTTTCACACGGTTGGAGTAATTACATGTTCAACTACTTAAGACATTGGCTCAAATCTAGGTTGTGCTTTTAGATTTCGAGAAAATTAACAACTAGGGAAGAATCTTTCACTTATCTCATTGACGTCTCAAAACCCGGCCTGGTCTGCTTCGCAAGCTTTCCCAGAAGTCTCGCGATGTTGCGCTCTGGGTTTAGAAACTGAAACCGAGACATCATTTCACATCATAATTTGCACATCCTTCATTCCTGTGTTAACGATGATAATCTGTAATTTATTTCACCACTATGGTCTATTTATTGTCCTACCTCCTAACCTTACTGCATTTTGCACTACATTTTGCACTCTGTATATAGATATTCTATTGTGTTTTTGACTATGTTTGTTTACTGTGTAACTCTGTGTTGTTTTTGTCGCACTGCTTTGCTTTGTCTTGGCCAGGTCGCAGTTGCAAATGAGAACTTGTTCTCAACTGACCTACCTGGTTAAATAAAGGTGAAAAAAACAACAACAAAAAACATCCACTGAGGTCTATTCTGGACTGTAGAGTGAAGTTTTTATTGCTCCAAGAGTAGTCTTTTACCATAGGGTTTCTATACCTCCATATATCAATAACATTCATGCAATTACAGAATACAGATACACTTATACCTGAATCATGTGCTCTAGGAGGATATCTGTCTATGGTATTGTGTAGAACCATATTATAGTCTCCCCCAAATATCAGCTTTGCAGAAGGAAAAATATCTAGGAGTGAATGTGCTCTTCAATATCTTCCAATCGTTTTTAATTTGCATTTCTTCAGTTATAACCATTAACATTACAAAGTAAGAACTGTTTTCCAGCAGTTTCAATTACTAAAAAGACTGTCTTGTATGAGTCTTAGTTAATACAGCCCAAAAAAATTGTCCATGCTGTAGATGTCTATATCGGTCCGCTAATACAGGACTAGTAAAAGCCCAGTGCACTACTGTGTTTTAGTGTTTACCAGCATTTGTAACTTGAGTCTGATAATTATCTGTACAAAACAGTTAATCTGATAATACTTGTGGAATATAAAAAATACTTGCTTGATATGTTTTCCAGTTTTTTTAAATTCTTTGCAAATGCAACTTATTTCTATGTGAAAACTGAAATGGTCTATTAATTCCTTTTAAAATTCAGTAGGCGCTCTCATCCAGAGCAATTTACAGTAGTGAGTGCATCCATTTTCAAACTTTTGCCACGTGGGTATCAAACCCACAAACCTAGCATTGCAAGCGCCATGCTCTACCAACTGAGCCACATTATCACATCACATCATCACAAACTACTTGATGTCTCAATGTACTAAATTACTGTATTGTGCATTGTTTTCTTGATGGTGATGGAACGTCTACAGGTACAAACCTAGATGACCAGCCTATGTACAATGCAGTAATGCACATTTACATTGTGGTTGTTTTCAATGTTTTCCAGGTGACCTTATGATTTCCAGAAGGCCTTTACTGTAAGCCATAAGTATCATTGTTTATACCCTCCACTAAATTGTTTGATTTCTTTATTAAATCAACAAGAACTCTATTCAATGGAAGTAATAGCTCTGTAAAACTTGCCAATGGTACATCACCTAGATTTTAAGTCAACAGAGTGAGGCAAGGTTGCCCAATAGTCCATTCCTCTACCTCTTGACAGCTCAGTTTTTACATCTACTAGTATCCCAGAATTCCTTTACAGGTAAGATATCCCAATTGGCAGATTGATACCACCATTTTTTAAAAAGCCATTTGGAAGTTCCTCTAGCCCTTGATGTAATTATGACTTTTTCATAGATCTCAGGTTTAAAACTGAATTTGAAAAGTGTGACATTTTAGCATTGAAAGGTACTGCTTTCACTGATACTTTCAGTATTCCAGTCAAAGACACTAACTTATTTAGGGATAAACATTACAAAACAAAAGGAGAAAATAACCTTAATCTTTCCCCAGTTGTCTCAGCTATAAAACAGTTCAAGTCATGGTTAGGCTGAGATTTGTCCATTCAAGGAAGAGTTTTACTGACTAAGGCTGAAGGTTTGTCTAGAGCCTCTCATGTGTTCTCTTGTCTTGACAGTCCCAAATCTATTTGCTCCCAGTTAGATAAGACACTTTTGAACTTAATATGGAAAAATAAACCATATTGAAAAAAGGTGTTCTTACAGTGTGTGAGGGCTGTCTTAATGTGTTGGACTTCACTACTTTTAACCAAGTCTTAAAGATTTATTGGATAAAGCATTACTTTAAGGACCCAAACAGCTTTAAGTTTACAATACCAAATCTTATTTTCAATAAATTTGGTGGTTTAAGTTTCCTTTTGCAGCATCCTTATGCAGTTGAAAAACGTCCTGTTAAACTGGCTGATTTTCACAAACAAATGCTTAATTGTTGGTCCCTTCTATGCAAACATAATTCCCCCCCTCATAAGTATGTTATATGGAATAGTGTTATATAAATATAAAAACAAGTCACTGATTTTAGAACATTTGTTAAGGAATTACATTTTACTTGTGGGCCAGCTGCTCAGCTCAGATGGACATCTGTATACATCAAATTATTTTAAAGAATGTATCAGCTCCCTGTCTCACCAAAGGAATATGAAATGGTGTGTAAAGCAACACCAGCTGGTGTTCAAACCCCTTTGAAACAAACTAGGGTCAATACAGATCCATCCCTCAGTTTGGCCGGTGTGGGCCGTCATTGTAAATAAGAATTTGTTCTTAAGTGACTTGCCTAGTTAAATAAAAAATAAATAAATGAGTGTACGGATATAAGTAGGACACATTACATCCCGGCAACTTTGAGAAAAAACACTTTGTGTAAGAGTGGTCTCGATATGGCTATTCATATTCATTTTTCCCAGTAGGAGCTCGTTTTTCCCGCAGTTTTCAGTTGTTTTGAACGTATTGAAGTCGGAAGTCGGGGATTTACGAGTTCCCAGTTGTTTTGAACGCGGGAATAGCATATTTCTCAGTTGAATACGTTTGACGTCAACAACCGTCATCGAATATATATAAAAAATGATTACATTAATTAGATGTATTCACCAAAGAAAATATGCAAATAGTCCAGACAACGACTCAATTGTTAGGCCGGAGAGACATGTTTTTTGTCAGTATATTGAGAATCTTTGATATGACTCACCGTGGTGGTCAGAGTTCAAAATGTTGTCGTCTCGTGACCTACTATAATACTAGATAAAGTCATAAACCCCTACAATGTTTTATTTTTTAAATGTGATTTTTAACCTTAACAACAATCATAACCTTTCATTAATCTTTACGATATATTCATTACGCCAATTCTGTTGAAAAACATTTCTTTAACGGAACGAAACGGGGAGGGACTTACCTTAATTTGTCCAATAGAAACTCTCGTTTTGCAACTGTTTGGCTATTGATTACACCCTGGTGTGCACAGTAGTCACTGGGTGTACATGAGATAGAATAATGCAAATATAACGTTATTGGTCGAGCATGTTTCTTTTCTGCACGCGTTAGCTATGAATTGCATTGACCTGCCATTCGCTGTCCTGTTGGCTTGAAATTCTGCTAGCTAGTGTTGTGTTTTAATTACCTTGAAAAGGATTCACTGTAACGCAGGTGCGTTGTTTACATCTTACTTTGACTGTGTTACTACTGTTGTAAGTGCTTGAAAACAATGTCTAGATATAACCAGTTCAACGATTTTACTAAATCTAGATACAGTACACATTATCCTACTAGCTACAGTAACGTTAACGTTAAACTAGAAAAAGCTAGCTACTTACTGCTGCAGTATCTGTTAGGGCATGTTGTTTAGCTAGCTAACGTTAGCTAACTAAGTTAGTTAGCGTAGTAAACCTTATCTAGTGTGTGCAATACATTTATACCACATAGCAGCAGATATAATGGCCTTAGCCAACTACTTAAGACAATGCATCACTAGTGTGCCAAATAGCTAGCTAACTAGCTAGCTATCTGTTTTCTCACAAGGTTGTTATGCATTTTCCTGACGGCTGTCAGGAAGCTGCAGTCCACTAGATTTGTATAAAATCGGTATCTATGAAAGTGAAACATAATGTGATTAGTAGGATACAGTTTTGTGAACAACTTGATTTAGGATTTGCCATTACTGTTTTTTTTCCAGGTTGTGAGCTCCAGAATTGGTTCCCATCATGGCAGGAGGCATCACAGAGACAGGGGAGCTCTACTCCCCATATGTGAGTATCTGTATCAGACTCTGCAGTGTCATGCTCATTCTCCATACTGTTTCATGGCAGGTATTTGGTGTGCTTTATTTTTGATTACATTTTTTTCCCCCCTAATTTCACCCCTCAAAAAATGCCAATCCATATATGAACAACAACTTCCAGACGCACACAAACAATGACTCCATCTCATCTGCCCAGACCCGCATGCTCACACCCCCATCCCTAGTGCCTGTATTATTGTTTGCAACTTGGCCCGAAATTGTATCCATTTTTTTTTCTCAGTCTTCCACGCAATTTCAAGAATAAATAATTAGATTTTTCAATTGCGTTAATGATGGTGGATTGATTAGATTTTTTTTTTCTTCAAGATGTGATGAGAAGATAATTGTCCAGCCCATTGGGTATATAACTACACCCCCATATGCCATGTCTTGAATTATGCAGACTGAAGGATTAAAAGTACATTTACATTGTAATACGGATGTGCACCTTCTCTCGTGTATATATATTACATTTTTATCCCTAAAATGTTCATACATTTTGTCACTTGTACAATCGGACCCATAGCACTTTCAGATCACGCCTTTGTTTGCCTCCGCTTTGACCTCTGTAAAAACATCTCAAGGTCAAAGAGCTGGAAATTCAACACCTCCATGCTATCAAATAAAGCATTCCGTTCATTGGTCACTACATGGATAAAACCCTCATTTTCTTTACCTAACAGAAATATAATGCGTTTAGACAGAGGCCTAGCAGATTGCTTGCATACCAATTTAAAAAAAGCGCAGTCAGATCGAACGATCATGGCCATCCGAACCGAAGATAAGGTCACATATGATCCAAATAAGATACTTTTAACTTTTTAATTTTTAACACTCCTTCTTTCTTGGAGGGAATCTCGCTACCAAAACTATCAGAGACCGACCAGGTAGATCTCAACTCCCCTTTGGCTCCAGAGGTCTTAGAGGCAATTATCTCCATGCCACTTAACAAATCCCCAGGCCAAGACGAATTTCCCAGAGTTCTATTAAGCTTTTTGGCCCCAGTTTAGCCCTATTTTCATGCTAATGCTGGATGATGTTTGCGAAAACTGATCTCTCCCAGACTTTGTATACAGCCCGCATTAGTGATGTAGTGAAGCTTTCTGTTCTCAGTCTTAGAAAAGTTCAATATGGGCCCAAACTTGATTTAAATGGATTAAGTCCCTATATTCTCATCCAAATGCCACGGTGTCTACTAATGGTCTGAACTCTTGAGAGTCTCTTTGGGATGTGGCACAAGACAAGGATGCTCGCTGTCCCCTCTGCTCTACTTGTTGGGGGTGGAGTTGATAAGGAGTAATCCAAGTATTATGGGTGTTTCCGCAGGTGGCCTTCATCACATGATTTCTCTACGTGGATGATGTCTTGCTTTACATATCCAACCCTGAGAAATCCCTCCCTTCCATTTTAGGCACAATTGCTCAGTACGGCAAGTTTTCAGTATATAAGATCAATTTGAATAAATCCATTGTTTGCCCTCTCAATCTTACACTCACCAACTCTATGGGTTTCAGTACCTTGGAATCTTTGTAACACTAGATCTGAATCACCTTTTCAAGGAAAACTGTCTCCCACTCCTGGATCAACCTCCGAACCGGGATCTCCCTCCCAATTAGCTTAGTCAGAAGAATCAATGTTATCCGTATGAACATCCTCCCTGGTTTGAACTATTTATTTCAGATGCTTCCATGCTATCTCCCAGTTTCTTTTTTCAAAACAACCAACCAAAGCATAACCAAATGTATATGGGGCAATAAAAAAAAAAAAACCTAGGATCAAGTTCTCCGCTTTATGGAAACCTGAATCTAAGGGTGGTCTTGCCCTTCCCTGCCTTCAGTTGTACTACTGGTCTGAACCAATCAGCAACATGCTAACATGGATCACGAACAGACAAGACTCAACATGTATTCAGATAGAGGCCCAATCCTGTGGTTCATTTCCCCTAAGCTCAATTATATTAATGAATTACTTTAGTGAAGTGGGCAACATACCCAAAACCTTTGGTTTACAACACCCTACTAGTATGGAAGGACTGCAAGAAATACCTTGGTATTTCCTCCCAGATATGCTCTCACTCTATAGTATGCAACCCAGACTCGCCAAAAGCCCGGAGTGATGCCAACTTTCATCTTTGGCACACTCTAAGGATCCGGACCTTTTTCAGACCTGTTTCATCAGAACACAACTACACTGAAATCCTTTCAAGAGCTCTGCAGGGAATTCAATGTAGCATATCTTTTTTTTATGTCTTGAAATTAGACATGTAATTTCCTCATTCACTTCCAAGGGGAGGTTTAGCCCTCAGCTCAGTGAAGTTGAGATCCTTCTTGCTACATCACAATTCAACAAATGCAAAATCTCCAATAGCTATATATCAATATCTATCTATATCTCCTATCTGAGAATGTGGGCTCCTCCTTTGAAAATAATCTGGGGAAAGTACATTTGTCTGGTTATCAGTGATGAGTTATGGGCTGAGGTTTGCGACAGGGTATGCTGCTCCTACACTAATATAAAAATGAAAGAATCAAATTACAAATGTTTGTACAAATTGTATTCCACCCCAGTGAGACTCCATAGAAGGAATACATACGTTCTCCTGTAAATTATCTACCTCTGAAAGTGGAATTATATGCATTTTATGTATTTTGGAGTTGTAGAGTTCCAGATTTTGGCAATCTATGCATACTGCTGCACAGAAAACATTAGATGTACAGTTTGATATGACTCTGTGTCTCTATCTTCTTAATGTTCAGCAGGACTTTGTTCTTGTTTTGTTTAAGACTATCACATACTTTGCTAAAAAAAAATATTCTCCTACTGTGGGCTTCTAATTCTTCTCCTACATTTTTAAAATGTTGATTGATCATATTGTTGACTTTGTTTCTCCTTGAGAAGCTCACTTATGACCTCTGCAAGAGACATTCCAGGTTTCATAGACTTTAAAAAAAAAAATATATATATATATATGTGTGTGTATATGTATGTGTGTATGTATGTGTGTATGTATGTGTCAGGTGCTGTCTCCGCTAAAGCTGGAAATAACATGATTACTGATAGTTCAAGTTTGTTTGTTTTATATTTTATTCTATAATTTAAGTCTGCCACATCTGTGAATGTGGAATGTGTTTTGTTTGTTGATTTGGAAAAACAAGAATTTAATATATCTTTAAATTATAAAATAGTTATGTGATGTAGAATATAAAGTTTACGGGGAGTACGTGCGGTGGTTACTCATCTAGTCAGGACACTGAAAAGAGGAAGAAGGAATGCTTAGGCACTCAAAAAGGCTACCCGACGGTGAACTTTGATGACCCAAGCCATAAATTCCGCTTAGCAAGCTTTATTGTGAGGCCTGTCTAGGTATGTCACAAGTTTCTGCAGTGACTGATATCAGCATGGCTGTGTCCGCTTCTGCTGGTTTAGGCTAGTTGTCTTGTGTTTAAAGTGCCCTTTCCAGATTAAAATATTAATGCACTGAAGGAATGTATAGGGATAAGGGCTTTTTAGTGAGCTGACCTTCTGTTCACTGGTCTATCTGTGTGTCAGCCATACATATTTACTGCTAAATGGGACTGTATTAGTCCACAGCTCAAGACTGTGTTTGAATAAGATAAAGATAATATCTTCAGTTGACCAGTGCATTGCAACTTGGCAATATTAGATCAGCATGTTTTTCTTTACGCCCGTGCTAAACTGTCCCATGATTTCCAGGGTTCAAACTTCACTCCCTTGACCAGAGTGTAATGTGAATTGAAGGGGAGGATAATGTCCTATGAACAGGAGCTTTCAGACATACTGGCCTCTTGTGGACCCCCAAAATAATGACACTCTCTAATAGAACACTCCCTTGGTCTTAATACTTTTTCTGTGTCTTTGCAGGTGGGCTTGGTGTACATGTTTAATCTGATCGTGGGCACGGGGGCACTGACGATGCCCAAGGCCTTTGCCCAAGCAGGTTGGGCAGTCAGCCTGGTGCTCATCTCCTTCCTGGCGTTTATGAGGCGAGTTCCTCATTGGCTCACTGCCTTTCCATTCATTTCTAACCCGGTTGCCTTACATCCACTTCCACAGCTCTCACTTTAGTTTAAGCACACCTTAGCACAAGAGTAATTTACCATATTATTTAATCCTTATCGTCCACACCTAAGGTCCTCCCAGCCACCTAAGTGGAGAGTTATTGCCCTCCCTATCAAATGGGATGCCACCGCTGAGGCGTGTCGGTAATCTAGCAGGGAACAACCAGAGCAGGATCAGTTGTAGATGAGTTGATGCAGTGTGTCAGTGAGCAGGACACAGTTTGTGATGCAAGATGTTTCATTAGAGTAGTGTATGGTGAGTCAGTGGACACACAGAGAGATGCAGATCAGTGGTTAGTACATGAGCTTTGTGACGCAGCTTTAAAGATGCCCTGCCTTTAACAGTTTCATGTTTTTTAATTGCTTTGTTTTTAGATAGGAACTCTAGATCTCAACTAGGATAGTGTGCAGTTAGTCAAGATCACAGACTACAACAAATGCAACACAATGATATTCTATGACAGTTGTATGAGACAATGGGTCATACACTTGTACATTTTTCAAAAATTGTTATGCTCAGTATGGAATATGTTTAGACTCTACAGGGCTAGTTTCTGTCATCATATATCTGTGATCTGTATATATTTTTCTCAACCCACTTTGTCTGATTTTCCTCAGTCACATGACCACTACGTTTGTGATCGAGGCCATGGCAGCGGCCAACGCTCAGCTGCGCTGGAAGAGGAGGGAGCAGGAAGAGGTGAGTTAGCAGATATAAAGAATCAACAGGAGGAAGTAATGGAGGAAGAGTGATAGTCGACACTCTCATTCATACTGTCTTTTCCAGTGATCCCCACTCATCAAGTGAAGGCCCAGATTCACTAGTTCACGACCTGTTAAACCTCAACACCTTTACGGGAAGAATAACCTGAAGGCGCTCCATAGAGCATTAAATAATAATATGGTGAAAGGAGCGCTTGATTGACAAGCCTTTTTGTTTTGTGTCGTCTAACTCACTGGAGGGGGGGAGGGGGGGGGGGGGCAATTTTAGTTTTTAATCATTGTTACTTTAGTCATTTCAAATACTAAGGGAAACGTCATCTCGTGCAGTTGATGGAACTGGTGGAGTTCCTTTAATTTTTTGCAGAAAAAGCGGCAAGTAATTTTGCCTAATGACCAAGGTTTTCACTGGAGGAGTTATGAGCGTAAGGGCAATGGGTCTGGCTTTGACCGAGCCCCAAACCCCATGGCCTTGATTCATAGCTCACTTAGCCTTCCTCCAACTTTTCCTCCCACATAATGAGAAGAAGGGAAGCACAGCGTGGGAATGTTTACCCTTGGAAAAATCTTTATTTATTTCTGCTCGAATAAAGGATGTGACGGGGAGAAATAGGATAGATCTGCTCTTTTGACTCACTTTAATGTTAGATGCTTTGTTTCTGTTGCTGGCATATCCGCTTCCAGTGAGCCGCACACTTCTTAGTCTCCCCCACACCCTGTCCAATCAGCTGTAGCTGCTCTTGTTAATTCAACTGATAATGACATCCTCAATGTCGATTTGTAATTGAGCATTAATTAATATAAATCTGTAGTAAATTTGGTAGATTAAGATTTATGGGAGGGCGTCAGATAGGTGCTCATATCTATTGTATATGAGGGCGAAAGCTCCCTTATCCTCCCCAGCATATACCAGCTGTTCCAGACAATTTCCAGATGCTGCTCCCCTCCACGTCGCATGTACAGCAAATAAAACACGGTGTTAATCGGTTGTAAACTGACTGTTGTTGGCACTGAGCAATATGACTTGTAGATGAGGAGTGAAGTCAGTGTTGGGTGGAGACAGGCTGGTTTTCCTCTTTCTATCATCCTCATCTTCAGGTCCAAGACAGCGACTCCACCTCTGATTATTCGGATGAGGATGTTCTCGCCCGGGGACGATCAGAGCCAGAGACGAGGCCCATTCTGTCAGTCCGTGAGTATAGTGTTCCCCTCACCCCTGCTAAAGACAGACACGCTCTGCTAAGGTCATAAGGTCTTGTGTTAAAAATGTGTTGGAAAAAAATAATGTGGACACCTGCTTGTTGAGCAACTCATTGGAAAATCATGGGCATTAATATGGAGTCGGTCTCCCACCTTTGCTGCTATAACAGCCTCCACTCTTCTGGGAAGGCTTTACACTAGATGTTGGAACATTTCTGCTGGGACTTGCTTACATTCAGCCACAAGCATTAGTGAGGTCGGGCACTGATGTTGGGCGATTAGGCCTGACTCTGTCATTCCAATTAATCTCAAAAGTGTTCAATGGTGTTAAGGTCAGGGCTCTGTGCAGGCCAGTCAAGTTCTTCCACACTGATATTGACAAACCATTTCTGTATAGACCTTGCTTTGTGCACGGGGGGCATTGTCGTGCTGAAACAGGAAAGGGCCTTCCCCAAACTGTTGCCACAAAGTTGGAAGCACAGAATCGTCTAGAATGTCATTGTATGCTGTAGCATCAATATTTATCTTCACTGTAACTAAGGGGCCAAGCCCGAACCATGAAAAACAGCCCCAGACCATTATTCCTCCTCCACCAAACTTTACAGTTGGCACTATGCATTCGGGCAGGTAGCATTCTCCTGGCATCCGCCAAACCTAGATTCATCCCTCAGACTGCCAGATGGTGAAGCGTGATTCATCACTACAGAGAACGTGTTTCCACTGCTCCAGAGTCCAATGTCTGCGAGCTTTACACCACTCCAGCCGATGCTTGGCATTGCGCATGGTGATGTTAGGCTTGTTTGCGGCTGCTCGACCATGTAAACCCATTTCATGACGCTCCAGACGAACAGTTATTGTGCTGACCTTGCTTCCAGAAGCAGTTTGGTGATCTTGTGTGACCTAGCACTTCGCGTGTGACCTAGCACTAGACGTTGCCACTTCACAATAACAGCACTTACAGTTGACCGGGGCAGCTCTAGCAGGGCAGACATTTGACCAACTGACTTGTTGGAAAGGTGGCATTTTTTTATTTATTTTATTTTACTAGGCAAGTCAGTTAAGAACAAATTCTTATTTTCAATGACGGCCTAGGAACAGTGGGTTAACTGCCTTGTTCACGGGCAGAACGACAGATTTTTTTACCTTGTCAGCTTGGGGATTCGATCCAGCAACCTTTCGGTTACGGGCCCAACACTCTTAACCACTGGGCTACCTGCCGCCCACTGGGCTACCTGACAGTGCCATGTTGAGAATGGCCCGTACTAAGCTCTTCAGTAAAGCCATTCTACTGCCAATGTTTGTCTATGGAGATTGCATGGCCGTGTGCTCGATTTTATACACCTGTTAGCAACGAGTGTGGCTGAAATAGGCGAATCCAGTAATTTGGGGTGTCCACATACTTCTGGCAATAAAGTGTATCTGAAAACATTGAGTCTTATGGAGGATTCAGAATTCTCTCTTTCATTGTCCTTTTTGAAGGTCTCAATTCTTAAACATATGCTAATTATTACAATCAGATCAATCATAGATTGTTTGTATCCTCCATATGTCATTGGTTAATGGCAATGTTTCATAGAAGGAATGACGTCAGAATCACTCAGATTGGAATGACTCACCACTGCGTTCTCATGTCTATGCATTATCACAGAGCGAACAGGAGGAGGACATGTTGATCACTTCGACATTGTGGAGAGGGTTGAGATGGGTCAAATGGCCTCCATGTTCTTCAACAAAGGTAAGAGCCCATCCTCATTCAGTACTTTGTGTGAGGGGATATGATGAAGCCACACTCCATTATTGAATTAAGTGCTGCTGATGCCACTATGTGCAGGGCAAATAAAACCTTGAAGGTTGTATGGGAGAATTTGGGGATAGTTTCTCAACCTTTTAAATGGGAATCTTTGTTCTATTCCAAAAGTGAGTCTGTTAGCTCTTTATTGGGGTGTAATTGTACACTGAGTGTACAAAACATTAGGAATACCTTCCAAATATTGAGTTGCACCCCCTTTTGCCCTACAAGGTGTCAAGCATTCCACAGGGATGCTGGCCCATGTTGACTCCAATGCTTACCACAGTTGTGTCAAGTTGGCTAGTAGATCTCTGAGTAGCTCGTTCCATCTCATCTCACAGATCCTCAATTGGATTGAGATCTGGTGACTGGGCAGGCCACTGCAGTAAGCTGAATTCAATGTCATGTTTCTTGAACCATTTGTGGACAATCCTAGCCTTGTGCCTTTGGGTATTATCCTGACATCAATTCAATTCAACATCAATGCTTCCATGAAGGGATTCACCTGATTGGCAATTGTCCTGTGGCATTCAAACGTTGCTCCATTTTTATCAAGGGGCCCAATGTGTGCCATGAAAACACACCATTACACTTCCACTACCACAACCACCACCTGCCTGCAGTGTTGACATGCGGCATGATGGATGCATGTACTCCATCAGCGAGAACCGGGGTTCTTCAGACCAGGCAATGTTTTTCCAGTTCTCCAGTGTTTTTGTTGCTTAGCCCACTGCAACCGCAGTTTCTTGTTTTTTGCTGAAAGAAGCACCTACTATCATACCTTGTTCAAAGGCACTTAAATCTTTTGTCTTGACCATTAACCCTCTGGATGGCACACATACACAATCCATATCTCAATTGTCTCAAGGCTTAAAAACCCTTCTTTAACCTGTCTCCTCCCCTTCATCTACACTTGTTGAAGTGGATTTAACAGGTGACATCATCAATAAGGGATCATAGCTTTCAGCTGGTCAGTCTATGTCATGGAAACAGCAGGTGTTCCTAATGTTTGGTACACTCGGTGTATATGGCTAAATTGCCTTTGATTGTATTTCCCAGGCCATTACACTGCTGCTGTATTAATCTCCCCAGCTGTGTGTGTGTGGGCCTCCTGCAGGCTGAACATGTTAAAGCCTCAGCAGCCTGAGTGATGAGCTAATTGAAAGCAGAATTATGTTCACCTTGAACCAGAAACAGAACAACCTTGCTGCTTTACATTTCTCTCTCGGGGGGCTGGGCACGCTCACCCCCCCACCCTCTCCTCCTCTGCTGGCAGGTCGGCCTGTTTCTCAAGTAGTATTAACCAGGGAGATGACTCAACAGTCTGCAGCATACGTACCTGCAACGCCAACACTTCCACAGCATCGCTTTTGTCATCTCTGAGGAAAAAAAGACCAGACAAAGTTCAAGCTGTTCTTCTCCGCTCTGACAATGTCATCTGTGTGCAGATCTGGCCACTAGGTGGTGCACTTGGCACACACACACACACACACACAATGATGCACTGACTCACACATGCAACATGCTGTTAGAGATGCAGTGTGTTGTTCCCTTGTGGAACACTCCGGCTGCCGTCTCTTCTTCCCTCTGTCTCTCTGCTCCATTGAAGTTGATGTGTTAAAACACTCTTTGGAGATGACCTTTCCCTGTGTGTGTGTGTGGTGTGTTGTCCTCGTCTGCAGGTGAGGTTGAGGCGCCTCGAGGAAGTATCAATCGGTGGCAGAGATGAGTTCCCCCCCCCCCCCTAATCTCACTGTGTGATGTGTGAGTGCTGCCCAGTGACTCTAATCAGAGTTGAATTAGATGGGCACTGGGCCCAACGTGCATGAGAGAGGAGTGAGAGACGCAGCGCTTTTATATCAGCTTAATGGCGCTCCAGCATAATGGAAGTCTCGTTTATCTCTCTACCCAGATCTCCGCTGATATGAACTCTTCTTTGTGTAATTAGTGCTGGGAGGTAATATAAGGTTAGTGGTATGACTGATCAGGGAGTTTTACTGGTGGCGTAAAGCTGTCAGGCATTAAAACAAAATCTCTTTTGATGTTTTTTGGGGGGATTGGATAGTGCAATCCATCAGTTACGAATGTGTTGTTGGGGTTAATGGGCCAGTGTGGTGGTGTGACTGCAGGTCAGGGTTGAGGACAGTTTGGTTGTGAGAGTCAAGGGCTGAGGCCTTCGGTGGGGAAGGACAGCTCACAGAGCCAATCAGCTGGCCACTTGAATCCTGACTGCCTCTGGCTGGTTCTGGTTAATGATGGGACTGTTCAACCGCACTGTGCACCACTGGCAGGAAAGGCAGATGCACACAGCCTCTCCACAAAACTGGAGAGCTGTGTTCACAGTTTAAGATTCCCCTCAGACACACCGGGGCTGTAATTTCCTTTATTTTGGTTGATTTTTGAAAACGTCTTAACTCTATTCCTACAATAAGTGTCTCAGCTCATTCGATGTGGATGTGCGGGGATTACTTTTTCTTCTTCTTCCCACTTCATGTAATTAAAAAGGTGTCTCCTGGTGGTTCAAGAATCACTATGAAAGGGCATTTGACTTCCTCCTGAGCTAAAATTGTCATAGCAGCAGCAGCAGAGCAAGCTTGGAATAAGGCCATGGGTATCGGCCCCGCTGGAACTGACAGGAATTTTTATGGTGGCTTGTTTATCAGCTTCGCAGCGAGGAGAGAGTTGCAGTGTTACTGTAACCTTCCCCGTCCACAATTTGCGAGTTGATTAGATGACAACTCTAATATCACAAAGGAGGAGAACAACAGAGGCTGATCCGTTTGCTCCTGTGCCCATCTCAGCCCATCGTCCCTCTAGGTAGAAAAGTGATGTACAGGGATATGGATGGTGTGCTAACAGAGGGAGGAGGTGCAGGCTCTTGAACATGCTCCACCCTATACCCTCGACTTATAGAGACCATGGAGAGGAATACTAATCCAGTCTCCTTTATTACAGACCCCAGCTTTAAAGAGTACGAAACACTGATGCATACATTTGTAATACTTGAATGACTTTTCTTAAATGTCACACTTGTATGCTATGAGGGGCCCTGACAAAAGGAACATGGGGCGCAGCGCTGCTACTAAGATAAATGGACATGTTTTTGTCAGCCCCCCCAATTACATAAGCTTCATCTAAAATAGTTTCCATGTCTCTTTGTATAAGAACATAAAGGGTGCAATTTATTTTTCAGAGGGCCTGCTGCTATTACTGCTCAACTCTATGATTATCCAGATCAATATCCCAAGTTTTAGTACATCTCAGTCAATAAAAGGCCAATTTAAGTTTCAAAATCAAACCTAAGCAAAGTAATTTCTGTATTCAACAAACCGCCTTTAGCTCTCAGCCTCTCGCAGTCACATTCCTGCCTGATGAAGCTCCACGATAGCAGAGCGGAGTCCAGTACAGCTGTGGCTTCCAGCATGGTTGGCATTCAACAAAATGGCTGTGGATGTTGGAAGGAAGCAACTTCCTAACATACCTCTTCTTCTGGGAGCCAGTCCTTCCAGAAGGGTATCAGGGCCAGTGGGGTGATTGATAGTGACGTGTGCCAATGCTGCTGTGGGACTGAGTGGAGCTCCTAGGTGAAGAGCCATTTGCAGCAGTGTGTGAGCCTGTGGCTGTGGGTAATGGGGAGCTATTAGTGACAGAGCCTGGCAGGGCAGCATCCTCTTGGTCATGCTGGGTCCTCACCCAGCTATCGCTCACTGACGGGCAGCACAGCCCAAAAGCTCTAACAGGCTTGCTTTCCAATCCATAGGGCCAGATGGAGACATGCAGGAATGGTAGAGAGTAGTGTACAGTGCTAACCTCTGTGAAATTGGGGTTGTGTGGGAAAGGAGGTGGAAATGTTTGAAGTGAAAATGGAATGTGTTGAGTTGATGCAGAGAGAATCAAGTGTCATCGTCATCCCCCCCCCCCCACCCCGCCCACCCACTCAACAAACTTTCTGTTCAATTAGAGGCTATGATATTACCTACCAACCTGTGAGTTATACTTTCATACTGTAATCACTGTGCAGCTCAATACAGATAGGTACAGCATAGTGTAATCACACACTGGTGTCTTCTTGAGTTATCAGTGTTTATTTTCCCCAGCCTGTGTTTTATATGATGACCTTGGAAGAAAATCAACACAACCCGACTTCCAAAGTGCCTTATGGTTTCCTCTGCCACAGTACTTTAGCACCGTGGTATCCTCAATGTAGATAAGATGAGTGGTGGTGCTAGGTAGGTAAATGTTTGCTGTCATCGCCCTTTCCCGCAGAATTTACCTGCTGTTAGACTCCCCATCTAACTCCTACATGACTGCAGCAACTTCCTGCAGCAACTGTAATGTAGCTTCATATCATAATGTAGTCTTCTGTAAGTGTCCGTCTAACTCTGCCATAAAACAAGTGATACCTGTTTAACAACTAAATGTTGTTGTCTGGAACTGGGCTTATCTGGCTGTTGGACCAGCTAGTCCTCTTCAATATCCCTGTTATTGTTTCTCTCGGCCCTTGCTGTGGGAAGGGCAGCAGAAGGTTGCCACTCACCCCTTTACTCTCAGATCAGATTAATCAATTTAGCCCTGGAAAACTATAAACCCCTCACTCTTTATTTATTTTTAATGGACTCCACACTCTAATTTCCCTGTCAGTAACGAATTGGCTGCCAGGGCCAGTAGGACGCAGGAGCCTCCCTCATGAGAACTCCAGTGTATGATGGATACCTGGCACAACATGGCTATCGGTCTCCCTTGTTGTAAGCTCTCAATCTCCGCTCAGTGCGCCAGCTTGGATGGACCAGTAGTGTGAGGCGGATGTGGAAGATGTGGGGGGGGGGGGGGTAACGAGGACAATTTTCATCATGAAGTGATTACTTTCTTAATTAATGTGATTAATATTCTTCCGGAGGAGCGGAGAAATGTGCTGCTGCAGTTGTGGCTGCCATTCCGGAGGGAGAAGTGGGGGATGGAGGGAGGAGTGGAGGTGTAGAGACGGAGGAGATTGCCACTGATGGAGACTGCGCGTTTAGCTGTTGAAGTTTGACACAAGTTGCATTGACCATATTTCATAATCAGGCCTCTGACAGCTGTTTAAATATGAGGAATGTGTTATCTAAGCTATCCCTGCATGTGGGGAGGCATATTCTATCATAGATATGATGAATTGATAACACAATCATATACACTAGAAATGTATAATGTGTGTGAATTTTCTGTATAGATCCAGGTATGATCTTCTCATGTCTTACCCCTTTTGGTTTTGTCTTTTCAGTTGGTGTCAACATGTTCTACATCTGCATGGTAGTCTACCTGTATGGTGACCTGGCCATCTATGCTGCTGCTGTACCCATATCACTAATGGAAGTAGCCTGGTAAGACCAACCAGCCCGCTGCTGATTCATTCCTATTTTTTATTTGGGGGTATTATTTCAAGCGACTTTATGACTATATTGTGGGTGCTGCTCATTCTCCCAAGTACTTAGAGCATTTACTTTTGGCAGGACAAAGCATATCCCTCTTTCTATGCCATGTTCTATCCCTGCACTTTGGCTGTTTCCTCACCTTCTCAGTCTCAGTAAAACTTTTTGATGAGGGGGCCTTTAGCCTTCCTGACCTCCCACCAGTGCTCTAGGCATTTGGTTCATGTTGACTGGCTCCCAGACAGGTTTTTATTACAAGTCCCCTCCACTGGCCCGGTGGGCTGGGTGAACATCACATATTCCTTATTGTTCCAGTCTTAGACAGTATGATTTAGCCTGCAGATCTAAGGGAGGCTCTTCTCTAGAAGCTATTGTCCTGGGCAGACCACCATAGCCGTCAGGATCACAATTCAATTCGGTGTAGCTTTATGACAAAAAACTAAAGCTCTCTCCCATTTTGTCCAAATTCCTTTACATACTTTAAGGGTTCAGTGAGCCCCGGGAGTGCCATTTAGGGGTATTTCATGAATGTAATGTGGTGAGGATGAGATCGTTAAACATTTATAGAGATCTTTCGCTTTTTAAAGGTGAAGGTGAGTGAATACATTTCAACTCAAGATTTCAATTTATCCACTTACTACATTAGAGGCGGTTTTGTTCAAATACCACCCTAATAGCATAAAAACATACGTTTATGTCACTCTCTGACTAAGCGTGGTCGAAAAGCCCGTTGGTAACTTCCTAGCTAAAATGTGAGACGGAACAGACACTTAAAAAGGAATTACATTATGGCACAGATTGGAGCTCCCCGCTAGACTGGCTCTGCCACTGAGGAGAGCCCGGCGAATGAGATCGCAGCGTGGCATCTCTTTGTAAAGCCTTGCTGCAGCAGACTTCTCGGTGGCAGAGGTAGATTCTAATGATTATGTCCCATAATTGATGCTCAGTCTGCCGCACCTTGTCGGTAGCATTGAAAGGGTTTTGTGATTGCCTCAGAATGATAATGTGTAATTTTCTACCAGAAGGAGTGGACCATCACTTCAACTCAGTAAAGTCTTGTGCAGTGTTATAACCTTTACTGATGCTTTTCTTACTGATAATCTAACCGCTCCGAGGTAGTAGGAACTGACCTCCCTGATAATCTAACCGCTCAGAGGCAGTAGGAACTGACCTCACTGATAATCTAACCGCTCCGAGGTAGTAGGAACTGACCTCCCTGATAATCTAACCGCTCAGAGGCAGTAGGAACTGACCTCACTGATAATCTAACCGCTCGGAGGCAATAGGAACTGACCTCACTGATAATCTAACCGCTCCGAGGTAGTAGGAACAGACCTCACTGATAATCTAACCGCTCAGAGGCAGTAGGAACTGACCTCACTGATAATCTAACCGCTCAGAGGCAGTAGGAACAGACCTCACTGATAATCTAACCGCTCAGAGGCAGTAGGAACTGACAAGTCTGCAAAGTTTTATTAATTCTGCCCTGTCATGTTGAGTCTTATCATTGGTTCATGTTCTTTTACAGTATGGTAAACTAGTCTTTCCTGTCATGTCATTCTTGGACTGATTTGATCTGATCGTGAAGGGATCTGTAATGATCACCTGTCTGTCTGTTCTCTCTGTAGTGGTAACCACTCATGCAGTGCTGGCAGTGTGAAATACGACGACACCGACTTGTGCTGGGGCCCTGTCACCAGGAAAGACGCCTACAAGGTGTTTCTGGTGAGTACATACTGCACCCCTGTCCCTCACCCCTGTTCCTATATACCCAGTCCCATAGGACACAAGGTGTACCACACCTCTCTGTCAGCCCCTGCCATCGTGACTGAGCCCCAATGTTCCAACCACTGTTTGTGTTAGTGTCAGCCTCAACACAGAGAGCTCCTTCCCGCTCGGTCTCCCTCTTACGCCTTCCCCTCCCGCCTCCCCTCCCGCAGCCCAGAGCGAGTGTGTGTGCCCTTGAAGTCTTAAGAGTGTAACGATTTCCACTTTTGCTTTAACTTTGCCGTGATAGATGGTGCTGCTCTCCTCCGGTGTTATTTCCCCTCCACCCCTCTCCTTCATCCTCACTCATGTTTAACAGAACGAGCATACCCAAACAATTCATCAATAAATGCATTGTTTTTTTGTTTTTTTATCTCGTCTGGGATAAGCCTCTTACATCATGTCAACAAATTGAAATTATGCTGATTTTATAATCTCCTCCTGTATTTTTTTGTTTATCTTGCAGTTTCACAAATGTTCCCTTTTATTTACAGTGTGAGAGGTTTTAAAGGGAAAGGGACATTTCACCTCTGTTCATTTATCTAACTGATTGCTTCTTATTATAATAGATGTTGAGATGATGTCTGCTTGGTAAAATGTTTGAGGAGATAAAAAATTCACTATCTGACAAAGTCCACTGTTTTTTGGTGTTTCTTGAAGTTGTCTCCTGTTATTAGTTTTAGTATCTTCTGCTTACAGGCATTTGGACATCTAGCGGCTTAGTTGTATTTTTCTCCCATTTTCTTCTCCATGAAACCTTATTAGATTTCTTCCCGTGGTGGACTCGTCCTTAAATAAATAATTGGGCTTTGATAAAACATTCATCAGCTTCTGTTAGCACACAGGGAGTGGAGTGTCTTCCTGCTCCTCAGCCCCCCCTTTGTCTTTGACGTGCCAGGGTCAAACGCTCTGGCCCCTTAGCCACTGCCCACCACTCCCCATGATCACTTTAAATAATTGATCGACTATTCCTTTTAAGCCCATCCGCTCTCCACTCGCTGTCCTACCCAATGGAAGAACCTCTCCTCTCCCACCTTACGCTATGCCTGCTTGGTATGCCCTCTGACACGTCCCTGCCCTACCCCAAAGACCAAGGAGCCCTTTCTCCTAATGATGGGTCTATCTAGGCACAATGTCCACAGCATCTAGTCTTTGCCATCTGGAGTCATTATGCACCCCAGTATAACATCCATATCATTTCACTGGAAGGCTTCAAGCTCCAAATGAAGTGATCTGCTTTATCACCCTACTGCCAGTCTCTTTTTGAACTGAGTGAGTCAGAGGGTGCTTTAATATTGACTCCTATTATAATATGCTTAATCAGACTTTGGTAAACATCGGAACGGTTGTCAGAAATGCTGACAATACGGCATTGGGAAATGCTTAATTATTTTGTTTCGGTTTAGCTATAGAATTCTAATGAGCCCATTCATATATTATGCTGTCCCGTTCTTTGAGTGTTTTGAAAAAGGCATTACAAAAAGCAAACCATAATTACAAATCTTAATTACTTTTTTTGTTTTGGTTATTGCGATTAGTTTGACTTAGTTTTGAGCCTCTAAGAGGGTGGAGGCATTAGCAATCACACTGTGTTCAATATGGGTATGTTAGCATTAGTTGCTGCTCAGTTGTTGCATACCAATGGAAATGCTCAAAGCTGCTCTTTGAACTATGTTCAGGAGGTTCTCTGTGCTTCAGTGGTCATTACGTTCTATCTGTTAATGGCCATTCTCTCCTGTCCTCATCAGCCACATTTCTCTCCTCACCATCACGTCTTCTCAACCTCAAAATCGAATAGTCTCTCATGGCAACAGATTGTCAGTTAATCCTCCATTTGTAGCTTGACTATGCATTTATAGCTCCCAGTTCAATAGTTGTCCTTGATAAAGGGCTTTAATTAATGTTAAATAATCAATAGTGTGTGTGTAATATGTATGTTGTGGTTTTGTGCTAAGCACTAATGTAACCTACAATCACTCAGTTAGGTGTGTATTTGGTCTGCCTGGGCCACTGTACTTTACAGGGCACCACTGGCTGCCACAGGGGAGTGGCATTGATGTCTGACACATTAGTCCAGCAACAGCGTTTTTAGGGTTTAGAAATGGAAGAGATAAGATTAAAGGGCAGCCTGATTACGGCGTAACAACGCACAGCTGTAATCCCGGTGTGGGTGGCTGCTTGAAAGAGAAGGAGAGAGACTGAGAGAGAGAGCATGATTTAGAGAACTCAGGCTAATGTCACAGACAGACAGAAGTGGGATTGATGAAGTGGTCTCTCCAGGGGGGCTTCTACCCTCTGTACTGTCAAGAATTGTCCATACAGACAGGCTTAAGAGCTTTCCTCCCCCTGCCCTGTACTATGTTCTGAAAGTCACAACCCTGGGCGTTCCGTGTTTCTGACCACCTGCCTCCTCATCAGACCAGGTTTGTATAGATGCCACCCACAGATCAGGGATCTTCCTGGCCAGACAGTTCTAATCGTCATCAACTGAGCCACAAGCTAATCTTCTTCTAGATCTCATTGGTCGATTTTTGAATGTCCCAGTCCCTTTTTCAGAACAAGATGCACTACATGACCAAAAGTATGTGGACACCTGTTCGTCGAACATCTCACTCCAAAATCATGGGCCAAGGCACTTCAACACTCAGCGGTCCCGTTCTGTGAGCTTGTGTGGCCTACCACTTTGCGGCTGAGTCGTTGTTGCTCCTAAATGTTTCCACTTCACAATAACAGCACTTACAGTTGACCGTGGCAGCTCTAGCAGGGCAGAAATTTGACGAACTGACTTGTTGGAAAGGTGGCATCCCATGACAGTGGCACGTTGAAAGTCACTAAGCTCTTTAGTACCGGCCATTCTACTGCCAGTGTTTGTCCATGGAGATTGCATGGCTGTGTGCTCGATTTTCTCGCAGAATTCACTAATTTGAAGGGGTGTCCACATACTTTTGTGAATATTTAGTGTACCTAACATTATGCTTGTGGATGTCTCATTTAGTTTGTAATTTTCCCCTCGGACTGTTGCCCCACAGTGGTTGCAGCAGTGTTTGATGTGCTTGGACAACAGATTGTGGGTTATTTTTAGTAGGTGACAGAACAGCTGTCCCTGTTCAGAACAGTAGTTCTGCTCCAGTAGCAGACCCACAAGGCTCTGGGGATCAGAACAGAGAAGGGGAGAGAGGTGAGCAAAACACTGACGAAATCAAGGATTGTCTATTATATAGGAGGGACTATTTTGATAACCGCTGTCAATCGATTTCTTCAGTTTATCTGAACAGTTGTGAAGAAGATATTATCACAATACTTAGGTGCCAATATGGTATGTGTTGTGATTCGATAATGCTGTAGAGATACAAGAGAAAATTAGTTTTGACCAGTCATGGAAATAAGTGCTGAAAAGATGTTATCTCACTATTTAAAAAGAAGATTGAGAACAAGTTATAGGATGAAAAATACCAGTTTTGACGCGGGTACAGCCAACTAGCTCTAGCTAATGCTGCCTAGCAACAAAGCAATACTTGGAGTCAAAGTATCAATATAATTCTGTCTAAAATAATGTCCCGATATGTAACTGTATCGATTCCCCCCCCCCCCCCCCCCCCAATCACTAAGCCTGTCAAATCCCTCTAGGATTGAGAGGTAGTGCCTACACCTAGTATGAAATGTTCACCTCATGCATACATGCAGAGGACATGAGTGAAACTCAATAACAATATTCACTGGATTGCACCAAATGGAATTCACAATTCTGGAGGTTAGCCTTACACCTTACCCTGAGGTGTGTGGACTATTTGTCAGGTTGATTTATCGTCAATGGCCAGCTTTGCGAGTTCTTTTGAAACTAAAAGTCACACCAGTTCATTCAGTGATTTTTGTGACGGAAATGAAAAAGCTATTCCAGGTGATCGAAGGTTTTATCATGCTGTAAACCTTTTCACACAGCTCGCGCTGGGCTGTGCTGTATGTCCTACATTGATTGTAAACACACAGGCTTTTGTCACAGCAAGACGGACTAATAACAGCATAATCTAAAATCTGCACGGTGGGTGGCCTGTTTTGGTTCGCTCTGAATTTGGTTAGATCAATGCTGGCCACACAACGCTATGTATCATGCTGTGGAGCATGGCAGCCATTTTATTCATCCCTGTCTGCAAAAGCTCTTAACCCTTCACACTCTTGGGAATTGGCCTATATGGATAGGGCTAAACTGAAATGTTTCTGACAGAAGAAATATGAAAAACATGCGTAACCATGGTAGCAATTGAAAGGGAACCGTTTGGAAATTATGGGAAAAGCAGACATCATGTATAGCATGTTACTCTTCAGCCACCGCGTCCCAGTTTAGGCATTTATCAGTTCCCAAATCTGCCAGGAGGGTAAAGGGCTATGGAGATCAATGGGTTGAGATTTGATTCTTGTTTCCAGTACCCAGGCTGTTTTCACTCTCCCTTAAAACCTAAGATACATTATCTTTAGGCATACAACCCACCCACTCACATAGATTGTGCTTTTCCTCAGTCACGCATATCAAAGCGTAAGGTTGTAGGTCATTGGGCTGCATCTCTAGCCGGTGACCTGCCCTTTATGTAAGGCTGTAGGTCATTGGGCTGCAGCTCTAGCCGGTGACCTGCCCTTTATGTAAGGCTGTAGGTCATTGGGCTGCAGCTCTAGCCGGTGACCTGCCCTTTATGTAAGGCTGTAGGTCATTGGGCTGAAGCTCTAGCCGGTGACCTGCACTTTACGTAAGGCTGTAGGTCATTGGGCTGAAGCTCTAGCCGGTGACCTGCACTTTACGTAAGGCTGTAGGTCATTGGGCTGAAGCTCTAGCCGGTGACCTGCACTTTACGTAAGGCTGTAGGTCATTGGGCTGAAGCTCTAGCCGGTGACCTGCACTTTACGTAAGGCTGTAGGTCATTGGGCTGAAGCTCTAGCCGGTGACCTGCACTTTACGTAAGGCTGTAGGTCATTGGGCTGAAGCTCTAGCCGGTGACCTGCCCTTTATGTAAGGCTGTAGGTCATTGGGCTGAAGCTCTAGCCGGTGACCTGCACTTTACGTAAGGCTGTAGGTCATTGGGCTGAAGCTCTAGCCGGTGACCTGCCCTTTATGTAAGGCTGTAGGTCATTGGGCTGAAGCTCTAGCCGGTGACCTGCACTTTACGTAAGGCTGTAGGTCATTGGGCTGAAGCTCTAGCCGGTGACCTGCCCTTTATGTAAGGCTGTAGGTCATTGGGCTGAAGCTCTAGCCGGTGACCTGCCCTTTATGTTGGCCTGCAGCTTTAATTATAAGGATTATGTTTCGCTGTGAAAGTGCAACAGTGGGGTCTTTCTGGGGACTGGCTTAACCCCAGCAGAGAGAGTTCCTGAGACCTCAATTAAACCTCTGTCCCTTGTTGCTCCCTGGCTAGTTTTTAACACCATTGGGACTTCATTGCATAAAAAAAAGAGCTGGCTACTGGTTCCATAATGCATACATATACTGTTGGATAACCCAACTGATTTAAATAGCAGATTTTTATATTGAGAATATTTTTTTATTGTGGTTGGGAAAGTGATGGGAAATCAATACTGTACATCAGCTCAAATGTAGGTTCTGCTGACACAGAGTACTTTCCTGGTTTGTCTTTATGCATATGTGTGTATTAAAGGGTGGGTCTATTAGACCACTCAAAGTGAGTGGATGCCCAGTGAATTGAAATATTCTCTCAGCCCCCCCCCCATGAAACAAGGCCACCTTTGTGTCAGCCATCTGTTTTAGATCCACTCCTTTGAGCTAGTCAGACTCACTCACACACTCGGGGACCCACAGAGAGAACAGACACAGATAAGCCCAGATAATACACACAGATACAGTATTTTACCCCAGGGTTTCTTTCTATGCCTCTGTTTGTATTGTGAAAAGCGAGTCATGCTTTCTTTTAGATGTTTGTGTGTTTAACACAGAGGGAGAGGGAGCGAGAGAGAGATTTATTTTCCCTTTTTTTGTACTTTAACTGCGTGCACTGTATACAGTCTACTTCACTTGCTTTGGCAATGTTACATATGTTTCCCATGCCAATAAAGCCATTGAATTGAGAGAGGGAGAGAGAGAGAAAGGGTGCTGTAGTGTAGCTGCAACTCCAATGTGGTGAAGGGAGATGACAGTGCAGATGGTTTAATAGAGATTATCTCAGCAGGGGAAAGGCTTTTGAGCTGGGAACCACACAAGGGGGGTCCACTCCACACCACAGCGGAGCAGAACCCGATCAGAGCTGCGGATCAGGACACTGCAGAGGAACACAGCCGTACTGGGAGAGGACTGGAGGGACTGTTGGAAAGGGGGACGTAGAAGTCACGCAGCAGAGAGTATAAAGGGTCTCTGAGTCCGAGGACAATAATGTAGACTGAGGATCCAACTGATCATCCAGTCAAAGACATTTGAAATGTTATAGGCCATACTTACCATGTTTAGGAAGAGTTTGTCCCGTCTGCGTTTGCTAACTACATCACTCCAGCAGATTGTGCCGTTGTTAACCTTTTTCTTTGTTTGGTGTGCTGGTGCTGCTGTGCATTACCATAAAGAGTGGCAGTTATCCGCACGAGACAAACAGCTAACACCCTCAATGTGCCTAAGGATCTATTTGGCAGCTGTCACTACAGAACTCAATGTGGCTTGTGTGCCTGTGATTTGTTACCGAGGTAATATATGGTTTAATCATTGCCTTCACTCTGTCCATTTAGCTCAGTTTTCCCTCCCTGAGTTTTGGGTTATAGACTATGCAGGCAATCATCATTTGAGAAGTTATTTTACTCATTGGTTTTGAGAAAACAATACAAGGGAGAAGTGTAGCCCATTTGCTTTCTTTTACTTTGAATGGCATTGTCTGTGTCCATTGTTTTATTCTTTCCTTCTATTCTCAGAGGAGTAAGATGTATTTATTTGGCCTGTCTGACACTGGCGTTGTTAAAGTCCCTGCCTCGTGTTTGAGGAGAAAATCTACATGCTGAGTACAATATTGTTTTCTGTTTTGAAAAGCTGGTTATCTGGTACAAGGACATTGCAGAATGATGTAAGGGTCTTGCTCGGTGGGTGGCTGAATGCTAACGAACGTGATTCTCATGAAATGTACAGAACACAGGCTCCCATTATTTTTTTTTTTTCAATAGACTTTTACATTCAGACCCTGTGACCTTGGGCAGATTGCTTGTATCGCTGTGTGTTGGTGTATTTGTCTGGGCCTGCTGTTCAGGCTGACCGGACCCAGCCTCCTATTGAAAGAATAACGCCCAGCGAGTTCATCATGCGCCATGTCAGCTTCCTGGGGACCAGCTACTAGACGTGCAACCGTTTGCGCCGGGAAATAAGAAGACTGTCCGCTTCCTCATATAGAGCTTGTCTTTGTCAATTACACCTTGACATGTTTCATGTTCATGAAAGGTCCCCTTAGTTTATGTATTATTTATTTTATTCTTCAAAAGGTCCATCATCGGCATAATTTAGTGAGGCAGTGTTCTCTGTGCGATATGGCACCCTCTTCTCCCCATCCCCTACCAAAAGTTGTAACGATGGAGAGTGAAATAGCCGAGGTCCTATTAAACCACAGGCAAATTATCGTTTCTCATTTCCTCCCAGATATGTCCCCTGCCTGTCATAAATCTTTTACTTCTGCAATGTTTCTCACTAGGTAAGGTGTATAATGGTTTCTTTTTAGGAGCCAGACTGCATATTAGAGATTTTAATTAGGCAAACCAGCTGGAAGGCAACTGCACACAGGTCCCCATATGAAGTCATAATGGTTCAGTGTTGCAAATGAATGCTATGCTCATCATTGTTTACCTTGACAACTGACAATTCTTCCCAATTTACTGTGGCTACCAAAATAGAGGCTGCTGGCACAAATGTGCTCGCCACAGTTTGGGAGGTCTGGTTAAGCGAAGCCCATAATTCAGGGAAGTTCTGAATGATAAAATAGGGAATAGTCTTAAATGTTGGCTTAGAGTTTAGCTCATTGTCTTGTCCTTGGTATCCTCTCATCTCTCCAGAGAGAAGTGGAGTGAATTGTAAAGGCAGATCTTTAGATTAGCCCCTCGATTGCTCTGTTGAACTAAGGATGACCTTTACAGTTCTCACCAAGTCCAGTATTGTGAAATTAACTGTTGGAAATTCCTGTTGATCTAAATCCATTTGACTGGTCATGCTTATCGGTCAATAGGCTAATTTGCTTAATTTTGTGGAATTAAATTGGCACGTTCTTACAGTATATTAATTCTGTATCTTATCACACGCGTACAGCATAGAGCCATTAAGTGAAAAATCTGTCAGACAGCGCAAGAGCTGCTGCTGCTGCATTATCTTGTGCTTTCAAGCCAACTGGGAACTCGAAAAAATACGAGGTCAAATCATGACGTCGGTGATCTTCAGGTCGGACAGTCGGAGCTCTAGAAAGAGGCCAGAGTTCAGGTCCCAGTCGGCGGTAGTTTATTTTCCCCGAGTTCCAAGATGTTTTGAACGCGGCATCAAACACCAACGGAAGGCAAGCTTCATCAGCGCTTCACACCACTTTGCAATGAGCTGGAGGTAGTATGCAGTTTGAAAACACATACTTAATTATTTGAAACCTGAAAGTTATAATACATTCTGTATTGTGAGGCATGTCTTACCTTGCTTCAAAGTAGCTTATTAGATCTCTCTTGGAACAAACATTTGAACATAGCCTACTGCCGTGTGCAAATTGCTGCGCTTAAAATGTGAAGAAATAATATTTTATCAACATTTTAGGCTAAACTTTCTGATCTGTTGCATCAGACACATTGCTTTATAACATTTTCTATGTAGCCTAGGCCTACTGGTTGTATGAATTTGGAATCTATCGCCCAGAGACTGTTTAGAATAGGCTATTTCTTTCCTGACACGCTGACTAATTGAATGGGTAAACTTTTCTACTATAGTAGATTTACATAGTTCGTTACTCGTCTTGTTGGCTGAGGAAAAGTAAATATGGACTATTATTCTAACATGAGTTCAGGTGGGCCTTCACGCTTCAGCAAACAAAGGATAGGAGGAGTGCTCAACAACCATGACAAAAATCATGAGAAGGGCTTACTTAACAAGAAAATCTTCCCAAAGGACTAATTCCAGGTAAAAGTAGTTGGAGCACTCATCAAAAAAAAAAGGCAGAGATTTGATTTCTTATTGCTCACTTTAATCCATTGTACAAGATGCAGACCGGTGACTCCCTCAGTGACCTGACCATTGCACAATGATAATGTTTCAAGGTAAATGGCAAATTTATACCACAAAATAAAAAAAGAAATGGTGTGTCTTGTTAATCAATAGGCCACGTGAAAATATACATAGGTGATATTTGGGTGTCTGTGAATCCGGAGAAAACAGAGACTCAAAACATCAAGGCAGCAACATTATAGAAACTAAGACCGTGAGAACATTTTGTTTAGCCCCTTTGGATCCACAGTGTCTAAGTAGTACTGCCAGAATACCTCTTTGTTTTAGTTTTATGTATGATATCACCTTCTCTTGTTGAAATGTGGACTTGTTCTATGCGAAGTTTCAATGCTCCTGTAGTTTGGCCAATATAAGCATTTGAGCGTGTATATGACATTTGTGGTGCTACAATTAATGAAGCTTTGGATTTTGTTCTCAGGTGGTAAAACATTTCCTACACTATTGGTCGTACTGTCACAATGTACACAGTGGCCACACTTGTAATTTCCATTGGGCAGGCCTGGTAGCCAAGTTTCACGCTTCTTAGGTAGCTGTATGTTGTACGTAACTTAATCGGCTATATTTCGAGGGAGCAAAGTTGTGAACACTTGTAGATTTGGATCACTTTTGAGAAAGTTCCAGTGTTTCAATACAATGGATTTGACATAACCGGCATGTGGGCTGTACTCCTTGGAAAAACACAAACGTGGGGGAGATTTAGTCTATTAGTGACAGTGAGGTAGGCTTTGACGTTCAGTCTCTCTCTAGCATGCGTATAGGCCTGTTCAATCATACCCGCGTTGCAGGTACCTAGTGTCTATAACATTAGCTTTGCACTCAAAATCTATGTCTGTACTACAGTTACTTAGGAATTGACCCACCGGTATGTTCCGCTTAAGGTGTGCTGGGTGGTTACTGTCTGTGAGTTAGTGTGTTCCTACTCTGCGGCTTGCAGAAAATGGTAGACTCCAACTTGTTTTCTTTATTTTTGTGGATTGTCAGATCCAAGAAGTCTATTTTCCCCTGAATTTTCTCTCTGCTGTGAATTTGAAATTGGGGTCAGATAAATGAATATAAGAAATTAACTCTTGAGGGGATCTTAAGTACCGTTCCATACCAGTAGGATGTCGTCTATGTATCTTTTCAAAAGGACAACGTTCTGGAAATATGGGTTTTTCTGGACATAATAATTGAATGTCTAGACTGAGGTAAGAGACCCTCCGGTCTAGTGTTGAGATGGCAAGAGAGTGCTCGTAGGCCTGCGCCATGCGGGAAGTTAGTGTAGAGAGACTGAACATCAAGTGTAACCAAGATGCTTTCGGTGTCGCATCTATAGTTACTGATGATCTTAAGGACATCTATGGTATCTCCTAAAAAGGCTGGCAATGCTGGCACAAATTTAGAGATTAAGAAATCAACATACTGAGAAGGGTTCAATAGGGCTACTGTTACCTGACACTATGGGATGTAAAGGGGGTTCATCCATACTTTTTTATGTTTTAGTCTGCGTGTGGCGTAATGAGAAAGTCCTCCTCCGTTTCCGTTATATATTATATATATATATATATATATATATATATATATATATATATATATATATATTATTTTTTAAATTATATCTGTGGGGTTGGAACGGAGAGGGACATATAACTTAGTGTCAGAGAGTTGAGCATAGACCTCACTATCATCTACCTAATGAACAATAAAAGAAACGTCAGTCACCGGTCCGCATCCTGTACAATGGATTAAAGTGAGCAATATGAAATCAATCTCTGCCTCTTTTTTTGTTGAGTGCTTTAACCTCAAATTAGTCCTTTTTGGAAGTTTTTCTTGGTACGCCTAGTAGTTATTATTATCATAGTTATTCTAACATCTTCAAAGTGCACATCCAAAGTCGGTAAAAAGAACCGCATATCGTTGCATCGTCAACTTACATGTTCTTCTAAATGTGATTTCTGTCACACTGAGCACCGTGAGTGGTCACACTGAGCACCACACTGAGCACCACACTGAGCACCGTGAGTGGTCACACTGAGCACCACACTGAGCACCACACTGAGCACCACACTGAGCACCACACTGAGCACCGTGAGTGGTCACACTGAGTACCACACTGAGCACCACACTGAGCACCGTGAGTGGTCACACTGAGCACCACACTGAGCACCACACTGAGCACCACACTGAGCACCGTGAGTGGTCACACTGAGCACCACACTGAGCACCACACTGAGCACCACACTGAGCACCACACTGAGCACCACACTGAGCACCACACTGAGCACCACACTGAGCACCACACTGAGCACCGTGAGTGGTCACACTGAGCACCACACTGAGCACCATTGGGTGGTAACCCTAATCAGGTTACCACCCAATGCAAATGGGTCTGGTAAATTTCTCAAATGTCTGGTCAATTAAAATGTTGCCAGCCAAATGCCCGGCACAACCACTTCCTAATGGAAACCCTTATGTGACATCTTTATTCAAACACTGGTAATGTGTGAGGGCACACATTTGAGACCTCAGTGGTCCTCACCATTGTCTCTCATAGACTCACACAAGTGGAACACTGCAATCACCTCCTTAATCATGCTGTAAATGGTTCTTAATAGTTGAGAGATTTGCCTTTTTAAAAAGAATAGGCCTAGATGGATTCTCTATCAGACTGTTCTGAGCCCGTATGCTGACATTGAAATGCTGGCGCATTGTGAAAGTCTTGGCCTGACAAATACTAGTTGGCCATGACAAGCCCAGCCAGCATTTCAATGTCAGCATACTGCAGTGAAATAAATAAAGATGTGTATATATATGTGTGCTTACGTTTTGACTTGGGCTAGCCCTACAGCAGTGTGTATGTTTGAAATACCACAGGTCAAACTCTTTCGCTTTTCTGCCTCAATGTCATTTTACTGACGTCTGCTTCAACTTCCTTCATTAGTGTTCTGTCATCACTCTTTGTCTCAGTAGGTGATGAAGAGGAATTGGGCAAACCTGCGTTACTGTAGTGTTGTTGATCAATTCTGATGTGTTAAATAATCACAATCACAGGCAGGCAGCAGAGGATAGGTGGCAAAATACCCCATCTCCCATCCCATCCTCTGGCTGCTGTCCCCCTTTCCTCTCATTACAATCATCTTTAATTGCGTGGAGACCGGATGGTTGTCTCCTGGGTTATCTACTTAATTAACAGTAAGTGTCTGCGTTGAGTGTATCTGACTTCCACCGAGAGCAGGCGGTGTATGAGAAAGATGAGTGTTGAAGTAGTTCATATTCTTTTCACACATCTGACAGTGATGGTAGACATGAGCTAACCTTTAGGCTTATACATCTGGACATCAGCTTGACCTTGGTGAGGCTGAAGCTAATGGGATCAAGACAAAATGTGTTCCCTATAGCCTTGTCAAAGTTGCAATTTACTAGTTTGGTTTTTCTTACAATGCTCTTCAAGCATTAAAAAGTAAGGTAATATTTAGACAGTTGTTGAAGCAAGCTCACTTCTTTTGTACTGTGTGCGTGGAGGTCCAGTGGGAACCCTGTATGTCGGGCTACTTGGGTCCACACACCTTTTGTATATAGATCCTGTCAGATAGAATGGTCAGTGTATCTGACAGGTGTCCAACCTGTCCATAGCCTCAGCCTGGCTCACTGAATTCCTGAATCCTCCTCCCTAGGTGGACTTCAACACACACAGCGAGAGACCGCGTTATTTATTAATCTCTGGTAGTTTTATTTCCCTGTTTATTTTGGAAGTGTTCAGTTCAGTTTAGGGTTGCCTGATAGTGACCTCTGGCCTGCAGGGCCGCTGATGCATCCACAGTTGATGCAGAGGAGATCTGACAGCGATGAGTCTATGGCTGTTCGTCACACAGGGGGATGGCAAGGCTGCTGCTACCACAAGATAAGCTCTCCTTTTATACCCAATACAGCCTCTGTCTCTCTGTGTGTCTCCTACACTCACTGAGGGGAAAATAATGAATTAGCCCAGGCCTAACATCCCTTCAAGTAATTTATGTATTTTGTGTTTATACAGCGGAATTGCTTTTTTTTTTGTGGGGGGGGTGTCAAAACAAGTTGTTTGATGCAGTTTTAGGAATGTGTTCTTCTTAAGATTGCAGGAGTTGGGACTCACACAATGTACCGAATGTGAAACTAGCGTTCGTCTGCTGATCGTTCAGCACAATGTGTTTTAGGGGCCGCCTGCTGTAGACGTCATACTGCCTACATTTTCCATGCGATTCTACATGTAAAATCTTGGTAGACCGAAAGTCGTCTGTTCTTTTGACCAATTGATTGCTCTAAATTTTGAAACGTTTATAGACACCCTATGCGTTTTAATAAAATCAACTATGTGCATTGAGCTTGTCTGATGCTTTAAGCTTATGGTTTGATTACTCAAGAGGGCGCCAGAGATCTAGATAACCAGAAGAAGAAAAAAAACATAACCTAACCCAACCTTTCTCCTACTGCTCCTGCTGGCTTTGGCAGATTCTGCCATTACTCTCCTGAAGTTGCTGGTAATAGGCTACACTAGGAGTCAGCAACCTTTCTCATGTGGAATGCCAATTTATCTTACCATTTCTACCGATCTGCGTACCAATTATGGTTTTCATATGCACATTTGTTAAATCTATAGTAATGTCTTCATAATCATTGTCATGTGGTTTAATTCTATCTAAATGAAAATGATACAAACCTAAAAAGTTACTTCTATTGCCAACTATGTAAATATAGCCCATATAAAGCCAACAAGTTAAAACATTGCTGCCTGCAGGTAGAAAATGTCCTATAAATCATATTTTTGCAGACAAGTCATGTGTAGCCACTACATTGTATATTGAATATGTTGATCATGCAAGAGCTTGAGACACTTTGGTGACAATCTGTAGTGTTCCTCTGCACACAGAGTATAATGGAGAGGCCTAATGTTTGTATCCCTAAATCGGCTAATTCAATTTGTCTCAATAAATTGACTGTGGCAAAATAATTGATTTTGTTTTTTCATTAGAGCCAGGGCTAGGTTTTGGTTGATTAGGAAATTCGGCAAGGCAATCTCTTCTATTTAAGCATCAATTTATTTGTTAATTAATTTTGTTATTTAATTATAGCTTTTTGATAGTAGTGCAATTTGGTGATGAATGATGCCTGAGGTAGACTCTTTCATCCTGACAGACACAAAGCGTCAGAACGGTTGAGACCTCATGGTGCTGCTGCCCCATAGGCCCTCTTTCTTTCTCATATATGTTACCCCTCCTTTTAATCTCACACTCTTCTGCTTTCTCCTCTAATTTATCTCCTTGTTCCCCTTGTTCTCACCATCATCAATTAATCTATTGACTTATCACCATCAGTATGGGTTTATACATCCCTCAAGGGCTTTTATGGCATATTTTATGTATACAATGTATAGGTTACCAACCAAAACCCTCAAGTCTTTTTCATACAAGCAAGGCAATGAAACAGCCATTTAATATCCAATGATACATTTCTTGTTTTATTAAATGTTTTATTTTTATTGAACTAGGCAAGTCAGTTAAGAACACATTTTTATTTACAATGATGACCTACCAAAAGGCAAAAGACATTCTGTGGGGACGGGGGCTTGGATAAAAAAATAATTAAAAAAATACATGCACAAAGGGCAAGAAGGTAGAGATGACAATACATCACGCAAAGCAGCCACAACTGTCAGTAAGAGTGTCCATGATTGAGTCTTTGAATTAAGAGATTGATATAAAACTGTCCAGTTTGAGTGTTTGTTGCAGCTTGTTCCAGTCGCTAGCTGCAGCGAACTGAAAAGACGAGCGACCCAGTGATGTGTGCGCTTTGGGGACCTTTAACAGAATGTGACTGGCAGAACAGGTGTTGTATGTGGAGGATGAGGGTTGCAGTAGATATCTCAGATGGGGGGGAGTGAAGCTTAAGAGGGTTTTATAAATGAGCATCAACCAATGGGTCTTGAGACGGGTATACAGAGATGACCAGTTTACAGAAGAGTATAGAGTGCAGGGATCTGTCCAATAAGGAACATTGGTGGCAAATCTGATGGCCGAATGGTAAAGAACATCTAGCCGCTCGAACACCCTTACCTGCCGATCTGTAAATTGTATGTCTCCGTAATCTAGCATAGGTAGGATGGTCATCTGAATCAGGGTTAGTTTGGAAGCTGGGGTGAGAGAGGAGCGATTTACGATAGAGGAAACCTAGATTTAACTTTAGCCTGCAGCTTTGATATGTGCTGAGAGAAGGACAGTGTACCGTCTAGCCATACTCCCAAGTACTTGTATGAGGTGACTACCTCAAGCTCTAAACCATCAGAGGTAGTAATCACACCTGTGGGGAGAGGAGCATTCTTCCTACCAAACCACATGACCTTTGTTTTGGAGGTGATCAGAACAAGGTTAAGGGTAGAGAAAGCTTTGTTGTAGAGCATTTTAACACAAAATCCGGGGAGGGGCCAGCTGAGTATAAGACTATCATCTGCATATAAATGGATGAGCGCTTCCTGCTGCCTGAGCTATGTTGTTGATGTAAATTGAGAAGAGCGGGGGGGCCTAGGATTGGGGTACTCCCTTGGTGACAGGCTGTGGCTGAGATGGCAGATTTTCTGACTTTATACACTGCACTCTTTGAGAGAGGTAGTTAGCAAACCAGACCAAAGACCCTTCAGAGACACCAATACTCATTAGCCGGCCCACAAGAATGGAATGGTCTACCATATCAAAAGCTTTGGCCAAGTCAATAAAAATAGCAGCACAACATTGCTTAGAATCAAGGGCAGTGGTGACATCATTGAGGACCTATAAGGTTGCAGTGGCACATCCATAACCTGAGTGGACACCAGATTGCATACCATAGAGAATACTATAGACATCAAGAAAGCAAGTCAGTTGATTATTGACAAGTTTTTCCAACACTTTTGATAAACAGGACAAAATTGAAATAGGGCTATAACAGTTAGGATCAGCTTGATCTCCCCCTTTTTAAATAAAGGACTAACCGTGGCTGCCTTCCAAGCAATGGGAACATCCCTAGAACAGAGAGACGGGTTAAAAAGGCCAGAGATAGGTTTGGCGATGATCGGGGCAGCAACCTTAAAGAAGAAAGGCTCTAAACCATCTGACCCAGATGGTTTTTTTGGGGTCAAGTTTCAGGAGCTCTTTTAGTACCTAAAATTTTATTTTCAATCAAATTTTATTTATAAAGCCCTTTTTACATCAGCCGATGTCACAAAGCACTATACAGAAACCCAGCCTAAAACGAAGAGATGAAACCGGTGCAGCAGCACGACCAGAGCAGGTGGTCCTGAAGCATGATCAGGCTCAGGTCCTCTGGGAGGGGAGGTAGAGTGGGGGAGAGAGAATTAGAGGGAGCATACTTAAATTCACACAAGACACCGGATGGTGGTGGTGGGGCAGGCTGTCCGGCGGCAGGTACAGGGTTCTCTGGACCCTCTGCAGTTTGCTTACAGAGCTGGTAGGGGTGTTGAGGATGCCACCCTGATGCTGCTGAACTACTTGTATCGTCACCTCGAGGGCCCACTAACTCATGCTAGACTTCTGTTCATTGATTTTTCCTCGGCTTTTAACACCATTCAACCACACTTGCTTGTATAGAAACTTCTCTCTGACTTCAATCTCGATATTAATATCATTGGATGGATCTTAGACTTTATGACAGACAGATCAGTGTGTGAGAGTTAATGGTGTCCTCTCACACAAGCAACACTCATCCACTGGCTCACCGCAAGGTTGTGTACTCTCTCCCCTTCTTTATATTTTCTACACAAATAGCTGCCAGAGCACGTTTGAGAATAGACATATCATAAAGTTTGCAGATGACACGGCCATAGTTGGCTTGCTGAAGGGAGGGGAATTGGATCATGGGCCGATTGTCAATGACTTTGTGTCATGGTGTAAGGAGTTTTACCTTGAACTGAATGTGTCAAAGACCAAGGATATGGTTATTGACTTCAGGAAGTTAGTGCCCATTCCAAACTCACAACTATTGAGGGAATTGAGATTGACTTGGTTGAGAATTATAAATATTTGGGTACTGTGTTTGATAACAGGCTGTGCTTTCAGACCAATACAGATGCCATTTCTAAGAAGGTACAGCAACGTTTTTATTTCCTGAGAAAAATGAACTCTTAAGGTGTGCACCAAAATTATGACTTTTTTATAGAGTCATAACACGGTGCTGACGTTTTGTGTTTTGGTGTGGTTTGGGAATCTAAATTTGGCTAATAAGAACAGGCTTGATCGGCTTGTCAGTGGCCAGTAAAATTATTGGGGTGAACAAAATTCAGCTCTCCAAACTTTACATAAGGAAGACCCAGGCCATATTGGCCTGCACTGACCATCCCCTGAAGGGGGAGTTTGAGCACTTGCCTTCAGGGAGGTATAGAGTTCCTAACCACAGAACGAAAAGACTTAAGGACTCTTGTTTGTTTTGCTATCGGGAGGCTAAATTTGCATAAATGAATGCCACTAAGCATTTTGTATTGAGAAATGTATTCTCCTGGGTTTCAACATGAAGTCATCATTGTATTGTACTGTTGTCTCTGTGTCCTGTCTGGTATGCTGTTTTTTTATGTAGTATTTATGGATTGAATGTGTTTTAATACCTGTCTGCAATCAAATGTCCCCTAGTGGGATGGATAAATAAATTGACTTGACTTGACTTGGATAAGAGACCCCTGGGCCAGACTACATTCAATCATAGGACCTACTGAGAGATGAGTCTTCAGTAAAGACTTAAAGGTCGAGACTGAGTCTGTGTCTCTCACATGGATAGGCAGACCATTCCATAAAAATGGAGATGAAATATTCTTGATATGTTCGTTAAAAGATCAGGGTCCAGAGTAACGCCGAGGTCCTTCACAGTTTTTTGGTGGACGACTGTACAACCATCAAGAATAATTGTCAGATCCAAAAGCAGATCTCTTTGTTTCTTGGGACCTAGAACTAGCATCTCTGTTTTGTCAGAATTTAAAAGTAAAAAAATTGCCGCCATACACTACCTTATGTCTGAAACACAGGCTTCCAGGGCAGGCAATTTTGGGGCATCACCATGTTTCATCGAAATGTACAGCTGTGTGTCGTCCGCATAGCAATGGAAGTTAACATTATGTTTTTGAATGACATCACCAAGAGGTAAAATGTATAGTCTGGGTCAAGGCTTTATGACTGCCACTTTTAGAGAGTTTGGTACACATTTGGTGGAGAGGGAGCCATTTATTATGTTCAGCATAGGAGGGCCAAGCACAGGAAGTAGCTCTTTACCTCTGACTCAGTAATTGCCTCCAGGGAAAAACTTTGTAGTGGGGCAGGGGAAAAAGAGGGAGAAGCATCGGGGATAGTTGTATTAGAAGGGGTGGCAGATGAGGAAATGTTGGACTGGCACAGAGGCATGGCTGAGTCAAATAGGAATCCTGACTTAATGAAGTGTTGATTAAAGAGCTCAGCCATGTGCTTCTTGTCAATAACAACCACATCATCAACTTTACAGGACATGGGCAGCTGTGAGAAGGAGGGTTTATTCTCCAGGTCTTTAACCAGGTCTTTCTTGTGGTTAGACCCACAGAGAGAGAACTTTTCCTTAAAGTAACTAACTTTGGCCTTCCAGATAGCCTGATCAGGACATGTCATTGTTATACTTGTGTGGCTCACGGTGTTCTTCCACTTGATATTAACTGTTCTCCATTCCTCTCAGCTAATGTCATTGACTGAGCCTTAATGTGAGGAACTGCAGATTTTGTCTGATCTGCACTGCAGACAATCGATAGATGCACTTTTGGCCTTATCTCAGTTTGAAGTTGGGAACAGCCCTTTTTTTTGGTTCTCACATTCACAATACATTGTATTGAGGCCCGTCATCAGTGTCACTAATGAGTGTAAGGCAAAGCGACAGCCCAGCGATGGACAGCCTTGGCAGAGCCCGCTTAGATCAGTGGCCCTGTGCTGTCGGTAGTGGATCAGATTTTCTGTGTTCGCCACCATACCTTCACACTCCTCCTGTTGCTGTAGAATGTCCCTCCACTGAGTGCCAGTGGCCAGCTGGGAGAGAGACTGTCGCTTTAGTGTTCATCACACGTCGGCCCAGTCTCCCGGCTCGCACCCATCAGTCACTGCAGGGCCGCAACCACAGACTTACTCTCACTGGCGCATCTGATACCTCGTTTCCACCAAAAAAGAACTGGTTCGGAACTGGTGCTGGTTCAAAGTTGGTTCAACTTGCGAACCTTCTCTGAACCTGTTTGTTTTTCCACTGACTAGAGAGCCCAGCGAACGACGTCGTTACGTCACTGTGTACGTCGCCTTACAGCGGGTGAAATAAGTATTGAACACGTCACAATTTTTCTCAGTAAATATATTTCCAAAGGTGCTATTGACATTTTCACCAGATGTTGTTAACAACCCAAGTAATCCATACATACAAAGAAACCAAAACAAATATGTTCCGAAATTAATGTGAAATGACACAGTGAAAAAGTATTGAACACACTTACTGATATTTATTTAATACTTTGTACAAAAGCCTTTGTTGGTAATGACAGCTTCAAGACGCCTCCTGTATGGAGAAACTAGTCGCATGCGTTGCTCTCGTGTGATTTTGGCCAATTCTTCCACACAAACAGTCTTCAAATCTTGAAGGTTCCGTGGGCCTCTTCTATGAATCTTGATCTTCAGTTCTTTCCATAGATTTTCAATGGGATTTAAGTCAGTTGATTGGCTGGGCCATTCTAGCAGCTTTATTTTCTTTCTTTGAAACCAATTGAGAGTTTCCTTGGCTGTGTGTTTGGGATCATTGTCTTGCTGAAATGTCCACCCTCGTTTCATCTTCATCATCCTGGTAGATGGCAGCAGATTTTTGTCAAGAATGTCTCGGTAAATTTGCCCATTCATCCTTCCTTCAATTATGTGAAGTTTGCCAGTACCATTTGCTGAAAAGCAGCCCCACACCATGATGTTCCCACCTCCAAACTTCACTGTTGGTATGGTGTTTTTAGGGTGATGTGCAGTGCCATTTCTCCTCCAAACATGGTGTGTATTATGACATCCAAACAGTTCAATTTTGCTCTCATCTTACCACACTATATTCTCCCAGTATTTCACAGGCTTTTCCAAATGTTGTGCAGCAAACTTTAAACAAGCTTCAATATGCTTTTTTTTCAGCAATGGAGTCTTGCGTGGTGAGTGTGCATACAGGCCATGGCGGTGGAGTGCATTACTTACTGTTTTCTTTGAGACAACAGTACCTGCTAATTGCAGGTCTTTTTGAAGTTCTCCACAAGTGGTCCTTGGCTCTTGGACAACTCTTCTGATTATTCTTTTCACTCCTCTGTCAGAAATCTTGCGAGGAGCACCTGGTCGAGGCAAATTTATGGTGAAATTATTGTCTTTCCACTTCCGTATTATGGCCCCAACAGTGCTCACTGGAACATTCAGAAGCTTAGAAATGCGCCTATAACCAATGCCATCATTATGTTTTGCAACTATTAGGTTGCGAAGGTCTTGAGACAGCTCTTTGCTTTTACCCATCATGAGATGTGTCTTGTGTGACACCTTGGCAATGAGACCTTTTTGTAGGCCATCAGTTGGGACTGAACCAGCTGATATTAATTTGCACTGACAGGGGGCTGGATTGCTTTTTAATTACTGATAGTTTTCAGCTGTTGTCTTGGCTTTCCATGCCTTTTTGCACCTTCCTTTCTTCATGTGTTCAATACGTTTTCCCTGTGTCATTTCACATTATTACACACAACTTAATTTCTGAACTTATTTGTTTTGGTTTCTTTGTATGTATGGATTACTTGGGTTGTTACCAACATCTGGTGAAAATTTAAACGTGACGTGTTCAATACTTATACACCCGCTGTACGTCTTAGCTTTCCCCGAAACGCTTGCGCCAACTTCAAGCATAACAATTACAATGGCGGACTACATCGTCTTTCTGCAAATGTTTCTCCTGGCTTTGCGATCCTATATTGGGGTCAGAAGAAGACTGGATTACTATAGACTGAGGTTATGTTCGAGAAGAAGGGTAATTATGGTCACAATAACCCCGCCCCCAACGTAAGCATGACGTGGTGAAAGAACGGTTCTAGTCCAGCAAAGAGTTGGTGCCGCTTTGGAACCAATTTTCCTGGCCGAGAACCGGTTCTTTGCATGTCGAAACACAAAGAACTGGTTCGCGAGTTGGCACCGGCTCTCAAAATGCTTTGGTGGAAAAGGGGTATGAATGTTTCCATTCGTACAGTCACTCAGAACAGACAAACCCTTTACCTCTCTGAACCACTGGAAACACCACCAGAACAAGCCTTTGTTTTAGAGTAGAGATGGTGATGGTTCTGAGAATAAATGAGTCTGAATATTAACAATGAATATGAGCTGAGGAATGTTGAATTTGGATGAAGGCAAATCAACGGACCTGGTGTTTTTATTCAAATATGTGAATATTTGGTCTGTAGCAGTCGTCCATCTTGTTAACCTATCCATTCTCTTGTGCACATGCTGATTTTTCCATGCGAGATGCCGATATCTTGTCAAGCAGCCTTCTATAAATGAAAGACAACAAACGCATACTAAAATATTGTACCTCGCTCCACTGTGCCTGTATTAATCAGTAGAACCGCATCCATCTAACCTCTCTTGTTTTCACTTTTCTTTTGAGGGAAGTTGAAAGGAAACCAGTGACCTCGGTAGAATTAATGTTATTTAATGCTTTTTATCTTTTATCCTCATTAGTCAGAAATTATCCGGAATGGAAGCCTATCTCCCGGCCACCCATGTACATTTTTCCGTGTGAAATCTGTCCGGAATGAAGATTATCAACTCAAACAAATGGCTGGGGATCTTGGGACAGTGGGGATTGGGAATAGTAATCCTTGTTCTGCTGTTTGATGGTGGGTGGATTATAGCGTTCCAGGCTGTATGACCACATGGCTTTCTCTTGACCACAACCGTAGAGAATTCACCCTAAGTGCTCTCTGGCTTCCGGGTTTTCATCCATTAACCCCTCCCACTACCATAAACTATGGAGGAAATGCATCTCATAACATTTTAACATTGAAATAGCTATTGAAAGCTGTTTTATGATACAGCCTACAATAGCAGCCAAGGTGTGGTGTTCATTTTAAGTCTACATTCCATGAGACTTTTGAAAACATGCAGGGCCTGACATTAACCTGTTTAGCCACTTGTCTTTCAGACAAGGAGGTAACTGAAAATGTTTTGTTTGATTCAAGAAACCACTTTGCAAAATAAAATGTATTATTCTCCCCATACCATTATTATAACGAATAATCAGTCAAAACTGTATGTTACCCTCACTATTGGCTTCTTAGCTTATTCAATCTGTCTTAAAATACAACGCTGCCCCTTTTAAGACATAAACAGCTCTTTACCTGACACGCTTTTCAAAGATGGCTAGAAATGTACATGTTTCGGGCAAACATGCGTGTCTGTTATCAGATAAGATCTTGTATCTATGGGTCTGTTTGGTTGTCTCGTCCCTCCAGAAGTGCTCTAATGGTCTGTGGAGAGAGTGTGTACCCTTTCAGCTGGGGTAATAGAATAAATCAGTGTTTCTATCTGTTGTCAACCTGGTCACCTTTGCGGTTTTCATCTCTGACTTATTGTTTATTGCGTTTCACTAAAGTGTGTGATTTGTGGCAGGTTTGGTATATCTCACCGTTATTTGAGATTGAGGCAAGAAATGGCTGATGCTTAAGAATGTCATTGTCGTTGAAAGTGAAACACTCCTAGTCATGCTTGAGGGTGTCACTCTGCCAGAACCAAATCATCAGCCCACCGTGAAGAGAGGGTTTGTTCTCCACGACAGGGTTTGTTCTCACTATTGATACATTTATTGCATAAGCTTAAAACGTAAGAACTTTCTGGATCAGGAAAGAACATGCATAGACAAAATCAGTTTCAGTGCAGCGCGGGGAAGAGTGAGATGAAAGAAATCAGTGGAGCATCTTGAACGTAGAATTTAAATGCATCGAAAATGCCAGTCAGTCTTCCTAAGACATAGCTATATTGCCTTTGTTTTTCCCCTTTGCATTCTTGGCAGGGAGTGCTTTGTTTCCTGTGTCTCCTTGACAGTCCTAAATAAGTCCACCTGAGTGCTTGGCTGGCCCGTGGGCACTGACTCCGTCTGCACCGGCCCTTATTAATAGCAGAACCACCTTTCAAATGAAAGATCACTGAACACAGACTGTGCTGAGGGCTAGGGATTTGAAAGGACATGCTTTCAGTGTCATTGGTTCTGAGGATGATAATAGCTTTATTAGTGATGTTGTCCTCAAGTCTCATTCAGAAGCCATGAATGAATCAGCCTTTGATTAGTGAGGACTGATATTATCCCTAGGCCATGTTTTTTATTTTTTTATTTAACCTTTTATTTAACTAGGCAAGTCAGTTAAGAACAAATTCTTATTTACAATGAGGGACTAGGGACAACAGACACACCGGTCTCTACATTGCAGATGAGCTGAAGGCTTTCATCAATGACCTTGGACCACAGAAGGTATTTGCACTGGTGACAGACAATGCTGCGAACATGAAGGCTGCTTGGTCTAAAGTGGAGGAGTCCTACCCTCACATCACACCTATTGACTGTGCTGCTCATGCATTGAATCTGCTCCTCAAGGACATCATGGCACTGAAAACAATGGATACACTCTACAAGAGAGCCAAGGAAATGGTTAGGTATGTGAAGGGTCATCAAGATATAGCAGCAATCTACCTCACCAACCAAAGTGAGAAGAATAAGAGCACCACATTGAAGCTGTCCAGCAACACTTCTTTCTGCCTGAAGCCCATACACGCCGCAGCGTACATGTTGTGTCGTGCCAACATATATCATCAGCGACTTGGTGGATCTGAGGCTCTTTCCCATGTTGCCTCCATCATCCTCCCACCAACATCAACCGCCTCTGGTCCTTGTTTGGGAACACACACACCAAAGCATGCAGCAGGCTGACCAATACAAGGGTTGAAAAATTGGTGGCCATCTTGGCAAATTTGAGGCTTTTTGAGCCTGACAATGAGCCTTCCTCAACAAGGTTGGAAAGTGAGAATGAAGATGAGGCCTCAGAGTCTGATGTTCAAGAGGTGGACATTGAGGAGGTCCTCGGGTAAGACATAGAAGCCTGAGAGGAAGACAACCAAAGCTTTAGTTTCTAGACTATCATTTTACAGATGTATGTTGAAAAGGTTTTTGGAAGATGCGATGGATCATCAGGGATCATTCAATATTCCCTTTCTTTTATTGTTCAGTGAAATAACCCCTCTGCGAAGAGTCAACTCATTTTAATTAAAGTTAAATTCGTATCTAAATTGTTTTTTTATTTCTATTGGAAGGATTTAATAATTTGCAATTATGTCTACTTATGATAAGGTAAAAGGTTTCTGTCTCCATATGATATGGTAAATATATCCAATGCAAAAAAATCTACATTTTAAATGGTATTAATATTTCCGTTAATTCCCATATATTCCTGTTAATTCCCGTTCATTCCCACGGAAAGTTTCCACCTCCTAAATATTCCCCAAAATGTGCAACCCTAGTTGTGATGTCTGGGTTCGAACCAGGTTTCCGCTTCTAGCACTGAGATGCAGTGTCTTAGACCACTGCGCCACTTGGGAGCCCAATGTTAATATGTCCTGTCACAACAATTTTGAAAGTTATGTACACTAGCAACACCACCAACCATCACAGAATGGTGTTATATGCTGGCAGTCGGTATAAGCCCTACTTGGTTTCAAGTGTCACCGGTCTCAAGCCTGGTCTATAGACTCACAGTTCAATGTTGAGGACAGGAGATGAGTGTGTTTGCCTGCCAGTGCAGTCAGATATGGCGACAGACTACCTTCAGATGCCCCTCTCCATTTCCTATAGCTCTAAAAATGTCTGTCTACGGCTCTGAATTTGCAGCGTTTATTTTAATGAGCTTTCTTTTGGCCTCTTCACCTCCTTGTCCCTGTCTCCAGACTCCTTCTCCCTCCTATAGTAAGATGGTGCAGAGTGTGTATTTCTAGGTTCTGAGGAGAGTGACTAGGAAAGTGTTATATCTCCTGCGGCAGTGCCTCTTGTCGCTCTGTCTGTTCCTCTGTCTCTCTCTCTCTCTCTCTCTCTCTCTCTCTCTCTGCACCCCCCCCCCCCCCCCCTGTGCCCTCCTGCTCCTAAGGCCCTGCCAACTCTGGGTCTGAGTCACCCTACAGCACATGGCACCTGATGCCCTCTCCCCTCGCCCACTCTCTCTGTTCCTCTACTCCCCATACTGTACACCAGCCATGCCGCTCTTGCCTCCAGCCCCGGCCCCTCTGCCAGCCTTCCCTTCCGGTCCTGGCCTTGGCATCGCTTGCCAGTGCGATGCCATCCCGTTCCCCATCCCATTTGTCATTATCAAAAAACCTTGTTGGCAAAATGGTTTCTTCCGTCTCTGCTCTCTCTATCAGAGATGAAAGGCTCTCTCCAACTTTCTGTAAGTCACCGACGGCCTTATCAAGATGCAGCACACAGAGCTGTTTTTGCTGTGTGTGTTCTTTATTCAGTTGAATAGTTTAATATGTTTGTGTTGCTCCCTCTTGCTGTGGTTGAGTGCAGTCCAGTCTCCTGAGGCCTTATTGGTGGGAGGTTGTAATTCGTTAGAGGAGGAGTCTTGATACATGTGTGGTGCTTGTTGCCGCTGACTGCACAGGAAGGGTGAAATTCAACAGCCACTCCACAAACACTATGCCTCCCCTTTCTCTCTCTCTCTCTAAAACAAGATCAGCTTTAAAACAATAACTTTTTATTTTCTCTTTCATGAGATACAGTTGTTTGCATCATCTCTTGTTTTCTTACTTTTTTTGTTGTTGCTTTAAAGCTGTCTATTTCATAGCAGACCCACTCAGCTCTCCCCCTCCAGCCACATGCATACAACTGCCTTAACACCAGGCCAAAACCAGTCTCTCATCCACAGACCTATCTCCTCTTCTATAGAGACCATATGTTGCCTTCAGCTATTACCGTGAAGAGGTTACGTTGTAACATGCTCTTCACAATTCATGGAGAGACTCTGTTTTATATGGGTATTCCTTCGGTCCGGTAGACTCTCTCTCTTCTCTCCAATGTAAACCCTTGAGGGCTCTATTCTTGACAGGCACATATCCGCCACCTCTGTGATGGCAGCTACCATGTCTTCTTAGGCCAAGAGTGGTAGCAGTCCATCACTTGGTGGCAGATGGATGGGAGGTATCATCAGGCCTGTGATGGACTGTTGTCTGCCCGGAGGAAGAGTTATGGCATGTTAGACTGCCTCAGACCACAGACACAGACCCAGACATCGCCGACCATTCAACACTGAAATGTCTCGCTTTCACTCAGCCGTTAGCGACTTAACTTTCTTTAGGACACTCCACACTTTCCATAATGCCTCCTCCATTACACCTTTAATGAATATGTTTTTATGTCCAAGATGTAGTACGTTTTCATGAATTCTGCACTGATTTGAAGCAGTCACCCGTAGCCGGTTTTAAGCACTATTCAGCACTTTCATCTCCTGACACGTGGGATTCACAATTCCCCTCCATAGTTCTGGAAATAATAAGATCTTAAATGAGTCTGGTCCCGCCCTTCCCTGTCGGCTGGTCTCACTCTGTTGCGTCCTAGGCATTAGCATTCTGCCAGCCCTCTACCCTTCCCTGTCCCCAGTGGATGGCCTCCTCACACTCCTGTTTCACACTTATGTCACCAACACTGACCTCTGTCCTGCCCTCACAACCCATGGGCCCACCCTGTAAATACAGCACAAAAGGGGAGAGAGCTAAGGGTGGAGGTAGGGAGGGTCATGGGAGGGATCAGAGGTCTTGGAGTGAGACTGGAGCAGATCAGTTTTCTGAGTGGAACGTTTCTCCTCCATCTGTATCTTTGTGTCCCCACTCTGGTCTCCTGATGGAGCTCCCGCCCCCAGGCCCTGTTAGAGGTGATTATGTCTGACTGTGTGTTCTACCCTGCGGGCCCCTCTTCAGATGTCATGCCATTGAAGTGACTGGCCTTGAGATCACAAGTCACTCAACCTCCACTATTAGACCTGGGAGAAGGGGAGAGAGAGGGGGCTGATGATTGAGACGGAGTGGAGTAGAGAGAGGGGGTTGATGATTGAGACTGAGTGGAGTAGAGAGGGGGTTGATTGAGACGGAGTAGAGAGAGGGGGCTGATGATTGAGACAGAGTGGAGTAGAGAGGGGGGCTGATGATTGCGACAGAGTAGTATGGAGTAGAGGGAGGGGACTGATGATTGAGACAGTGGAGTAGAGAGGGGGGTTGATGATTGCGACAGATTGGAGTAGAGGGAGGGGGCTGATGATTGCGACAGAGGAGAATGGAGTAGAGCGAGGGGGCTGATGATTGAGACAGAGGAGAATGGAGTAGAGCGAGGGGGCTGATGATTGAGACAGAGGAGAATGGAGTAGAGCGAGGGGGCTGATGATTGAGAATGGAGTAGAGCGAGGGGGCTGATGATTGAGACAGAGGAGAATGGAGTAGAGGGAGGGGGCTGATGATTGAGACGGAGGAGAATGGAGTAGATATAGGGGGCTGATGCCTCTGATTGCAACTCTCGATAAGACCCATCTTTGTTATGAGGCATTGGGTACTATGATGGCTTCAAAGAATTTCAACTTTAATGTTTTATTTTAGGGTTTGGCATCTTGGTGAATACTGGGTGGAAAGGAAATAAATGGCCTCATTTACTTGCCTGTTTTCATCAGACAGAGTTGTATCTATATTTTAATCTTGGAAGTATAAACACAAAACCCATACACACACTGTTTGTGAATATGTTGTATAAAGTGATTACAATGCGTTTTAAGAAGATCCCCCTCTCTCCCTCTCTACAGAGCATCTTCACTGTGATGTTGGGCCCTTTCGTTTTCTTTGATGCACAGAAGACCAAATACCTCCAGATCCTCACCTCACTCATGCGCTGGATCGGTAAGAGTAACCAATCTTACGATATCAACTCACCAATACCGGAGAGGGCCTTTTTATTTAAGGTATACAAACACTATAGGCTGATAAAGGTTGCTCTGGACAGACTCAAGGCACGCATCTTCAAATAATCACATCAAATGTGGATCTCTATTTTCTAAGTAGAGCAATTCAAGCTGTGAAATTCCCAGGAACTTTATCGGAATGGTAAATCTGTCATGGGTATTTATTTAGGGAGCGCTTTAATGTGCATTATCTCTTCCAAGTTTGTCTGCATGATGGAGGGTGTGTCTTTCCTTCCTTTAAATATCACACTCCATTATCCCCGGTTCACGGTCTCACGCCTTCTCCCAGATTGCTCTTTGCCACTGTTGCAAATGTTTATAAAAAAATAACACACTTTATTCCACCTGGCTGAAGGTCTGAACCTTGGGAGCAGTGTTCTCTCCTCTCCTCTCCTCTCCTCTCCTCTCCTCTCCTCTCCTCTCCTCTCCGTGGCTCCTGTCCCTGGGTCCGTGGTTCATTCTGCAGTTCCTCTCCCTGGGTCTGTCGATCATACTGCAGTCCCTCTCCGTGTCCTGATTCCCATCTCCCCTCATCCCTCAGCCTGACAGCCCGTCCCAGGCCTGATTGGACCGTCACTCACAGGGCGACGGACGAAAATAAACCACCCATCCTGGACCTGCTGTTAAAATCACAACACCACTGAATCATGGCTCTCCCGCCACCCCCGCATGGGCATACTGCATGCGCCCACAACAACACACAGGGCAGACACACACACATAGTTGCGTGCACATGAACAACACACACACTGTCCATTATCTTCAAAGCACCCTGGGATTCTGGCTACACCCCTCCCACTCCCTCCTCTATCCCCGCCCTCCCCTGGCTCTACCTGTGATTGATTGGCTGTGTCACATCTGCAGGCCTCTCTACAGCACCAGCTAATGATTCAAAATGGCTGCAGTGGCAGCTCTTTGTTTCCTGACTGCACCGGTGCCACTTGCCACGGAGCATGGGGGATAGATGGCCTCCCTTCATAGCATAGTGCACTGAAAGTTGAGGGGCTTAAGCAGCCATCAAACACAGGATTGGAGACAGTTTTAAATCCTATAAGAAAAACGTTATGGGCTGAAGTTTAGGAAGAACAGACGGCTAGACAGCACGCTTGACAAAAATGTATCGGCTAGACAGCACGCTTGACTCCTAAATCTCTAGTGTCAACAATGTTCTTTTTTTTTTGTTTAGTTAACTTTCTAATGTTTAGCTCATGTCTCAGAGGAAATGTAAATTGGGCACCAGAATTAACACTGGAGACCAAATTGATCAATTTAAGTCCTGCTTTAATTTTTTAAAATGTCTATTTAAGACTTATTCAACTGATGTTGCCCTCTGAAATTCGTGTTGGAGAGTTTTCTGGCCATTTATGTGGTGCTGTGATCAGGCCAGGGGAAGCATAGCCCGTCTGGCCTCTCCACCCTTTCTCTTCAGTTTCTCTAGTCTTATTTTGACACAGACACAGCATCTGTCTGTACTAGATTTGCTGTTAAACTGAATGGCTTGTTTGTAAGGCTATACCAGCTTATCCAACCCTGAAAGAGAGCTCCCTGACAAAGGTCTCAAGAGTAATTGGATGTGCAATAAAAAATGCAACCGGCAAATATAAAAATGTCACTTAATTCTGTAACGCATTAATATACACTGAACAAAAATATAAACATGCAACAATTCCGAAGATTTCACTTACAATTAATTAGTCCCTAATCTATGGATTTCACATGACTGGGAATACAGATATGCATCTGTTGGTCACAGATACCTTTAAAAAAAGGTAGGGAGGCGTGGATCAGAAAACCAGTCAGTATCTGGTTTGCCTCATGCAGTGTGACACATCTCCTTTGCATAGAGTTGATCAGGTTGTTGATTTGTGGCCTGTGGAATGTTGTCCCACTCCTCTTCGATGGCTGTGCGAAGTTGCTGGATATTGGCGGGAGAGTCGATCCAGAGCATCCCATACATGTTCAATGGGTGTCATGTCTGAGTATGCAGGCCATGGAAGAACTGGGACAGTTTCAGCTTCCAGGAATTGCGTACAAATTCTTGCGACATGGGGCTGTGCATTATCATGCTGAAACATGAGGTGATGGCAGCGGATGAATGGCACTACAATGGGCCTCAGGATCTCTGTGCATTCAAATTGCTGTCGATAAAATGTGATTGTGTTTGTTGTCCGTAGTTTATGACTGTCCATTCTGTAACCACACCGCCACCATGGGCACTCTGCCATCTGCCGGGTAACAGTTAAAATCGTGATTAATCCGTGAAGAGCACACTTCTCCAACGTGCCAGTGGCCATCGACGGTGAGCATTTGCACACTGAAGTCGTTTATGACGCTGAACTGCAGTCAGGTTAAGACCCTGGTGAGGACGATGAGCACGCAGATGAGCTTCCCTCAGACGGTTTCTGACAGTTTGTGCAGAAAGTCCCACAGTTTCATCAGCTGTCTGGATGGCTGGTCTCAGACAAGCCCGCAGATGAAGAAGCCGGATGTGAAGGTCCTGGGCTAATAATAATGGTTACATGTGGTCTGTGGTTCTGAGGCCGGTTGGACGTACTGCCAAATTCTCTAAAATTACGTTGGAGATGGCTTATGGTAGAGAAATTAATATTACATTCTCTGTTATCCTTTTTATCACGTGTCCTCTGACTCCTCTCTGATTTAGCTCTAATCTTTTCACCCACTGAAACTCCTGAATTAGACACGTAAATGATTAATAATAATTGTTGGACTTGAGTGTATTGGCGTGCACTGTAGCATACTTGACTTGGCAAAAGTTGTGACTTAGCAAAGCTTTGGTCTCAAGGGAGGAATTTAATACCAACTTAACAATATAATGAAGCTAAAAGTAAACCTCTTATTCCTGTCACGATGATGGGATTCATGATTGTTTTAAGAATGTCATTAGTATGCACTGTGAATACGTCTCTGGATTAGTCCCATGGTTTTACACCTTCATGTACCAGGTATCTACTAATCGTGTCACTAACAAAACAAAACCCTGAACAAGTGTTATGACAGTATTTTTTTTTTTTATGAGTGCTTATGATTAGACTGAGAATATCTTAAGATATGTTTGCGAAACTCGTAAAAAAAACAAGTTCTACAGGGTTTTTCATTTTCTGTCAAATTATTTTGGTAATGACACTGATGTAGTACAGTGTGATGTTTTTAGACAGCAATTATATTCATGTTCATGTCACTCTGAAACCATGTCACAATATCTTCACACAGTTCTCGCCTATTGACAACATATTTTAATAAGCTCTCAGTACTACTGAGCTTTCCTTTTTTCTTCTCTCTAGTGCCAACCAGTATGTAGTTATCCCTAAAATATAACTGCATTATATCATATACTGCCTTACAAAACTGACATTGCATGTTGAAGGTCACCTGCGAGCTTCCACTTTTACATTAACCTGCATTTTGACAGATTTAATTAGTATCACATCCTGTCTTGTCTTCTAATATGTCAGATATTGATACCTGTGTAGTTACGTCTCCCGTTCAGCCATTTCGATCTCCATTCTTGTGTTATGGCACCTCTCTTTCATACTCATTACTCACCCTAGACAAGGTGGCCAGACGGCCAGGATCCCCTGCCTGCCTCTCCGCTCACCCATGATGCTCTATGGGGGAGTTCAGGGTGATTGTGGTGGTGGTGGTGTTGGTGGATGAGGAGTGCTAAGTAGAGTGGGGAATGTTTGGGGAGATGTTGTGTAGGAGCCCTGCTCACTGCCTGTGACCTTATCAGTGTCACTCAGCTGAGCCCCCCTGTCCTACCAAGCTCACTACACACTATTTTTCTTCCCCTACTGAGGACATGACTTACATAGTGAACACAGATGGTGTCATTTGTTGGCTTTTAGTCCCTCTTGTAACACCATCTCCTGTCCGGTTGTGATCCCATCACTCTGCTTGTAGCTGCTTCCGTCCATGGTCCCACTTTGCTAGAGCCATTAGAAGCTATTTGTGTAGCTCTGCTTCCAGCCACTTGTGTTTCCCGATTGTATTCCTGTTTATTATTCCTCCTACTCTATACTCAATTCACTGACCCCTCTTTTAATGTCAAACATCTACCTATCAGTTCTGTTGCCCTGATGACCTCATAGGCTCTTAGTTTAATGACTATCGCTCACATACTACACCCAGTCTCTATGAACTCCCGTGGGTGCTCACACGCTTGTTTGTTCGAACCCCTCTCCATTGGGAGAGTTATGTGAATAGCTAAAGCTTGTTACCTTGTTACCTTGTCCCCATCCTCTCCAGCAGCACCCTGTGAAGAGAAAGAGGGGGATCATTATCTGCACTCGACAGCAGACCTCCAGTGAAAGCCTGTGACAGGGGGAGAAGGTTTAAGAGCCGGCACTTGAATTGATATTGAATCGTGTGAGTGGAGAGGAATGGACGGGAAAGGCACCTGGCTCGGTAAACGAGTATTAATCACCCCTCTTCTGTCTCCGGATGGATGGATGGATGGATGGATGGATAGGTGAAAAGCCTCTGAGGCGCTATATATTACCCTTAGAGCCATGGCATATGTATCCTACTGTATGCTGGGAAAGGAGAAATCATGCATTCTGAGAACACTGTCCACTCACTGTCAGATTTGTTTTTCGAGACATGGTGAACTACACCACCACCCCAGCCAGCCCTGTGTGGAGTAACCTCCGGCTCAATAGGAAAGGAGGCTGTGAAATGAACTAGGGCTGTTACTCTCTCTGGAAAAATGAATAGCTGAAACCACAGGCCCCAGCCCACAATGACCAGTAGATCCCTATCCAGTCCATCCCATTGTCTTGGTTTAGGGATTATCCAGAGAGAGCTATCTATTGCCATTGCATTTGTTTTTGAAGGTCAAGAACTCTATTAGTGGCTGGTTGTGCGGAACCTAAGAGTTTGCCCAGAGAGGCTAATGTATAGTGCGTCTCACAGGGAACGTTGACATAAGGCTCTGCGTTCATGAATTTCCAGCACAGTTCAGTCCTGAAAATTACATTAAAGGAAAACTCCACATTCGAATGCATCATTCCTTTTCTGGTCACAACGGACAATACTTATAGTCAACACTGACCACGGAGTTGTTCAGAGAGAAAATCTATCTTAGTTTCACACTTTTATCTCTTTCAGAAATAAAACATAAACAGAGCTCAGATCCTAGGTCTGCTTTACTCACATCTCTGCTGACTTTTGATATATAGAGAAATAAATGTGGGCAGCTGTTTTTTCCCTATTTGTTTTTGTGCACCTCTTCCTGTTCCTGTTTAGTATTGATGTCGGTGTTTCATTGTGTAATGAACTTTGATTTCATAGCGAACTACGTTTCTAGGTGATAAGGGGAAAACTTGTAGGATGTTTTCTACTGTGGTGTTGCCCAGGATCAGTTGGAGCTCAATACCCTGATAACTAAGCCCATAATCATGACTGTTGACTTCCGTCCCCGCTCATCTCGCCATGTTGTCGTCGTCGTCACCTCCATTCCCTTGTCTGAGAGGGATTAGAGGGAGGAATGAGAGTGTAAGACAGCGCTTCTAGAATGTAGTTACCGGTTTCTGCTTTTAACCGCAGTCTGGTGTTGTAGTTTACGCTCTTTCTCAGGGTTTCGTAATTCGTCGACAGGAATAGAGGTCAAATGTAAAACTTGGCTCGTTGGAAAAAAAGTCAGTCCTGAACATGATTTGATATTGAAGACAGAGAAGCAGACGAGAATTTGATTTATTCATATCTTGGTGTCTGCACAGTTGTATGCTTTCTACTACCATTGCATTGTGAACCAAGCTTTCTATGCTCAATAAATTATTTGTAACGGGCAGATGGAAAAATACATATTTATATTCTGCACTCACTGAATGTTTAATTACTGTTGGATTGGTGTTTTAGCTAACCTGGTGCGTCCACCCACTGAATTTACAAACATTTGTCTCCTTCTATTTGTTTGTTATACAGTTAAAAAAATGTCAGCAGTAGCACGGAAGAGGTTGTTGTTTTTAAAACGTCTGCATTTGAGAAGTCGGAGGAAAAACCCTGACCTCAAGGCAGCCTCAAGCGGATGTGTTTTAGAGATCCCAGCTTTTGGAGCGTGGCTTAGCTCAGCCTTGCTTGTGGTAAAGAACGCAGGTGCATTTTATTTCTTATCTTTGGCCTAATGTGCAATTTGCAGCGGCACGGCTGAGTGATTGGACTAATTGATGTTTTCTTGAACACGGTAGATAATGTCATGGCGTTTTGACTCTGCTCTGCGGAGTCTGTGGAGTTGAGCTGTATGGGGTGCTAAATGGCAGCCCTGCTACGGCGCTGCGCTCCCCGATCACGGGGCTTGCCTCGAAGTAGCCAGGCAAGCAGGCCATTAGCACCAGCTATCGCACACACGCAGTAGCCGTCCTGTTCCCCGCTTCTGATGGGATTATAGGATATCATCAAAAGAAATCTGCAGTATAAGATTAGGCCGAAACTGCTCATTACCACTGAGACTTAACCATCATGGAGCACGTTGCTTAAAGGGCAATTCTACCACTTTTCAAAATCATTTTCATTATCTCCAGCACAATACCAGTGTCTACATAGGTGAAAACTGTGCATTTCTATGTTTTTATAGAAAATAATTAATTAAAAAAGTTCTACCCGATGACATCAAAAGTGTTTTTTATTTTTTACTTTTAATCCTATGCTGTGATGAGAGAAGGTCCTTTCTTCTTGTTTTAACCACAGATCATAGAAACACAGTGTTTTCACGTTTTGTAGACACTGTTTTGGTGCTGGAAGTAATGAATGTGAGGTTGAAAAGTGGTGGAATTGAATTAATGATGAGATTGCTGCAAAGGAGTGTTGCTGGAGTTGGATCTATTAGGGAATGCAAGAGGCCAATTTGTATACCAGTAGACAGTAATGTTCCTTTCTACTGTCAAAGCCTTTACTAGAATAATATCCCATATGTATTTTAATGTCAGAAAGATGAAAGCACATGAAAAGCCCTTGACCTGTCAACTGTTATTATGGACTCTTCTTCCCACATCAAGCGCAAAAGCATCGGTACAGGGAGTGTACTACTCACAAAATCAGAACAGTTGTGTGCTTCAAAGCTCCTCACCTGAAGTCATTCTGTGCTACTTAATGAAATCAAGGAAACCCGTCACACGGGAGCAGCTGAAGAGGAGTCCTTCTTCCAGAGACACTGTAGTCTACAGCTCCTTGGGGGGGGGGGGGTTGAGAGTTCCGGCCAACCTTGGCTTAACAGCAAACTCTTTGTTTGCTACCACTGGAGATACAACTGTAAGTGCCTCCTCTGGTGGGCTTTTAAGTTGAAGCATTCCCCACAGGGTCATTTCCACCCCCATCGAAGTGTTATAAATTACCGGTAGCACATGTGATATGTGACCGTTTGACACCTGCTCAATGCATTCAGTCCCACCGCGGCACCGTGAGAACCGCAGTAGGGGAAGTAAGGCGAAGCGTGTCAATGTAAAAGTCCAGGTAATCACCATATCATCAGAGATATAATCTCTGCAGGGAAAATGCCTCCTCCCAGCAGAATGAATGAGTTTTTATCACCAGTGTCAGTCGATGCAGTGGCAAGAAGGAGTGTGTTTATTGAGGATTATCAGGAGGATGAAACGAGTGCTTCAGAGTAGACTCCATCAGGAAGTCAATGACACTGCCCTTTAGAGAGAGGAGAGCAATATGGCCACAAGAAGGAATGTTAAAAGAACTATGTATACTAAATAAATAATTACATGTAAAATATTTAATTTGCTGTGAATTTATGATACAATTACTTATTCAAGGCTGGCTCTATGCTATTACCAATGGCTGGTAATCTTGTAATCCGACTAACTACGTTGGAGTTTCTCTCCAGACACACTGTCCCCGTGCCTCTAAAGAGCTCATAGTGAGCAAAGATTTGCTACTATTCTTTGCCGTTACAGATAAAACAGTGAGACTCATAGCTAAGGCTGCACTAAGTACTATAAAACCCACACATGGTTGCCCTATATCATGTAGCATGATCCAGTTGAAAAGGAATGATGAATGAGTACATTATCAAAAAGAACTTTGTTCTACTTAGTGTCCAGTTCTTTCATCTGATCGACTTTCAATCTCTTTCAAAGATAAGAGGAGTTAGTTCTGTGCCTTAAGTAAGACAAATGAGGCCTTGTCTTTAACAAGCACTGAAGCATGATATTTGGGGATCAGAGCCATAGGAGAGAAATTCTGTCACTCCAACTTTAGGGGATAGAACTACAGTAGAAGTGTTGACTATTCTTTGTTATTTATGGGCCGTTGTTAACCTTTGAACCTCACTTGTTCTCTATCACAGACTTGTGTTTGTCAAGCAGCTGCCAAAGTAATTATTTAAGTTGTGACCTGGCTATGGCTTCCCCGTCTATAACCCACAAAGTAGCACCAGTTATTTGGGTAGGTTCCATTCAGCTGTTCCAGTATACCTGCTCAAAATGGAGCTGTGTCAAAGATTGCTGTCAGTCATCCCACTCTAATACCACCTGATGCATCCTGACCCAAAGGAGCGCACTGGGCTGCGGCATCGGAGGCAGATGAGGAAGACTTTAACATGAATACCAGTGCCATTTTCCCCCAGACGTCCATGGGCCTCGCAGAGGGGAGAGTGATTAATCACTGGGCTTGTTGCACCACGGAAAACTCACTTTTCAGCCCTGCTGGTAGAGAATAGACTTGTTGCTTTGGTGAAGGTTAAGCATCTTTACACTAGCTCTGCGTGCCGTCCCGTCCTATAAGACTCTCTTAATTAAACCCCCCCCCCACCGCCCATGTCCCTTCCTGTATAGCCTGTTACTGTTAATGTCAGGGAGTAGAGGAGAAGCTCCTCCCGCTGTCCTCCCTCTGTCATGGCCAGAGCGACGGCTCCTTGGGACGGCTCCTTGGCAGAATGTCATATAGCACATTGTGTTCGATGCCTGAAGTGAGAGGGACAGCTGATAATTATCCCCACTGACAGTCTCATGTCCAGTCAGCTAAAGATACAAAGACTACGTCACTACAGTACATACTGTACTCTCAGCGCTGAGTCCCTCTGTGGCCCATGTTAGCACGTTGAGTGTTGACAGCATCTGCATTGTTTTTCCATATGCTTTGACGTGATGTCTTTGGGGATTATTCTTGTTGTGACGGTGTTATCTGCTGATGTCCTTGAGTGCTGGTCCACTGTCCCATGCTCTAACATTACATGGACTGCGTTAAAACAGGATTTTGCTCTGGCCTGCTTCTCCTGTCTTGAGCCAAGATTGACACTGGATGTAGGACAGATATCCATTAAATATTGACTATCTGAGCCTAAATCCTCAACAAGTCTGGGGCTTTGGCCGCTGCCTGGCATCTTTATCTGAGTGTCCACCCTACTTGTTAACTGTCCTACTACCTCTGATTGTTTCTCCCCCATCGCCTCCTCAGTACATTTTGTCCTTGTAACTGACATACATTAAAGTGCCATGGCAGAAGCACACAGTACCTGATTAATTAAACCCCCCCCCCCTTGCTACCTCTGGAATATTTCACCTGTGCCCCGAAGAGTGTAAAAAAAAACACTAAAAGGGTGGAGGAGTGAGGACTACACTCCTGTCCCGACCTCACCAGATGCTAATGAGAACTTGAAAGGAGTTGGAGGCTCCCGGTCTCACCCCTCTCCCCTGTCTCCTCCCTATACCCCTTCCCTCCCTCCGCCCCAGTAGCTGCAGATTAATTGGTCATCAGCTGGCCCCTCACTCAGGCCCTATCTAAAGAACCAATCCATCTTCCCCCCTGACACTGATGGGTTGCCTCTCCTGGCAATTGGGCCCAGATGGATGCTGAGATATTGCCGGCAAGTACAAGAGAGCTTTGCCTCTACTCTAACCTGCACAGCTACACAGGGGGGTGTGGTTGTGTTTTGAAGTGGGATACTAGTGCTGCGCTGGAGGGGGGGGTGAGTAGTGAAGCAATGTGCATTTTGAACGTCACCCTGTGTGAGTGTGATGAAAGCTGAGGAGTGGGCTGTGGAGTGCGTCTGTGACTAATTCCCAGTTTAATGGCCTGATTGGGTTTGGGAACAGGACTGGTGTCCATGCTAAAAGCTCTCATTTAGTAACGCCCAGCCCAACAGCCAGAGAGGCAGTCGCGCCAATCGATTTGGGCACGGCCTTTGCGCAAACAGTAGGAGGTGGAGACTGACGCCTTTGTAGCACCCAGCCTCCTACCCCTGCTGACTTTGGGTTGGATGAACTGAGTCAGAGCCTCCACATACTGTATATCATCCATAGCATAGCATTCCTATAGGCTGTAGTTTTTGCCTGCGGGATAGTTTCTGGGTCATTAAGTGGTTTCAGTATTATCCTCATGAGGCATAAAGCCTCCTGTCCTTTGATGGGGGAGGTTAATTCATAACTAGATGGACTGCATATTGTTTCTGCATTCAGCTGACTGGTGCTGGCTGGCTTGTGTTTCTACCTGAATGGCCATGCTCAGACAGCGGGTGGGGCATTAGCAGCATGGAGGACTGAGGAGGAAGCTGAGTTATGTGTCCGTCCTGGCCAGCTCAGCACTCTCCCACAGCCCATTAGGGCCTAAACGATCTTGCCTTGTCAACATTAATCGCTTTCAGATTAGCAATGGTAGAAGGCTTGCCCTTTTTAAAAGGTATTTTTTTTTAAAACAGTGGTGCTATAATGAAGGGTGGGGTGTGTTAGAGGAGGGCTACATAAAGGGATCATTCCAGGGGTTTGGCCCTAATCTGACCTCTGGGATGATGCAATATCTGAACCCATCAAAAACATTCAGGGGTTAAAGCAGCGTGTAGCTTTGCCTAGTTGGCATCAGAAATAGGTAATGATGTGAACCCGGTGACCTGAAATTTGAATGTCATTGTCAAATGTATCTGTATTAACTGTGTCCTTAAATGTCTTGTCATGTCATTTCTTTACTCGGCCAATCCTATTACAGTTGTCATGACATGATCTAGGTATGTTACAGACTTGGCCAATATTTAGCTTACAATTTTAATTCACTTTTTACATTAAATATTATACTTAACTCTGAGGATTTTTGTGTTTTAGTTTGCACACAACCAAGTAAAATATGTTTGATTTGGTCTAAATTGTCTTTCAACTCCTAGTAGATGGCCTCACGGGAGCATTGATTTAAACAGCATGAGGCTATAACAGCCCCTCTGTGGGAGCTGATAACCTCACGGGAGCATTGATTTAAACAGCATGAGGCTATAACAGCCCCTCTGTGGGAGCTGATGTTACCTTTAAAATGTAGCACATACACTAGTTGTTTTTGGTGTTGTCACTCTTAACTCCAGTAGCCACTGTTTTCCTCTGTCTTTCAGCGTTCACCATGATGATCATCCTGGCTCTGATCCGTATTGGTAAAGGCCGGGGCGAAGGCCACCCCCCTATGGCTCAGATCTCTGGGGTGCCGAACCTGTTTGGCGTGTGTGTCTACTCCTTCATGTGCCAGCACTCCCTGCCCTCCCTGGTGACGCCCATCTCTGATAAGAGGCGTGTGGGAACCCTGGTGGTGTGTGACTATGTCCTCATCCTTGGCTTCTACAGCCTGCTCTCCTTCACAGCCATCTTCTGCTTCGACAGCTCCCTGCTGCACGACATGTACACCCTCAACTTCACCGACAACTGTGACGTGCTGGACATCCCCGCGCTGCGCTACTTCCTCGGCCTCTTCCCCGTCTTCACCATCAGCACCAACTTCCCCATCATTGCAGTCACGCTGCGCAACAACTGGAAGACCCTCTTCCACCGCGACGGGGGCACCTACCCCTGGGTGGTGGACCGCATCGTCTTCCCCCTCATCACCCTGGTGCCGCCCATCATTGTGGCCTTCTGCACCCACAACCTGGAGTCCCTGGTGGGCATCACGGGCGCCTATGCTGGCACGGGCATCCAGTACGTCATCCCCGCCCTGCTGGTGTACTTCGGCCGGCGCCACGTGGAGCCCATGCTGGGCACGGACGAGGTCAACAAGCACCGGTCCCCGTTCCGCCACAACTTCTGGGTGTGGTTCGTAGTGGTGTGGGCTACCTTCTGCCTCATGTTTGTCACAGCCAACATCATCCTGGAGGACACCAAGAAATGAGGACACTGAATAACTGTGAAAGACGGGTTTCTCTGTGTGGGGTGTCTTGTATTTCTCCATTCTCTCTACCTGAAGCCTTCCAGAACTTGGTGCAGGTTGGACAGTGTGCCTTTTTGATGCCGATCTTGTAGCATGGGAAACCCCGGTAATCAGCAGTTGAAACAATTATAAAGTATCCTACAATTATAAAGTAGTTTTTAGAATGTTTTTAAGGCTATATAGTGTTTATTTACATTTACTTTGTTTACAAACAGTCCCTGACAAATTCATAGACAGAGCTATGCATGCAAGGACTAGCCGTCAATGATATCACAATTATAGTTTGAACAATGTTTTGAGGCTATAGAGTGTTTATTTATATTTACCTTGTTTACCAACATTGGAGGACAACAAGCTTATATTCTACGTACTGATGGGGTATGAGAGTTGAACTAAGCGGATGTGGCATTTCTAATTTATTTTCTTTAAGAATCAATAGGTACATATAATAAATGTATAAATCCAAAAATAAACTCCTTTTTAAGAGTAATCTATAACATTTGTGGAAAGGGACCAAAATTGTAGTGATCGTAGTCTGCTATGAAAGCTGCTACCGTATGTATCAAGAAAAGGAAGAGGACCTGGTTCACTCTGTTCCAGTGTCCCTCTGTAGAAAAATACCTGCTGGACAATCAGACTGAATAAGCAAAGCATTGCACTGCACAACAGCACTGTGTTTTTTAAGCATATACAAAGAGCTGGTCAACGAGACAGCGAATGATAGTTTGTATTTTTGTCCCTTGTTTCCAAAGGCCTAATTTTAAATCCAGAAGAACAACTGAGGGAAGGATGGAGCAGGGAGGTGTCCGTGTTCCTCTGGACCTTCAGAAACCGTGTTCTAAATAAACGTGGCTAAAGACAGAATATGCTAAAACTAACTAGAGGCCTCAGCGCAGAAAAAAATAATCACTCAACACTGTTGCAAATGGCACTGCCGTCTCTCAATGCGGCTTTAAAATGGGATGGTAAAAAAAGAAAAGCGAGCTAAATAAATCGGTGATAATCAGTTTATGGCTGGCATTTCTACACTGGTGGCTCTGCCTCAGTTCTCCTCGTCTTCCCCGTGAACAATGAACCTTTGTCCATGACAGATCCCTGACTGATGGGCCTGGTGGAAGAGCTCCGTCTCTGGTCATCAGGAGACAGATCTGGAGTTCAGACTCTGTACACATACCACCCTAATGTTTTACTGTTCACCACCATATCATCAGCTCCATGTCAGCACCCGACTGCTCTCTGTTAAACTTTGACCCCAGAAAATGATCAATGGACACAGGAAGGTTTATCTCGGCTACATCATCAGAAGTCAGCTGATACGGTGCCTTCTGTGCCCACAAAGACACCTCTACGGTAGTCCCAGTATATCTCTTTTTGCAATCACTGGTTTGCTCATACCATCTGTCTCCTGTTCCCTCGTAGCTAGAATTTCTCAGCTGGCTGATTTTGTTGTCAGCTCTTTACTTGAGGTTTTATTACTGTTACCTTGTAGCTCAGTTTGATCGACTAATTAGATTTTACTTCCAGGCGTGTGAACAGCCTCTTCACCCTGTGCTTTACTCTATAGCATATATATACAGTGGGGAGAACAAGTATTTGATACACTGCCGATTTTGCAGGTTTTCCCACTTACAAAGCATGTAGAAGTCTGTAATTTTTATCATAGGTACTCTTCAACTGTGAGTGACGGAATCTAAAACAAAAATCCAGAAAATCACATTATGATTTTTAAGTAATTAATTTGCATTTTATTGCATGACATAAGTATTTGATACATCAGAAAAGCAGAACTTAATATTTGGTACAGAAACCTTTGTTTGCAATTACAGAGATCATACATTTCCTGTAGTTCTTGACCAGGTTTTCACACACTGCAGCAGGGATTTTGGCCCTCTCCTCGATACAGACCTCCAGATCCTTCAGGTTTCGGGGCTGTCGCTGGGCAATACGGACTTTCAGCTCCCTCCAAAGATTTTCTATTGGGTTCAGGTCTGGAGACTGGCTAGGCCACTCCAGAACCTTGAGATGCTTCTTACGGAGCCACTCCTTAGTTTCCCTGGCTGTGTGTTTCAGGTCGTTGTCATGCTGGAAGACCCAGCCACGACCCATCTTCAATGCTCTTACTGAGGGAAGGAGGTTGTTGGCCAAGATCTTGCGATACATGGCCCCATCCATCCTCTCCTCAATACGGTGCAGTCGTCCTGTCCCCTTTGCAAAAAAGCATCCCCAAAGAATGATTTTTCCACCTCCATGCTTCACGGTTGGGATGGTGTTCTTGGGGTTGTACTCATCCTTCTTCTTCCTCCAATCACGGCGAGTGGAGTTTAGACCAAAAAGCTCTATTTTTGTCTCATCAGACCACATGACCTTCTCCCATTCCTCCTCTGGATCATCCAGATGGTCATTGGCAAACTTCAGACGGGCCTGGACATGCGGTGGCTTGAGCAGGGGGACCTTGCCTGCGCTGCAGGATTTTAATCCATGACGGCGTAGTGTGTTACTAATGGTTTTCTTTGAGACTGTGGTCCCAGCTCTCTTCAGGTCATTGACCAGGTCCTCCCGTATAGTTCTGGGCTGATCCCTCACCTTCCTCATGATCATTGATGCCCCATGAGGTGAGATCTTGCATGGTGCCCCAGACCGAGGGAGATTGACCGTCATCTTGAACTTCTTCCATTTTCTAATAATTGCGCAAACAGTTGTTGCCTTCTCACCAAGCTGCTTGCCTATTGTCCTGTAGCCCATCCCAGCCTTGTGCAGGTCTACAATTTTATCCCTGATGTCCTTACACAGCTCTCTGGTCTTGGCCATTGTGGAGAGGTTGGAGTCTGTTTGATTGAGTGTGTGGACAGGTGTCTTTTATACAGGTAACGAGTTCAAACAGGTGCAGTTAATACAGGTAATGAGTGGAGAACAGGAGGGCTTCTTAAAGAAAAACTAACAGGTCTGTGAGAGCCGGAATTCTTACTGGTTGGTAGGTGATCAAATACTTATGTCATGCAATAAAATGCAAATTAATTATTTTAAAAATCATACAATGTGATTTTCGGGATTTTTGTTTTAGATTCCGTCTCTCACAGTTGAAGTATACCTATGATAAAAATGACAGACCTCTACATGCTTTGTAAGTAGGAAAACCTGCAAAATCGGCAGTGTATCAAATACTTGTTCTCCCCACTGTATGTATACATATATATATATATATATATATATGTATTATGTCCCATTATAGTCAGACAGTTTGGAGCCCAACTACAGGAGTCATACCTCGGTGAAGCTTCAACGGGATTGTTGTTGGGGAATGTAAATTATGTCTTGTGGTGTAGGGTTCCCTATTACACGGTCAAATTTAGAACAGTGGTTTCCTTTTAGTATGTAAGTGGTTGTAGTACAGTAATAGCTTTATCGTTAGCTGCCTGTCATGAGCACAATCCTGGTAAAAAAGGGGAATACTTATTACCGTTCACGGTTTGCACCCGCGACAATGCACAAGTTTGCACGTAATTGCCTAAAGTTTGACCTTTTGTGTGTTTTACATCAGACTTTTGCAAACGGTTTATCATGAAGATAAGTATTTAACTAATACTAATCCAACATTCTTCAATGGTATTTGTAACCCATCAATATACTGTATTCAGCATGACACTATTTGAAAGGCATTAGACTAATAGTCATGCATTGTAGCATATTGATGGCAGTACAGTACTGTTGAGGACTATTGAATGAGATACGTCTGCATGCTCTTGGTATTGTGTGCAGTGATACTGTGTTCGGACAGAAAAGAAAGTGATGACTATTTCTGTAACGTTCCTTCTCTCAATATTGTGTTCCTTCTCTTCAATCTTGTGTTCCTTCTCTTCAATCTTGTGTTCCTTCTCTTCAATCTTGTGTTCCTTCTCTTCAATCTTGTGTTCCTTCTCTTCAATCTTGTGTTCCTTCTGGTAATTGTATTATACATCAGTGGAGGCTTGTGGGAGGACCTATAGGAAGACGGGCTCATTTTAATGTCTGGAATGGCATAAAAGGAACGGAGTCAAACGTGGTTTCCATATGTTTTTTTGTACTGTTCCATTGCAGCCATTACAATGAGCCCGTCCTCCTATAGCTCCTCCCACCAGCCTCTACTGGTATACATTACATTTCTGCATGTAGCTTCTTCCAAAATTCCTTTCAGGCTCCCAGATTGTGATGGGTGAGATAGTTGCTCATCTTGTTCTTTATCCTCTTCTTTTCAATGCAACATGTTTTGAACTGGGTTGGGGAAGTAAGATTTCAAGTAAATATTTACTGTTTCTGAGAGTGTGTGTGTCTGTGTGTGTATACGTACGTGCGTGCGTGTGTGTGTGTGTGTCAGTGTATGTGGTGTTTGTATACGCGTGTGTGTGTCACATTGAAAATAGTTTTAATGTGGATGTCTGACTCTTGTTTGGAGTTATGAAATGTGCCTTTTTCCCGGGGTTATTGTTTCCATTAATTTGTTGACTGTTGTTTTACCTGGCTCGTCTTTGTTTTAAGCAGCCTGTCAGATAAGATCTGCATGTAAGCCACTTAATTTAACTGACAACCTATGTCTCCTCAAAATAAACTGGGAAATCCTTGTATTCTAAAGTGTGGGTTTGCCTCTTTTCTTTGTGACTTTGAGACAGTGTTTTGGAATATATAAGGAGCTATATGTAATATTAACATTGTAATTTCAGAGCATTTCCTTAATATATCAACATTAATAGTGGAATGATAGTGTTTCACAATATTTTTCCCCAAATGTTTTTATTGGGCCCACACAAAATTGCATTCTAATGGTGCGGCCTTCTTATTGGCCAATAAAAGACGGACTGGCTCTTTTTTTAACATCACATGCACTATGCATTATGTGGGTTGAACGCTGTAACAACACAGAAAAAAACAATTAATAAAAGTTCCATGATGGTAGGGACTGACCATTACTGCTTATCACTTATTAACTACTTATTCACATTATTTTAATAAAATATTTCAGTCGTGTGTATTAAATAGTTTTATTTAACTTTATTTAATTCAAAGTCATCTCATCTATAAAGAGCTGCTGCTTATGCTGTCTGACAAAATCAAATTATTTTGTAATTCTACAAAGTAAATAAGGCACTTTTATGACTGCTGAATAGCAACTATCAATCGCTTAGATAATGTATTACTGTTAATAGAGATACCTTGCAAAGCAACTGCTCTCTATCCCTCTCATCACACGTTCTTATCGCTTCTCTCCGTCTCCGGACAAGTAGGCGCACAATGGATTATGGTCATTGTAGCTAATTGCCACGTTTTCTGCACTAAACTATGTAGAATATTGGCCTGTTGGAAACTACAACTCCTTACTACATCGCACAGCTAATTGGCTGAGGCTAGCTGGCCCCAGTCAATTTGTCTACAAGAGACGTTGAGTTGTTACATGTAGAACCTTTTACTTCACTGTTGCACAAGTCCAACCATATATATATATATATATATATAAAAAAATTTTTTATTATTTTTTACAATGGTTTTCAATGATTTTACCTGTGTGATTTCAATCAATGCTAAGTCTAAATGTTTTCAGTTGTGCTATTCCTATGTTTCTATTTGTCAAAGGAAATAAAAGCATTTTTGTTTGTCTGGACCTTTTGAACCTTAATTAAAGAACAAATCTTTGATATGAGCTCTTTGATGGTAAAGTTCTGTTCTCATTAAACATTCATTTGTACTTACATTTCACTTCCTGTTTCAAAAGGCCAGTAATGTTCTGTTAGAAACCCTTTGATGATGAGGGTTTGAAACATTTCCAATTTGAACGGCCAAAACACAACTGTCAAACTATCCCTCACATTGCTATTAAGCAGTTCATCCGTTTACTTTTTCATATTCAGATGACTGTTTGAGAATGCATGAATCACTTGTTAAATGTGTTTTTGCTGTAACTTTGATCATTTTTACCACTGTCATCTATATCCTTTCATGTGACTTTTTTGTGGAGTTTGGGAAGACTGCGTCATTGGACGGTGTGTGTGCTCTCCAGGCTCCTGGCATCACTTAATGTTTTTTCACTCCCTTTTTCCACTCCCTGTCTCGCATGAAGATCCTCCATAGTTTTTTGTCAGTGACATCACAAATCCCTCTTTTTTTTTTTTTTATGGTCATAATAAACCTTCCCGCTGAATTTGACAGGGCAGCAACAGCATAATTTAATTCACCCTCTGCCCTTTCATTTACATTGCCTTCAGAATGTATTCACACCTCTTGACTTTTTCCACATTTTGTTGTGTTACAGCCAGAATTTCAAATGGATTTAATTTATTGTTTTTGTCCTGAATACAAAGTGTTATTTTTGGGGAAAATCCCAATACAACAGTTTACGGAGTACCATTCTCCATATTTTCAAGCATAGTGGTGCCTTCAGAATGCATTAACACCTCTTGACTTTTTCCACATTTTGTTGTGTTACAGCCTGAATTTCAAATGCATTAAATTGATTGTTTTGTCACTGGCCTACACACAAAGCCCATAATGTAAAAATGTAATTATGTTTATTGATATTTTTACTAATTAATTAATAAATGAAAAGCTGTCTTGAGTCAGTATTCAACCCCTTTCTTATTGCAATCCCAAATGAATTCAGGAAACAAATTTGATTAAGTCACATAATAAGTTGCAAAAATACTGTTTAACCTGATTTGTGAAGGACTACGTTGTTTCTGTACCCCACACACAACTGTCTGTAAGGCCACTCAGTCGAGCACTGAATTTCAAACACAAAGCCCAAGGAGGTTTCCAATACCTCGCAAAGAAAGGCACCCATTGGTAGATGGATTAAAAAAAAAATCTGACATTGATTATACCTTTTAGCATGATGAAGTTAGTAATTACACTTTGGATGGTATCAATACACCCAGTCATTACAACGATACAGATGTCCTTCTTAACTCAGTTGCCGGAGAGGGAAAAAAACTGTCAGGGATTTCACCTTTAGGCCAACAGTGACTTTAAAACAGTTAGTTTTCTCCTATCACAGCCATTAAACTGAGGATGGATCAACAACATTGTAGTTACTCCACAATACTAACCTAATACACAGAGTGAAAAGAAGGACGCCGTTGCAGAATACAAATATTCCTAAACAAGTAGTACTGCAAAAATGTGGCAAAGCAAATATGTTTTTGTCCTGAATACAAGGTGTTATTTTTGGGGCAAATCCCAATACAACAGTTTACGGATAACAACTCTCCATCTTTTCAAGCATAGTGGTGGCTGCATCATGTTATGAGTATGCTTGTAAAGTCCTAGAGGAAAACCTGGTTCAGTCTACTTTCCACCAGACACTGGGAGATTAATTCACCTTTCAGCAGGACAATAACCTAAAACACAAGGTCAAATATACACAGGTGTTGCTTACCAAGAAGACTACATTTTACTGAGTGGCCGAGTTACAGTTTTGACTTAAATCTGCTTGAAAATCTATGGCAATACCTGAAAGTGGTTGTCTAGCAATGATCAACAACCAATTTGACATTTTAAAAAGAGTAGTCAGTGCAGGTGCAGGTGTGGAAAGCTATTAAGAGTTATTTCAAGAAAGGCTCACAGCTGTAATCCCTGCCCAAGGTGATTGTAACGTATTGACTCAGGGGGTTTATCTAATTAACATAGTGTTTTCGTTTGTTATGATTAAAAAAAAATTAAATCCATTTGAATCCCACTTTGTAACACAATATGTGGAAAAAGTCAAGGGTTGTGAATACTTTCTTAAGGCACTGTATGTGGGTGTGTGTTTGGGGGTAGAGATGTAATTGGAAATTAAAACTTTGCTTGGCTTAATTAATTCACAGCTTATTTAATTTCTTCATGATTTATACCATGTTTGGATGTAGAGGGGAAGAGAGGAAGGAAGAGGGTATGGGGTGTTACTGAATTTGACTGCACTGATTTAATTGGATCAAATTAGGATTTTTCGCTGACCTGCTTGGCCTCATCAGTACTCCCCCAGCACAGGGCCAGTGACACGTGGTTAGTTAGAAAGTAGACCATTCCCAATACCTTGGCTGGCTCAGTTAACAATATTATGACTCATCCTCAGACACATGCAATAGGCCTACAGAAGATTTTTCTGCGTTATGTGATCTGCATTAGTGATTCTTCTTTTTGTGTCTTTGATCATGATGGTATTGATGTGGGAGAAGAGCCCATTGATCGTGTATCTGCTGTCTTAACCAGCTTTGATAGAGAGCAGAAGGCAGGGCATGATTCTGGGTGCCAGGTAGGTAGCACAGGGAAGCATGAGGCAGGGCTTTCTGCTACTGGAACTGCTGCAGTCCTGAGTCACAGAGGAGGGTACCACCTGCTTCTTATCACTGGACACGTTCTGTCCTCCCTCCCCTAGCCTTTCTCTCTCCTCCACACCCTGGGGGAAGAGAGGATGTGATCAACCTGGCAATGCCAGTCTAGAGAGGCTTATTCTAGACATTGTATTAGGAGAGGTGCTCAAACTGATATATCAAATCAAATCAAATCAAATTGTATTAGTCACATGTGCCGAATACAGCAGGTGTAGACCTTACAGTGAAATGCTTTACTTACAAGAACCTAACTAACAATGCAGTTTATAAAGTACGAATAAGAATATGAAATAAAAGTAACAAGTAATTAAGAAGCAGCAGTAAAATAACAATAGCAAGACTACATACAGGAAGTACCAGTACAGAGTCAATGTGAGGAGGCTATATACAGAGAATACCGGTACAGAGTCAATGTGAGGAGGCTATTTACAGAGAATACCGGTACAGAGTCAATGTGAGGAGGCTATTTACAGGGGTACCGGTACAGAGTCAATGTGAGGAGGCTATATACAGGGGTACCGGTACAGAGTCAATGTGAGGAGGCTATATACAGGGGTACCGGTACAGAGTCAATGTGAGGAGGCTATATACAGGGGTACCGGTACAGAGTCAATGTGAGGAGGCTATATACAGGGGTACCGGTACAGAGTCAATGTGAGGAGGCTATATACAGGGGTACCGGTACAGAGTAAATGTGAGGAGGCTATATACAGGGGTACCGGTACAGAGTCAATGTGAGGAGGCTATATACAGGGGTACCGGTACAGAGTCAATGTGAGGAGGCTATTTAGAGGGGTACCGGTACAGAGTCAATGTGAGGAGGCTATATACAGGGGTACCGGTACAGAGTCAATGTGAGGAGGCTATATACAGGGGTACCGGTACAGAGTCAATGTGAGGAGGCTATATACAGGGGTACCGGTACAGAGTAAATGTGAGGAGGCTATATACAGGGGTACCGGTACAGAGTCAATGTGAGGAGGCTATATACAGGAAGTACCGGTACAGAGTCAATGTGAGGAGGCTATATACAGGGGTACCGGTACAGAGTCAATGTGAGTAGGCTATATACAGGGGTACCGGTACAGAGTCAATGTGAGGAGGCTATATACAGAGAATACCAGTACAGAGTCAATGTGAGGAGGCTATTTACAGGGGTACCAATACAGAGTCAATGTGAGGAGGCTATATACAGGGGTACCAGTACAGAGTCAATGTGAGGAGACTATATACAGGAAGTACCAGTACAGAGTCAATGTGAGGAGACTATATACAGAGGGTACCGGTACAGAGTCAATGTGAGGAGACTATATACAGGGGTACCGGTACAGAGTCAATGTGAGGAAACTATATACAGGAAGTACCAGTACAGAGTCAATGTGAGGAGACTATATACAGGGGTACCGGTACAGAGTCAATGTGAGGAAACTATATACAGGAAGTACCAGTACAGAGTCAATGTGAGGAGACTATATACAGAGGGTACCGGTACAGAGTCAATGTGAGGAGACTATATACAGGGGTACCGGTACAGAGTCAATGTGAGGAAACTATATACAGGAAGTACCAGTACAGAGTCAATGTGAGGAGACTATATACAGAAGGTACCGATACAGAGTCAATGTGAGGAGGCTATATACAGGGGGTGTGCAAAGCTGTCATCAAGGCAAAGGGTGGCTACTTTGATTTGTTTGGTTACTACATGATTCCAAATGTGTTATGTCATAGTTTTGATGTCTTTACTTTTATTCTACAATGTTAAAAATGAAAAACCCTTGAATGAGTAATATTCCAAACTTTTGGCCCCCAGTGTACATGTAGGTAGAGTTATTAAAGTGACTATGCATAGATAATAACAGAGAGTAGCAGCGGCGTGAGGGTGGGGGCAATGCAAATAGCTTATGGCTTGGGGGTAGAAGCTGTTTAGAAGCCTCTTGGATGTAGACTTGGCGCTCCGGTACCGCTTGCCATGCAGCAGCAGAGAGAACAGTCTATGACTTGGGTGACTGGAGTCTTTGACAGCAGAGGAAGTACTTCAAGAGAAAGCAGTAGTAACAGCTGTTGCACAGTTGGATTGTCATTTGTTAAATACTGTAAAGTAATAAAAGGGAAACTAGTCTAACAATAGGTTGCTGAAGGCTAGAAGGTCCCTTATTCTCTAAATGCTACACTCTGGCCATATGTTATCATGGCATTAGAACCTGTCCCGGTGTCGACCCAGCCTACAGTATATGATAGTGCCGTTTTTAATACAGACAGTTTCATTCCTTAAGTGGATATTCATTACTAGAGTGAACCATTTTTCATGACATGCAGTATGTATCAATTTGAGCCTCCTTAGCATTCTGTGGGTTTAATTGAAGTCTGTGGGAGAGATTCAAGTCACACTGGAAGAAGTGCTTTAGGGACGGTGACCAAGCACCGTGTGGTGAAAAGCTCTCAGCGTCTTATTGGCTAGCATTGGGAAGGGAAAAGACAGGCATCGATAGTAGGGATAATAGGCTCCAACTAAATTACCCCTCCTCTCCAGCTATCTGTCTTAAATTGTTTTTAAATTGCTCTCCCTTTTAGGAAGCCAACACTGGTTGAATATTCTAGAGGAGCCACTGTTTGGAAAACATGTCAGTGGTTGATTTATGACCGTTACAGGACTCTCAGTGGAACACAAATAAAATTTACTTAAGTGTATATTGTTCATGTTTTAGGGATGTTAAGGAGTCTGTGTGATCGGCCTTACCCTTCAGCTGTTCATCATCAATCAACTTTATCAGCCTACTGTCCTTATATCCAATATTAATTTTGTCTGCACTGGTCACTCAAAAGCAGCATCGTAACAGACTGTAGATGGAATACCAAAATGTGTGAATAGAGTGAAAAGCTTATCTAATACTGGGCTATAGAGAGTTTCACATTGATGATTAATCCATGCCCGGAATACTGCATATAGAGGAATATCTGATATTTGGGAAAATGTAAAGTAGAATACATGTTCTGTCTGAGTGACAGACATGATGGTATCTTTATATACAATTACACCATCTCTGGAGTCAGGACACAGGTGTCTAGAGCAGGTGTCTGCTGTCTCCTTTCTCACTGCTGTCTAATCGGGGGAGGGCTTGACACCTGTCTAGTTAACACACTCTCAATGGCATGAAATGGCCTGTGACATGACATGGGTTTCTCCAGTCCATATACAACTCTTACCCTTTCTCAACCCCTACAGTACAACACTGGCAGTGTCCATTCAGGGGTGTCCTAGTAGAGGGTGATCTGTCTGGTTAGCTATCAGTCACCTGGAGGTCAGTGTTTAGGTGGGGTAGCACTAGGAAAGGTCCCAGTCAGGATGCAGACATGCAGTCATACTGTAAGCCTGATACGCAGGGCCCTACTCTCTGTCTTGTTGCGTGTTTGCATAGCTCCATGTTGACAGCATGGCATCCCAGCCTCAGCCCGGACCGGTCTCTCAATCTGTCGTATTTACCCAGGAATCACAAGGGTTTCTCACAGTGAGTGAGCAAACACCATGGACGGGGCTGTCTCGCTGGCTGGCTGGTGTTTACTCTCGCTACAGTGTCAGGACTGTCCTTGTCTAGATCCTTGGGACAGTGTGCAAACAGTCAGTTATCAATCCGCAGACACTGGCAAACCCATATTATTTAGATATAATTCTCTCATGTCCCGGATTTACCCCAATGTGTGTTTTTAATGTTTTTAAATCGGTTTATCTTAGCGAGCCCATGTGACAACGTAATGCCTGGTCAAGATGATTTCTATGGGAGTCTTATTTCCTGTCTGATTGAATCAATGTTTTCTTCAGAAAAAATATTTATCTAAAACCCCTATTCCCTTAGCTCTCACTCTTAAGCCATAAGCTTAATAGTGCATAATAAAACACGGTAACCCCCTGTTGCTGACCACAAACTGCTGTTGTTTTGGTTTAGCCATTTGACCAATCGACTGGTTCCTTACAGGGAGTGCGGTCCTCTCCTTCCCCCCAAAAACTCATAATAGATTTTAGATGAGCGGAGGGGAGGAGGAGGGGGTGGATGCTGGTAAGAGGGGGTGGAGGTGTGTGAATTTGATCTGGGCGATAAGGCTCTCTCTCTCTCTATCAGTGCCCAGAGCTGTCTGAGCCCTGCCTCGTCATCCATCACTGGCCTGGGGAGCCGCCACCTCCACCGCCACCATCGCACCGCCGCAATGTGTGCTGCTTAGCAGATGGGGCAGAGTGTAGCAGTTCCCCCACACACGGGGCGGCAGATAGCTAGCGGTTAGAGCGTTGGGCCAGTAACTGAAAGGTCGCTGGTTCGAATACCCAAGCCGACAAGGTGAAAAACCTGTCGATGTGTCCTTGAGCAAGGCACTTAACCCTAATTTGCTCCAGGGGCGCCATACTACTATGGCTGACCCTGTAGGTAGGCTGTCATTGTAAATAAGTAAATACATTTGTTCTGACTTGCCTAGTTAAATAAAGGTTCAATAATAAACACACACACACACACCAGACACCTGTTTCTTATGTTTCTCAAATGTCATGTTAGATTCAGTCCCTGTACAGTCTTGGCTCAGCAGCAGCACAGGGACTGAAACATTCACTGCCTCTGACACACCTGTAGGCAAACCTGTGGCAAGGTTAATAGTGGTAATTACCACAGTACTACACAGTCTCTTTGAGGATGACAGTGGCAATACCCTGCTTTCTCATTATTTATAAGCTACCTTTCCCAGGTAGGTAATCAGTATGGGGGGAAGCTGTAGGGATATTTCACACCGGGCCTGAACATTTAAATGAGCCATCCCTCAAATGAGCCATCCCTCACCACTGAGTCTATGTGACCACATTTCCCACAGACACCCGTGCTTGATCACATTCCCCAAATTCCCCAGATATGGAGAAGGTCATGGGTGGTAATGACAGGCATGCTACATCTGTGTGTCTGCTGGTTGTGTAATTGGCATGAATGAGTGATCTGAGTCTAGCAGTCCAAAGGTTCACAGACAGGACCCAGTCCATGGACTCCCCCTGGGTTTAGCTAGCTCGTCTGACTGACACCCTGTAAAATGTTGAGTACAACACACACAAAAACGTTGAGAATTTAAACTCTCACGGTGTGTGTGTGAGCGTGTGTATGTGTGTGTGATCAAGTAAGTGTGTGTGTGTGAGTGTGTGGATGTGATTGAGTAAGTGTGAGTGTGTGTACCCACCCGTCAACCATCCCTCCCACCTCCCCAAGGGCTCCCATCTGAACGTCTGCAGGAGGAGGGAGGCAGGCTAGCGTGCGCCTGGCAGGAGAGGATTAAGAGACAAAGTTTGGATTGATGCGGTCCGACAGTGTCAGACAGTCAGCTCCACGCCTCTCATTAGGATACGCCGTCGGAATGTAAAATGTCTGCTGCTGATGGCAGCTTAAGCTTCGTAGAGGGATGATGCTGAAACAGCCGCAGAGGGACTTGAGAGAGACGTGGCAGCCAGGCAGCAGCACTGGTCACTGTCACCTCTCCTGTCCCTGTCAGTGTCATTGTCCTTGTCCCGGGTAGTGTCCCTGTCTCTGTTCCTGTCCCCCTCCCTGTCCCTGTCCCCCTCCCTGTCCCATCCATCTCTGTCCCTGACCCCCTCCCTGTCCCCATCCATCTCTGTTCCTGTCCCCCTCCCTGTCCCCATCCATCTCTGTCCCTGTCCCCCTCCCTGTCCCCATCCATCTCTGTCCCTGTCCCCCTCCCTGTCCCCATCCATCTCTGTACCTGTCCCTGTCCCCCTCCCTGTCCCCATCCATCTCTGTCTCTGTCCCAGTCCCTGTCCCCCTCCCTGTCCCAGTCCCTGTCCCCCTCCCTGTCCCCATCCATCTCTGTCCCTGTCCCCCTCCCTGTCCTCGTCTGTCTCTGTCTCTGTCCCTGTCCCTGTCCCTGTCCGTCTCTGTCCCTTTCCCCATCCGTCTCTGTCCCTGTCTCTGTCCCTGTCATCATTTTTCTCAGTGTCTCTGTCCCTGTCTAATAGACACTAGAGTGTGTATCAACTAGTGTGTATCAACTAGAGTGTATATCAACTAGAGTGTGTATCAAATAGTGTGTATCAACTAGTGTGTATCAACTAGGGTGCATCAACTAGAGTGTATATCACTAGTGTGTATCAACTAGAGTGTATCAACTAGAGTGTGTATCAACTAGAGTGCATCAACTAGAGTGTATATCACTAGTGTGTATCAACTAGAGTGTATACCAACTAGAGTGTATATCAACTAGAGTGTATATCAACTAGAGTGTGTATCAACTAGAGTGTATATCAACTAGAGTGTATATCAACTAGAGTGTATATCAACTAGAGTGTATATCAACTAGAGTGTGTATCAATTAGTGTGTATCAACTAGAGTGTGTATCAATTAGTGTGTATCAACTAGAGTGTATATCAACTAGAGTGTATATCAACTAGAGTGTGTATCAATTAGTGTGTATCAACTAGAGTGTATATCAACTAGAGTGTATATAAACTAGAGTGTGTATCAATTAGTGTGTATCAACTAGTGTGTATATCAACTAGAGTGTATATCAACTAGAGTGTATATCAACTAGAGTGTATATCAACTAGAGTGTATATCAACTAGAGTGTGTATCAATTAGTGTGTATCAACTAGAGTGTATATCAACTAGAGTGTATATAAACTAGAGTGTGTATCAATTAGTGTGTATCAACTAGAGTGTATCAACTAGAGTGTATATCAACTAGAGTGTATATCAACTAGAGTGTGTATCAATTAGTGTGTATCAACTAGAGGGCATCAACTAGAGTGTGTATCAACTAGAGTGTGTATCAACTAGAGTATCAACCTCCCTGTCCCCATCCATCTCTGTCCATGTCCCCCTCCCTGTCCCCATCCATCTCTGTCTCTGTCCCAGTCCCTGTCCCCCTCCCTGTCCCAGTCCCTGTCCCCCTCCCTGTCCCCATCCATCTCTGTCCCTGTCCCCCTCCCTGTCCTCGTCTGTCTCTGTCCCTGTCCCTGTCCATCTCTGTCCCTTTCCCCATCCGTCTCTGTCCCTGTCTCTGTCCCTGTCATCATTTTTCTCAGAGTCTCTGTCCCTGTCTAATAGACACTAGAGTGTGTATCAAATAGTGTGTATCAACTAGTGTGTATCAACTAGGGTGCATCAACTAGAGTGTATATCACTAGTGTGTATCAACTAGAGTGTATCAACTAGAGTGTGTATCAACTCGAGTGTGTATCAAATAGTGTGTATCAACTAGTGTGTATCAACTAGAGTGTATATCAACTAGAGTGTGTATCAACTAGTGTGTATCAACTAGGGTGCATCAACTAGAGTGTATATCACTAGTGTGTATCAACTAGAGTGTATATCAACTAGAGTGTGTATCAACTAGAATGTATATCAACTAGAGTGTATATAAACTAGAGTGTGTATCAACTAGTGTGTATCAACTAGGGTGCATCAACTAGAGTGTATATCACTAGTGTGTATCAACTAGAGTGTATATCAACTAGAGTGTGTATCAACTAGAGTGTATATCAACTAGAGTGTATCAACTAGAGTGTATATAAACTAGAGTGTATATAAACTAGAGTGTATATCAACTAGAGTGTATCAACTAGAGTGTGTCAACTAGAGTGTATATCAAGTAGAGTGTGTATCAACTAGAGTGTATCAACTAGAGTGTATAGCAACTAGAGTGTATCAACTAGAGTGTATCAACTAGAGTGTGTCAACTAGAGTGTATATCAAGTAGAGTGTGTATCAACTAGAGTGTATCAACTAGAGTGTATAGCAACTAGAGTGTATCAACTAGAGTGTATATCAACTAGAGTGTATATCAACTAGAGTGTGTATCAATTAGTGTGTATCAACTAGAGTGTATAGCAACTAGAGTGTATCAACTAGAGTGTGTATCAACTAGAGTGTATCAACTAGTGTGTATCAATTAGAGTGTATATAAACTAGAGTGTGTATCAATTAGTGTGTATCAACTAGAGTGTATAGCAACTAGAGTGTGTATCAACTAGAGTGTGTATCAACTAGAGTGTGTATCAACTAGAGTGTATAGCAACTAGAGTGTGTATCAACTAGAGTGTATATCAACTAGAGTGTGTATCAACTAGAGTGTATCAACTAGAGTGTATCAACTAGAGTGTGTATCAACTAGAGTGTATATCAACTAGAGTGTATCAACTAGAGTGTATCAACTGTATCAACTAGAGTGTGTATCAACTAGAATGTATATCAACTAGAGTGTATCAACTAGAGTGTGTATCAACTAGAGTGTGTATCAACTAGAGTGTATATCAACTAGAGTGTATCAACTAGAGTGTATCAACTAGAGTGTGTATCAACTAGAGTGTGTATCAACTAGAGTGTATATCAACTAGAGTGTATCAACTAGAGTGTGTATCAACTAGAGTGTGTATCAACTAGAGTGTATCAACTAGAGTGTATCAACTAGTGTGTATCAACTAGAGTGTGTATCAACTAGAGTATGTATCAACTAGAGTGTGTATCAACTAGAGTGTGTAGTGTGTATCAACTAGAGTGTATCAACTAGTGTGTATCAACTAGAGTGTGTATCAACTAGAGTGTGTATCAAGTAGAGTGTGTATCAACTAGAGTGTATACAGCGGGTGAAATAAGTATTGAACACGTCACCATTTCTCTCAGTAAATATATTTCCAAAGGTGCTATTGACATGAAAGTTTCACCAGATGTTGGTAACAACCCAAGTAATCCAGACATACAAAGAAACCAAAACAAATAAGTTCAGAAATTAACTTATGTGTAATAATGTGAAATGACACAGGGAAAAAGTATTGAACACATGAAGAAAGGGAGGTTCAAAAAGGCATGGAAAGCCAAGACAACAGCTGGAAACTATCAGTAATTACAAAGCAATCCAGCCCCCTGTCAGTGCAAATTAATATCAGCTGGTTCAGCCAAGGTGTCACACAAGACACATCTCATGATGGTTAAAAGCAAAGAGCTGTCTCAAGACATTCGCAACCTAATTGTTGCAAAACATAATGATGGCATTGGTTATAGGCGCATTTCTAAGCTTCTGAATGTTCCAGTGAGCACTGTTGAGGCCATAATACAGAAGTGGAAATCATTCCACCATAAATTTGCCTCCACCAGGTGCTCCTCGCAAGATTTCTGACAGAGGAGTGAAAATAATAATCAGAAGAGTTGTCCAAGAGCCAAGGACCACTTGTGGAGAGCTTCAAAAAGACCTGCAATTAGCAGGTACTGTTTTCTCAAAGAAAACATTAAGTAATGCACTCCACCGCCATGGCCTGTATGCACGCTCACCACGCAAGACTCCATTGCTGAAAAAAAAGCATGTTGAAGCTCGTTTAAAGTTTGCTGCATAACGTTTGGAAAAGCCAGTGAAATACTGGGAGAATATAGTGTGGTCAGATGAGAGCAAAATTGAACTTTTTGGATGTCATAATACACACCATGTTTGGAGGAGAAATGGCACTGCACATCACCCTAAAAACACCATACCAACAGTGAAGTTTGAAGGTGGGAACATCATGGTGTGGGGCTGCTTTTCAGCAAATGGTACTGGCAAACTTCACATAATTGAAGGAAGGATGAATGGGCAACTTTATGAGGAGAACCTGGTGGAGGCAAATTTATGGTGAAATTATTGTCTTTCCACTTCCGTATTATGGCCTCAACAGTGCTCACTGGAACATTCAGAAGCTTAGAAATGTGCCTATAACCAATGCCATCCTGTCAGGTTCTGGCCATAGAGAAGCAATAGGCATCTCTATGTAGCTATGGTCAGAGTCTGACAGTGTCGTTCTTTTCTGTTTCTTTGTGGGTTGGGTGGATCTCTAATTAGAGGCAGCTGCTATCTGTTGTCTCTAATTAGGGATCCAATATATGTTGAGTCTGTCCCTCACGCGGGTGTGGGTTGTTATCGTACATGTCGAGGTATATGTCGCAGTCATGGTGAAGATAAGTGTGCTTTGTTTTACGTCCGTTCATTCGTGTTTGTTTTCGGTGAACGTGACGTTTTGTCTAGCGTGTTTGTTTTGTGTTTGGTTTTAGTTCGTTCATTTGAAGTATTTATTACATAGTAAAAAATAAAATTAAATGTCGAACTACTATCCCTGCGCTGCGTCTTGGTCTCTCCAAACCCCATTTCGTGACACATCCTTATGTTTTGCAACAATTAGGTTGCAAATGTCTTGAGACAGCTCTTTGCTTTTAACCATCATGAGATGTGTCTTGTGTGACACCTTGGCAATGAGACCTTTTTGTAGGCCATCAGTTGGGACTGAACCAGCTGATATTAATTTGCACTGACAGGGGGCTGGATTGCTTTGTAATTACTGATAGTTTTCAGCTGTTGTCTTGGCTTTCCATGCCTTTTTGAACCTCCCTTTCTTCATGTGTTCAATACTTTTTCCCTGTGTCATTTCACATTATTATACATAACTTAATTTCTGAACTTATTTGTTTTGCTTTCTTTGTATGTATGGATTACTTGGGTTGTTACCAACATCTGGTGAAAATTTCTTGTCAATAGCACCTTTGGAAATATATTTACTGAGAAAAATGGTGACGTGTTCAATACTTATTTCACCCGCTGTATCAACTAGAGTGTGTATCAACTAGAGTGTGTATCAAGTAGAGTGTGTATCAACTAGAGTGTATCAACTAGAGTATGTATCAACTAGAGTGTATATCAACTAGAGTGTATATCAACTAGAGTGTGTATCAACTAGAGTGTGTATCAAGTAGAGTGTGTATCAACTAGAGTGTATATCAGCTAGAGTGTGTATCAACTAGAGTGTGTCAAGTAGAGTGTGTATCAACTAGAGTGTATCAACTAGAGTATGTATCAACTAGAGTGTATATCAACTAGAGTGTATATCAACTAGAGTGTGTATCAACTAGAGTGTGTATCAAGTAGAGTGTGTATCAACTAGAGTGTATCAACTAGAGTGTGTATCAGCTTTATTTATGTTTAGGGTCAGAGATAAAACACTTTGTTTCAGCATGTGTGAATATGTTCATGTTGTTTCAGCATGTGTGAATATGTTCATGTTGTTTCAGCATGTGTGAATATGTTCATGTTGTTTCAGCATGTGTGAATATGTTCATGTAGTATGTGCATAGAATGTGAGATGTGTTGTGCACTGCATGTGTGTCACAGTGTGGCATTGATTGTGTGTGTGTCTTCATGCGTACTGTAAGGGGGAGATAGAGAACAGGGATGTCAATGTTCTGTCTCGCAGCGCTTGATGAACATGTAATGTCCCAGTTTGACTTTCCTATAGTCCTCTATGCAGCCATCTAGTGAACAGTCCTCTGTCCCTGGGCTCCTGGCCCTGCCTGCATGTGCTGAATGGGCTAGTATTGATTCACAAGATCTCAATCACATTCCTGACAAGGACACCTGCATTTAGATAACCTTTTTTTTTTGTACATTTGTTAATAAAGTTGGTGTTTGTTTAATCTACAGAATAATCCTGAGCGATTAGTGCTTTTTGAGGTTGGTTCGATTTTGGTTTGATTATAGAATAATAATCACGGTTCTTATATATAAAAAAAAACTTTAAATGCGTTATGAAATAATGACATTAAAATGATTTTAGAGCTTCCCTCACTCAGCGGGGAAAACAACCGGGCCCGGACTGGGCACCGGTGGGGCAAACGGCTCCGGCCATGGAGCGGGGAAAATAACCGGGCCCGGACTGGGCACCGGTGGGGCAAACGGCTCCGGCCATGGAGCGGGGAAAACAACCGGGCCCGGACTGGGCACCGGTGGGGCAAATGGCTCCGGCCATGGAGCGGGGAAAACAACCGGGCCCGGACTGGGCACCGGTGGGGCAAACGGCTCCGGCCATGGAGCTGGGAAAACAACCGGGCCCGGACTGGGCACCGGTGGGGCGGACTGCTCAGGCGCTGAAGCGGAGCAGACGGCTGGGCCCGGATTGGGTACCGGTGGAGCGGACTGCTCTGGTACTGAGGCGGAGCAGGCGGCTGGACCCGGAACGGGCACCGGTGGAGCGGACTGCTCTGGCACTGAGGCGGAGCAGGCGGCTGGACCCGGAACGGGCACCGGTGGAGCGGACTGCTCTGGCACTGAGGCGGAGCAGGCGGCTGGACCCGGAACGGGTACCGGTGGAGCGGACTGCTCTGGCACTGAGGCGGAGCAGGCGGCTGGACCCGGAACGGGCACCGGTGGAGCGGACTGCTCTGGCGCTGAGGCGGAGAATAATCCTGAGACAGAATAATCCTGAGCAATTAGTGCTTTTTGAGGTTGGTTCGATTTTGGTTCGATTATAGAATAATAATCACGGTTCTTATATATAAAAAAAAAACTTTAAATGCGTTATGAAATAATGACATTAAAATGATTTTAGAGCTTCCCTCACTCAGCCATCACATGCCTTTTCACTGACACTGACAGTGGGTTGAATTCTGTAACAAAACCCCATGATGCTAGTGGATATCCATTACTGCTTATCACTTATTAACCCATGATGCTAGTGGATATCCATTACTGCTTATCACTTATTAACCCATGATGCTAGTGGATATCCATTACTGCATATCACTTATTAACCCATGATGCTAGTGGATATCCATTACTGCTTATCACTTATTAACCCATGATGCTAGTGGATATCCATTACTGCTTATCACTTATTAACCCATGATGCTAGTGGATATCCATTACTGCTTATCACTTATTAACCCATGATGCTAGTGGATATCCATTACTGCTTATCACTTATTAACCCATGATGCTAGTGGATATCCATTACTGCTTATCACTTATTAACCCATGATGCTAGTGGATATCCATTACTGCTTATCACTTATTAACCCATGATGCTAGTGGATATCCATTACTGCTTATCACTTATTAACCATAATGTATTCACATGTCTTATTTTATTATTATTTTTCCTTAAAGTTATCATCAAATCTCTGCTTTGGCTGTTTCAGTCAGCCAGCCAATGTGCTTAGGCAGTATCAGTCAGCCAGCCAATGTGCTTAGGCAGTATCAGTCAGCCAGCCAATGTGCTTAGGCAGTATCAGTCAGCCAGCCAGCTAATGTGCTTAGGCAGTATCAGTCAGCCAGCCAATGTGCTTAGGCAGTATCAATCAGCCAGCCAATGTGCGTAGGCAGTATCAGTCAGCCAGCTAATGTGCTTCCTATTGAAGGAGTCATCCTATTTAACTAGGCTAGTAGTAGTAGTTAGCTGGCTGACAAAATAATTTCACTAGTTCTTCAAAGTAGTAAGGCATACTTTTAAGACTGCTCATTACCAACTACTACAACTATCAATCACAAACTGTCTCTATCTGCAGCTGGTAGCCTAGCGGTTAAAAGCGTTGGCCCAGTAACCAAAATGTTGCTGGTTTAAATCCCTGTATGACTAGGTGAAAAATCTGTCCATCTGACCTTGAGCAAGGCACTTAACCCTAAATGCTCCTGTAAGTCGTTCTGGACAAGAGCGTCTGCTACATTTTAAATGCAATCCCTCTTGTCTTTGTGTTTTTTTGTGTCGTTCTGCTCTCATGCAGTCTCATATGGTCTGTGTGTATGTGCCTCTGTCCGTAGCCAGAAAGTACAGGTTGAATATTTCCCTAATGAAAAGTATAACTTCCAATCAGCCCAGCATCCCACATAGTCCTTGACATAATTTCTCTCGTGAACGATTTGACTTCTCTCTAGAGAAACGGTGTGTTGAGCTCACAAAAAATCCTAACTAAATCGAATTTAAGTAATTGAACTGAAGTCAGTCAGTTAGTTGTTTTTTTTTATTTTAATTTTTTTATTTCACCTTTATTTAACCAGGTAGGTCAGTTGAGAACAAGTTCTCATTTGCAACTGCGACCTGGCCAAGACAAAGCAAAGCAGTGCGACAAATAACAACACAGAGTTACACATTAAACAAACAGTCAAAAACACAATAGAAAATCTATATACAGAGTGCAAAATGTAGTGCAAAAATGCAGTAAGGTTAGGAGGTAGGACAATAAATAGACTATAGTGGTGAAATAAATTAAATAATTATCATCATTAACACAGGAATGAAGGATGTGAAAATTATGATGTGCAAATAGAGATACTGGAGTGCAAGATTAGTGAAAATAAACACAAATAAATATGGTGATGAGGTAGTAGTGTGGGCTATTTACAGAAGGGCTATATACAGGTGCAGTGATCGATAAGCAGCTTTGACAACTGATGCTTAAAGTTATTGAGGGAGATAGGAACCTCTAGCTTCAATGATTTTTGCAATTTGTTCCAGTCATTGGCAGCAGCGAACTGGAAGGAATGGCGACCAAAGGAGGTGTTGGCTTTGGGGGTGACCAGTGAGATATACCTGCTGGAGCGCATGCTACGGGTGGGTGTTGCTATAGTGACCAGTGAGCTGAGATAGGGCGGGGATTTACCTAATAAAGACTTATAGATGACCTGGAGCCAGTGGGTTTGGCGACGAATATATAATGAAGGCCAGCCAACGAGAGCATACAGGTCGCAGTGGTGGGTAGTGTATGGGGTTTTGGTGACAAAACGGATGGCACTGTGATAGACTACATCCAATTTGCTAAGTAGAGTGTTGGAGGCTAGTTTGTAAATGACATCGCCGAAATCAAGGATCGGTAGGATAGTCAGTTTTACAAGGGCATGTTTGGCAGCATGAGTGAAGGAGGCTTTGTTGCGAAATAGGAAGCCAATTCTGGATTTAATTTTGGATTGGAGATGGTTGATGTGAGTCTGGAAGTTGAGTTTATAGTCTAACCAGATGCCTAGGTATTTGTAGGTGTCCATGTATTCTAATTCGGATCCGTCGAGAGTAGTGATGATAGTCCGGTGGGCGGGTGCTGGCAGCGTTCGATAGAAAAGCATGCACTTAGTTTTACTAGCATTTAAGAGCAGTTGGAGGCCACGGAAGGAGTGTTGTATGGCATTGAAGCTTGATTGAAGGTTAGTAAACACAGTATCCAAAGAGGGGCCAGATGTATACAGAATGGTGTCATCTGCGTAGAGATGGATCAGAGAGTCACCAGCAGCGAGAGCGACATCGTTGATGTATATAGAGAAAAGGGTTGGCCCAACAATTGAACCCTGTGGCACCCCCATAGAGACTGCCAGAGGATCGGACAATTGGCCCTCCGATTTGACACACTGAACTCTGTCTGCAAAGTAGTTAGCGAACCAGGCAAGGCAGTCACTTGAGAAACCAAGGCTGTTGAGTCTGCCAATAAGAATGCGGTGATTGACAGAGTCGAAAGCCTTGGCCAGGTCGATGAAAACGGCTGCACAGTACTGTCTTTTATCGATGGCGGTTATGATATCGTTCAGTACCTTGAGCGTAGCTGAGGTGCACCCATGACCAGCTCGGAAACCAGATTGCATAGCAGAGAAGGTACGGTGGGATTCGAAGTGATCAGTTATCTGTTTGTTAACTTGGCTTTCGAAAACTTTAGAAAGGCAGGGCAGGATGGATATTGGTCTATAACAGTTTGGGTCTAGAGTGTCTCCTCCTTTGAAGAGGGGGATGACCGCGGCAGCTTTCCAATCTCTAGGGATCTCAGACGATACGAAAGAGAGGTTGAACAGGCTAGTGATAGGTGTTGCAACAATTTTGGCTGATAATTTCAGAAAGAGAGGGTCCAGATTATCTAGACCAGCAGATTTGTAGGGGTCCAGACTTAGCAGCTCTTTCAGAACATCAGCCGTCTGGATTTGGGTGAAGGAGAAGCGGGGGGGGCTTGGGCAAGTAGCTGCCGGGGGTGCAGAGCTGTTGGCCGGGGTAGGGGTAGCCAGGTGGAAAGCATGGCCAGCTGTAGCAAAATGCTTATTGAAATTTTCGATAATCGTGTATTTATCGGTGGTAACAGTGTTTCCGAGCCTCAATGCAGTGGGCAACTGGGAGGAGGTGCTCTTATTCTCCATGGACTTTACAGTGTCCCAGAACTTTTTGGAGTTAGTACTACAGGAAGCAAATTTCTGTTTGAAAAAGCTGGCCTTTGCTTTTCTAACTGACTGTGTGTACTTGTTCCTGACTTCCCTGAATAGCTGCATATCGCGGGGGCTATTCGATGCTAATGCAGTGCGTCACAGGATGTTTTTGTGTTGGTCTAGTGCAGTCAAGTCTGGGGTGAACCAAGGGCTATATCTATTCTTAGTTCTACGTTTTTTGAAAGGGGCATGCTTATTTAGGATGGTGAGGAAAGCACTTTTAAAGAACAACCAGGCGTCCTCTACTGACGGGATGAGGTCAATATCCTTCCAGGATACCTGGGCCAGATCGAATAGAAAGGCCTGCTCGCAAAAGTGTTTTAGGGAGCGTTTGACAGTGATAAGGGGTGGTCGTTTGACCGCTGACCCATTGCGAACACAGGCGATGAGGCAGTGATCGCTGAGATCCTGGTTGAAAACAGAGGAGGTGTATTTGGAGGGCAAGTTAGTCAGGATGATATCAATAATGGTACCCATGTTTACGGATTTTGGGTTGTACCTGGTGGGTTCCTTGATAATTTGTGTGAGATTGAGGGCATCTAACTTAGATTGAAGGACAGCCGGGGTGTTAAGCATATCCCAGTTTAAGTCACCTAACAGTACAAACTCTGAAGATAGATGGGGGGCAATCAATTCACATATGGAGTCCAGGGCACAGCTGGGGGCTGAGGGGGGTCTGTAACAGGCGGCAACGGTGAGAGACTTATTTCTGGATAGGTGGATTTTTAAGAGTAGAAGCTCAAACTGTTTGGGCACAGACCTGGACAGTATGACAGAACTCTGCAGGTTATCTCTGCAGTAGATTGCAACTCCGCCACCTTTGGCAGTTCTATCTTGACGGGAAATGTTGTAGTTGGGGATGGAAATTTCCGAATTTTTGGTGGCCTTCCTAAGCCAGGATTCAGACACAGCTAGGACATCCGGGTTGGCGGAGTGTGCTAATGCAGTGAATAAATCAAACTTAGGGAGGAGGCTTCTAATGTTAACATGCATGAAACCAAGGCTTTTACGGTTACAGAAATCAACAAATGAGAGCGCCTGGGGAATAGGTGTAGTACTGGGGGTTACAGGACCTGGGTTTACCTCTACATCACCAGAGGAACAGAGGAGTAATAGAATCAGTATTCGACTAAGGGCTTTAAGAACAGGACGTCTAGTACGTTGGGTACATAGAATAAAAGGAGCAGATTTCTGGGCGTGGTGGAATAGATTCAGGGCATAATTTATAGACAAGGGTATAGTAGGATGTGAGTTCAGTGGAGGTAAACCTAGGAGTTGGGTAATGAAGAGAGAGGTTGCATCTCTGGAGACACCAGTTAAGCCAGGTGAGGTTTGTCCCTCCCCCGCATGTGTGGGGGGAGGGACAAAAGAGCTATCAGAGGCCAGTTGAGCAGGACTGGGGGCTCTACAATGAAATAAAACAATAATAGCTAACCTAAACAACAAAAGACAAGGCATATTGAAATAAGAAAGGGGCAAAAATAAATAAAATGACAGTTAATTAAGAGGGCTAAGACAACGACGGGTAATGGCGATGAATGGACAAAGAGGGTCAGTTAGAAAAAAAAGTGATGTACTACACACAGGACCTGAGGCCTGGTAGTTAAACAGAAATAAATACCATATAACCAAACAGTCCTGCAGGCATCAGCTGTGAAGCTGAGCAATCATAGGATCCGATGAATAGCAAAGTGGTGAGCCGGGGATCAGTTCAATGGGCACGGCGTTCAGAGTGTTAGCAGGCCGGGCTAGCAGGCCGGAGCTAGCAGACCGGAGCTAGCAGATGGATCTTCGGCGACGTCGCAGAGGAGAACCCTGTTGAGACCACGTCGGACAATTACGTCGGCAGACCAGTCACGGTGGCTCGGTGGGGCTCCGGTTTAATAACCCCCAAAGATTAAACTGACATTTCGGTTAATCGCTCAATACTATTATGCTATCTCAGCCCTATATGATTAAATTAGTTAAGATAAGGTGAGGGTTGAACATGATGAGTATAGTACAAATACAATGTAGTTGCAGTACAAAATAGGAAGCTGTCTTTATGCTGCAATGGATTTGTACCTTCACACTCCCAATTAAACCATCATTTCAGGATTTCCATACAGAACCAGGGTTCAATCTGTTCCTTCGTCTTTGAAATTTTATGGAGGCACCAGTTGGGATTTGGGTTCCACTGCAAATGAATTGACGGCATACTGTACCCTCGCCCATTCCTCTGAAGCCATCTGTCCTTCTCCCATATCAGCCCCTCCTCCTCCTCCTCCTCCTCCTCCTCCTCCTCCTCCTCCTCCTCCTCTACCAAGCTGGAGGTATGGCCAGCTGGGCAGATGTGCAGTGACACTATCACGCAGCAGTCTGCAGTCACACAGTGTTCTGTTCAGGGTAAAAGATCACAAAAAGGTCCTGCGTCGTCGCTTCATCAACCTGTCATTAAGCCAGAGAGAGAGAAGAGGGAGAGAGGGGGGAGAGAGGGAGAGAAACAGAGAACAGAGTGGGGAGGGGCTACTGGTCAAGGTCATTCTTCATCTTTATCCTCTTATTGAGGAGCAGAGGAGACAACAACAGCACTCATTGAAATACACTTCACAGAACATGTAGAAAAGGATTTAAAAGGTCAAGGTCTAATATTTTCTAAAAAAGCAGGTTTATACGCAGAAAATGGGCATTTGAATGTTAGGATTTACTACTGAATGTTAGGGTTTATTACTCCATATAGTGAGACAGGCACAGATAAATACCATCCACATTCCTCATTCGGTAGATGTACAGTATATTGCTGTGTTACTAACCTCTTTTCAGGGAGGAGAGGTGGGGGTTAGGGAGGAGGGGGTTCAGTGATGAGAGGGTCTTAATTGCGTTCACCTGGGGACATCGCCTTCCCATTATTAGGTACAGTAAATGGCCGAAAGTCTAAATTCATTATTAAGCTGTCGCTACAGTGATGTCTGCCTGTGACCAATCGCTGGAAGCCTCTACATTTACTTTCCCCAAAAGCACTTACCTGTGATGTCCTGTTGAAATGTGAGAACATTGGTGATGCTGGGGCCTCATAAAACAGGCCACGGTTTAATAGAACCCAGCCCTCTTCAGTATATAATGGTTCAAGGTTCAATAGAACCCAGCCCTCTTTAGTATTCAATGGTTCAAGGTTCAATATAACCCAGCCCTCTTCAGTATATAATGGAGAATATTAATCAATCCACCATCATTAACACAATGTAAAAATCTATGATTTATTATTTAAATTTTTAAATACAGTGGGCAACCGGGTACAATTTAAGGCCAAGTGGCAAACAATAATACAAGCACTATGGCAAACAATAAAACAGGAACTATGGCAAACAATAAAACAGGCACTATAGATGCGGTTGTGAGCATGCGGGTCTGGGCAGATGAGATGTAGTCATTGTTTGTGTGGGTCTGGAAGTTGTTGTTCGTATGTATAAGTTTGAAGAAAATGAAAATGTTGCAGATAAAGTTCAGGATTACACAATTTCATGTGTACAACTTCTAAGACCTGCATCACTATATTGACAGCTTTTCCTTTTCTAAAAGTATTTGGATGTTTTTGGAGCCTTTGTTCATGTTTTTTCAGAGCCCCCCATACTTCACAATGCGGATGAGGAAGTGAATGTCTGCTTGGTAAGTTTTTCAAAAACAAGTGAAATCCCTCCTCCTCCCTCTCTCTGCCCCCTCCTCCCCTTCTCTGCCACCTCCTTCTCCCCCTCTCTGCCCCCTCCTTCTCCCCCTCTCTGCCCCCTCCTTCTCCCCCTCTCTGCCCCCTTCTCCTCTCCCTCTCTCTGCCCCCTCCTCCTCTCCCTCTCTGCCCCCTCCTCCCCCTCTCTGCCCCCTCCTCCTCCCCTCCTCGGCCCCCTCCTTCTCCCCCTCTCTGCCCCCTCCTTCTCCCCCTCTCTGCCCCCTCCTTCTCTCCTCTCTGCCCCCTCCTCCTCCCTCTCTCTGCCCCCTCCTTCTCCCCCTCTCTGCCCCCTCCTCCTCCCTCTCTCTGCCCCCTCCTTCTCCCCTTCTCTGCCCCCTCCTCATCTCCCTCTCTGCCCCCTCCTGCCTCTCCCTCTCTCTCTCTCTTCTTTAGCCTCTGCAGCTGTCAACTTCATGAAAGGTCCAAATGGAAGACAATATAACACCTTCATAAACCTCCGTTACAAGCTCCTAGTTAGGTCTATATCGCCTTCTAACAGACAGCAGCACTTACCTTTAAAAGTGCTTGTTTTATAAGAGGATTGGCATTGGACTTATAACACACACACACATTCTGGAAGGGGAATAAGTTCAATGACTCTGCAAAGTTGGAATGATCAGTTTGGGTTACATGTTGTTGCCATTTTCCTACCATGTGGCAAACACAGCAGAGAGACAAGTTGATACACATGGACACACGGTGCCCTTGTTGCCTCAGTGATCTGGGTTGATTTGCTGAGAGCTCTTGGAGGGCTTCTGTTTTCACAGTCACTATTTATGGTGCCGATGTGTAATGTTTGTCTGCTTCTTCGCTGCTTCTTCCCCCCAAAATGCTGTGGAGATTTACACTAGTCCTTCTCACCGCCTTCCTCCTCACTCTCTCATTTCCCAGGAGCCACAGCACTCCGTTTCCCTCCCCAGGGACACTGTGGACACCATGGCTAAATCACCACTAATGCACCTTGTCATGTGCTAGACACAGGCCGTTTTGTGGACCTGGGAATGGTAGTATTTCACCCAGCAGGGGTTTGGGTTAGGCGTCCTCCTGACTGCCTGTGAGCCTCCTTAAAGCCTCTGGTCCTCATTGTCTCTTAATTGGTGTTAGATTCCCACCACCTTTGTTCCACTTAGAATTAGAAGCAGACAATAAGAATGGGAGACAGCTGCGTACATCAGGGCGGCTGGAGGTTTGTGGAAAGGTTTCCCAGTAGTATCAAACAGTGTTTGCTTCACATCCAATGTCTATCCACAGAATGCCACTGAGTTTACATTGCTGAAGATAAAAGGCCTTAGTTGGTGAAATGGCAGCAACATGATTAAAAGGAAATGTTGAAGTGTCTGCATTGTCTTCTGGTGTGGTACCTTTTCTTCCAAGGGTTTAGTAGGACCCCCCCCCCCCCCCCCCCCCTCCTCCTCTGACCACCTCCTTCCATCCCTCCATCCCTCCTGCCCCCGCTCACTCCATCCCTCCCTGTGGATAATTTTAATCAGTAACATGTATTTTATAGCAACTCTGACCCTCACACACCATCACCCATAAATCGACAGGCTTGTTCCTTTAGTAGCTTGGGGAGGCAAGTCGTTAGGGCATAGCGCAATGGCTTATCGCTCTGCTAAGTGACCAAAGTCATTTGAAAAAAGTAATCCAACTATTTCCCCATTTACCTTTTCTTAAAGCCCAACCCGAATCACCGCTGGAAAAAACTCATAATGGGTTGTATTTACCTCAAACTTACTTCTTAACTATTACTTTCTGAAAATGACATTTAAAGCACTTTCAAGGTCTGCTGATGGCCAGTAGTTAGCCATTGTGGTTCTGTGAAGCAAGAACCACTATGGCCCCTAAATGTGTTCATGGTAAATGCTGATGTACATGAATGCATAGCATTTGCATCATATGGTGAAGACAGATGTGCTAATTTACAACTACTGTAAACTAATAACTCTCATGCAAACTAGCCAGTCAAGCTAAATGGGTTTTATAATGCTAGTGATTTGTTGGCTCAGGTGGTTCAACCAGGTAGCATTGCGCTGTAATGATCAATGCTAATGTATCTGTGGATTCTAATTATGGGATATTCGCCCAGCAAGTTATGGATGAGCACATTACTGCCCCTCTTACCAGTGTTTCAATCTCAATCCTTGGTGCATTAACTCATGTTTAGACCAATGACCTCAGCACTTTGGTTATGGCTTTAGAGACAACTATAGCACTGTCAGAAGCCCACATATCCCTCCAACAAGCTGTCCAGCTCCAAACAAATCACAAACAAATCGAACATGACATTGAATCAGGAGCAACTCTGATGTCAGCGTTTCTGTCTCTCTACAAGTTGCACAAATTAGAATACTGATTTAGCCACATAGTTAGCATAGACGCAGTCGAGTAGACGCTGGGGTACTGAAGGATCACCTGAGGCTCTACTACTGATTAGTGGAGCAATCTGCTGCTCCACATTTTCAGCGAGACCTCTCTGTGGACCGAGGCCCTCTGAAGGTGGCTCCTGGTGAAGGTCACCCTCCTCCTCACGCTGATCTGACGTCAGCCATTAGTGTCTTGTTCCTCTCCCTCCGAGTCCAAAGCCTGACACAATTAAGATGAATTATCGTGAACACAACCTTAGATGTCTCTCAGACAGCCTAGAGAGAGAGAGAGAGAGAGAGAGAGAGAATGAGGGATATTGAGCTTATTGGAAAGTTTAAAAGGGACAGAAAGCAATAAAAACCCACCACATTGTGTGACTTTCAGCCTGGAGGGTAAGCTTGCTAGAGTGTATTGCTACTTTATAGGGTGGAACATTGCACAGTGAGATCCTTATACAGGTCAGGTGGTAGCAGCAGTATGAGGAGTACTGGACATTAGGGTGGGAGGACAGCCTGTGTGGAGAAACAAACTGTCCCAGTTGATTCCAGCTGAAATGCATAATGGACTGTATAGCAATATTGACCGCTGCATCCTAATTCTCCTTCAAAACAGCAAAAACTTTGTAGCGCTGTATAGTAGCTTCCTGTTCTGTGCCTTCCTTTCCATGGCCTCAACACATACCCATTGTATATCACCAATCATTCCCTCCTGTTGCAGACAGTCCACCAGCAGAGCGTACCTGAATCTTTTAATAGCTTTTCTAATGCATCAAAAATATCCAGTTACATCAGCTGCTAATAACAGCCCACACTGTCTGTAATACCAGATGGTCTTACAAAGCCTGGGTCCTGGTAACCATGGCACTCACCTCACCTCTGTCTCCTGGAGAGTGGGCAGGGAGCCCCCCCCCCCCCAGACACACACACACAGTGTTATTTTCTAATGAATTAAGTGTTAAGAAATTACCCTACTTCTCTTTGGGCTGTCAAGGTAGAAACAGAAAAGTGATCATGTATTTAAGTGATGACAGGGATGTTGCATATTTAAAAAATAAATACCCAAAGGATGTCCTTCCAAGCTTCCCTGTGCTATGTGAGAGATATTGAATGTTAAGTGCCTGTTTGGTAGAAACAAGTGACTAGAAGCAACCTTCCATAAAGCAGTGTATGGTACTGATCTGAGGGGACTGGGGAACTGAGTGGAGAAGGGACAGGAAGCAGCTCTGTGCTGGTCTGGTTGGGCAGCTCCAGGGACTTTGGCACTAATTGACTGAGGGAAGAGGATGGGCTTTGGCAAAAGGAAGGATCTGTTTGTTAACCCATCGACCCACATAATTTCAGACAGGGAATTTCTCCATTCATTGTCTGCCAGTTGATTGTTGTTGTTCTGAGGTACAGTAACATACTGGGAGTCCTTGGAGGCTTTACAGTGGTTCTGTGCATCTCAAAATGGCTATCGGCCTAAAATTAAGCTCACGGTAAAAACATTATTTTAGTCTTTGTCATTCATTAAAAATGAATATCTCCTGTACAAACAGGTGTTAGCCTATTGGGTGGTGGGGGATAATAAATACAGTGGTGCTTTAAAGTTTGTTAACCCTTTAGAATGTTCTATATTTCTGCATAAATATGACCTAAAACATCATCAGATTTTCACACATCCTAAAAGTTCATAAAGAGAACCCAATTAAACAAATGAGACAAAAATATTATACTTGATAATTTATTTATTGAGGAAAATGATCCAATATTACATCTCTGTGAGTGGCAAAAGTATGTGAACCTCTAGGATGATTTGAAGGTGAATTTAGAGTCAGGTGTTTTCAATCAATGGGATGACAATCAGGTGTGAGTGGGCAACCTGTTTTATTTAAAGAACAGGGATTTCTCAAAGTCTGATCTTCATAATACATGTTTGTGGAAGTGTACCATGGCATGAACAAAGGAGATTTCTGAGGATCTCAGAAAACTAGTTGTTGATGCTCATCAGGTTGGAAAAGGTTACAAAACCATCTCTAAAGAGTTTGGACTCCACCAATCCACAGTCAGACAGATTGTGTACAAGTGGAGGTAATTGAAGACCATTGTTACCCTCCCCAGGAGTGGTCGACCAACAAAGATCACTCCAAGAGCAAGGCGTGTAATAGTCTGCGAGGTCACAAAGGAACCCAGGGTAACTTCTAAGCAACTAAAGGCCTCTCTCACATTGGCTAATGTCAATGTTCATGAGTCTACCATCAGGAGAACACTGAACAACAATGGTGTGCATGGCAGGGTTGCAAGGAGAAAGCCACTCCTCTCCAAAAAGAACATTGTTGCCCATCTGCAGTTTGCTCAAGATCACCTGGACAAGCCAGAAGGCCATTGGAAAAATGTTTTGTGGATGGATGGATTTTAAATGAGAAGCGTTATGTTTGGCGAAAGGAAAACACTGCATTCCAGCATAAAAACCTTATTTCATCTGTGAAACATGGTGGTGGTAGTATCATGGTTTGGGCCTGTTTTGCTGCATCTGGGCCAGGACAGCTTGCCATCATTGATGGAACAATGAATTCTGAATTATACCAGCGAATTCTAAAGGAAAATGTCAGGACATCTGTCCGTGAACTGAATCTCAAGAGAACATGGGTCATGCAGCAAGACAACGACCCTATGCACACAAGTCGTTCTACCAAAGAATGGTTAAAGAAGAATAAATGTAATGTTTTGGAATGGCCAAGTCAAAGTCCTGACCTTAATCCTATCAGAATGTTGTGGAAGGACCTGAAGCGAGCAGTTCATGTGAGGAAACCCACCAACATCCCAGAGTTGAAGCAGTTCTGTATGGAGGAATGGGGTATAGTTCCTCCAAGCCGATGTACAGGACTGATCAACAGTTACCGGAAACGTTTAGTTGCAGTTATTGCTGCACAAGGGGGTCACACCAGATACTGAAAGCAAAGGTTCACATACTTTTGTCACTCACAGATATGTAATATTGGATCATTTTCCTCAATAAATAAATTACCAAGTATCATATTTTTGTCTCATTTGTTTAATTGGGTTCTCTTTATCAACTTTTAGGACTTCTGATGATGTTTTAGGTCATATTTATGCAGAAATATAGAAAATTCTAAAGGGTTCACAAACCTTCGAGCAGCACTGTAACTGACAGTAAATGCATTGAGTGACTGAGTTAGTGTTTTGTTGTAAATTAGAACAAAATCAATCAGTTTCGAGTATAGTTGCTGCCATTATATTTAAATTGTTGCCGAGTGCACCTGTATCAAATCTTGTACAAAGATTGCCTCGTTGAAAAAAACCCAACAACTATGAAAATAGACGACAAACAACATCAATTTAATGTGCCTCAGTTAAATTAAAATTGGAAATAACCTCTCAGGAAAATAAATGATTGACTGCATACGTTTCGTTTCAACGTGTTTCTCTCTACAGTGGGAATATGTTGATGCATTTTTGGAAAGCAAATGCAAATGTTTAATTGTACAGAAATGACACTTAATGTATGAGTTTTCATCACTGTTAGTTTGAGATAGATTACTCTTATGATAGAGAGGAGAATATTGGAAACAGCACCAAGACCGAGTCCTAAAACTTGGCCTCAGTTCTGCTACAAATGGCACATTCCTTTCATGGCCATCAAGTTCACAGGCACTACTGTGAGATGGTTTTTCAGACCAACGTATCACGCTTTTGTTATTAAGCCATGGCCTGAGGTATAATTCAGGCTAATTCAACAAATGGAGATCTACTTCTCCTGTCCATATTTGATAAAGATAGATGGCAGGAAGGATGATGAAACAAACTGGTCTGACCCTGACATGACCCTCTACATGCTGTCACCAGCACTAGCCTCCCAGACCGCACAAAACAACACCTCCTCCCCAGCCCAGTAACACCTCTGTTTGAGTGTCCAGCCATCTCCTGGTAAATCATGAAGAATGCCAGAGCAGAGAAGCCTGCTCGAATTGGAATCTGAAGGAGTGTGTAAATCCGATCTATAGGGCTAAATCAGTCCACTGTGAATGGAAAACATGCTGCCACAGGTCTGTGGGGATGGCAGTAGCAGGCGTGTCAGGAGCAGAAGTGACGGGAGTCTTCGGGTGAGAGACAGACTCATTTCCGACTGATGAAATAGCCATTGCCACCCTTTCCCATTTCAGCTGTCCTGTTTATTGCATCACATAAAATGCTGGAAAAAGTTTTTGGGGAAAGCGGAGGAAAGTCAAATTTTTATAGGCCAGACATACTTTTCCTCCAGTCCGTCGGAGGTAGAAGTAATTTCTTCTTCACCCCCCCCCCACTGCTCTCTCACCCACAAAGTCGTTCTAGGAATTACATTGGATCAATATAATGTTATTTGTCTGTCCATGTTCCTCAAGGTGTGAAATTAAACCTATCAGTCTGCAGGTTTCGATCCAAACATTTCAGGCGGATGAATTACCTGATGCATAAAAAAGTCACGACAGGCCTTTATGGAAACAGCTCATTTGTTGGTAAAATGTCCCAATGTCGACAAAACAAACTACGCAAGACAAGGTGGGATATTTTTTGTCTGAAATATAATAAATACAACAACAACACGTTCATCAGACAATCCGTTTGTAATAGCTATAATACACACAAAAATGTATGTAATCCCAGTGATATTTGCATGTAGGTCAGGTGACATTGGATGTGTTTCTGAAGTGGTTGATTCCTTATACGACTTGAAGGTTATCTTGTCTTCCTTAATAGCAATGCATCCCTACACTTTACCGTACATTTCTATCTCATGTGGTAAAATACAGCAATTACATGTTCCAATTACATGTTCCAATTACATGTTCCAATGTGTTCAAAACTATCCTCAACCTGTGATTTAACTTCATTGTGTTTCCTACATTTATGCTCCTCTTAGACAAACCACTTTTTCATAACGTTACAATCCCCTACACACACACACACACACACACACACACACACACACACACACACACACACACACACACACACACACACACACACACACACACACACACACACACACACACACACACACACACACACACACACACACACACTTCCATAATAGCCTCCTTAATCATGTTCATGTTTCGTTATTCTCCATATAAGGAACTATTAAGGTTCCATCTGAATACCCAGCCTGAAATTAATCCGTAGCACAGTGCATTGATAATGTAATTCAGGAGAGAAAATATCAATATTTATTCATCACCGTAATTACATTATGAGGAGCATTTAGTTCCCAAAACATGGTGTAATTGATTGTTGCGTTACACTGAGTTTTATCTCCAGAAACATAATGTACCATTCTTAATTATCAACATAGAAACAAATTGAAAGCATAAAATATTGACTCATTGGGATGTAAGCTTTAGGCACTGTACTTGTTTTGGGAGGTTGTTAATACGTGCTCTTTGACATTTTCGTTAGAGTACCTCTTGGGCGAGTGGATTTTCGTTGGGTGGTGTTGGATGATGTCAAACTCAAAGTTCACGGGCAGTCCAGTAAGATCAACTTTGATCAGTTGAATCGATGTGTTGTCCCAGGTAAAACCCATAGGAGGAAGGAACTTGTTAGAGCTTCTTTCCACTGAGATAATGAAATAAAGGTAAAAAAATAGAAAAAGATAATTAGACAGCCAGGACTGAGTCGAGTTTCTTTGCACCGGTGCATGAAGATGCAATTGTGTGAGGGCAGGATAAACAAGAGAACAATTTCCTGTCTGAGAGACTCTTAGTTGCTCCCTCTTAGACTGAATACTTCAGCCGCTGTGAGTTATGAAGTTGTGCCTATAACAGTAACAGGAGAGCGAGAGAGAGAAAGCGAGAGAGAGAGAGAGAGAGAGAGAGAGAGAAAGAGAGAGAGAGGGAGATAAAGGACATGTCTCTAGCACCTACTTGTTGTTTAACACTTGTGCACCAGTAGCATGTCTAAAGTTCCACATCTGGTACGAACATACCCGCAATTAATGATCAAACTGACATGAAACGACCTGTCACTCATTCCATCTCTAGTAGCTGTCCTAATTTAGCTGCCTTTGGGATGTCTGTGATGTTCTCGTGTTACTGGGAGAGAGAATAAGTCACATAATCAGGTCTCTGAGTCTAGACAGTTTGCCATATAGACCAGTCCACTCATCCCCTTACCCGCTTCATTCCCTCTGACCAGCCCTGCTAGTCAGCCTTCCAGTCATGTGGCCCCAAGGAGCCCCAGTCAGAGAGGCCCCATCCCAAGCTCTCATCAGGGACTAGATAGCGGTCTGTGTTCTCCTCATAATCAAAGCAGCAGATGCCATTAGTCTGTGGTGGGTTGGCACAGTTTGGCCTACCCCTGGGTAATCAATTTGCAATGGCAGATGCTCACAGGGGTACAAACGTCCATGCCTTGCAGCAGCTGTTCCCAAATATATATCAAGGATCATTCTTTTTCCCTCTCCCCTTCTCCTTTTATCTCCCTGAGCTATGTTATTTAATATGCCAGCAGTAATCCCAACGCCTGTTTAGCATGCCAGCAGTAATCCCAAAGCATGTTATTTAGTATGCCAGCAGTAATCCCAACGCATGTTATTTAGTATGCCAGCAGTAATCCCAATGCATGTTATTTAGTATGCCAGCAGTAATCCCAACGCATGTTATTTAGTATGCTAGCAGTAATCCCAACGCATGTTATTTAGTATGCCAGCAGTAATCCCAATGCATGTTATTTAGTATGCCAGCAGTAATCCCAACGCATGTTATTTAGTATGCCAGCAGTAATCCCAACATATGTTATTTAGTATGCCAGAAGTAATCCCAACACATGTTTAGTATGCCAGCAGTAATCCCAACGCATGTTATTTAGTATGCCAGCAGTAATCCCAATGCATGTTATTTAGTATGCCAGCAGTAATCCCAATGCATGTTATTTAGTATGCCAGTAGTAATCCCAATGCATGTTATTTAGTATGCCAGCAGTAATCCCAACATATGTTATTTAGTATGCCAGCAGTAATCCCAATGCATGTTATTTAGTATGCCAGCAGTAATCCCAATGCATGTTATTTAGTATGCCAGCAGTAATCCCAATGCATGTTATTTAGTATGCCAGCAGTAATCCCAACGCATGTTATTTAGTATGCCAGCAGTAATCCCAATGCATGTTATTTAGTATGCCAGCAGTAATCCCAATGCATGTCCCCCTTTTTTTCTTATCTGTCCTCCTATCTCTTCAGTCCACTCTTTCTCTCTCTCAGGGATACGTGGTGCGTCTGAGATCGATATCTCTCTCTGAGCTGCCAGCAGAGGACGGGTGGAGACAGATGGGATAACTTTGGCAGCCGCTCAAAAAAGTTTCCTCCAGCATCAACACTGATTAATGGCAATTAAAACATCAGCAGGTGAATGGATTAATGTATGAACACACCAGTGGAGCAAAGTGGCAAAGCAAAGGTACTAATAAAACAAACTCAAGTCATTCATGTAATGTCTGGGTTTGTTCTGCGCAACTATGATAAATGTTACTTCAACTTCAGGATGCCTACCTCCATAACTCTCCACAACACTGGATTCATCAAGCCCTCCCTGTATAGCCTACAGCCCCAATCTGGCAACCATGATGGTGGGCTCCTCTCTGAACCTTATGCCTAGTCCCACCTTCATTGACTCTAAATGTCTCGTTATTATGACGAAAAGGCAATGATTTCCATTTTGCTTGTCACACACCTGAGGAGTTTTGACAGATGATTGTGTGTCGCCTGGCAGCCGCGTCTATCCATTCTAATTAAGTGGTTGTGTTGGTGTGGTACCAGCGCAGCGGGGAGCAGGCTGCAATGAGAGGGCCGGGGCAGTGGTGGGTCAGGGACTGGGGAGGAGTGGTCAGGAGAACAGCGTCACCAAACAGGAGGTGCCAAACCTGGCATCACAGCTGGTACACTGGCTGTTGTTGAACTGTGGTAAAACCTACTGTACACAAAGCACAGAGAGTAGAATTACTGAAGGTCTGGCTAGGATGGGACGTCAGCTCAACATTTCTGGTGAAGGATCTGTTAACTTTGTTCAACATGATTGGAACACCTCCAATATCCTTTGAGTGCAGTGTGAGAGAGGAACCATGGCAAACAGACAAGGTCTTTGCATGCTCCCTGCCCCTTTCTTCTCCCAGCAGGAACACTGGTGTCAGGGGGCCAACCAAGGAGTGGGCACATTTGTGTTGTCCTTGACTCATTGACTCCAGGAGTCAAGACCTGTGGGAATTGAGACACATAACACAGGGCTAAAAGTGGCTGAGAGAAAGGAACACACTCAGCTCTTGTTACTGTCACAGAGCAGCAAACACTGGTGCTAGTTTTTCACCTAGTTCCTTTCTCTCCTACTCTCACAATTTCAAATTACTGATATAAAGTGTCTCGCTTTAAATGGCCTTTCTTCTATTGCTGATAAAGAGGGCCTCTCTCTCTCTCTCTCTCTCTCTCTCTCTCTCTCTATCTCTCTCTCTCTCTCACTACCCTATCTATCTATCTATCTATCTATCTATCTATCTATCTATCTATCTATCTATCTATCTATCTATCTATCTATCTATCTATCTATCTATCTATCTATCTATCTATCTATCTATCTATCTATCTATCTATCTATCTATCTATCTATCTATCTATCTATCTATCTATCTATCTATCTATCTATCTATCTATCTATCTATCTATCTAATGTCTGTCTGTCTGTCTGTCTGTCTGTCTGTCTGTCTGTCTGTCTGTCTGTCTGTCTGTCTGTCTGTCTGTCTGTCTGTCTGTCTGTCTGTCTGTCTGTCTGTCTGTCTGTCTGTCTGTCTGTCTGTCTGTCTGTCTCTCTCTCTCTCTCTCTCTCTCTCTCTCTCTCTCTCTCTCTCTCTCTCTCTCTCTCTCTCTCTCTCTCTCTCTCTCTCTCTCTCAAGCTCTAACCTCTAAGAGTAGAAAAATAGAGGAGGTAGTGCTGAAGGGTTTGCTCATCGAGCTGTCTGGACTGTTTTGCCTTATCTCTGTGTGAATTGCATTCAGAGGAAATTGGAATGGTGTCCCTGGTCTGGCCGGGTGTGTCTTCCCTCCTCGCTAGACTCAGTGTTGTAGCTAGTGGAGTCACACAGACCCATTACTGCTGTCTCAGTGGGAGCTTTGGACTAACTGTCAAAGCACTCTCACAACTGGTTCTTCTCTCTTGCTGTCGCCTCACACTACACAGGAGAGGTTTACTGCTGTTTGGTGGTTACTGAAGTCTGAAGTCATTGACACAATGTAATATCTACTGGGGGGAGGGGGGGGGGGGGGGGGGTAAAATACATTAGATGAGGTACAGCAAACACATTTGTAGCAGGACCCTGATCTGTTTCCTTGGGTCTATTTATATCATTGTGATAAGATGATACTCATTCATGACAATATGTTGTATCTCATTCTCTGGTGGTTATATTTCCACTCTTCATCTCAGACTGAAATAGGCTGAGAGGAGATCAGAAATAGAGGGGTGTTGCTTCACAACCAGATAAAGAGTAGCTCTTAGCCCTGTGGTCAAGGTCGAGGTGGCCCTGCTTCCAGAGATGTGGAGGCTCGTATGGGATCGTTTCCCAGTGTTAGGGAGGACCAAACACATAAATGAATCTGGCTTCCCAGCTGATTTCCTCTGGGGAAACTTTTGTCCGTCACTCCAAAAAGGAGCATCCAGGGCACTGTAAACCCACCCTGTAATCTTTCCAGCTCTCTCTCTCTCTCTCTCTCTCTCTCTCTCTCTCTCTCTCTCTCTCTCTCTCTCACACAAAACAGTCTCTTGATCCCACTCTCTCACCCTCCTCCTCCTCCTTCTCGTCCCACGGTGTCTCCACACTCCTACTTTGTATTTGCCCATTTTCAGTCTCCAATTGAACAGGTGAAGAGCAGTACAGAGGTAAAAGAGTTGATCCTACAATGCAAATAATGAGATTTCCCTCCCTTCATCGCTATCTCCTTCTCCTCCATCTGGGAGTGGAGAGGAGATTAATGTTTGTCCTTTAGAGCCGCCTAGGCTCCGTCCTGCAGGTGAAATGCTGCCGCATTTTTAGAAACATGCTCTCGGCAGGGGCTGAGACCCAAGCACTTACTAATTAGACAGCCATTTGTTTCCGAGCACTCCCCAGTAGGATTGTGAAGTGGTGCCTCGTCCTCAACGGGACCCTGCATGGTAATTCACTACTTACAAAGAGCCAGGCCTACTGCTGGGGCCTTGTACCCCACACAGGACAGGGAGAGGAGATGGAAGGGAGACAGAGGTCGAGTTTAGGCTGCTCACTGTCTTGCCTTATCAGCAGACTAGTGTCAGTCAGAGTGATGTGGTGAGGTGCAAGCTGAAGCTGCTGCAGAGTCATTGACAGAGGTTGAGTTGGACTGGCCTCCATCCATGTCCTTCAACCTCTACTTATATGTAATACTGCAGTGACAATTACATTAGCAAACCTCAATTGCTACCTTGCTGTTTGATGATGATGCTAGAGGGTCAAAGAGAGGAGGCTGCTTAACACCACAGTGTTGTGTACGTATAAAGTCACAAAACCTTCCCACTGCATAGGAAACTTCACTGGGCTAAATAAAGCGTGTTTGGCACTGAACACATCTTTGAGAGAGAGAGAGAGAGAGAGAGTTAACTTTGTGGAGTGGAACCTCCACTGTGCTGTACATATCACAGTAGATTAATGTGGTAATTTCTCCCGAGGTGTCACAGGCCACATTTGGCCTTGTGAGGAAAATCAATAACAAAAATGATCAGGAGTCAACCATCTGTAATGTGTGTGATAGTAAAATCCATAGGAGCGTATGAGGATGAGTCGATTCCATGTAACCAGACTACAGGCTCATTGACTGCAGGGCAGAAAACAATACATGTATCAACGCTGATGGATCGTGCTGCCTACATAGAGAACGGGAACTTGGAATATGTTCTCGATGACAGGGTTAACTGCATTTCCCTATTTGCGGAAGGGATTTGAGATTTTAAAACCAGTGCTGTGGTGGAAAATATGGACATTTATGGATCAACAGTTGGTGATTGAAGATTGATAATTTAAGGCTGCATTTCACAATACATTATGTTCAACTGGACTAGTCCGCCACAATTGTAAATAGTAAGGTTGGGATGATTCCATATTCAAAGAGGAAATAAATATTTGAAAATGTGTATTATTTTCTAAGTTGTCTCTATTCTTTATCAGACCAGATTGATTGGCATGTTGAGAAATGGGACATTCATCCACTGGTAGGGATCATTCAGATGCCTTTGGTTCCGCCTTGATCTCTTTGACTTGGTATTACCAACACAAGCTCTGGCATGCATACAAACACTGAACACAGTCCATCATAATCAACTCTGCTTTCACAAATGAACACTGAAAAGGTGAATGAACTAGTGAAAGGGAATGTTCTCCCTTTCTCCTAACCTTGACACAGGTACTCTCATTATGAGAAAGGCAATAGCTTTGGGTAATGATGGGCCCGTCCACCCTCCATGTCTCTCTGCTATGCGTGTGAGTTGCCATCAGTAGAGCCAGCAGTAAAGCCAGCAGTAGAGCCAGCAGTAAAGCCAGTAGTAGAGCCAGTAGTAGAGCCAGCAGCCAGCAGTAGAGCCATCAGCCAGCAGTAGAGCCATCAGCCAGCAGTAGAGCCATCAGCCAGCAGTAGAGCCAGCAGCCAGCAGTAGAGCCAGAAGCCAGCCGCAGAACCAGCAGTAGAGCCAGCAAACATCAGTAGAGCCAGCAGCCAGCAGTAGAGCCAGCCAGCAATAGAGCCAGCAGCCAGCAGTAGAGCCAGCAGCCAGCAGTAGAGCCAGCCAGAAGTAGAGCCAGCAGCCAGCAGTAGAGCCAGCCAGAAGTAGAGCCAGCAGTAAAGCCAGTATGTCTGGGCTTTATGGGGGGAATTCCGAGTTAAGCGCACTTATCTCTCTACCTGTATTCTGACCTTGAACTTAAGCATGAAAATAGCATGCTATTCACCTGCTATTGGTTTGGGGAGGAAATGAAGGTGTGGCGGAGGTGTGTCTACTGTATGATGTATTCTGACCTTGACTTAATTCCCTCATAATTCCACCACCTTTACGCGCAATGAAATGTTCAATAACGTCGAGCAACCTGTCGGTTCCAAGTAGAACATCATCTACTTTCTTTTTTTGGATAGAAATAACACCATTCTCCATGCATTTGTCATTTACAAATCGATAAGAGCTATCGATAAAAGCTTGGTAAATGAGTAAGCCTATTGGATACGGGGATTGTAAATATAAATGACAATTGTTTTTAGATCTACTTTACCTTATGATCACTTGAGACAAATGTGAAACCAGTCATATGGCAGCAAACTGAAGCATATAAACATATTTTCCACAAGTGAAGTTTATGAAATGCTGGCCTTATAACTTGCAGTTCGGAGACCCAAGCTATAGGCTTCTGTAGTCATGTACAAATGACAGTATAGCACCAAACCTACCGAGTTGATTTATGATTTCTAGAATGTTTTAATTATATGCCCAGACTTTTCACTGTATGTTCTTTATATTGTTCTACTATCCACCGTCAGTTATACCCACGTACATTTATAACTGTCAGAGACTTTAGCGTTAGTTTCCTTACATTTTGCATCATCCCATTACATTGTTAGTTTGTCTTTCTTTCCTCTGTTACGTTTGTGTGGTTGTTCCTGAGGATCGATAGCAAATAGTGAATCATATTAGGCTAACGTATTTCAAGTGGGGCAATAATTTGGGACCTATTTAAAATCATTGTGGAATGTAGACCATACATAGCGGTTTAAACCTGGAGCCTGGCGCACGGTTCACAATGACTGGACCGTTGTCATCACATTTCCTTGATTAGTGAGGATTATCAGGGTAGATTTATAGGACGACTGTTCAACACCTACTGTACACTTTTCTCACCTTTCAATATTTCATTGATTGAACAATTGAATATGGCAACTTTCAGGATGAATCATACCACTGTATGTTTTATTCACCAATGTATTTTGTGCGTAAAGGCTCTCCAAACCAGTTTTTTTAATTCATAAAAGCTTTTCTAACCCTAAATAATATACAAGTATTTTAAAATCTACCATTTGGTGCTGAAAAGGAGACTAATTTGTGTGTATTTACAATCTTTCATTGATCCCTAATATTCTGAACTGTTATCTCCATATATTCTAGTGCAGGGCTCTCTAACCCTGTTCCTGGAGAGATACCTTCCTATAGGTTTTTCACTCCAACCCCTGATTCAGTTGATCAACCAGCTAATTATTAGAATCAGGTGCTAGATTAGGGTTGGCCTGAAAACTTACAGAACGGTAGTTCTCTAGGAACAGGGTTGGAGAGCCCTGTTCTAGTGAGTCTGTCGAGAAATCTCAAGTTAAAGGTACAACAAATTTAAAGGGACGGCTTTATATAAATGTACTGAAAACCCTATTGAATGAAAACTCCACAAGAAAATCTGTTGGCTAGCAAGTGGAAGGGTTTTTAGTACTGTTTTCTTATTCCAACCAGTGTTGTAAACATTGAAATGAAATACATTGACTTAACCTGACTAACAGGTTGTCGTCATCAGAACTACGTACAGTGTACGTTGAAATTGCATTGAAAATTCCACATAGAAATTAAAACAATATTTTTCATCCTACATATATTGGGTGGTTGAAATTATATTGAATTTAGTTGAGAGTAATATGGTACGTTTTAATCAACATCCTGCAGAGTCCAATGATTTCTACCTGCACAGTGACTCCTACTGGTATAGGAGGGATAATGCATTTCATTGAGAGCAAGTCTACCATCTAGACCCCTTCCTCTATGTAATGTGTTTGTTTCAGCTGAGCTATCATGTCCACACATTTAGACATTGATCAGCTTCCATACTCATTTGTGTTATCTAAATAACATAGAATAGTTGAAAGTAACTCCTCTCTCTTCATAAACAAGCTGTATGTGAAAGTAAATTCGGAGTGAGGTTGGGTTTATGTAAGCTACACTGACATCTGATTTGCCCAACAAAGGACATATAATTTCAACATGTAGCTAGGTATACTATCATTTATCCATGGTTCATTGGATCTTTGGAAGTTTAGAAGTAGTTACCATTAGCCCTGTAAATAGGATACCAAATTCATTATAGTAATAATACACTTTTACCATAGGCGATGGTTGGCCCCAGGTAGTATCCGGATAATCGAATTACATCTTCCAATTACTGCAACAGGAGATAGGCTGCTACGATGTGTGTTGCCCTCCACTGTGGTGTCTGGGCTGGGATGAGAAATGAGAAGTAACACAAAGCAGTAACCAAGTGTTGCCAACTGTATTACTATGCCCTGTTGGCATAAACAATGGCCCTGATTAGATTTAGAGCAGTCCTGCACACAGAGGCCTTTCGATGCCCCGTGAATCATTACACCCTAGGCTACGGTCCGAGGAGGATCCTGACGTTTTAATGCATTTGTTTACTGTATGATGGATTAGAATTTCATCAAATATTGGTGAAATGTTGCAATTTGATCGACCTTGAGATAATTTACTATTCAGTCTGAATGGTAAAGTATTTTATGGATGAAAAATATTCAATTTGTTTCTCAATACTTTACTGCTACTTACGCAAACGGATCTACCGTGCCCTTGCCATCAGAGGAGTTATACAGAATTGTATGGCTCTTTTATTCAAATACTCCACTACGAACATAGAGAAAGATAGATGTATTCCTTAGAGTCCTGTTGTATATGTTCAAGGGATAAGCATACATTAAGTTACAGTCCTTCTCACACAGTCATGTGGTTGGCTTGGATTTTTAACCCTCCTGGATACAAAGTTTATATGTGTGTATTTTTCATTTGCAGCCGCTCATGTTAGCTGGACTCTCTCTCTGGCTCTCCCCCTCCACTGCTCTCATCCCCTCCTCTCCCCACCACCACAACTGATTGGATCCCAAGCCCTATTCTCAAGGTGACTTAGCATCTGGGAAAATGTATGGAGTGTGAGGTACTGTAATTTATTCAAAGCACGGATGTGCAGAGAATGCCGTTACACAGCCCTTCTGTAGATGGCGCAAGTCTCTGCCTGGAGTGTGGGAACGTATTAGCCAGAAGTATGTGTGTGTGTGTGTGTGTGTGTGTGTGTGTGTGTGTGTGTGTGTGTGTGTGTGTGTGTGTGTGTGTGTGTGTGTGTGTGTGTGTGTGTGTGTGTGTGTGTGTGTGTGTGTGTGTGTGTGTGTGTGTGTGTGTGTGTGTGTGTGTGGGGGTGTGCGTGTGCGTGTGTATGGGTGTGGGCGTGTGCATGTGGGTGTGGCCGTGGGTATGGGTATGGGTGTGTGTGTGGGTGTGTGTGTGGGTGTGTGTGTGTGGGCGCGTGCGTGCGTGTGTGAGTGTACATTTGAATGTGTTAGTATACAGTATACATGTTTACAGCTCAATGATCCACATCAGAGATAAGTAACATTGGGCTCCCAAGTGGCGCAGCGGTCTAAGGCACTGCATCTTAGTGCTAGAGGTGTCACTACAGACACCCAGGCTGTATCACAATCGGCTGTGATTGGGAGTCCCATAGGGTGGTGCACAATTGGCCTTGTGTCTTCCAAGTTCGGCCAGGGTAGGCTGTCATTGTAAATAAGAATTTGTTCTTAACTGATTTGCCTAGTTAAATAAAGGTAACTTAGGAAATTCTTCTTCTTCTTCTTCTTCTTCTTCTTCTTCTTCTTCTTCTTCTTCTTCTTCTTCTTCTTCTTCTTCTTCTTCTTCTTCTTCTTCTTCTTCTTCTCATGATGTTTCCTTTCCTGTGAGTCCCTCTGGCTGTTGTCCTCAGTAAGTGGTTCAGAGGAAGGGATGCCCCTGTGGGACTAGAGGGATCCATCTGCAGGGCAAGGGTAATGAATGATCACAATCAACCTCCATCAGGACCCTCAATCTGCTACAGGGTAGACTGCATGCCAATGCAGCACCATCACCAGCACCAGCACACCCTGATGGGCTCGCACTAACCCTGGGCCCAGACGTCAGGGCATCTGCCCCTCACAAACCCATAGTAATGCTGATACCCTGTCAGGCTCTGGCCATAGAGAAGCCTATTTGCTTCTCTATGTAGCCATGGTCAGAGTCTGACAGTTCTATTCTTTTTGTGTCTGGTGGTGGTTTTGTGTCTGTTGGTGGTTTTGTGTCTGGTGGTGGTTTTGTGTCTGTTGGTGGTTTTGTGTCTGTTGTTACGTCCGTTCGTTATTCATGTTTGATTTTGTACGTTTGACGTTTGTTCGATCGTGTCTGTTTTTGTATAGTTCGTTCATTTGGCGTTTTATTTACATAGTATATAATAAAACACAATGTCGAACTACTATCCCTGCGCTGCGTCTTGGTCATTCCCACACCCACATCGTGATCAATCCCAGGGTCTGATGGGGTTATGGGTCGACAGTACAAGAGAGGCTAATATGTTATCACTACATGTGTTCAATCCAGTCTCCTTTCAACTTGGGCAAGAGATGAGACATGATGAGATGAGATGGACCATGAGGATCACATTTCATTACAAGGAATTTCAGTTGAATAGTCTCATAAAGAGTACAATCTGTTTTGGTTAGTATCTGTCTCCTCAAGGGCAACTGTCCACTGTAAAAAAAAACAAAAAAACTTTAGACGTGATCAAATCTTCAGTGTCAATTTCAAAGTCAATGTGAATCATCAGGGTTTAATACTAGATAGATAGATAGATAGATAGATAGATAGATAGATAGATAGATAGATAGATAGATAGATAGATACTTTATTGATCCCAGAGGGGAAATTTCTTCGTCAAGCAGCTACGAAAAAACACAGGGCAGGTGCAAAATGTCAGAATGAAATACACAAAAGACTGATACACGATACATAATACATAGTGCGGCAGTATGGAGTGCAAAAAGCTATAAAAAGGCATTGCATAGTATGTGTGAGTGGCTGAATATGTACACTATACATTGTTACAGAGTCTTAGGTGAAAAATTATAAAAATATTGCAAGTTGATATAATAAGGAATATTTGCATGGTTAACTATTCTATACAGGTCGATGGCAGAGAAATACTTAAATAGCTAAATGTGCGTATGATATAAGTGAGGGTAATAATAGTTTACTTAATATACATTCTGGTTAAATTAACAGGTAAGTGAACATTTGCATGGTTAAATTAACTGTACAGGTAAGTGAATATTTGCATTGTTACATTAACTGTACAGGTAAATGACAGGAAGAGATATTCCGGGCATCAGTCTGGTACAGGTGTCTTCTGTATGTTGTACAATCCTGTGCCACCCATACCCAACAAGATCGGGCTAACCTTAGCAGCGCCGGAGATCTCTCATCACCCTGAAAGCCATTTAATGCCCACTAAAGCCTGGTAATGCCCCATGATGCCTGATTCCCTTCTGGCCCTGGCTCTGCCATTCAACTGCCACTCAAAACTGGCACCTCCTGTCACTGTTCGCCTCTGGAACTGTGAGCCAAGAATCAACAGTTTCAGTATGTGTTGTGGGTGCAACAAGCATCAGTCTCTCACGTGGATGTATGCCTTAGAGATTTAAGAAATGTCCTTCATGTGCCCACTTGTTGGAAATACATTAGCCAGCAGAGCTAAGAGAGAATTTTTCATCTGAGCCAAAAAGCAACCCGGCTATGAAACATGATAATTCATATAGATCTTTTGTTTTGATCATGTTCTGTTTCACACATATCTTTAAATCTGACGTATGAACAGGGGCTGATTTGGTGGTTTAAACCATATCCGTTCCCTTTCCCAACATCTTTGCCCCCTTTGTAATATTTGACCATCCCTGCACCTCCCCAGCAGTCTCGTCCTTCTAGAGCCCTGTATAGAGCCAGGTGAAATAGATCCATCCACCAACAGCCAGTTGACATGGTGTCCTCTACACCACCACACATAGTCATTTAACTCTTTGTTCCTTCACTTAGCCTTGTCTGTCATTACCACATTATTTATGTTGCATGAAAGATACATTCCATCATGAGAATAACATTTTGATGATAATTGTTGGAGCGAAATAGAAAATAAAAGGGTATTCACATGGGATCTAGATCTACTATGATGATATTTATCTTCAAAATGAGACAATATTTCAGGAGAAAGTATCAATTATAAAATCCTATGGAAATACATTTCATAGCTACATTCCAGAGGAATATGTAATCTAATGAGTATCTGTGTCTCTATGGAGGTTCTCTGGTGTGTCTTAGCATTTGTGGGGAGGTGGTGGTGCACTGACAACAGTAGTAATAGTCGTAGTAGTAGAAATAGTAGTAGTAGTAGTATCAATAGTATCAGTAGTAGTAGTAGTAGTAGTAGTAGCAGTAGTAGTAGTAGTAGTAGTAATAGTAGTAGTAGTAGAAATAGTAGTAGTAGTAGTAGTAGTAGCAGCAGCAGTAGTAGTAGTAGTAGTAGTAGTAGAAGTAGTAGTAGTAGTAGAAGTAGCAGTAGTAGTAGTAGTAGTAGTAGTAGTAGTAGTAGTGGTAGCAGTAGTAGTAGCAGTAGTAGTACTATTAGCAGTAGTAGTAGTATAAGTAGTAGTATCAGTAGTAGTAGTAGTAGTAGTAGTAGCAGTAGTTGTAATAGTAGTAGTTGTAGTAGTAGTAGTAGCAGTAGTTGTAATAGTAGTAGTTGTAGTAGTAGTAGTAGCAGCAGTAGTAGATGTAGTAGTAGTAGTAGTAGTAGATGTAGTAGTAGTAGTAGTAGAAGTAGTAGTTATAGTAGTAGTAGTAGTAGTAGTAGTAGAAGTAGAAGTAATAGTAGTAGTAGTAGTAGTAGTAGTGGTAGCAGTAGTAGTAATAGTAGTAGTAGTAGTAGTAGGAGTAGTAGTATCAGTAGTAGCAGTAGTAGTAGAAGTAGTAGTATCAGTAGTATCAGTAGTAGTAGTAGCAGTAGTAGTAGTAGTAGTATCAATAGTATCAGAAGTAGTAGTAGTAGCAGTAGTAGTAGTAGTAGTAGTAGTAGTAGTAGTAGTAGAAGTAGCAGTAGTAGTAGTAGTAGTAGTAGTGGTAGCAGTAGTAGTAGTAGTAGTAGTAGTAGCAGTAGTAGTACTATTAGCAGTAGTAGTAGTAGTAGAAGTAGTAGTAGTAGTAATAGTAGTAGTAGTAGAAATAGTAGTAGTAGTAGTAGTAGTAGTAGCAGCAGCAGTAGTAGTAGTAGTAGTAGAAGTAGTAGTAGTAGTAGAAGTAGCAGTAGTAGTAGTAGTAGTAGTAGTAGTGGTAGCAGTAGTAGTAGTAGTAGTAGTAGTAGTAGCAGTAGTAGTACTATTAGCAGTAGTAGTAGTATAAGTAGTATCAGTAGTAGTAGTAGTAGTAGCAGTAGTTGTAATAGTAGTAGTTGTAGTAGTAGTAGTAGTAGTAGCAGCAGTAGTAGATGTAGTAGTAGTAGTAGATGTAGTAGTAGTAGTAGTAGAAGTAGTAGTTATAGTAATAGTAGTAGTAGTAGTAGTAGTAGTAGAAGTAGAAGTAGAAGTAATAGTAGTAGTAGTAGTAGTAGTAGTGGTAGCAGTAGTAGTAATAGTAGTAGTAGTAGTAGTAGGAGTAGTAGTATCAGTAGTAGCAGTAGTAGTAGAAGTAGTAGTATCAGTAGTATCAGTAGTAGTAGTAGCAGTAGTAGTAATAGTAGTATCAATAGTATCAGAAGTAGTAGTAGTAGCAGTAGTAGTAGTAGTAGTAGTAGTAGAAGTAGTAGTAGTAGTAGAAGTAGCAGTAGTAGTAGTAGTAGTAGTAGTAGTGGTAGCAGTAGTAGTAGTAGTAGTAGTAGTAGCAGTAGTAGTACTATTAGCAGTAGTAGTAGTAGAAGTAGTAGTATCAGTAGTAGTAGTAGTAGTAGTAGTAGCAGTAGTTGTAATAGTAGTAGTTGTAGTAGTAGCAGTAGTAGTAGTAGTAATAGTAGTCGTAGTAGTAGCAGTAGTGGTAGTACTAGTAGTAGTATTACTACTAGTCGTAGTAGTGTATAGAATGAACAAATATTATCTTTCCCACACATCCATGTACATTTATATGTAGCTAGCTGTCATCAGTGTGGTGGAAGGAGAATTCAAGGATTTGTTAGACAAACTCCCAGCAGGGCCTGGTTTTGGTCTCCATGGTGACCTGTCCTGTTGGTTAGCTTGGGTCCACATGTCATGGCTGGGCTAATGAGGGAGGGCTGCACAGGTACGAACACGTTGATTAAACATACCACTAATACACTGCTGTTCCAGGGTTAATCAGTCTATTCATCCAGCCATGCCTCATTGATGCCTGTGTTCTCAGATACCTGCTCTGGACCTGACTGGGTGGAATCATAAGTGTGGGGCTGACCAACCTGTATGTGTTGTACACTCCAGCACACCACACGTAGGGCCAATTGAACAAGAACCATGGAGGAAGCAGCAGTCAGTGTGGCTGGGATAGGATGGGGTGAGGAGTGGTGCTATGGCAGAATCAAACCAATTTGCCACAGGAAAAGGGGGTTAGGGTTTGCTGCAACTCTCACAGAATGAAAAAACTGTTTTGAATGCCATCTAAAGTAACTGTAACTGAAAAACAGATAGATATATAGACCGTGGGTTTCTCTGAATACAGCTGTACACCAGGAGTGCTTCAGGCATCATCTTTTCTTTTTTTTTTGTGATCCGGGCCTGAATGAACAGTAAAATATGTAGCACCATGCTGAGGGAATCAAGAGTGAAATTGTATTCATAAAATATTCCCTCAGGTTGGATATAATCTTGTCCTATATTTATGTGGTAATTCTGAGAAATGAATTGGCATCGGCCGCCTTTGTATGCCTACCCCTCGTGAATTTCAACATTTCAAGAAGGAGAGCAAGAGGGAGCACATTTGTCACATTACAAAGCACGCGGATCACAGAATTAGTCATTAATTACTGTGTGAAATAAAAAAGATTGGTCTGAGCAACGAGCATGCTGAAGGAGTCCCTATATTGCTCTGAAAAGGTTCATTTTG